>OX422224.1:31557126-32757126 GCA_949130495.1 Sambucus nigra | reverse complement strand
GAACATCACCCTCGTTAGAAGTCAAACTGTCAACTCGTTAGAAGCTCGTTCGAACGAGCTCGTTTGAACGACCTGGGCAGGTCTTCTAACGAGTGGCCAGATTCGAGCCCAGATTTTTCTTAACTCGTTTTTCCAACTTTTCTACACCTCTAACCTCCTCTAAACATCAAACCAACAATTGTTCAAGGATTCTAATCAATCCTAAACATACTTAGGTCATATATTAACGTTTATATAGGGCCAATTCTTCTTAAACCTTATTGAATCATCAAATTCCTCCATTTATCCCCCAAATCACATGAGCATGAACCCTAAAATTCTTAAATCCCCCATGAGTCCAATTAAATCCGTTTTTGTTTCATCTAAAATATATTATCATCAGATTAATCACCTACATACCGTTCTACATGCAATTCCTCATCAAAATACAAGTTCTAATTCCAAATGATGGGTTTTTATCAAACTCCCAAGAACAATACAAATTCTGTCAATTTACTACGCATGGAAGAAGCATTCTTTGTAATAAACAAAATTAAACAACTTGCCTTATGTGTATCTCTGGATTTGATGACGAATCTGATGAATGGTTCTCTCTCTCTGCAGAAATCTCTTCTCTCTCTCTCTCCAAGCTTTCTTCTCCAAAGTGGCAATGGTGGCTAGGGTTTTTGCCTTAGGAACTTTTGGAACAGTTCTAATAACCCCCGTAGCCTATTAAGTCCTAAGATGTGGTTAGTGGGTTTAGTGGGAAATTACCAAGTCAGCTTTTTAATTCCCAATTTTCGTAGGTTTTAATTCCCAAAAATTCAAAATTACCAAACTACCCTTATACGTTGCCGGCATGGCCTAAAAATGCCCCGGGGCCCAAACTAAACCCCCGACTAGTGTTTTCTGACTATTTCGACCCTTACGGATGCGTTGGCGCACTCAAAATGACCATATGGTTTATAGAAATAAAATTCACTTTTATAATTAAAATAATTATATTCCTGACGCGACTGTCACACGCGTCTCAACAAAATTTCCAAATTGCCATATTTCAATCTCACGACAAATTTCATAATTCAATATTCATATATAATCATATATGCAAATCATAATCAAATACCAACTCTCTTCTCGCTTGTATTTTAATCCGGATTAATTTCCAATTAATACGCATTTAATTTAATTAATCCCATAAATAAATATCACAAAAATACGGGGTATTACATACTTCCCCCCTAATAACTGAATTTCGTCCCGAAATTCGGAGCTAGAAAGTACCTGGTAAGAACAACTCTGGATAACATTCGCGCATCTCATCCTCGCGCTCCCATGTGGACTCCTCGACATTATGATGTCGCCACTGAACACGTACTAACGTAACTATCTTTGACCGCAGTTTCCGCTCACTTCGGTCCAAAATAGCAATCGGCCCCTCCTAGTAGGAGCTATCAGGCTGGAGATCGATGTCCTCCAAAGCAATATGAGAATGAGCCAAATCGTCTTTAAGATATTTCCTTAGCGAGGAAATATGAAACACATCGTGAATCCGATGCAAATGCTCCGGTAATCCAAGCCTATACGCAATCGGTCCAATCCGCTCAATAATAGGAAATGGTCCCACATATCTCGGTGCTAACTTCCCTTTCTTCCCGAAACGCATAATCCCCTTCATAGGAGATACTCTGAGCAAAACCTGGTCCCCCACTTGGAACTCCCTGAAGAACCTCTTCGCATCAGCATAGCTCTTCTGCCGATCCTGAGCTACCCGAATACGACTCCGAATCAATTATATCCTTGCCGAAGTATCCTGAATCACTTTCGGCCCAAGTAGTTTGTTGTCCCCCACCTCCAACCAACATGCTGGGGAACGACAAGGTCTACCGTACAATGCCTCAAATGGAGCCATGCCAATGGTGAACTGGTAGGAGTTGTTGTAAGCAAATTCCACCAGTGGAAGATACTGCTCCCAACCACCCCCAAAATCAATGATACTCATACGTAGCATGTCCTCCAACATCTGGTTTGTACGCTCAGTTTGCCCATCGGTCTGCGGGTGGTACGTCGTACTCAACCGCAATTCCGTGCCCATGGCCTCCTGAAAACTCTCCCAAAACCGTGAAACAAATATCTTGTCTCTGTCAGACACGATATTTAGGGGCATATCATGAAGTCTTACTATCTCTGCAATAAAGAGCTGGGCATACTGTCCCGTAGTGTAATCTGTCCTTACGGGTAGAAAATGAGCGACTTTGGTCAACCTGTCCATAATTACCCAAATGGAGTCGTGACCTCTCTGTGACGTAGGCAACCCCGTGATAAAGTCCATGGATATGCTCTCCCACATCCACATCGGGATCTCCAATGGCTGTAGAAGTCCTGCCGGTCTCTGACGATCCACTTTTACTAGCTGACAAGTGGCGCATTTAGAAACAAACACGACAATATCTCTCTTCATCCCGCTCCACCAATACTGTCGTCTCATGTCTTGGTACATTTTGTCCCCACCGGGATGTACCACGAACCGTGAGTCGTGCGACTCTGCCATCACTTCGTGCCATAATTCCTCCCCTTCCGGAACTACCAATCTCCCATTGAAGCGTAATCCCCCGTCTGAGCTAACGGTATAGGACTCGGCTCCCTCTGCTAGTAATCGAACTATCTGTTCCTGACAGAACGAGTCATTTGCCTGTGCCCTTACTACCTTCGTGACAATCTGAGGTGTAACGGTCATCATAGACATGAACGATCGGACCACTGCATCTTGGTGTCCCAACTCCTTCCATTTGGCCTTCCACGCCCCTGCAACCTCATCTACTGGCCTACGGCTCAACGCGTCTGCTACCACGTTAGCCTTCCCCAGGTGATACTGGATATCAAACTGATAGTCCTTCACAAACTCAAGCCACCTCCGTTGCCGCATATTCAACTCCTTCTGCGTGAATAGGTACTGTAGGGACTTGTGGTTTGTGAACAATCGAAACTTTTCACCCAAAAGGTAATGTCTCCAAATACGAAGGGCAAATACAACTGCCGCCAACTCCAAGTCATGAGTGGGGTAATTCTTCTCGTGAGGCTTTAGCTTACGGGAAGCATAAGCTATGGCCTGACTCTCCTGCTGTAATACACCTCCAAGTCCTTGCAAGGACGCATCGGTGTAAACTAGATACTCAACTCCCAGTCTCGGCAATGCTAACACAGGTGCTGAGGTCAACTTATTCTTCAACTCATCGAATGACAACTGACAGGCATCACTCCAGATGAACGACACACCTTTACGAGTCAGATGTGTCAAATGACCCGCTATCTTTGAAAATGCCCGAATGAACCTCCTGTAGTATCCTGCTAATCCCAAGAAACTACGGATCTCTGTTGGTGTCGTGGGCTGTCCCCACTCCCTTACCACGGATACTTTCCCCGAATCAACAGATATCCCCCGGTCGAAAATAATATGTCCCAAAAACTGGACCTCCTTCAGCCAAAACCCGCACTTCTCATACTTTGCATATAGATCGTTCTGACATAGCGTCTGCAAGACTTGCCTCAAATGCTCGGCGTGCTCCTCCTCTGTCTGGGAGTAAATCAGAATATCATCAATGAAGACAATGACGAACTGATCTAGGAAGTCTCTGAACACCCTATTCATTAAATCCATAAACACGGCTGGAGCATTGGTCAAACCAAAAGTCATAACCCGAAACTCGTAAGAACCATATCTCGATAAGAACGCAGTCTTCGAGACGTCCTCCTCCCTGATATGCAACTGATGGTATCCCGATCTCAAATCAATTTTTGAGAAGAAAGAAGCTCCTCTCAACTGGTCGAATAAGTCATCGATTCGAGGCAACGGATACTTATTTCGTATCGTGACCTTATTCAACTCTCGGTAATCCACACACAATCTCAGTGAACCATCTCTCTTCTTCATGAACAACACAGGGGCACCCCACGGCAAAGTACTCCTTCGTATAAACCCCTGACCCAATAACTGCTCAATCTGATCCCGTAACTCCCTCATCTCAGCTGGAGCCATACGGTACGGTGCGCGTGCTATAGGTCTCGTATCTGGTAATAAGTCTATGACAAAGTCTATCTCTTGACTGGGAGGTAGGCCTAGTATCTCCTGAAACACATCAGAATACTCCCTGACAACTGGGATCGAATCTAAAGGAATCACAACCTCCTTAGAGGTATCCTCCTCTATGTAGTACAAATGAGCGGTCGAGCCTCCCTCTGGGCGAGGCATCACCACTACAAACATCTATTTCCCCGAAATGGCAAAAATAATGCTCCCACCGAAGCAATCAATCATGGCTCTATAATCAGCGAGCCAATCCATACCGATAATCACATCGTGCACATGCATATCTAATACCAACATGTCTGCAGGTAATACAAAACTACCAATCTCTACCCCCACTCCCCGGCATATAAAGAAAATAAGTAACCCACTCCCCAATGGTGAGTCTACACACGTCACTGTGCTCTCTGCTGTGGCTAACAACCCTAAGGCTTTTGCAAAATGTGTGGCTATAAAACAATGCGTTGCCCCCGTATCAAACAAAACCCGACCCATAGTACCATGGATAGGAAACATACCCTCAATCGTGGGTGGTGCCTGTGGAGCTGCTGCCTAGTGGACGTTATAGACACGTCCATACTGTAACTGCCCCTGCTGCACAGGAACTGCTGGAATGGCTGGTAGTGCTGGCACCTGGGCTGGAGCTGGGAGAGCAGGTGGAAAAAGTGGTCTCTGTGGCTCATGTCGAGCACCCTGCTGCTGCTGCGGGGCCCTGCCCTTATCAGGACAGTCCTGGCATTTATGGCCAGTTTTTCCACAAACGAAACACTTCCCTGGGAAGTTCCCCCCTCTCTGTCCCTGCTGCCCCCGGCCCTGGTGGCCGTTACCGTTCCTCCACTGGCCCTGCTGAAACTGCTGTTGACCATTCTGACCCTGCTGGTTCTGATGGCCATTCGGACCCTGATGGCCCTGCCGGAAACCTCCCTGTCCGTGCCTAAAATTTCCTGACCTGAACCTCTTGTGATCCCCCTGCTGGGAACCCTGATCACCCTGCCTCTGTCCCTGAACAGAATATGCCCCACTGGCACCATTTCCCCCAGTCCTGCCCTGATGGCTGGACTCTCCTGACCTCTTGCCTTCAGTCATGTGAAAGCGATGGTCCTGGCAGTGTAACAGTGCAGCGTTAACCACATCCGAGTAAGTGGCCAACGATAGGTTCCCCAACAAATGCTGACGGATCCTCCAAGTCAACCCGTCTGTAAATTTCTGTATCTTCTTCTCCTCTGTCGGTATCTCATCCGGAACAATGTTCAGAAGATCAGTGAATTCGGCCTCATACTCGGCCACAGTCTTATCCTCCTGCTTGAGGCTCATCAACTTCCTCCTCATCTCCATGTGAACAGCTGACGGAAAATATTTGCGGTCGAATCGCACCCAAAACTCCTGGATAGTGAGAGTATCTCTCTCCTCCACGGTGGTAATAGACTCCCACCACTGCAGTGCAGACCCCACTAGATTAAAGGTAGCTAGTATCTGTTTCTGGACATCGGTGCACTCATACATCCTCAGGTGCTGCTGAATGTCCTTCCTCCACTGACTCGAAACCACAACATCGGAGCTACCTGCGAACTCCGGAGGGTGTGCATCACGTACACGTTCCCAAGCAGACGGGAATGCAGGTGCCTGAACTGGCGCGGCTATCGGTGCCTGAGGTGGTGCCTGCTGAACTACGGCTAGTGAGGCATTTACCGCCTGGGCCACAATGGCTGCAACCTCGGCGGCATTCATCATGCCCTGAACTGGTGCGGGCTGTGGTTCTGGCATTGCATCCCTGGGAACCCGTTGTGCACGTCGTGGAGGCATTCTGAAATAAGAATGAAGTTTATAAGTTCGCAGTTATAAACTTAAAATAGCTGAAGAACGTAGCATATACAAAAGAATACAACAGTCCTAAAATATAGGGCTCTACTTCAAGGAAGCTCAGCGAAAACATAATAAGCCGTACAGATCCTAATGGACACTAGAACCTGATGCTCTGATACCACCTGTGACACCCCGACTAATTAAATACTGGGTAGCTACTCCTTTATTAAATCAATACAAAATGCCAAGTTGGTTCAGTTAATATCATCACTGTCGAAAACATTTTTAAAGATTACTAACCACCTAGTATTTAAAAGTAAGTGCCAAATTTTAATTTAAGTCTGATTAACATGCAGTACAAGAATAATGGAAGAACAACATAATCCATTCACCATAACGAAATAATGAAATAACCAACAAATAATAAACAGTCCGGAGGAAAGCTCCTCACAACAAGCCCACAACTGAAAAATAATAAGACAAGTCTGAATCCTGAATTAATTACATCCCCGAAGTCTGAATAACTGAAATAAATGAAATGTCTCTAAAAGAAATGGGCGACATGCCCTACAACTGATAAATGCTGAATATAGAGTCAAGATAGATGAAGCGTCTACAAGCAAAGTCCTGTAACTTCCACAAACAGCTACAACTCGTCACCTGAATGAGAATCCTAAGCATGGTGTCCTTGTGGCTGGGCACCTAAAATGGTTTTTACAAAAATAGATTTGAAAGCAAATGGGTCAGAGCCCGAAAGTGGAAATCATTTTAAAAACAGCAAGTGTTTTAATAACATTAAACATTAAATGCAAAATACATGTTAGGACGTGCACTCACATGAAATTCTCACCTCTCGACTACATGTGCACTCCTAACGTACCGTACCCATCTAAATAACATACATATCTAACCAAACCGTAATAAGTTCTATCCCTTACTACTCGATTCCAAAATTACATTCTAGCGTTATCAATTAAATAGAGGGTTTTACGTAAACTCAGATTCTCAATTAGTAATACAATTCACTATCGGTTAACCCATTATGTTTTCTCAAAACGTTACCATATTTATATTCACAATACTAACATGAAAGTTCCCATTAATTAAGTGTATATTATTCACGTCATAAATATACAATACAATCACCCCGAGACTAAGCTGCGGTGCACACATACTCTGTTATCCATCCCGGTACATCACGTACATAAGGATCACGCATTCCGAATCTCTCAGGAATCGTTCTCAGATAACAACAATCACAAACAATGGAGGCGAACACAGTCACATCACATGGGTCACGCACATACCTGCGCTCCCACGATCAGCAGACTTATTAACATCCCAATAAGTCCTTCTTTGACCTATGTTCATCGAGGTACCAGTCTAAATACGGGCAACACAAGGATTAGAGGGCCCTAAGCGAACGTAAACCTCCCGTGATAGCAAGTATGGTAGGTATGTCATACACATAAAAGTAATACATATACTAAGTATGCACACATCTGAGTAATCACCATAATATATTGGTGGTACCCTTCTCATTCTCGTACCGACATATAAAGCTACACAATTTATATGTTCCCGGTTAATATAATAATTTAGGCCGTAAATGTTCTCCCATCGTAATAGACACTCACGTCCTACTCCATAATTCCCCTAGGTTCAAACTACACTTCTAAGTTATACTCCTCATTATGTCCCAAATCTCCCAAATATATCAATTAATCAATGAAGAAGTGTTATCTCTACATATAACCAAGGTTACGGGACACTCGGGATTAAAACAGGCTAAAAAGCCTAAACTGTCAACTCGTTAGAAGTCTCGTTCGAACGAGGCTGTTCGAATGAGAGTTCGTTCGAACGAAGTGGGCCTTCTAACGAGATCTCGTTCGAACGAAAGTCATCGAACGAACATCACCCTCGTTAGAAGTCAAACTGTCAACTCGTTAGAAGCTCGTTCGAACGAGCTCGTTTGAACGACCTGGGCAGGTCTTCTAACGAGTGGCCAGATTCGAGCCCAGATTTTTCTTAACTCGTTTTTCCAACTTTTCTACACCTCTAACCTCCTCTAAACATCAAACCAACAATTGTTCAAGGGTTCTAATCAATCCTAAACATACTTAGGTCATATATTAACGTTTATATAGGGCCAATTCTTCTTAAACCTTATTGAATCATCAAATTCCTCCATTTATCCCCCAAATCACATGAGCATGAACCCTAAAATTCTTAAATCCCCCATGAGTCCAATTAAATCCGTTTTTGTTTCATCTAAAATATATTATCATCAGATTAATCACCTACATACCGTTCTACATGCAATTCCTCATCAAAATACAAGTTCTAATTCCAAATGATGGGTTTTTATCAAACTCCCAAGAACAATACAAATTCTGTCAATTTACTACGCATGGAAGAAGCATTCTTTGTAATAAACAAAATTAAACAACTTGCCTTATGTGTATCTCTGGATTTGATGACGAATCTGATGAATGGTTCTCTCTCTCTCTGCAGAAATCTCTTCTCTCTCTCTCTCCAAGCTTTCTTCTCCAAAGTGGCAATGGTGGCTAGGGTTTTTGCCTTAGGAACTTTTGGAACAGTTCTAATAACCCCCGTAGCCTATTAAGTCCTAAGATGTGGTTAGTGGGTTTAGTGGGAAATTACCAAGTCAGCTTTTTAATTCCCAATTTTCGTAGGTTTTAATTCCCAAAAATTCAAAATTACCAAACTACCCTTATACGTTGCCGGCATGGCCTAAAAATGCCCCGGGGCCCAAACTAAACCCCCGACTAGTGTTTTCTGACTATTTTGACCCTTACGGATGCGTTGGCGCACTCAAAATGACCATATGGTTTATATAAATAAAATTCACTTTTATAATTAAAATAATTATATTCCTGACGCGACTGTCACACGCGTCTCAACAAAATTCCCAAATTACCGTATTTCAATCTCACGACAAATTTCATAATTCAATATTCATATATAATCATATATGCACATCATAATCAAATACCAACTCGCATCTCGCTAGTATTTTAATACAGATTAATTTCCAATTAATACGCATTTAATTTAGTTAATCCCATAAATAAATATCACAAAAATACGGGGTATTACACTTACTCATTTGTTTTTTTGATCTTGGGTGAGTGTTGATCATAAGAGGGAGTTACCTCATAAGGGTGCTGATATGCTTTGGGTATCAGAAAGGTAATCTTAAGACTTTATGGATCACGGTCACCAAGTTAGTGGAGGCTCTGTAACTGTTAGGTGACTTTGATGACTAGCGTAGTGATGAGCGTTTGAGCATGTTTCTTGCTAAACTGTTAATGAAAAACCCTTGTGAAAGGGCATATGATATCATATTGGCTATAAGGGCAGGAATGATTTAGTATTGGAGAATTTCTATGACTAAGAATGAGGATTGGTAAATTGTAGGAATTTAAGGAATTGGCAAATCGATAATTTATGGGACAAAATTTCCTAATGAGTGAAGAACGTAATACCCGTGCAAAATATTTTATTATTTTTCCCTTGAAAATTATTAGCATATGAAATCCATGTAAATTGGATCATTAATATAAGGGATTTTATTTCTAATCGATTATTCTTTGGCCTAGATGATAATTCTAAGAGATTTAAGGAATCTTACTCGATCGAACGAACTTAAAGTCGTTCGAACAATATCCACATTTTTTTGAATGATAATCTTGATTATTTAAATGAAATGCCCATTTGTTTCGAAGTGGACATCTAACGATGATCGAACAACCCACTACTGTATAGGTGCACACCCTCCTTAGAATGTCGTTTAGAAGGTTGTTTGATTGAGAGCCCAATATCTTTCTAATGATATCGAGTTATCATTCGAATGATATGTTCAAAAAAATTAAAATCGATATGCCCTTGTGTTGTCGCATTTTAAAGCATTGGATCGATGACGTGTCGAATCTTGATGAACCCAGACGACCCGAAATTGGGATTTTACTGTTAGATGAGTTTATATATTTTTTTGGGTGGGTTTATTTAAGTTAAATATGACAAAGTCTGGGAGATATTACCTCCACCAATTTTAGATTGTTCTTCCTCTCTCTCTCTAGCTCGTGGGAGCTTTCCCTCTCCCACTGCCAAAAACCACCCTACACCACCATGTCTTTACCTTATGCCACCACATTTTAAAATTATTCCACCATTTCTAAACCTAATACACCCATTTAATCCATGCTTGAACAAATATACAAAATTATGGAATTGTTGTTGTGGATTCAGGTTAAGAAGTAGAACTTTATGGAATTTTTGAAGGGGTTTTCTTGGAGCTTTTATGGAGACAAGCTTTATGGAGCTGGGAAACCTAACTGAGGCAACCTTAAGAGATGGGTGTTTCCATCACCTTTTACTTCATTGAACCATTTTTGGAGTTCCATTTGATGTGGGAGAACAGTACTCTTAGATTAAGACTCTATTTTTGCGTATTAGTAGTCTAATCATTAGAATTGTTAGAGTAAAATGCATATAAGAGTTAAGAAAATGATTTCTTAGGGTTTTGCGTATATTGTTTATGAATGATATTAGTGGTTTTAAAAAAATGAATTATGGTTCAAGAAATGTTTATATTTAAACATTTTGTGGAATAAGATGTTTGAAATAATATTTGTTTGATGAAATATTTATGGGAAAATGCCTAAAGGTTTTCAAGTGGAAAATTGGGATTTTATATAAATGGATTAAAAAGGACTTCAGGAATGTTGAATAAATGATGTATTTGAAGAAGTTTGGCTTTAAACATTCTACGAAATAAAATGTTTCAAGAATTATATTTGCCTTGTTAAATATATTTGAGAACCATGTTATAATATTTCTTGCAAAAAGAAAGATTTTGTAAAGAAGGACATTTATTTAAGCTTGGAGAATAAAAATTCCTTTAGTCTTGAAAATTATAATTCTAGCAAACACTATGAACTTTCAAGAATAAATCATGTTAACCCATTTAATAGTATTTTTCGACTTAAAATCCGTCTTCTCTTGCAAGTAAACTTATAGTGTTTTGTTGAACATATAAACAAGTCTAATGAGGGTTTTATTGGGTTTAACCGAGAAATAAAAAAAATTGAAATTTTTTCCCTTAAGGTTTGTGAAAAGTGTGGAAATGTGATAGAGGTAGGTTTTGAAGACTACATGTGTTAATAAAGAAAATGACAATTTTGTTATAAAGTAGTCTTTCTCAAAAAAGAAATTAATGAGATGAAAAGATTTCTAACTTGAGAAGTATGATGATCCAAAGTGTTAATCAGTTAAAAGCATTTAAGACATTTTTGTTGGTAACTTGATAATGTTTTGTAAAACACAACTTGTGAAAATGGAGAAAATGACAAGTTTGGAAATAAAATGATAAAATGGAAATTTTGCGTAGAGTGGAACATTTTTCCGCAACAAAACTGTTGAAAAGGTTTGGAATATAGCACATGCTAAGGTGTAAAGGAAAAATAAATGATGATTTTCAAACGTGTAATAGAAGTTGGGGTGAAAATACGAGTTATGGATTCGTTCGGTAAAAGGGGAAATGGAATGATGTGGACATTTGCGAAATGATAAAACACATTAATAAGAACTTGGATGGCATCAGGAATAATTAAGGGGGGCTTGAATATCTGGGGTGAAAGACCCAAAACTAATGGCCGAGCATATGGTAGCATAACTGACGGTGTGAAGCCCATTAAACTATGAGGATATTGGAAGATTTTAAGAAAAGATCATAAAAATGGGACATGTCAAGAAATGGGTCGTGTGATGAATATGTAAGATGATAACCTTACTTGAATGAATTAATAAATATTCCTATAAAGGATAAAGTTGACAAGAAATGTGAAAGTTAATTAATGTCCATAAAGTATCGTAACAGTATAGTGTATTGATTGAATGAGTAGTTAAGAAACCTAAAGAGGTTTAACACATAATTAACACAAGGGTGTGTTTATGAAAGAGTTCCAAAAGAAAAAAAAACATTTTCTAACATCTAGTTTGCGTGTGTTGAAAGGGAGTTTTCAATGAAAATACTAACGTGGATCGCTTTGAATAAAAGGGGTAATTTTGGTGAGAGGAATTATATTTTTTTAAATGAAGTGTATATGTAATAAATATTTAACCGGGTGTGTTAAATTAAGTAATAGATGTCAAGTAAATTAAAAGTGAGTTCTTTTATAATATTAAGGTGAATTAATCGGGATAATTGACGTTTTTTTATGTAGAAATGATTTCATGCATTGAAGATATATATATATATATATATATATATATATATATATATATATTATAGTTGAATGTGTGCGTAGATATAATGTGTTAGAGTCTCTTTCTGTCGTTCAATTTTATACTGTATTATTGTATTTTCTCATTGGGCATTCGGCTCATTCCCTCGCCTTTGTTACGGCTTATTGGGTGCTGTTTCATACTTTGAGGGTGTTGTATAGGTAACTATCCTTTTTTATTTTGTGTTAGTAGCCCTGTACGCTTGGATTCCAGGGATGCTTCCCATAGGTCCCTCATGTAGTTCGACTTAAATTGGAATTGCATGCTAAACAAGTGAAACAATACTTAAATAAAATTGAATTAGCAACATTGCATAGGTTCCTCCATTACACTTCACACGTAATGCTTGGTTCCGGTTGACCACGAGTAACCCATAAATTCGGGTCGAGGCATTAAAAATCCAAATATATAGGTTTCAGGGATTGAGGTTCAGAAATGATATATTTTCAACTACTCTATTTTATAAAATTTAAGACCAAACATTCATGGAGTTACACAATATGGCAACGACTTTTAGGCTTATGGTTGGGTTTCTGCCTTCATAAGGAAAGTTTTACTTTTGTTTGAGGGTTGAGGCATCCTGGTTGAAGAGAATTTTGAATTTAAGTTTGTAAACATAAAAAATACCTTAGAGAAATTGAGATTCAAAACTTATTTGGTTTTGAAAATTGCCATTCCACTTGAGCTCCTAGGCTCAAGAAATGGAGTTTCACTATAAAAGCTCAAGATTTAATTGAGATTTTGGGTGATTCTACCTATATAGCCGTAGTACACATAAAAACTATGGTTATTTGATTCAATTTTGATTTGTGATAGCAAAGAAAACATTTTGGGCGATACAATCAAAGAATGGTGTATAAAAAATCATACGATACCAGTTGGGAGTGAAAAAAAGATAAGTTTTGTTTTGCTAAATTAGTGTGTTTCAAGGGTACAATTCAGGGGCTATTTATAGTATAACCAGGGTAAGTAGACTATTATATAAGGGAGTTTGATTTTTCCTTATTTTAAGACAATAAAATTAAAGAACAATGTTTTCACAGTGTGGAGGTTATTATCCACCATATTTTTATAATTTCTGCTAATTTAGATGCTTTGTTTGGAAATGGGGGACGTATAAATATGTTGGTTTTAGGTTTGGTCTTCAAATAAAATGTTTAGTTTGTATCCTGTATTTTATTTGATTAATTTCAAATTTTAAAGGAAATCCGTACAATTTTATGAATGCTCAAGGGTTAAATTCAAAAATTAAATTAGTTGAGGTCTAACGGTTTAATTTGATATAAGGTTGGGGTCTTGGGGTGAAATATAGGTCACCTTATATTTCTTAAAAAGTTTTTAAGGGTATTATGGATCTTTTATAACCTTAGAGGGTACTTAATAAGCAAGGTTTTAGGGTTCCATGGTTAGTTTCAACTTTGTTTAGGGTGTTTCTGAATTTGACTAAATTAAAAGATGATATAGGAAAATATCTAGTGTTAACTGGTTGTAATTTGATCATTTAGGGTTTTGACACTACACGGGTATCACAGTCTACCAACATATTAAAACACGTATCCTTGAATTTACCTCCCAAAAGCTCAGATCATTGTTTCTTCATAGTTTATTCTCGTTCCCATGTAGCTTCATGCTCAATTTGGTGTTTCTTGAGTACCATTACTTAAGAAACTTATTTATGACTAAGAACTTTAACCTAATGGTAAAGAAATTGAATGGGATATTGCTCAAATTTATGATTAGGTTGAATATAGATATCGCGCCACATAATCACATGTGTCAGATCTAAAAGTATTGAAATAACTAGGACATATGGAATACAGTATGAATAATTGACAATTCCTAAGACAATTCCAATTTATAGGTCACATGGGCAACATGTTTGGTGATGAAAAAGGGTCCAATATATCTTGGTGATAACATGACTTTTTCTCTTAATCGTAAAATTCCACTGCGAGGAAAAACTTTTGAAAATACTTTATCAGAAACTCAAAACTCTAAGGGTTTCCTGTGATGGTCAGTGTAACTCTTATGTCCATATTTGGCCATCTTTACTCTATCTCTCATATGTTTTATCTTCTCGATAGTTTCTTGAATTATTCCAGGCCCGAACTGC
Source organism: Sambucus nigra (assembly GCA_949130495.1). NCBI lineage: Eukaryota > Viridiplantae > Streptophyta > Magnoliopsida > Dipsacales > Adoxaceae > Sambucus > Sambucus nigra. The sequence goes on along the minus strand of OX422224.1, from coordinate 32,742,838 downwards.
TTATTACCTCATGATTCGGTTCAACATGGTGGTGATTGGCATGGTCATCCGTACAATGCTTCAGATAGGTCTACGTAATTCCTCGTTATTTTATGGGCTTATTTAATAATATTATATAAGATTTCGGTAATAATTATAAATAAAAATACTTTTATTGATATTATATTTGAAAACAGTTTATTAGGATTTAAAATTGAATCAAACATTTAAATTTAAAAATAAATTGATTTTGGGCATTTTATAATGGTTTAAATGTGTAAAGTTGATAATTTTGAATTTAAGGGTAATATAGTAATATGTGTTATCTTAGGTTCCAAGATAAGGTTTGATAGAGGGACTATATAAGTAATATTACATACGATTAGAAGAAAATGAATATGAAAAAGGTAGGCCAAAAATGAAATCCATGTCGGAAAAAACAAGAGGAATGTGAAGAGTTAGTTCAAAGTGTTTTAAATCATATTTCTGAGTACTTTCGGATGAAATTTGGAAAAAAGTCAAACAACATACCTGACACAATTTTTCTTGTTGAATCAAATCTGAAGTTGGATTTCAAATTCAAATATTACATGGATCTGATTTTTCTAGGATTTTAAAACTAGCCTATAATTTTGACTTTTAACTCTCATGAGGTAGTTTCGTTCTCCCATTGTTAATTTAGTGTACTACCCTTATTCAACTTTGATTGTATAGTTAAATCAATGCTATATGTTGCATTTATATGTATTGTATGACCGTCTATTATATTCGTTCTTGCACCCATTTTGTATGTGTTATTTTCATGTCATGTAGTTTGGGGTAACAAACTTGTTGATTTTACGAGCATTTTGGGTTATAAAAATTAGGTAGAAAACATGTAGATTTGGTTTATGGAAATTGAATCTAAAATTTATTTGAATTGAGAGAATGATATTATGATGATTATTATTGGAGAATGTATATTCATTCCTTAGCCAAACCATTAGTTTTTTATTATCGAAAGATTAGGCCATGGACCCCAGTTGGCGAGTATGCAAAATGTTATTATGGAGGTGATGCCAAGATGTTATGGGGGTGATGATAAGTTATGATAGGTTGTGTGCCCGAGTTATCTTTTTTATTTAGGGGGACATTGAACTGTTCCAAGAATAATTGGCTGGACAGTGGACGGTAGTCCATACCGTAGTGTGGGAAGTGCGACGAGAATTTTGGAATGGGGTATTAGGTTGTGTGGTTCCAGCGTTGAGATCCTAGGTTATGATTATATTATTGGGATTTTAGATTGGGTGTTCATACTAAATATAATCTTTTATATGATGCATGCACACACCAATATGTGTAGTTACATTTGGAGAACTTATACGAACTACTGACTTTTTTTCGCTTACTCCACCATAATTTGTTGTATTTCAGGTTCGATGCGAGATAATATTTGTGACCATCACTAGGATTGGGATCGTCATTAGAGGCTTCGGATATTTATTTTTAAAATTTAAATGTATCTTTTTTATTATTGTAGTTTGATTTGTAGAAGGACATTTGAGGTTTAAAAAAATAGAGACATTCTATTCATTTTCTTTATGTATTTATGATTTCGCAAATTTATGCTCAATTTAAATGATATTTTTATGAAAACAATTCTCTAATTTATCATATTTTTTTAGTACCACGTCTTTGGGTGTTATAAAGTGATACAAAATCATATGTTATTCGTACTCTCGGGCTTAGGGTTATTGGTTCGTTACATTATCCGTTGAGAGAGATTTTATTTTGATGATTTCACACTTTTTGTTTGTATTTAATGGAAGAAAAGTTCGGGTATTTATGATGACAAAATTCCTTTTGTAGGGGGAAGAATGTAATACCCCGTTATTTTGAGGGTCTATTTAAGAATATTATATAAGATTTTAGTAATAATTTTAATTAAAAATACTATTATTTATATTATATTTTAAAACAATTTATTTTGGTTTAAAATTTAATCAAACATTTAAATTTATCTATAAATGGGTTTTGGACATTTTATAATTGTTTAAATATGCAAAGTTGACAATTTTTAATTTAAGGTAAATATAGTAATACGTGTTAGCTTTGGCTCCAAGATAGGAGTTGCGAGAGAGACTATATCATGACTATTATGGTTGATTATAAGGAAATTAAGATGAAGTGAGGATGAAAAAAAAGAAGGTAAAAACGAAATCCAAAGAGGTAGAAATGAGAGGAATGCGAAGGGTTAGTTTGGAGTGTTATAAATCATCTTTTTGAGTGCTTTCGATTGAGATTTGAGAAAAAATCAAAGCACATACGAAACCGAATTTTTCGTGTAGAATCTAAGTCTGAAGTCAGAGTGCCAATTTGGATAATACATTGATTTGGTTTTTCATGGTTTTTAAAACAGGCCTACAATTTTAGACTTTAATAGTTATGAGGTAGTTTGTTGTCTTGTCGTTCATTTATTGTACTACACTTATTCAACTTTGATTGTATAGTAATATCCATGCTATGTATTTCTTTTATATATATTGTATGCTTGCATAATATATTTGTTCTTGCACCAATTTTATACATGGTATTTTCATATCGTGTAGTTTGGGGTAACGAACTAGTTCATTTTACGAGCATGTTCAGTTATAAAAATTGGGTATAAAACATATACACTTGATTTATGGGAATTGAATCTAATATTTATTTGGGTTGCGAGAATAATATTATGGTGATTATTATTGGAGAATGTGTAGTCATGCCTTAGACAACCCACCTGCTGGACAGGGTGTGTTGTCAGCTATGATTTAATTTATTATCCAAAGACTAGGCCATGAACCCAGGTCGGCGAGTATGCCAAATGTTATTATGGTTGTGATGCCAAGATTTTATGGTGTTGATGCCTGGTTATGATGGGTCGTGTGCCTATGTTATGTTATTTATTCTGAGGAGCCATTGGATTGTTATGAGGATAATTGACAGTATAATGGATGGCAGCCCATACCGTACTGTGGGAAGTGCGGCGGCAATTTTAATATGGGATCTTGGTTTGTGTAATTCTTGCGGTCAGATCCTAGGCTATGATTATATTATTGGCATTTTAGCTTGAGTGTTCATACTACATAAAATCTTGTATATGATTAAGATGCACACGAGTATGTGTAGTTACACTTGGAGCATTTATAAGAACTACTGTGTTTCCAGCAGTTTGTAGTATTTCAAGTTCAATGTGAGGTAATATTTATGGCATCATTAGGATTGGGATCATCGTTAGAGGATCTGGATATTTGTTTTCAAACTTTAAATGAATCGATTTGTTATTTGCAAAATGTTTTGTAAAAGGACATTTGAGGTTTAAAACAATTGACACATTCTATTCATTTTCTATATGTATTTATATTTTCACAAATTTTTGCTCAATCTAAATGATATTTTTATAAAAAATAATTCTCTAGTTTACCATAATTTTTCAGTAGCACGTCTCATGGTGTTACAAACGCCTTTGATAATTTATTGGTAACTGATTTTATACAAAAACTCAATCAATGACAAGTGGTCACTTTGATTATTGGGCATATCTAAATAATAGACTCTCGACATATCTTCAAATGTTTGGATGGGGCGTTTAGATTGTCCATCGGTCTATGGATGAAATGTGGTATAAAATGAAGTTTAATACCCATTGATATTTGGAGTGCTTGACAAAATCTATCTATAAAATTATAATCTCGGTCTGATATTATGGATATTTGAATTGCATGTAATTGAATAATTTCTCGAATGTAGAGATTTCTAATTTTTTTGAAAGAATCAACACTCTTCACACATAGAAAATGGGTCAACATGGTGAGTCTTTGTATAATTACTCAAACAGAATTGTATCCTTGGAATGTATGAGGTAATCCGTCAACAAAATTGGATGAGGTTGAAAGACCCCACTGGGAACTATATGTGAGACATAATGAAGTTCTCAATATCATTCCCCATATTTAGCCACCAAAATTGTTTCTTCAATTCATGATACATTTTTTAACTTAGGTTATGTATCATAAATTTGGAATGATGAGCTTCTTGTAAAAACATTCTCATAAAGACAAATCATCAACTACATACAATCTATTTCTAAATCGTAGACATGTTTCCTTCTCGTATGATAAGTCTTTGATCTTTCTTCTGGTTTTCTTCTTAGTAATAGAAGGGTATTAAATTTGTTGTTCTAAAATCCTCTTCCTAAGTTCAGTAGGTGAATTCTAAAAATGGGTTGTTCGATGATTATATTTCTCTACGATAGTGGAAATATCATAAGAAATCAGGTCGTTAAGTCTTCCAATGCATTTACAAATTAAGGCGTCATCTACAACATTTCATTTTCCCAGATTGTAGTCAATCTTAAATGTATAATATTCTAAAAATTCCATCTACCTTCCTTGTCTCAAATTGAAGTCTCTCTCGGTAAAGATGTATTTCAAACTTTTGTGGTCCGAAGGCACTCGAAATTCTTCACCATATAGATAATAATGCAATATTTTTAAAATAAAAACTACTACTAGTTACTCAAGATCATGCGTAGGATAATTACACTCATGATACTTGAGTTGTCCACATTCATACTCAACTACTTGTCCTTTTTGCATCACTATACAATCTAAACCTTGCAATGATGCATCATTTTATATTCCATACCTTACATTACTAGAAGGAATGATTAAGATCAGAGTCGTGGTAAACTTATGTTTTAATGTTATGAATGCCTGCTCAAACTCATAAGCCCATGTAAGTGGTATTTACTTTCTAGTTAACATCATCAAGGGAAGATCAATTCTAGAAAATCCTTTTCACAAAACGATGGTAATAATTAGTTAGTAAAAGAAAGCTTTTAATCTTAGTGAAACTAGTAATATTTTTCAATCCTAAAATGGTTGCAATATTTGATGGGTCATCTTGGATTCCATTTTTGGACCTAATAATCTTACTTCTTTCATAGAGAACTCACGTTTTCTCTTTTCTCCATACAAATGGTTGTTTCTTATTACCTAACATTGTCTTTAGATGTTGGGCGTGTTCTTTAAAATTCTTGGAGTAAATGATAATATCATCAATGAATATGATTACAAAATGATCGAAAAAATGTTGAAATATCCAATTCATTGGGTTAATAAAGGTTGAGGGCATTGGTTAATCAAAAATACATCACGATAAATTTGAAATATCCATAATGAGTTCGAAATACGATTTTTGGAATATCCTCTTCTCTAACTCGTAACTGGTTCTAACCATATCACAAGTCTATCTTTGAAAATATCCTTGAACCCGTAAGTGAATCGAATAAATATCAAATTATGGATAAGGGATATGTATTCGTAATCGTCACATAATTTTATCTACGGTAGTTCACATATAATCTAAAACTTTTATCACTTTTCTTTACAAACAACATGGGTTCTCCATACGGTGATGATCTAAGGAGAATAAAACCATTTTCAATTATATTATCTAGTTGGGTACGAAATTCACTAAATTCTAAAGGGGCCATTCTATATGGAGGTATAGAGATGGGAGAGTATTTGGAAAAAGATTTATTGTAAACTTAATTTCCTAAAGCTAATATTCTAAGAAACTCTTTTAGAAAAACATCATTCAATTCTTGGAAGATTCTTTAATGCAAATGGCAATTGGAACTTTGGATATGAGATGTAAAAGGTTCGAACTTATTGGTTCCTTGGAATATAAAAGTGTCATTATCTTAGTTTCAGAAGTATACTATTCTGAGATAACAATCTATATAAGTGGGGTATGTTGATAACACATTCATTAAAATAAGGATAATGAATCCACGCATATCTAAGATTATTAAATTTACAATGAATGTACCTATACCTAGATGATTTTTACATGTTTAATAATTTTCAGTAGGTTTGCTAATTTCTTCAGTTGATGATTCTATCTTTAATGGAGTATCCCATGATTTTCATAAAATTTGTAAAGTTTCACCTAGTTTAATAACAATGAATGGGTGAGGATCCATAATCAAATAATAAACGATAAGGCTAGTTATAAAAGATTATATTACCTTCCACTACATTCTACAAATTTTATACATGCAATATAGTACAATTCTTCCCACGGTTGGGCCGTGACTCACGCATTATATTGGTGTTATCGAGTATTCACAGATTATAGGAAGGACTCGTTCAATTGGATCTCAGGGAAGTAATGAGTTTATTTCTTGTCACATTTAGTATAACATAGGATAGTGTGGATGGGTGTGTCATATTTCTTAATACCCATGGCATCGAATTTCTAGATTCTTAGTGATATGGTGAATTTTGGAATAGGTTTTTCAAGTAGGGCTGGGATAAGGTTGAACTTGAGGGTTGAGTTAGGTTCTTGTAAGATAATTGTTCCTATTGATGGATTAGATGGGCATACATATTGATGGATGAGGGATTGTGTTCAATAATTTAGGAGACCTTAGTAACTTCGAAAAGTCTCGAATTTGCAAGTATGTTGGTTTCCATAATCCTTGGGTAAGCCTCTATCAAAATGATTGCATTTCTTGGCTTTGCTACTCATATACTCAATTTTTATAACGAGAGAACTTGATTAACTTAGTTTCATAATAGGCTAGAAACACATTATTTTACTGCAATATCAGAAAATCCAAGATTAATTGGTCCCTCTTGGTCTCAAAAAAGTAATTTTTGAAGAATATTTCTTCAAACTATTCCCAAGTTAGGGAACTGACATTACGATCTAGGTGTATAACTTGCCATTAGTAATGGGCTTTACCTTCAAACATATAGGATGATAAAACTACGAATATTTTCAACAATTCTGTGACACCCCGCCTAATTAAATACCGGGTGATCAGTCCTTTATTAAATTATAATCAAGGTGAACGGTTGGTTCATTATTAGCATCAATGTCGTAAAAATAACTTTTCCAATTTGAGCACCCTAAATAATAAAGCTAAGTGTTAAAACCATTTTAGACATTACTTTCCCAAATTTATTTTATAAACCAACATTTAAAACTTTACATAATTCATAGTTAAAGAATCACACAATAACTATCCTGGAACATATAATCCAAATAATTAAACATTCAACTAATTGATTTCCATCATTTAAAACTTAAAGGCAAAACATCTTGACAATAATAAATCCCAAAGTGTAAATGCTGGAAATAAACGAATCACAATATCCAATAAAACAACTGAATAATGGAAAAAGGGCGACACATGCCCAACTGGATAATATAATACTAGGAGTGGAATCAAGAATGAGTTCGTCTAAGCAAGATGCCTGCAACTCCCACCTAAGCTGCAACGCGTTTCCTTCCAAAGGATCCCATGCAAGATGCCCTTGTGGTTGGGCACCTGTAATATATACATATATACAAGAGAGAAGAGAAAATAGGAAACGGGTCAGAGCCCGATTGTAAAAACAGTTTAAAATTAGTTTAGCAAGTATTTAAAATGTTTACTGGCTAATGCAACAACATATTAGTGCGGCACTCCCTTGAGAAATTCTCACCTCTCTTCTAATGTGCACACATATCGCACTAACCTGCCCAATGGTTTAACTTATCTTATCTTAGGTTACTCGTAAGATTTTAAACTGACAAATTCAATTGTTTAAGAGGTTAATTTCATTTAAAAACAAAGTTCTCATTTAAACCTCATTTAATAATAAAGTTTCTCAGTAATATAATATACTTTTCAAACACTCATTTCCAAGTTGAAATAATTATTCATTTCTTACTTACCATAGACACAGTAGGTAGTCCCCAAATTTCAGATTTAAATATATATATATATATATATATATATTAAATACTCATATAATATATATATTCTAACAGCACCCCACATAACAATTATGGTGCTGGCATACTCTGCTATCCAGTCCCCGTATCACTCGTACAAAGGGAAATACAAGTTCGGAATCGCTCTCGAACTGTATTAACACAAAACACATACAATATTGAGGTGAAGTATAGTTCCAAGTCTCTAAGAGGTCAGCACATGCTCTCACGTCTCATAGGACCGTCTGACTATCGATCCTATAGCCTTTACCAAAGGATTTCTATCTTCTAGGGTACGAGTCAATTGTAACAACCCTCGATTTTGGAGACCGAGAAATTAAATTTTGGCAAAATAAAATTTAATTAAATTGGAGAATTTCAAAATTTGGGACTTGAGGCCCAAAAATAGAGAATATTTCAAAGTATTCCGGATGATATTTTTGAGGGTACCATCAATTTCAAAAGGGTCGAGATAGTCAAAATGACTGTCATTGGGTTTTATTTCTGCTCCGGAATTTTTTTAAGTTATTTTGGCTCGAATTGGAGTAAACGAGTCATTTAAAGTGTGTATTAACATTTAAAATTGGGTTTATTGTTTTAAGGGATTTAAGGCTTACGGATCAAGCCTTTCTCATTTTGAGAAAGAGAGAAAAAGCCCTAGAGGGAGAAAGAAGAGAGAAAGGAAGAGAAAGAGGAAGAAAAGCTTGGGGATTTCCGGCCCAACCGCGACATCGAGGACGATCCAACCTCTACAAATCTGAGGCAAGTGTTTAATCTTGCTAAATAGCTATTGTGTATTTCATTTCATAATTTGTGGGGTAAAGAATTGGATTTTTGGGTATAAATATCAAAACCTAGATTTTTGGGTTTAAATCTTGAAATCAATGTTTAAATATGGATTTAATGGAATAAAAATGGTTGGGATCAACTTTGGGTTGATTAATGGGCTTAAATTCATGATTTGATGAAAGTTTGGGGATTAGAATGGATGTTTTAGGGTATTAATTTCGTAGGTTTGCTGAAAATGGAAAATCGGCCAAGATAACTGGTATGGCCGGTCGACCGCGGTCTGGGGACCGGTCAACCGCGCCTTAAGGGAAATGCCTACTGCATTTCTTTGTAGGCAAAATATGGACCCGCGGTCGACCGGGGGTCTGGGACCGGCCGACCGGTCCCCTGTTTTTAGCCCAAAACTTGGATTTCTTCTCCACCTTTTCTTTTGGAGGTTATTCTTAGGGGCTTCCTTTGAAAGGGCGGAAGTTGGATTCCCGGGTTTTAAATAATAATACCAATTAAATATATTTAATTTCCTTTTTGAATAAATGCGGAAGCGTATAAAAAGAGATGGTTCAACAAAACAACAAGGCCAGGTTTTAATATCTTAAGAAACAAATTAAAACAACATAATTCAAGTCCTAGAATTTGCCTAAGTCATCATTAACAATTATTCAAAGTTAGGTGAAACCATATTAATGCAAGTGACTTGAATAAACCAAATTTAATCCAATATTAAATTAGAGTCCCAATTTAAATTAGTGTGAGTGTAAAACCAAATTTTATCTTGAAATTATCCTAAGCATGCGTTCTAAATTATTGTGCAAGATAAAATAAACAAGGTCACACTACACCGCGATATACGAGGAAAAACCCACTAACGGGAAAAAACCTCGGGACGGCCCTAGCCTCAAATCCACTAAAAACGGTATTACAAAATACAAGACAAAAGACTTACTTCCTAAACTCGAACCCTCTCAAGCCGTGATGCTCCTTCTTGTATCAACCTCCAATTAGAGGATAAGCAACGGAGCTCCACCGTGGTCTCGGAATACACCGATAGGACTTTAAACGGTCACCGTCACCCGAACATGGAGCCTTTCTCCAAACGGGTAGAATCTCAACAAAGGTCTTCTTTGTGATGGGGTGTAGAAGCAAACCCGAAACGTCTCTTGAATTCGGTAGAGAAAACCGGTGCCAAAAACTCCAAGTAAGGATATGTATATATAGAACTTGGAATAAACAACAATGGGTGTAAACTAGAGTGTGTATGAATTTTCCATTAAAAATTAACACTCAAAACTTGAACATTTTCCCTAAATAAATTTTCTCTCAAACTCTCTCTAAGAGATGGATATGGAATGGAAAAGTTGTCTTGGAAAATGTGTTTCCCGCACATAATATTGCATGAAAAATGTTGGTTGAAAACCAAGTGGAGGAGTGGGGAAAAGCTGCAAAAAACTGCCAAATAACTGTTCCCGCTGGAAGTTCGTTCGAACGAACGTGATTCTCGTTCGAACGAGACTTCTAACGAGTGACCAGCCTGGGCTCGTTAGAGGTTCGTTAGATACCTCGTTAGAACGAACCTTCATTCGAACGACATATCGAACGACATATCGAACGACTGTCCAGTTAGGGTCGTTGGCAAAACTCGTTCGAACGACAAAACTCGTTCGAACGAAATCTGGTTCGAACGAAAAAACTCGTTCGAACGACATTTCAAACGAACAAACAGAAAGATTAAAAAATTCGATTTTGGCCCAGAAACTTTTATAAACTTTTATATACTTATTTTTAAGTTTCTAATTGATTCTTTCTGAAAAATAAAATGCAGTTTTAATTCACCTAACACCCAATACAAATCGTTCCAAGCTCCTATATACATATAAATACATTCATACCTTGGGAGCATGGAACCTAAGTTGATGACGTACAAACGAGGCACATAAACTACGGCATGTTGATGATGCTTTATACTCTTTGCCACTACATCTTCAACAAACACTTCATAGGACTTGAATATTACAATTAAATAAAATCCTATGAATAAATGTTTTTGTCCGGAATTGGGCCAAAACTATAAGAGGACTCAATTGGAAATTTGTGTCCTTACAAATCTCCCCCTTTGGCTATTCCGGGACAAAAACCAAACAAAAATCCTAAAGGGCCGTCAAGCTCTACTAGACTCAAAACATAACCCGCCCAATCTTGACTCAACCCACGGATTAAACTCTTTGCCATAGAAAGATGCCGCTATAGAATAATTCCTGCACACTTAAGCAAACTCATCAAATGCATAGGGAATATCAAAATATTAAATGCAATTTTTAATTAATTACTCCCCCTAAATTAATTCTCCCTTTAAACACATGACCTACTTAGAAAGACGTCTCCCCCTAAGATAAATCTCCCCCAAACGAAGATACGATAATAATAGGATTAGATACCATTTCTCCCCCTATCATCATTCTCCCCCTTTTTGTTCGGGAATAGGCAAAGGATAAAGAACTAAGAAACAACAAGTGAAAGCTTAAAGTGATAAGACATGAAAGCATATGGGCAATTAAAAAAAAGGCAAAGACAAACAAATATCATATATATATATATACTAGAAATATATCAATTAACCACTTGCATATATATATAGATATAAACACACACATGACACAAAATACAATAGGTTTGCACACTCGTATGGCAAAAATGTGTCATATGGAAACGAAAGTGTAGGGGTGTGAACAAGCAACAATTAAATTTAGACCCAAACACTTAAGAAACGTTCACGGAGTTCTCATTTGATTGCAAACTTCATCACAGTTAAATATAACCTCATGTGACAATATAAAGATTGAACTCAATGAAGAAACATACACAATGCATACAAGCCTAGCATGATGATGATTCTACAAACCAAATAGAGTCATGACATTAAAGACAACTAGGATAAACGGACATTGTGCAAACCGTTGATATACCATCCAATTCTCCCTCAATAAGCATATATATTCTTTTGTTTTTGAATGAATATATCAAAGAAACATAGGCCTTGGCAATTGCTTTCTTTGAATGCCAAATATTCTGTTTTTAGGCCTTTGGATCACGTATTTCTTTTATATCCAATCAACGGTGGCTTACAATCGCAAAGGATTTAATTCATCCTTTCGGAGCCCTTCCCCGTGCATATATTTATTTATCATGTTTTCATTTTTCGCACAAATCTCACCTGCAACGGATTTTGACATGCACTAGTCCTCCTAGGTCATAGATATGTAGATGACTAGATTGATAGGAGAACACCTCAAAAAGCTCAAATATAACATGTGACATTAAGATTTCAAAAGAGCTCGTGCATGTGTGAATAGAGGCATATAGAAATAGTATCCATTTGAACAATACAAAATCCAACTACTCCATATAAAACATGGTAAAGAACACTTTAAGGATTGAAAATCTAAACCAAAAGTTCTATCCACATGGAAGCGTAAACGATGGGATTCAAACACAAGTATATGCCACATAAAGTGTGTCAAACAAAAATACACACAAAACAAAATCTTTTTGAGTTTTTTTTTAACAATTTTTAATCAAAAATAAATATTTACTCAAAAGGACAAACAAAAATCATTTATATTTTCCATTAAGCTTAAATGAAGTAAATAAAACACAAATGATAAACAAAAATCTTTTTATATTATGCAGTCGATTCAAACACAAAATATAATACAAAAAGATAAACAAGTCATAATTTCTAGCATGTGATATGAAATAAGGCAATGACTAGAAAATGACTAAACAAGCATACATTTAGCATATGAATATAGCATGAAGTACAAACGCTAAAGTATGCAAACACTAACACATTTATCCTTTAGATTTAGCAAGGGAGGAGGCATGTGTAAGTAAATGAGAATCAAAATCCCTATTTTGTAAGGCAACCAAGTCGGATTTCCTAACCCAAATTAATGAAGAATTACTATCTTGGGGTGTAGGAATGTTAGCTATCGTGGTTACTTTACTATGGGATTTTCTAGGAATTCGTTTAAGATCTAAACAAAATTTCCTAAGATGACCTTGTCGACCACAAAGTGTACAAGTGAGAACATGTCGAAAAGATTTACTTAAGGAGTGATCTTTAAAGGTATTCCTAGTTGATTCTCCTAAAACATTGGTTTTGACTTTAGGGTCAAAATCATTACAAGAATTGAAGCCTAAACCAAAAGTGTCATTTTTAATTTGGACCGTTCCTAACATTTTATCTAGTTTTTCCGAACGACACTCCAAATCAAATTTGACATTACTAGAATCTTTTAATTTATTTTCCAATTCAACAATGTGAGATTCTAGTAAAGAATTACGCTCTTCAAAAGCAAGAAGCTCCTTTTTCAAGGATTCCATTAAACCCCTAAGGCTATCTCTCTCGCCTTCAACATATTAAAGATTCTCTTGAAGAGTCCTCACATGTGTCCTAAGGTCTTCTATTAAGGCACTTTCATCAATGACCTTGACACTCTCTCTTAAACTCGCTTCTAACTTCAAATTAGCTCTTTTCAATTTAATAAATTCTTTATATAATTCATGAAAAGCATTTTGAAGTTCACTCATATCAACCTCTTCTTCATTTTCACTTTATTCTTCTTCTTCACTCTCACTATCGTCAAAAATAAGAGAATCATGTACAATGACCTTGGAAGTGGCGTGTGCTATAATTTCATCATCCGATGAGTTCTCATTATCACTCACATGTGCCATAAAAGCCACAAAATTTTTCTTAGTGGGGGATTCGGGCTTCTCTTCCTTATCACTATCACTAAGGGTCGCATTATATGAAATGGGTCGTTTACCCTCTTTCCTTAGTTTAGTGGGGCACTCAAAAGCCCTATGGCTATAACCTTCACAACCAAAACATTTATTAGACTCGTCCCTATCAATATTTTCATTACTAGGTTTAGGGATCTTATCGGCTTTAGAAATCTTCTCGTTTTTATCATGTTTAGAAGATTCAAATTTCTTAAAATCATTTTTAACTTTATCTTTGTTAAATTTAAGAAATTTTCTAAATTTACGAACAAACAAAGCCATATCTTCCGAGTCACTATCACTATCGCACTCTGCTACTTGTTTAACCTCTTTGCGGGCTTTTAAAGCAACACCCTTTTCAATTTTCTTTTCAGTTTTAGAGGGAAACATATCTAATTCATAGGTTTGTAAATCACCTACAAGCTCTTCTAATTTCGTAGAGGCTAAAGTGGGTAAAGAATTTAAAACGGTCACCTTTGGAATAAATCTATCGGGTAGTGACCTCAAAATTTTATTTACAACACGGTCGTCAGGTATTTTCTCTCCCAAGTTAAAGGATGAATTAACAATATCAGACAGTCTAGCATAGAATTTATCAAAAGTTTCTTTTTCATCCATTTTGATACTTTCAAATTGAGTAGTGAGGTTTTGGAGTTTAGAAGCTTTAACGACACTCGTTCCTTCATGAGTTAATTGTAAAATATCCCAAGCTTCTTTAGCGGTTTCACATGTCATAATACGTCGGAATTATTCCGGTGCGACAGCGCTAAACAAGGCATTTAAACCTCGGGAATTAAAGTTTTCTAGCTTAAACTCATTTTCAGTCCATCTATCAACGGGTTTGGGAACATGTACATTTTCAATTAAATGTGTTGGTGGGGTCCAACCGTTAACAACAGACATCCAAATACGTTCATCGATAGATTTAAGTGCCGATTTCATTCGCGCTTTCCAATACGCGTTGTTTGAACCATCAAAAATAGAAAATTTTGAAAATGGGGAAAAATCCATATTTAGCCAAAAAGTAACGGATCTTTAACGAAATAATTTATCGTTTTTGGCTCTGATACCAATTTGAAAGGGCGGAAGTTGGATTCCCGGGTTTTAAATAATAATACCAATTAAATATATTTAATTACCTTTTTGAATAAATGTAGAAGCGTATAAAAAGAGATGGTTCAACAAAACAACAAGGCCAGGTTTTAATATCTTAAGAAACAAATTAAAACAACATAATTCAAGTCCTAGAATTTGCCTAAGTCATCATTAACAATTATTCAAAGTTAGGTGAAACCATATTAATGCAAGTGACTTGAATAAACCAAATTTAATCCAATATTAAATTAGAGTCCCAATTTAAATTAGTGTGAATGTAAAACCAAATTTTATCTTGAAATTATCCTAAGCATGCGTTCTAAATTATTGTGCAAGATAAAATAAACAAGGTCACACTACACCGCGATATACGAGGAAAAACCCACTAACGGGAAAAAACCTCGGGACGGCCCTAGCCTCAAATCCACTAAAAACGGTATTACAAAATACAAGACAAAAGACTTACTTCCTAAACTCGAACCCTCTCAAGCCGTGATGCTCCTTCTTGTATCAACCTCCAATTAGCGGATAACCAACGGAGCTCCACCGTGGTCTCGGAATACACCGATAGAACTTTAAACGGTCACCGTCACCCGAACATGGAGCCTTTCTCCAAACGGGTAGAATCTCAACAAAGGTCTTCTTTGTGATGGGGTGTAGAAGCAAACCCAAAACGTCTCTTGAATTCGGTAGAGAAAACCGGTGCCAAAAACTCCAAGTAAGGATATGTATATATAGAACTTGGAATAAACAACAATGGGTGTAAACTAGAGTGTGTATGAATTTTCCATTAAAAATTAACACTCAAAACTTGAACATTTTCCCTAAATAAATTTGCTCTCAAACTCTCTCTAAGAGATGGATATGGAATGGAAAAGTTGTCTTGGAAAATGTGTTTCCCGCACATAATATTGCATGAAAAATGTTGGTTGAAAACCAAGTGGAGGAGTGGGGAAAAACTGCAAAAAACTGCCAAATAACTGTTCCCGCTGGAAGTTCGTTCGAACGAACGTGATTCTCGTTCGAACGAGACTTCTAACGAGTGACCATCCTGGGCTCGTTAGAGGTTCGTTAGATACCTCGTTAGAACGAACCTTCGTTCGAACGACATATCGAACGACTGTCCAGTTAGGGTCGTTGGCAAAACTCGTTCGAACGAACCTGGTTCGAACGACAAAACTCGTTCGAACGAAATCTGGTTCGAACGAAAAAACTCGTTCGAACGACATTTCAAACGAACAAACGGAAAGATTGAAAAATTCGATTTTGGCCCAGAAACTTTTATAAACTTTTATATACTTATTTTTAAGTTTCTAATTGATTCTTTCTGAAAAATAAAATGCAGTTTTAATTCACCTAACACCCAATACAAATCGTTCCAAGCTCCTATATACATATAAATACATTCATACCTTGGGAGCATGGAACCTAAGTTGATGACGTACAAACGAGGCACATAAACTACGGCATGTTGATGATGCTTTATACTCTTTGCCGCTACGTCTTCAACAAACACTTCATAGGACTTGAATATTACAATTAAATAAAATCCTATGAATAAATGTTTTTGTCCGGAATTGAGCCAAAACTATAAGAGGACTCAATTGGAAATTTGTGTCCTTACATCCTTAATGGGCTGTTTTATGGGTTTCCTAAGATGACTTCTAGCCCTTTTTGGTTGGGTTTGTTGATTTGGGGTTCTCTCTTATAAAGTAAGAGATATCTGTTGGTGACTTATAGGGGGTCTCTCACTTAGTATCTGATAGTGGGAACTTCTTGGAATCATTGGATAAGAAATATTCATGTATGTTGTGAAATTTCTAGGCCGACATTTATGTCAAATACTTATAAGGATAGGATATGGTTAAGATATAATTTGGGGCCCAATGGAATAGAGTGGTTGCATACCCTTTAAGAGTGAGAGGTCTTATATCCTTAGAAATGTTTAGTCTAAGGAACAATTGATAACTCAATAGGAGTAAGGGTTACTGAGATTTATTCGAACCATATGTGACTTTGGGAATGGCATGGGATCGTACTATCGACTAGAATAAGCGATAGCATAAATTCTAGTTAGGATAGTTTACACGTAATTATGGGGATATGACCACTGAGATTCCAATACTTGAAATGAGGTTGGAATATATTGAGGCTTTAGACTATTAAGTCATCTGTGTGCCTATGGTTAAATAGTACTAAAGGTAATTATGTACTTTTGGATATGGATGAAATGTGTAGTGATGGATTCCTACACAAACTCTTGGGTGATAACCCTAATGTTGAATATATATGTATAGAAATATACATATGGTTTTGGGAGACTATTCATCATAGGAAAAATGATTGAATATGTTTCAAGTGAGGGATTGTATTCACATATCAAGGTATATGATATGAGTTTGTGGTGACGGCTTGTATATTGAGGAGTTATGGATACTTATAGCCTAATTTGTATATCTTATACATATGAACGAGAACTAGTTTATATATATAGATAGATGGATATGTGAATGTGTATATATATATATATATATATATATATATATATATATATATATATATCTGTATGCATATAAATATATGGATATATTTATGTTGTGGACATACATGGTATGGATGTTTAAACCTTATATGATGGTTTACTACATTGGATCATATGACGGGATCATATGGATGTATGTATATTGCGCATGTGAGCGATATATATACTTATGTGGTTAAGCATACCCTGCTCATGCTATCATTGGGAAGTTTCCGCGCAGAGGGTGAGCATCCTGGCATATAGAGCAGGGTGTGGATATTCCCCAGGTCATAGTCGTCCCTTGTGTTATTATACGATAGATATATATTTTGGGGTGAGACGTGGTGGGTATGTTTCGTCTCATTGCCGGTTGGAACTATGACTGCTTCCCGGGACGTCGTGTGTGTGAGTTATCACGAGGTGGGTGTCGTTGATCCCCACCAGGTGGTCCCCAGTTGTTACGTGAGCCGGACTCTGGGAAGATGATAGCATTGATGCAGTTTTATCGACGATATATATAGCCGGGTGGATTATGTGCATGTCCATTGTACATCAGATATGATACGTACACTTGGTCGTGGGTATATGGATGATTGGTATATGTATATATATGGTGAGCATAAAATACCTATATATATATATTTATATATCCTATAGAGGAAAGGATATAGAATTTTGGTAAAGCACATCTTGGATGATTATGGTGTACTAGATTGATGGGGGTTGATGTATCGCATATAAGGAATATTTCAGTTACATCATACCTAGGATATGATTGGAGATGTTAGTTGTAGTAATAGTATTATATTGTATATATGGCATTATGGATCTCTAGGATCGACATTGTCAAGGAGTAGTGTAACGGGGTGGTTCCTTGTTTGCATTTCGCTTTGCGAGACACCCCACGCATGAAACGCAGTGCAGGGTTGAAATTGGAGAAAAGTTCTGCCAGTTATGGTATGCACGGCATTATGGATCTCTATGATCGACATTGTCAAAGAGCGGTTCCTTATTTGGATTTCGCTTTGCGAGACTCCCCACGCATGAAATGTAGTACATTGTTGAGAGTAGAGATAAGTTCTGTCGATATTTATGTGTGGCATAATGGATCTCCAAGATCGACGTTGACATGGAGTAGTGTAATGTGGTGGTTCCTTGTTTGGATTTCGCTTTGCGAGACACCCCATGCACGAAACGCAGTGCAGCGTTGAAATTGGAGGGAAGTTGTGTCAAAAATGATTTTTCATGCTTATAAATTAGAAATTAAATTACATGTTTCAACCCAGTTGCATATTGGGTAATCTATTAAATTATAATTGGTTAAAGTATAAATCGGAATCCACTAAGCCTAATAAGGCACGTATGATTGAAAATAAATGTTTAATTGTGTTTAAAAAAGGGGGTGGATTCTTGGGGTATGATAGGAAGGTAGATCTCGTGGGTATAGGCTAGGCCAATGATACGTTAGGTTGTCCTTATAATAATGGGGGTAATTTAACTAAAACTTGAGGATGCGAATAGGTGCGCGCCATTAGATGAGAGGTGAGTTGGGGTTCCACGAGAGTGAGGTTCCACTTTAACTGTGAAATAAGTTCACCGATATTTATTATGCACTGTTAACACACTTGCTAAATATTTTTTTCACAATCGGGGCTCTGACCCGTTTACTTTTCTCTCCTGCCTGTATATATATATATATATATATATATATATATATATATATATATATATATATATATATATATATATATATATATATATATATATATATATATTATAGGTATCCTACCGCACGGATGCCGGATGACTTCCTATCCAGAGTCTTGGGAGCCGTGACAGGTGCGGGCTGTTGCGGGATGTATCTGGTAGCCGCTTCCTACTTTCAAAATTCTAGGTAGGATTCATGTTGTACATCGGGTTTGTACCCAAGGGATATTTATATAGATGTTTATATTTATTCCATTCCAGTTATTGTATTTGCTGTGACCCGACAGCTTATTCGGGTCTAGTTTTTGTAGTACATTCGGTTGTATTTATTAATTTCATTTTATTTCTAGCATTTCATTTATCATAGTTCTTGTATGCATTTTACTTTTCTTTTTAAGTAGTGTTAGTTGGTTGTCTATTGCACATTTTATTCAATTTTAACATCTCGCTTATATGATTTCGGGTAGTTAGTTCTATATTATGTAGTACCGACAGTTGATGTGGAGACTGGACCATCTGAAACTCCTGATTTAATATAGTATAGGGCTGGCCACCCGTTATTATTTTAGGCAGGGTTGTGACAGATGGTATCAGAGCATCAGGTTCTAGAGTCCTTTGGATCTGTGCGAGTTTATGGATTCTTCCGTTAACGTTCTTGACATAAAGCCCTACAAATAGGACTGTTGTGTTCACTGCGTTGTTTTCTTCAGTGAAGTATATTCACTTGGTTGACTTTCTGAGAACGGTTTCTCTTGTTTCGTTTAAGACGTCGCCTAGAATTTGTCGTCTAGGAAAGGATAGGATTAGAAGTACAATACCCATAACATATTTTGGGTACGCTTTAATAGGGGGTATTTGTTTTCCCCAATTCCAGAGGAGATTTCTAGCATTGGTGTGAGGTGATTTATCGGCAGATGAGTAAGAAAGGAAAATTTCTTGAATAGTGAACCTTGGACTTAGTAAGGAAAGTCTGAGGAGAGGTTAGTGTAGACCTTGGGAGGTTTAGGTTGAGAAACCATTCAGCCTTCGTTAGGAAACCTGGTGTTGGTAACTCTTACCGATGTGAGGAAGGTGTAGTTGTCCCTATATCAGGAGTATTGCCTTCTGGGAAGAGGGAGAAAATATGGAGACTCAGTTCCGTTGTGTAGGACTGAGGGAGTTTTCGGTAGTCACCATCGCGTTTTTTCCTTCAAAATGGTTAGGAAGGATTTATGAGGAAGAAAATTATTTGAGGAGAATTAGGCCTTGATTGTGGTCTTTGTGCGACATCTTTTGGGAATAGTAAAACGTCTTAGAATGGGCTAGTAGAGAGTGGCTCTATTGATTTTGGGAATGTAAATTGCTAAGGTTATTGGTTCAGAGTTTAGTAGATTTATGTTGAGCGGATAGTTAGCTCATAGTTGTGCTAGTTTTGAGAACTAGGCAGTGGTTAGCAGTGTTGTATGTGTTAAGGCCTTGTGTTTTAAGCATGAGGTGTTTGTTTGGCGTGTCGAAAGACGCGAGATTGATTTATATGGTATTGTTGAATAGGCCCTCGGGCAATATCTAAAATATGAAAATATTTTTATAAAACCTTAACCCTGGTTCAACTAATCTCAATCCCCGACCTAGCTACACAGTAGTGTATTGGGAGGGTTCCTTGTTTGGATTTCGTTTGCGAGACCTCCCCCGCACGAAGGTAGCTAGTGTCACGAATTGAGGAGAGTTCAACCATTGGGAATTTTTGAACGTATATATTTAGTATGTTGTTATAGATCATATTGCTGAGGGTTATATTATGATTTGAGACTAATGGAGCTTGATCATAATTTTACGAGTGGAAACTCGGATACGGGGTGTATCGGCGCCCTGGGTAGTAGTTACTTTAAAACTATATGGTTCGATATGAGGACCAGGAAGGATCGGTATAGTGATCCTAACGATTGATGTGAGGACTAGATGATATTGAGGTCCTAGGAATGTCTTAAATTTCACGGACGAAATTTTTGCAAGGGGGGAAATATGTAACAACCCTCGATTTTGGAGACTGAGAAATTAAATTTAGGGAAAATAAAATTTAATTAAATTGGAGAATTTCAAAATTTGGGACTTGAGGCCCAAAAATAGAGAATATTTCAAAGTATTTCGGATGATATTTTTGCGGGTACCATCGATTCCGGAAGGGTCGAGATAGTCAAAATGACTGTCATTGGGTTTTATTTCGGCTCCGGAATGTTTTTAAGTTATTTTGGCTCGAATTGGAGTAAACGAGTCATTTAAAGTGTGTATTAACATTTAAAATTGGGTTTATTGTTTTAATGGATTTAAGGCTTACGGATCAAGACTTTCTCATTTTGAGAAAGAGAGAAAAAGCCCTAGAGGGAGAAAGAAGAGAGAAAGGAAGAGAAAGAGGAAGAAAAGCTTGGGGATTTCCGGCCCAACCGCGACATCGAGGACGATCCAACCTCTACAAATCTGAGGCAAGTGTTTAATCTTGCTAAATATCTATTGTGTATTTCATTTCATAATTTGTGGGGTAAAGAATTGGATTTTTGGGTATAAATATCAAAACCTAGATTTTTGGGTTTAAATCTTGAAATCAATGTTTAAATATGGATTTAATTGAATAAAAATGGTTGGGATCAACTTTGGGTTGTTTAATGGGCTTAAAATCATGATTTGATGAAAGTTTGGGGATTAGAATGGATGTTTTAGGGTATTTATTTCGTAGGTTTGCTGAAAATGGAAAATCGGCCAAGATAACTGGTATGGCCGGTCGGCCGCGGTCTGGGGAACGGTAGACCGCGCCTTAAGGGAAATGCCTACTGCATTTCTTCGTAGGCAAAATATGGACCCGCGGTCGACCGGGGGTCTGGGACCGGTCGACCGGTCCCCTGTTTTTAGCCCAAAACTTGGATTTCTTCTCCCCCTTTTCTTTTGGTGGTTATTCTTAGGGGCTTCCTTAATGGGCTGTTTTATGGGTTTCCTAAGATGACTTCTAGCCCTTTTTGGTTGGGTTTGTTGATTTGGGGTTCTCTCTTATAAAGTAAGAGATATCTGTTGGTGACTTATAGGGGGTCTCTCACTTAGTATCTAATAGTGGGAACTTCTTGGAATCATTGGATAAGAAATATTCATGTATGTTGTGAAATTTCTAGGCCGACATTTATGTCAAATCCTAATAAGGATAGGATATGGTTAAGATATAATTTGGGGCCCAATGGAAGAGTGTGGTTGCATACCCTTTTAGAGTGAGGGGTCTTATATCCTTAGAAATGTTTAGTCTAAGGAACAATTGATAACTCAATAGGAGTAAGGGTTACTGAGATTTATTCGAACCCTAGGTGACTTTGGGAATGGCATGGGATCGTACTATCGATTAGAATAAGCGGTAGCATAAATTCTAGTTAGGATAGTTTACACGTAATTATGGGGATATGACCACTGAGATTCCAATACTTGAAATGAGGTTGGAATAAATTGAGGTTTTAGACTATTAAGTCATGTGTGTGCCTATGGTTAAATAGTACTAAAGGTAATTATGTACTTTTGGATATGGACGAAATGTGTAGTGATGGATTCCTACACAAACTCTTGGGTGATAACCCTAATGTTGAATATATATGTAGAGATATATACATATGGTTTTGGGAAACTATTCATCATAGGAAGAATGATTGAATATGTTTCAAGTGAGGGATTGTATTCACATATCAAGGTATATGATATGAGTTTGTGGTGACGGCTTGTATATTGAGGTGTTATGGATACTTATAGTCGGATTTGTATATCTTATAGATATGAACGAGAACTAGATTATATATATAGATATATGGATATGTGAATGTGTATATATATATATATATATATATCTGTATGCATATAAATATATGGATATATTTATGTTGTGGACATACATGGTATGGATGTTTAAACCTTATATGATGGTTTACTACATTGGATCATATGATGGGATCATATGGATGTATGTATATTGTGCATGTGAGCGATATATATACTTATGTGGTTAAGCATACCCCGCTCATGCTATCATTGGGAAGTTTCCGCGCAGAGGGTGAGCATCCTGGCATATAGAGCAGGGTGTGGATATTCCCCAGGTCATAGTCGTTCCTTGTGTTATTATACGATAGATATATATTTTGGGGTGAGACGTGGTGGGTATGTTTCGTCTCATTGCCGGTTGGAACTATGACTGCTTCCCGGGATGTCGTGTGTGTGAGTTATCACGAGGTGGGTGTCGTTGATCCCCACCAGGTGGTCCCCCGTTGTTACGTGAGCCGGACTCTAGGAAGATGATAGCATTGATGCAGTTTTATCGGCGATATATATAGCCGGGGGGATTATGTGCATGTCCATTGTACATCAGATATGATACGTACACTTGGTCATGGGTATATGGATGATTGGTATATGTATATATATGGTGAGCATAAAATACCTATATATATATATATATATATATATATATATTTATATATCCTATAGAGGAAAGGATATAGAATTTTGGTAAAGTACATCTTGGATGATTATGGTGTACTAGATTGATGGGGGTTGATGTATCGCATATAAGGAATATTTCGGTTACATCATCCCAAGGATATGATTGGAGATGTTAGTTGTAGTAATAGTATTATATTGTATATATGGCATTATGGATCTCTAGGATCGACATTGTCGAGGAGTAGTGTAACGGGGTGGTTCCTTGTTTGGATTTCGCTTTACGAGACACCCCACGCATGAAACGCAGTCCAGTGTTGAAATTGGAGAAAAGTTCTGCTAGTTATGGTATGCACCGCATTATGGATCTCTATGATCGACATTGTCAAAGAGTAGTGTAACGGGGCGGTTCCTTGTTTGGATTTCGCTTTGCGAGACTCCCCACGCATGAAATGTAGTACATTGTTGAGAGTAAAGAGAAGTTCTGTCGATATTTATGTGTGGCATAATGGATCTCCAGGATCGACGTTGACATGGAGTAGTGTAACGGGGTGGTTCCTTGTTTGGATTTCGCTTTGCGAGACACCCCATGCACGAAACGCAGTGCAACGTTGAAATTGGAGGGAAGTTGTGTCAATAATGATTTTTCATGCTTATAAATTAGAAATTAAATTACATGTTTCAACCCAGTTGCATATTGGGTAATCTATTAAATTATAATTGGTTAAAGTATAAATCGGAATCCACTAAACCTAATAAGGCACGTATGATTGAAAATAAATATTTAATTGTGTTTAAAAAATGGGGTGGATTCTTGGGGTATGATAGGAAGGTAGATCTCGTGGGTATAGGCTAGGCCTATGATACATTAGGTTGTCCTTATAATAATGGGGGTAATTTAACTAAAACTTAAGGACGCGAATAGGTGCGCGCCTTTAGATATGAGGTGAGTTGGGGTTCCACGAGAGTGCGGCTCCACTTTAATTGTGAAATAAGTGCACCGATATTTATTATGCACGGTTAACACACTTGCTAAATATTTTTTTTCACAATCGGGGCTCTGACCCGTTTACTTTTCTCGCCTACCTGTATATATATATATATATATATATATATATCCTACCGCAGGGATGCTGGATGACTTCCTATCCAGAGTCTTGGGAGCCGTGACAGGTGCGGACTGTTGCGGGATGTATCTGGTAGCCGCTTCCTACTTTCAAAATTCTAGGTAGGATTCATGTTGTACATCGGGTTTGTACCCAAGGTATATTTATATAGATGTTTATATTTATTCCATTGCAGTTATTGTATTTGCTGTGACCCGACAGCTTATTCGGGTCTACTTTTTGTAGTACATTCGGTTGTATTTATTTATTTAATTTTATTTCTAGCATTTCATTTATCATAGTTCTTGTATGCATTTTACTTTTCTTTTTAAGTAGTGTTATTTGGTTGTCTATTGCACATTTTATTCAATTTTAACATCTCGCTTATATGTTTTTTGGTAGTTAGTCCTATATTATGTAGTACCGACAGTTGATGTGGAGACTAGACCATCTGAAACTCTTGATTTAATATAGTATAGGGCTGGCCACCCGTTATTATTTTAGGCGAGGTTGTGACAGATGGTATCAGAGCATCAGGTTCTAGAGTCCTTAGGATCTGTGCGAGTTTATGGATTCTTCCGTTAACGTTCTTGACATAAATCCCTACAAATAGGACTGTTGTGTTCACTGCGTTGTTTTCTTCAGTGAAGTATATTCACTTGATTGACTTTCTGAGAACGGTTTCTCTTGTTTCGTTTCAGACGTCGCCTAGATTTTGTTGTCTAGGAAAGGATAGGATTAGAAATACAATACCCATAGCATATTTTGGGTACGCTTTAATAGGGGGTATTTGTTTTCCCCAATTCCAGAGGAGATATTGAGGAGATTTCTAGCATTGGTATGAGGTGATTTATCGGCATATGAGTAAGAAAGGAAAATTTCTTGAATAGTGAACCTTGGACTTAGTAAGGAAAGTCTGAGGAGAGGTTAGTGTAGACCTTGGGAGGTTTAGGTTGAGAAACCATTCAGCCTTCGTTAGGAAACCTGGTGTTGGTAACTCTTACCGATGTGAGGAAGGTGTAGTTGTCCTAATATCAGGAGTATTGCCTTCTAGGAAGAGGGAGAAAATATGGAGACTCAGTTCCGTTGTGTAGGACTGAGGGAGTTTTCGGTAGTCACCATCGTGTTTTGTCCTTCAAAATGGTTAGGAAGGATTTATGAGGAAGAAAATTCTTTGAGGAGAATTAGGCCTTGAGAAGGAGGGAGCAAGTGTGGTCTTTGTGCGACATCTTTTGGGAATAGTAAAACGTCTTAGAATGGGCAAGTAGAGAGTGGCTCTATTGATTTTGGGAATGTAAATTGCTAAGGTTATTGGTTCAGAGTTTAGTAGATTTATGTTGAGCGGATAGTTATCTCATAGTTGTGCTAGTTTTGAGAACTAGGCAGTGGTTAGCAGTGTTGTATGTGTTAAGACCTTGTGTTTTAAGCATGAGGTGTTTGTTTGGCGTGTCGAAAGGCGCGGGATTGATTTATATGGTATTGTTGTATAGGCCCTCGGGCAATATCTAAAATATGAAAATCTTTTTATAAAACCTTAACCCTGGTTCAACTAATCTCAATCCCCGACCTAGCTACACAGTAGTGTATTGGGAGGGTTCCTTGTTTGGATTTTGCTTGCGAGACCTCCCCCGCACGAAGGTAGCTAGTGTCACGAATTGAGGAGAGTTCAACCATTGGGAATTTTTGAACGTATATATTTAGTATGTTGTTATAGATCATATTGCTGAGGGTTATATTATGATTTGAGACTAATGGAGCTTGATCATAATTTTACGAGTGGAAACTCGGATACGGGGTGTATCGGCGCCCTGGGTAGTAGTTACTTTAAAACTATATGGTTCGATATGAGAACCAGGAAGGATCGGTATAGTGATCCTAAGGATTGATGTGAGGACTAGATGATATTGAGGTCCTAGGAATGTCTTAAATTTCGCGGACGGAATTTTTGCAAGGGGGGAAGTATGTAACAACCCTCGATTTTGGAGACTGAGAAATTAAATTTTGGGAAAATAAAATTTAATTAAATTGGAGATTTTCAAAATTTGGGACTTGAGGCCCAAAAATAGAGAATATTTCAAAGTATTTCGGATGATATTTTTGAGGGTACCATCGATTCCGGAAGGGTCGAGATAGTCAAAATGACTGTCATTGGGTTTTATTTTGGCTCCGGAATGTTTTTAAGTTATTTTGGCTCGAATTGGAGTAAACGAGTCATTTAAAGTGTGTATTAACATTTAAAATAGGGTTTATTGTTTTAAGGGATTTAAGGCTTACGGATCAAGCCTTTCTCATTTTGAGAAAGAGAGAAAAAGCCCTAGAGGGAGAAAGAAGAGAGAAAGGAAGAGAAAGAGGAAGAAAAGCTTGGGGATTTCCGGCCCAACCGCGACATCGAGGACGATCCAACCTCTACAAATCTGAGGCAAGTGTTTAATCTTGCTAAATAGCTATTGTGTATTTCATTTCATAATTTGTGGGGTAAAGAATCGGATTTTTGTGTATAAATATCAAAACCTAGATTTTTGGGTTTAAATCTTGAAATCAATGTTTAAATATGGATTTAATGGAATAAAAATGGTTGGGATCAACTTTGGGTTGATTAATGGGCTTAAAATCATGATTTGATGAAAGTTTGATGATTATAATGGATGCTTTAGGGTATTAATTTCGTAGGTTTGCTGAAAATGGAAAATCGGCCAAGATAACTGGTATGGCCGGTCGACCGCGGTCTGGGGACCAGTCGACCGCGCCTTAAGGGAAATGCCTACTGCATTTCTTTGTAGGCAAAATATGGACCCGCGGTCGACCGGGGGTATGGTACCGGTCGACCGGTCCCCTATTTTTAGCCCAAAACTTGGATTTCTTCTCCCCCTTTTCTTTTGGAGGTTATTCTTAGGGGCTTCCTTAATGGGCTGTTTTATGGGTTTCCTAAGATGACTTCTAGCCCTTTTTGGTTGGGTTTGTTGATTTGGGGTTCTCTCTTATAAAGTAAGAGATATTTGTTGGTGACTTATAGGGGGTCTCTCACTTAGTATCTGATAGTGGGAACTTCTTGGAATCATTGGATAAGAAATATTCATGTATGTTGTGAAATTTCTAGGCCGACATTTATGTCAAATCCTTATAAGGATAGGATATGGTTAAGATATAATTTGGGGCCCAATGGAAGAGAGTGGTTGCATACCCTTTAAGAGTGAAGGGTCTTATATCCTTAGAAGTGTTTAGTCTAAGGAACAATTGATAACTCAATAGGAGTAAGGGTTACTGAGATTTATTCGAACCATAGGTGACTTTGGGAATGGCATGGGATCGTACTATCGACTAGAATAAGCGGTAGCATAAATTCTAGTTAGGATAGTTTACACGTAATTATGGGGATATGACCACTGAGATTCCAATACTTGAAATGAGGTTGGAATAAATTGAGGTTTTAGACTATTAAGTCATGTGTGTGCCTATGGTTAAATAGTACTAAAGGTAATTATGTACTTTTGGATATGGATGAAATGTGTAGTGATGGATTCCTACACAAACTCTTGGGTGATAACCCTAATGTTGAATATATATGTATAGATATATACATATGGTTTTGGGAGACTATTCATCATAGGAAAAATGATTGAATATGTTTCAAGTGAGGGATTGTATTCACATATCAAGGTATATGATATGAGTTTGTGGTGACGGCTTATATATTGAGGAGTTATGGATACTTATAGCCGGATTTGTATATCTTATACATATGAACGAGAACTAGTTTATATATATAGATATTTGGATATGTGAATGTGTATATATATATATATATATATATATATATATATATATATATATCTGTATGCATATAAATATATGGATATATTTATGTTGTGGACATACATGGTATGGATGTTTAAACCTTATATGATGGTTTACTACATTGGATCATATGATGGGATCATATGGATGTATGTATATTGCGCATGTGAGCGATATATATACTTATATGGTTAAGCATACCCCGCTCATGCTATCATTGGGAAGTTTTCGCGCAGAGGGTGAGCATCCTGGCATATAGAGCAGGGTGTGGATATTCCCCAGGTCATAGTCGTCCCTTGTGTTATTATAAGATAGATATATATTTTGGGGTGAGACGTGGTGGGTATGTTTCGTCTCATTGCCGGTTGGAAATATGACCGCTTCCCGGGACGTCGTGTGTGTGAGTTATCACGAGGTGGGTGTCGTTGATCCCCACCAAGTGGTCCCCAATTGTTACGTGAGCCGGACTCTAGGAAGATGATAGCATTGATGCAGTTTTATCGGCGATATATATAGCCGGGTGGATTATGTGCATGTCCATTGTACATCAGATATGATACGTACACTTGGTCATGGGTATATGGATGATTAGTATATGTATATATATGGTGAGCATAAAATACCTATATATATATATATTTATATATCCTATAGAGGAAAGGATATAGAATTTTCGTAAAGTACATCTTGGATGATTATGGTGTACTAGATTGATGGGGGTTGATGTATCGCATATAAGGAATATTTCGGTTACATCATCCCAAGGATATGATTGGAGATGTTAGTTGTAGTAATAGTATTATATTGTATATATGGCATTATGGATCTCTAGGATCGACATTGTCAAGGAGTAGTGTAACGGGGTGGTTCCTTGTTTGGATTTCGCTTTGCGAGACACCCCACGCATGAAACGCATTGCAGTGTTGAAATTGGAGAAAAGTTCTGCCAGTTATGGTATGCATGGCATTATGGATCTCTATGATCGACATTGTCAAAGAGTAGTGTAACGGGGCGGTTCCTTGTTTGGATTTCGCTTTGCGAGACTCCCCACGCATGAAATGTAGTACATTGTTGAGAGTAGAGATAAGTTCTGTCGATATTTATGTGTGGCATAATGGATCTCCAGGATCGACGTTGACATGGAGTAGTGTAACAGGGTGGTTCCTTGTTTTGATTTCGCTTTGCGAGACACCCCACGCACGAAACGCAGTGCAGCGTTGAAATTGAAGGGAAGTTGTGTCAATAATGATTTTTCATGCTTATAAATTAGAAATTAAATTACATGTTTCAACCCAGTTGCATATTGGGTAATCTATTAAATTATAATTGGTTAAAGTATAAACCGGAATCCACTAAGCCTAATAAGGCACGTATGATTGAAAATAAATGTTTAATTGTGTTTAAAAAAGGGGGTGGATTCTTGGGGTATGATAGGAAGGTAGATCTCGTGGGTATAGGCTAGGCCTATGATACATTAGGTTGTCCTTATAATAATGGGGGTAATTTAACTAAAACTTAAGGACGCGAATAGGTGCGCGCCTTTAGATGAGAGGTGAGTTGGGGTTCCACGAGAGTGAGGTTCCACTTTAATTGTGAAATAAGTGCACCGATATTTATTATGCACGGTTAACACACTTGCTAAATATTTTTTTCACAATCAGGGCTCTGACCCGTTTACTTTTCTCTCCTGCCTGTATATATATATATATGTATATATTATTACAGGTATCATACCGCAGGGATGCGGGATGACTTCCTATCCAAAGTCTTGGGAGCCGTGACAGGTGCGGACTGTTGTGGGATGTATCTGGTAGCCGTTTCCTACTTTCAAAATTTTAGGTAGGATTCATGTTGTACATCGGGTTTGTACCCGAGGGATATTTATATAGATGTTTATATTTATTCCATTCCAGTTATTGTATTTGCTGTGACCCGACAACTTATTCGGGTCTACTTTTTGTAGTACATTCGGTTGTATTTATTTATTTCATTTTATTTCTAGAATTTCATTTATCATAGTTCTTGTATGCATTTTGCTTTTCTTTTTAAGTAGTGTTAGTTGGTTGTCTGTTGCACATTTTATTCAATTTTAACATCTCGCTTATATGATTTCGGGTAGTTAGTCCTATATTATGTAGTACCGACAGTTGATGTGAAGACTGGACCATCTGAAACTCCTGATTTAATATAGTATAGGGCTGGCCACCCGTTATTATTTTAGGCGGGGTTGTGACATCAATATCCCCCATAAAGGTCCCATCGAGATAAGACTGTCCCAGCGCAGTAACCTCAGGGATAGCAAGTAGCGCGGGCATGATTTTCACACGTATATAGTATATGCCTAAACACAGTCATATAAATATACTACTATTACCATATCAAATTTAGGTACATTCTCACGACCCATAGTTATGATATTTATCCTTATTTCTCATTCTTTAGATATCACGTATAACGGTTCGTCTCTTATTTTAATTTGTGGGATTATTCCAACTCACTACGTAACACTCGTGGATTCCTACCTTCCCAAGTGAAATTTCAGTAGGTACTTAATCATATTACAACGTAACTTATTTACGAGTCTCACCCTTTAACATGTATTTCCATTTCCCTTAAATGTAAAACACCCCCGTGAAATGTCAATTTCGCCTTTCGTCAACGGTTCCATATATTTCTAAAGTCCTACTGGTCTTATTTATATCCCAAAATATTCTAATATTAATGTCCAAAAATGTCTAATCATTTAAGTTGGAATGAACTATTTAAAAAGGGAATGTGAGTTATACAGGAGGGATCGATCGATCGATGGCAGGTGTTCGATCGATCGAACTATCGATCGATCGATGCTCTATGGTCGATCGATCGATCATGCAGGTATGGCGAAAACTGCAGATTACCAGTTACGGGAATTATCATTCAAAATCATCCAAATCCAATTTCTTAACTCCCAAACTCCCAGAAATTTATACCAAAAACATTCTAAACCCAAATGAACAATATTCTACGTAAGGCATGCGAGTTTTCATAAAGAATCATGGATTGAAAGGGCCAAAATCTGTACAATTCTCATGAACCCAAAAAATTTCTTTAACATAATTCTTCTCATTCTTTTTCTAGAATTTCTACTTCTAATCCAACATAAATTCATGGTTCAACCCCTACATGTGAAGGGGACTTTCTGAATAATGTTTATATCTCTACAACATGCGATTTCTAATCTCCAACATGGGTTTTCTTTCATAAAAACTCATCTTAATCAACCCTAAACTAATATGAATGAAGCATTAACAAAATTAAGCAAGATAAATACTTGCCTGGGAATATTTGTTTCTGATTTGTGCCTGAAATCAATGTGGTTGTGATCCTTGTGGCGTGATCTAGCGTTTGGCGGTGACAGCGGTGCAAATTGAGGAGTTCTTGGCTTAGAACTCTTTGGCAAGATTTTCCCTTCCTTCTCCAATGGCCGTCTCTTGTTTTTTGTTGTGTTAACCCTAGAAGACAACCCTAAGCATCTGATATAACCTTAGAATTTTCGTGGGTTTTTAGGCCCAAAAATGTAAAATGTCCAAAACGCCCTCCCGGGTTGTTAATTAAGCCTAAAAATGCCCCGAGACCCAAACTAAACCCTCGGGTACATTATTTTGACTATCTCGACCCTTCCAGGCACTTTGGCTCACTCAAAATGACCATACGGGTGACTTATAATTTATTCACTTTTATTAATCAACATTTAGTCCCAACACGACACGGGCGTGTCCCAACTTAAATTTCCAACATTGTCATTTTATTCACTCGTGACATTTAATAGAACCAATATTATTACTTTGCTCATTAGTGATATTCAACAAGTTTCCATTAATTACTAACTCTCGTCATGTTAGTAATTATAAAAATAATTAATTTTCGGATTTATATTAAATTAATAACTCACATTAAATTTAATAAATAAAAATTATGGGGTATTACAAATTCTTACTCTGTCGAATATATTCTTGATTTAACATATCCATTTTTCGCCTGACTTGCATCAGGATTTACAAGAAAGGAATGGATCGTTGCCTTAGAAATTCCTTAATAACATTCATTCGACATGTTTCTTCGGTGACTTTTCCTAAATTGGACGTTGAGTCGTTTCTTGATTCTACCTAGAAAGACATGTTAAAAGGCATTTTATAATTCCTTCAGTATGAGTCTGCTGAAGTCGTGATTGACTATAAGTTATAACTTTTAAATAAGTCTAATGCATAAGAGTAAGGTTCTAAGAATAAAGCTTATCGGAGGAACTTTTAAGGAGGTTATATTATGTAGAAAAAGTTGTTACAACTAGGAGTTTATATTACAATAGCATACTACCATACTATAATCCTAAGAATATTTACACATCGGCACACTTAATTTTACACAATAGACTATTAGCTTAAAACTCCACATATATTTGTAGTGTTACCACAATATCTACAGTCTAGTTATTAGTTATACTTATAATATGATGAGGGCATATCATTTTTCCTTCACTCGGTAACAACATCATCGATTTTGGATGAATTAACGTCAGGGACAAAGTCAAAGCCATCAGGTTCAGGTGGTTCATTATCAATTGAGCTACTGATGGGGTCAGAGGAAACTTATATGAATTTTTTTTATATTTGAAGTGGCTTCATTTTAGAGCATGAGAGAAGAGTAGATATCATTCCAAGTAAGATTGATCGTTTCCTAGAGTATAATTAGGTGAACAACATATTATCTCATCTTTCTCACACCTTGTTGTTCCTCAGATATTCGGTTGGTTAACATGATATGTCTTATGGCAGGACTTAAAATTTTCTAATCATCATCTAATTCTCGAACCATGGCACTGATCTGAGAAATGCTTGTTCCTTTACAGTATCTTCCAATCGATTTTCGGAGCTATGTAAAAATTAAAGAATTGAGAAGAAAGACTTATTTCATATATTACGAGAGTAAAGAATTTACGAAAAATGTAAAATAACCCCTATAATATATTATTATTGTATAGAAGTCTAACCTGTCACATTTTAGAATCACACTCTGATACCAACTTGACATACCTTGTTTTTAGAATGAATGTAAAAGATAGGAATAAATCAATGGAACTAAAGTTAAGTGGAAAATAAAACCTTATTCACTATAGCGATAATAAAATCGTATTACATGTATTGTATCACCAAAGATAGGGGTGAATTAAGACTACTACATTTTATCCAAAAATTGATAAATGAAGAAGATTATCGAGAAACGTCTTTCTTTTCTTCCATCTTCCTTAAGGTCCTTCCATATTGTTATAAAAGCATACAAATGATTCATACGTATCAAAAAAGGAAGGAGATACTACTTCCTTATAGTGGTACATATAGAGGTAAAAAAAGAATTAACATAAGCATCCTAAGTATATTTTAACCAATTTCATAATACATATATTAATATAGATGTTGAGGCATGTATGGATTTAATTATTTATTAAAGAAACGTTATTAATTAAGCATAAACGATAATTCTTATAGATAGAGAAGAAAGTCGAGGATTTTTAAACAGGTAATCCCATAATTTTCAGTTTACAAGTAGGTATAGAAGAATCAAGCATATCACTATAACCGAATAATAATCCAAAACTTTTGGATTTCAATAACTAGCATAGTTATGATATATATATATATATATATATATAACTAGACTTAAAAAAACTTAACACCTATAGGAAAACTAGAATAAAATTAGGGATAACATGTCAGTCTACTCCCTAAGTTATACAAATTCTTGTAACAAATATATTTAGGACATAAATGCTTAGGTGAACTCATTCAATCACTCGTGAAATCATTTTTTAGAGTGAATGATTTGAATTGATCCAAATTATCCAAATTTTGATAACAATGATATTTAACAACATATATAGAACGACAGTATCAAAACATGCACATATTAAGAGTAATTTATGGCTATTAGAATGTGATATCAATTGCAGTTTTATCAAATACACTAAAATTACTATCAAAAGGGAAAAACCTACTTATCAATGGTGTAAATGTGTTTAAAACTTTATTGAGTCAGGATAGACAAGGTCACGAGATTGATTATCTATCAATCAATCTAGTTGTAAGTGTACATGGTTGGGATAAGATTCAATTTGAAAGAAAAAAAATAAAAAATGTACTTCTTAAAGTTTTAGGGGTTGTTTTCTTATAAAAAATACACACTCAAGTCTTCCTAAAAATCTAACTCAAGCCTATTGTAACACCCCGTATTTCTTTAATTAATTGAGTAATTAAATAGAAAAATACGTTTTAATTTAAATTACGTGATATGACACCCCGCCTAATTAATTACCGAGTGATCAGTCCTTAATTAATTAATTTCATAATATCAAGTTGGTTTAGATAATGCATCACTCACGAAGAACTCAAATTTTAATTTAATAAAAACTAACCACCTAATATTTAAAAAGGTTGGTGTCAAAATTTTAACTTGTCATTAACAATTATCATTAAAGGGAATAATTATTCAACACCATACATCACAATAGAATAACGAAAGAACTAACTGAAATAGTATAAATAACTGGAGTAAACACTTCCAATAAAAATCCCATACAATAATCAAATAACATGAAATCAAAGTCTAAAAATAGAATAAAAGAATTCTAAATCTTTGATTGTAAAATAGGAGGGACGACCTGTCCAATTGAAGTAAATAACTGATAGATAAGGAGAAATAGACTCAGAAGCATCTACTAGTAATATCATGTAGCGTCCACAGCAGCTACAACTTGGCAAATGAATGGAATCTCCTAAGCCTGGTGTACCTGTGGCTGAGCACCTAAAATAATAGATAGAAAAATTGATTTGTAGAAAAGCGGGTCAGAGCCCGAGTTGAAAATAGTTTAAAAGTAGCAAGAGCTTAAATTCATTTAATTAGCACATATATTATTCATGTTAACTTAGCGTACTCACTTGAGATGCTCACCTCTCATATAATGTGCATGCCTAGCCAGCCTAACTACCCATGCTAGTTATGATATCCCGCCTGACTAAACTGGTGACACACGGAGTATACCCAATACTGCCTATTCAATTATCTAAGTGACTCGAAATATAACAGTACTATAATTTAGAAATAGGTACATAAATATTTTTGAATTATTCTCACAACTTTCCCAATTCTCGTCTGGTGGCACATTAAGTATATACTTTAACAAGTCTGCCAACAACAACCACGAAATAGGAAATCAATATACATATATATAATCTCTATGTATACATATACATCTAACAATACTTCACCCATGGTTAAGAAACCCCTTGGTGTCAGACATACTCGGCTATCTAGTCCGATTGTAACACTCACGCATAAAGAACAACGGGTTCAATCTCTCAAGATCTAATGAAACAAGCACACATATTGGAGGCGAACATAGTCCCAAGTCGATGGGCTAGGCACATACCTATGCACCCATATGACCGTCATCACTATCGTTCTCACAGATAGCCCGTACCTAGATTCCATGCTCTAGTGGCACAACTCAAAATCCCCCGAAGGCACACAACATATGGTCATTCACAATTCGCAAACCTCTGCTCGATAGACAGTAGCATAGGTTTGTCATACATATAATAGTTCAAGTAATAAGCATGCACACAACTTATATATAATTTAATAGGCGTTCACACAATCCGATTCCCATAATACGTAAGTAGTATTATCATTTCTACCCTCTCCATAGATCATACATATACATTCTCCCTTGAACCTAAAACATCTCCTAAGTTCTATCAACATTATATATCCCGAGAACCATTACACTCCCAACTCACAAGTAAGTCGAAATTTAAGTCACTTATTGTAAGACCCGAAAAATACAATGTATTCTAATACAGTTCATTAAAATCCCGTGAATGAAAAACGAAGTATGTTATGACTTGAGAACAAACCACTAAGTATTGTTAACATAAATACTAGGAAATAAGAAGTTTCAAAACCACCCCTAAGGTTTCCATAATTACAAAAATCACCCCAAAACATTTAAATGGTTTTTTAATTATTCAAATATCCAATTTGACCCCACATTGTTTTACAAAAACCTTCCTTAGTTTTTGAAATTACAACCTAGTACAACCCCACATTTTTTAAAATTCTAAAAATTTCACAAAACCCCCTCAAATTTTGAAAGTATAGTATAAAGCCCTTAAAACTAAATACAAACTCTCCAAGGACCCAAACTAAGGGTAGATTTATCTTCTCTATCAGATAAAATGATAAGAAATACTCCAAAAAACCTCTAAAACAGCCAATACAAGGCCTTACAACCTTAAGTTTCTTTTCTCCTATAGGTTATACCAAGTTTCTTCTCATCAGACCACCCAAACTCATCTCATGTATTAACCAATCAACCCCTTGGTAACCACACTATAAAATACCCACCTTAGGGAGAGGAATAGAGTACAAAACAGTGTTGAATTTCAAAGCTAAAAAATCAGCCATTTCTGGTATTCTATAATTTTATGATTAAATTTCATTTTCATTGCTTTGATTACATTTCTCCAGTAGTTTACAGTTAAAATAAAGTCTCTCATGCTTTCTATACATGTGAAAACCTTGAGTAAGAATCAAAAATCCAAAAATCACCATGAAAGCTTGACCTCCCATGGTGGAATTCGAATTTTTGACTTTAAACTTGTTTTAAAGAAATAAACCTTCTCCTTATGATTATAGTATCCAAACCCCGAAGTTAATTTCAGTATATCACCCTTAACTGTTCAAAATAAAATATTTTCAACTTTGGCCACAAAAATTTCAAAACCAAAATTCTCTTTACTCAGGATGAATTAATCCTTCAAACCAAAACCAATTGGTTTAAAAATAACCCAGAAATCAAACCTTATTAGTTCCATTGTTCGAATTTGAACCAAAATCCATCAATGTTCTTCTAAAATTTTCTTATTTTTCCAGTTTATATAAGTATACCTTATAGCAACTTTCGATACCTAAAAGGTATATATTTGAAATCCTTGCAAACATTCAGAGAAAATGGCTTTTAAATGAAGTAAAATGGTTTCGTATTAAGGGTTTAATTTGAAGTCAAAATTTATGAAACCCTAGGTCAAAGATTGAGAGGTTGAAGACACGTGGCATCCACGCGCGCGACTGAGGTCAAAATCCAGTGCATGATAACTTTGACCTGGCGCGTGGCCAATTAGAAAATTCTGAAAAAAAATTCCAAAAATTTTATTTTATTTTTCTGGTCAAAATGGTATATTGTAACACCATGTTTGGATGTCCAAAACTCAAAAACGACATAGGCCTTAATTAGCCTTTAAGAATTTAAGTTTGAAATGTTTACACTTAAACCCCTAAAATTTCTAACCTCCATAATTTTACTCCAATTTTTTTTTAAGCCTTTTAGACCTTATTTGCAATGCAAAAGTCTTCTGCCACAAATAACCTTTAAAAAGTCTTCTGCCACATGTCTAAATAAACTAAGGAACTCAATGAAATAAAAATTTAAGTTTATTTCTATATTAAACCCCGAAGGCTTATTTGTTCGCAACTATAAGTTATTTTATATTTTAAAACACAAATCATACACTTCAAACTTACAATATATGTGTTGTCATTCTAAACAGACGTGCACAGGATACCTTATTCTACTAAAAGACTCGAAGGCATATTTTCAAAACACTACGTAGGTGATCTCTTATTTAATATTATTTCTCGCAATGTTATTGATTTACGCCTATTGTTGATATCACTTTGTGATAGACCCAGTATATTCTATTCTCATTAAGGAACTCATTTAAGTAGTTCAACTGTTTACGTACAATTGATTCATTTATTTGAATGATTATGCGATCATATTATTTCATATGATGCTTTTTAACCCAGTTACTTATTTATAGCATGCATTACAATCAGGGAATAATCTTTTGTAATACCCCGTATTTTTGTGATATTTAGTTATGGGATTAATTAAATTAAATGCGTATTAATTGGAAATTAATCCGGATAAAAATACTAGCGAGATGCGAGTTAGTATTGATATTAATGACTATATATGGCTATATATGAATATTGAATTATGAAACTTGTCGTGAGATTGAAATACGACAATTTGGAAATTTTGTTGAGACGCGTGTGACAGTCGCGTCATGGAATATAATTATGATAATTAAAAAGTGAATTTTATTTCTATAAACCGTATGGTCATTTTGAGTGCGCCAACGCGTCCGTAAGGGTCGAAATAGTCAGAAAACACTAGCCGGGGGTTTAGTTTGGGTCTCGGGGCATTTTCAGGCCATACCGGCAACGTATAAGGGTAGTTTGGTAATTTTAGAATTTTGGGATTTTTGATTAACGAATTTTAGGAGTTTTAAATGGAAAATTAAAAGACCCACTAACCCATTACCATCCATTAACTAATTAGAGGGCTACGGGGGTTATTAGAATTAGCCCCAAAAGTTCCTAAGACAAACCCTAACCTCCATTGCCACCATTAGAGAAGAAAGCTTGGAGAGAGAGAGAGAGGAGGAATTCTGCAGAAAAGAGAGAGAACCATTCATCAGATTCGTCATCAAATCCAGAGTTACACTTAAGGTAAGTGGTTTAATTTCAATTAATTGTAGAGAATGCTTCTTCCATGCGTAGGAATTTGTTATAATTATATTTGTTTGGGAGATGGATGAAAACCCATTAAACTTGGAATTAGAATCTTGCATATTGATGTGGAATTGCATATAGAAGTCTATGTAGGTGATTATTCTTATGATAATAATATCTGGGATGAAACAAAAACGGATTTAATTAGGCCCATTGATGATTTATAAGTTTTTAGGGTTCATGCTCATGTGATTTGGGAAAATGGTGGAGATTAGATAATCTGATGTAGTTTAGGGTAATTTGAATCCATATAAATGTTGTTATTCGGTTGAAACATGTTTAGGGATGATTAGTAGCTTTGAACAATCGTTGGATTAATGTTTAGATGAGGTTAGAGGTGAAGAGAAGTTGGAAAAACGAGATTTGGAAAATCTGGGCTCGAATCTGGCCACTCGTTAGAAGACCTGCCCAGGTCGTTCGAACGAGCTCGTTCGAACGAGCTTCTAACGAGTTGATAGTTTGACTTCTAACGAGGGTGATGTTCATTCGATGACTTTCGTTTGAACGAGATTTCGTTAGAAGGCCCATTTCGTTCGAACGAACTCTCGTTCGAACAGCCTCGTTCGAACGAGACTTCTAACGAGCTGTCAGTTTAGGCTTTTTAGCCTGTTTTAATCCCGAGTGTCCCGTAACCTTGGTTATATGTAGAGATAACACTTCCTTATTGATTGATTGATATAGTAGGGACATTTGAGGTATAATGAGGAGTAAAACCTAGAAGTGTAGTTTGAACCTAAAGGGAATTAGGAATTAGGACGCGAGTGCCTATACGATGCGAGAACATTTACGGCCTAAATAATTGTATTAATCGGGAACATATAAATTGTGTAGCATTATATGTCGGTACGAATGAGAAGTGTACCACCAATATATTATGGTGATTACTAAGATGTGTGCATACTTAGTATACGTATATGATTTTATGTGTATGACATACCTACCATACTTGCTATCACGGGAGGTTTACGTTCGCTTAGGGCCCTCTAATCCTTGTGTTGCCCGAATTTAGACTGGTACCTCGATGAACATAGGTCAGAGAAGGACTTATTGGGATATTAATAAGTCTGCTGATCGTGGGAGCGTAGGTATGTACGTGACCCATGTGATGTGACTGTGTTCGCCTCCATTATTTGTGATGTTGTTATCTGAGAACGATTCCTGAGAGATTCGAAATGCGTGATCCTTATGTACGTGATGTACCGGGATGGATAGCAGAGTATGTGTGCACCGCAGCTTAGTCTCGGGGTGCTTGTATTGTATATTTATGACGTGAATAATATACTCTTAATTAATGGGAACTTTCATGTGATATTGTGTGTATAAATATGGAAACGTTTTGAGAATACATAAAGGGATAACCTGAAATGAATTGTATTACTAATTGAGAATCTGAGTTTAAGTAAAGCCCTCTATTGATATGAACGCTTGAATGTAATATGGGAATCGAGTAGTAAGGGGTAGAACTTATTACGGTTTGGTTAGATATGTATGTATTTAGATGGGTACGATACGTTAGGAGTGCACATGTAGTCGAGAGGTGAGAATTTCATGTGAGTGCACGTCCTAACGTGTATTTTGCATTTAATGTTTTAATGTTATTAAAACACTTGCTATTTTTAAAATGATTTCCAGTTTCGGGCTCTGACCCATTTTCTTTCAAATCTATTTTTGTAAAAACCATTTTAGGTGCCCAGCCACAAGGACACCATGCTTATGATCCTCATTCAAGTGACGAGCTGTAGCTGTTTGTGGAAGTTACAGGACTTTGCTTGTAGATGCTTCATCTATATTGACCCTATATTCAG
Source organism: Sambucus nigra (assembly GCA_949130495.1). Classification (NCBI taxonomy): domain Eukaryota; kingdom Viridiplantae; phylum Streptophyta; class Magnoliopsida; order Dipsacales; family Adoxaceae; genus Sambucus; species Sambucus nigra. The sequence goes on along the minus strand of OX422224.1, from coordinate 32,702,366 downwards.
TATTTATCAGTTGTAGGGCATGTCGCCCATTTCTTTAGAGGCATTTCATTTATTTCAGATATTCAGACTTCGGGCATGTAATTAATTCAGGATTCAGACTTGTCATTTTACTTTCAGTTGTGGGATTGTTGTGAGGAGTTTTCCTCCGGACTTCTTATTATTATTTGTCGATTATTTCATTACTTCGTTATGGTGAATGGATTATATTGTTCTTCCATTATTCTTTTATTGCATGTTAATCAGACTTAACTTAAAATTTGGCAACTTACTTTTTAAATACTAGGTGGTTAGTAACTATTAAAATGTTTTCGATAGTGATGCTATTAACTGAACTAACTTGGCATTTTGTATTGATTTAATAAAGGAGTAGCTACCCATTATTTAATTAGTCGGGGTGTCACAGGTGGTATCTGAGCATCAGGTTCTAGTGTCCATTAGGATCTGTACGGCTTATTATGTTTCCGCTGCGTTTTCTTTGATGTAGAGCCCTATACGTTAGGACTGTTGTATTCTCTTGTATATGCTATGTTCTTTAGATATTTTGAGTTTATAACTGCGAACTTATAAACTTCATTCTTATTTCAGATGCCTCCACGATGTGCACAAAGGATTCCTAGGGATGCAACGCCAGAACTACAGCCCGCACCAGTTCAGGGCACGATGAATGCCACAGAGGTTGCAGCCATTGTGGCCCAGGCGGTAAATGCCGCACTAGCCGTAGTTCAGCAGGCACCACCTCAGGCGCCAGTAGCCGCACCAGTTCAGGCACATGCATTCCCGTCTTCTTGGGAACGTGTACGTGATGCTTTCTAGAAAGCACACCCTACGGAGTTCGCAGGTAGCTCCGATGTGGTAGTTTCGAGTCAGTGGAGGAAGGATATTCAGCGGCACTTGAGGATGTATGAGTGCACCGATATCCAGAAGCAGATACTAGCTACCTTTAAGCTAGTGGGGTCTGCACTGCAGTGGTGGGAGTCTATTACCACCGTGGAGGAGAGAGATACTCTCACTATCCAGGAGTTTTGGGTGCGGTTCGACCACAAGTACTTTCAGTCAGCTGTTCACACGAAGATGAGAAGGAAGTTGATGAGCCTCAAGCAGGAGGGTAAGACTGTGGCCGAGTATGAGGCCGAATTCACTGATCTTTTGAACATTGTTCCGGATGAGATACCAACAGAGGAGAAGAAGATATAGAAGTTTACGGACGGGTTGACATGAAGGATTCGTCAGCACTTGTTAGGGTACCTCTCGTTAGCCACTTATTCTGATGTGGTTAACGCTGCACTGTTACACTACCAGGATCATCGCTTTCACATGACTGAAGGCAAGAGGTCAGGAGAGTCCAGCCATCAGGGCAGGACTGGGGGAAATGGTGCCAGTGGGACACATTCTGTTCAGGGGCAGAGGCAGGGTGATCAGGGTTCCCAGCAAGGGGATCACAAGAGGTTCAGGTCAGGAAATTTCAAGCATGGACAGGGAGATTTCCGGCAGGGCAATCAGGGTCCGAACGGCCATCAGAACCAACAGGGTCAAAATGGTCAACAACACTTTCAGCAGGGCTAGAAGGGCCAGTGGAGGAACGGTAACGGCCACCAGGGCCGGGGGCAGCAAGGACAGAGAGGGGGGAACTTTTCGGGGAAGTGTTTCGTTTGTGGCAAGACTGGCCATAAATGCCAGGACTGTCCTGATAGAGGCAGGGCCCCGCAGCAGCAGCAGGGTGCTCGACATGAGCCACAGAGGCCACTTTTTCCACCTGCTCTCCCAGCTCCAGCCCAGGTGCCAGCACTACCAGCCATTCCAGCATTTCCTGTGCAGCAGGGGCAGTTACAGTATGGACGTGTCTATAACGTCCACCAGGCAGCAGCTCCACATGCACCACCCGCGATTGAGGGTATGTTTCCTATCCATGGTACTATGGGTCGGGTTTTGTTTGACACGGGGGCAACGCATTGTTTTATAGCTACACATTTTGCGAAAGCCTTAGGATTGTTAGCCACAGCAGAGAGCACAGTGACATGTGTAGACTCACCATTGGGGAGTGGGTCACTTATTTTCTTTATATGCCGGGGAGTGGGGGTAGAGATTGGTATTTTGGTATTACCTGCAGACATGTTGGTATTAAATATGCATGTGCACGATGTGATTATCGGTATGGATTGGCTCGCTGATTATAGAGCCATGATTAATTACTTCGGTGGGAGCATTATTTTTGCCATTCCGGGGCAAGAGATGTTTGTAGTGGCGATGCCTCGCCCAGAGGGAGGTTCGACCGCTCATTTATACTACATAGAGGAGGATACCTCTAAGGAGGTTGTGATTCCTTTAGATTCGATCCCAGTTGTCAGGGAGTATTCCGATGTGTTTCAGGAGATACTAGGCCTACCTCCCAGTCGAGACATAGACTTTTTCATAGACTTATTGCCGAATATGAGACCTATAGCACGCGCACCGTACTGTATGGCTCCGGCAGAGATGCGAAAGCTATGAGATCAGATTGAGCAGTTGTTGGGTCAGGGGTTTATACGGAGGAGTACTTCGCCGTGGGGTGCCCCTGTGTTGTTCGTGAAGAAGAGAGATGGTTCACTGAGATTGTGTGTGGACTACCGAGAGTTGAATAAGGTCACGATACGGAATAAGTATCCGTTGCCTCGAATCGACGACTTGTTCGACCAGTTGAGAGGAGCTTCTTTTTTCTCAAAGATTGATTTACGATCAGGATACAATCAGTTGCGTATCAGGGAAGAGGACATCTCGAAGACTGCATTCTTATCGAGATATGGTTCTTACGAGTTTCGGGTTATGCCTTTTGGTTTGACCAATTCTCCAGTCGTGTTTATGGACTTGATGAATAGGGTGTTCAGGGATTTCCTAGATCAGTTTGTCATTGTCTTCATTGATGATATTCTAGTTTACTCCCCGACAGAGGAGGAGCACGCCGAGCATTTGAGGCAAGTTTTGCAGACGCTACGTCAGAACGAGCTGTATGCAAAGTATGAGAAGTGCGGGTTTTGGCTGAAGGAGGTCCAATTTTTGGGACACATTATTTCTGACCGGGGGATATCTGTTGATCAGGGGAAAGTATCCGCGGTGAGGGAGTGGGGACAACCCACGACACCGACGAAGATCCGTAGTTTCTTGGGCCTAGCAGGATACTACAGGAGGTTCATTCGGGGATTTTCAAAGATAGCGGGTCCTTTGACACATCTGATTCGTAAGGGTGTACCATTCATCTGGAGTGATGCCTGTCAGTTGGCATTCGATGAGTTGAAGGATAAGTTGACCTCAGCACCTGTTTTAGCATTGCCGAGATTGGGAATTGAATATCTAGTCTACACTGATGCGTCCTTACAAGGACTTGTAGGTGTATTACAGCAGGAGAGTCAGGCCATTGCTTATGCATCCCGTAAGCTAAAGCCTCACGAGAAGAATTACCCCACTCATTACTTGGAGTTGGCAGCAGTTGTATTTTCCCTTCGTATTTGGAGACATTACCTTTTGGGGGAACAGTTTCGATTGTTCATGGACCACAAGTCCCTACAGTACCTATTCACGCAGAAGGAGTTGAATATGCGGCAGCGAAGGTGGCTTGAGTTTGTGAAGGATTATCAGTTTGATATCCAGTATCACCCGGGGAAGGCTAACGTGGTAGCAGACGCGTTGAGCCGTAGGCCAGTAGATGAGTTGGAAAGGGTGTGGAAGGCCAATTGGAAGGAGTTGGGACACCAGGATGCAGTGGCCCGATCGTTCATGTTTGTGATGATCGTTACACCTCAGATTGTCACGAAGGTAGTAAGGGCACAGGCAAATGACTCGTTCTGTCAGGAGCAGATAGTTCGATTACTAGCAGAGGGAGCCGAATCCTATACCGTTAGCTCATACGGAAGATTACGCTTCAATGGGAGATTGGTAGTTTCGAAAGGGGAAGAATTGCGGCACGAGGTGATGGCAGAGTCGCACGGCTCACGGTTCGCGGTACATCCCGGTGGGGATAAAATGTACCAAGACATGAGATGACAATATTGGTGGAGCGGGATGAAAATAGATATTGCCGAGTTTGTTTCAAAACGCGCCACTTGTTAACTAGTAAAAGTGGATCATCAGAGACCGGCAGGACTTCTACTGCCATTGGAGGTCCCGATGTGGATGTGGGAGAGCATATCCATGGACTTTATCACGGGGTTGCCTACGTCACAGAGAGGTCACGACTCCATTTGGGTAATTGTGGACAGGTTGACCAAAGCCGCTCATTTTCTACCCGTAAGGACAGACTACACTGCGGGACAGTATGCCCAACTCTTTATCGCAGAGATAGTGAGACTTCACGGTGTGCCCCAAAATATCGTGTCGGACCGAGACAAGATATTTGTTTCACGATTTTGGAAAAGTTTTCAGGAGGCCATGGGCACGGAATTGCGATTGAGTACGGCATATCACCCGCAGACCGATGGACAAACTGAGCGTACAAACCAGATGTTGGAGGACATGCTACGTATGAGTATCATTGATTTGGGGGGTGGATGGGAACAGTATCTTCCACTGGTGGAGTTTGCTTACAACAACTCCTACCAGTTCACCATTGGCATGGATCCATTTGAGGCGTTGTACGGTAGACCTTGTCGTTCCCCAGCATGTTGGTTGGAGGTGGGGGACAACAAACTACTTGGGCCGGAAGTGATTCAGGATACTTCAGCGTGGATAGAATTAATTCAGAGTCGCATTCGGATAGCTCAGGATCGGCAGAAGAGCTATGCTGATGCGAAGAGGTTCTTCAGAGAGTTCCAAGTGGGGGACCAGGTTTTTCTCAGAGTATCTCCTATGAAGGGGATTATGCGTTTCGGGAAGAAAGGGAAGTTGGCACCGAGATATGTGGGACCATTTCCAATTATTGAGCGGATTGGCCCGGTAGCGTATAAGCTTGGATTACCGGGGCATTTACATCGAATTCACGATGTATTTCATATTTCCTCGCTAAGGAAATATCTTAGAGACGATTTGGATCATTCTCATATTGCTTTGGAGGACATCGATCTCCAGCCTGATAGCTCCTACGAGGAGGGTCCGATTGCTATTTTGGACCGAAGTGAGCGGAAACTGCGGTCAAAGATAGTTCCGTTAGTGCGTGTTCAGTGGCGACATCATAATGTCGAGGAGTCCACATGGGAGCACGAAGATGAGATGCACGAACGTTATCCAGAGTTGTTCTTACCAGGGACTTTCTAGTTTCGAATTTCGGGACGAAATTCAGTTATTAGGGGGGAAGTATGTAATACCCCGTATTTTTGTGATATTTATTTGTGGGATTAATTGAATTAAATGCGTATTAATTGAAAATTAATCTGGATAAAAATACTAGCGAGATGCGAGTTATTATTGATATTAATGAGTATATATGGCTATATATGAATATTGAATTATGAAACTTGTCATGAGATTGAAATACGTCAATTTGGAAATTTTGTTGAGACGCGTGTGACAGTCGCGTCATGGAATATAATTATGATAATTAAAAAGTGAATTTTATTTCTATAAACCGTATGGTCATTTTGAGTGCGCCAACGCGTCCGGAAGGGTCGAAATAGTCAGAAAACACTAGCCGGGGGTTTAGTTTGGGTCCCGGGGCATTTTTAGGCCATACCGGCAACGTATAAGGGTAGTTTGGTAATTTTAGAATTTTGGGATTTTTGATTAACGAATTTTAGGAGTTTTAAATGGAAAATTAAAAGACCCACTAACCCATTACCAACCATTAACTAATTAGAGGGCTACGGGGGTTATTAGAATTAGCCCCAAAAGTTCCTAAGACAAACCCTAGCCTCCATTGCCACCATTAGAGAAGAAAGCTTGGAGAGAGAGAGAGAGGAGGAATTCTGCAAAAAAGAGAGAGAGAACCATTCATCAGATTCGTCATCAAATCCAGAGTTACACTTAAGGCAAGTGGTTTAATTTCAATTAATTGCAGAGAATGCTTCTTCCATGCGTAGGAATTTGTTATAATTGTATTTGTTTGGGAGATGGATGAAAACCCATTAAACTTGGAATTAGAATCTTGCATATTGATGAGGAATTGCATGTAGAAGTGTATGTAGGTGATTATTCTTATGATAATAATATCTGGGATGAAACAAAAATGAAAAGAACTACCCAGGTCGTTCGAACGAGCTCGTTCGAACGAGCTTCTAACGAGTTGACAGTTTGACTTCTAACGAGGGTGATGTTCGTTTGATGACTTTCGTTCCAATGAGATTTTGTTAGAAGGCCCAGTTCGTTTGAACGAACTCTCGTTCGAACATCCTCGTTCGAATGAGACTTCTAACGAGCTAACAGTTTAGGCTTTTTAGCCTGTTTTAATCCCGAGTGTCCCGTAACCTTGGTTATATGTAGAGATAACACTTCCTTGTTGATTGATTGATATAGTAGGGACATTTGAGGTATAATGAGGAGTAAAACCTAGAAGTGTAGTTTGAACCTAAAGGGAATTACGAATTAGGACGTGAGTGCCTATACGATGCGAGAACATTTACGGCCTAAATAATTGTATTAATCGGGAACATATAAATTGTGTAGCATTATATGTCGGTACGAATGAGAAGTGTACCACCAATATATTATGGTGATTACTAAGATGTGTGCATACTTAGTATACGTATATGATTTTATTTGTATGACATACCTACCATACTTGCTATCACGGGAGGTTTACGTTCGCTTAGGGCCCTCTAATCCTTGTGTTGCCCGAGTTTAGACTGGTACCTCGATGAACATAGGTCAGAGAAGGACTTATTGGGATATTAATAAGTCTGCTGATCGTGGGAGCGTAGGTATGTACGTGACCCATGTGATGTGACTGTGTTCGCCTCCATTATTTGTGATGTTGTTATCTGAGAACGATTCCTGAGAGATTCGGAATGCGTGATCCTTATGTACGTGATGTACCGGGATGGATAGCAGAGTATGTGTGCACCGCAGCTTAGTCTCGGGGTGCTTGTATTGTATATTTATGACGTGAATAATATACTCTTAATTAATGGGAACTTTCATGTGATATTGTGTGTATAAATATGGAAACGTTTTGAGAATACATAAAGGGATAACCTGAAATGAATTGTATTACTAATTGAGAATCTGAGTTTAAGTAAATCCCTCTATTGATTTGAACGCTAGAATGTAAGATGGGAATCGAGTAGTAAGGGGTAGAACTTATTACGGTTTGGTTAGATATGTATGTATTTAGATGGGTACGGTACGTTAGGAGTGCACATGTAGTCGAGAGGTGAGAATTTCATGTGAGTGCACGTCCTAACGTGTATTTTGCATTTAATGTTTTAATGTTATTAAAACGCTTGCTGTTTTTAAAATGATTTCCACTTTCGGGCTCTGACCCATTTGCTTTCAAATCTATTTTTGTAAAAACCATTTTAGGTGCCCAGCCGCAAGGACACCATGCTTAGGATCCTCATTCAGGTGACGAGCTGTAGCTGTTTGTGGAAGTTACAGGACTTTTCTTGTAGACGCTTCATCTCTATTGACTCTATATTCAGCATTTATCAGTTGTAGGGCATGTCGCCCATTTCTTTAGAGGCATTTCATTTATTTCAGATATTCAGACTTCGGGCATGTAATTAATTCAGGATTCAGACTTGTAATTTTACTTTCAGTTGTGGGATTGTTGTGAGGAGTTTTCCTCCGGACTTCTTATTATTATTTGTCGGTTATTTCATTACTTCGTTATGGTGAATGGATTATATTGTTCTTCCATTATTCTTTTATTGCATGTTAATCAGACTTAACTTAAAATTTGGCAACTTACTTTTTAAATACTAGGTGGTTAGTAACGATTAAAATGTTTTCGACAGCGATGCTATTAACTGAACCAACTTGGCATTTTGTATTGATTTAATAAAGTAGTATCTACCCGGTATTTAATTAGTCGGGGTGTCACATCTTTCGTTACACTCACGACTGTATTATTTGGCCTGTAGGACTCAGATGTTTGAGGGCCTAGTTATTTCTTAACATATGGTTTTCTCTGTTACTTTTATCTCCAGTTATCTGGATTGATTATCTCCAATTTAATTAAATTAATTTTAGTTGTATGTATTTTCTATTTTACTAAGCCCCTGAACAGATAATTATGGGTTATTTGTTTGGAAACCATCCCAAACCATTACTAATTCTACCCCTATATTGTTATCAAATTTCAGTAACACATTCTTATATCGTATTATTTGAATCTCCGTTTTATTGAAACTCTTATACTAGTTCCTTTACATTCTATTTGAACTGTATAGAATAAGAACTATCTACTTGGCAAGTTTGCTTATGTTTTCTTTAAAATTCCAGATGAATCTGGGGGATAGAGCAGGCAATTATACTCCGCACAATAATAATGCTTCTTCTCGCATTACCTTAAGAATTATGTTCACCCAGAAAATTAGCCGAGGAAATGAAGCTCCTGTTTTAATATCTTGTGTTACTACCTATAAGTGGACGTGTTATGTGTAGTCTTAAAACTTATGTCTCATTTTCCTTTCCCAGTTTTGATTTTGCCTTCCTATCAGCATATGTAATAAAATTGTGATTTATTTCATTTTTTGATGTAATAAAATTGTAATCCCATACCATATAATAGTACTACTATCTTAAACACGTTTTATTTCCACAAAATAAAAATATTTTCGAGTTACAATTCTAAACCCAATCCCCAACTCACTCCTGACTTTTGGGGATGTGACAAAATGGTATGAGAGTATTTGCTTTAAACCAGGTTTTTACTCCTATAAGGGACTTCTTAATATTACTTTCTATACTAATTTCCTGTCTTGCAGCCATTAACGTGTGGGATAATATCTATTTAAACCCGAAGGGTACTAATCAGAATCAGTTTAGTAGTATTGTTCGAGAAGATGGATTCAATAAATTATGTAAAGCTGTTCGGGATAACGATCGAGAATGGGCCATTGCGACTCCTAACATTAAACATCATTTATTTACTTGTCGCTTACTCGGAGATGAACAAGCCACAAAATTAGCCCGGAGGTTCGCAGAGGACAATGAGATCCTTCAGACAGAAGTTCATTTTGCATGGGATGTTGCCTCAATCAACGAAATCCGCAATACTCCACCAGAATCATCCAAATATTTTAATCCCGATTTACCATATTTTAATGCTACTACCTCGATAAATTCAAGTTTAGGAGACTCTGATGAGGAGGGAGGGGAAGAAGAAAGGCGTCTTATTACTACTTAAAAAGGACTAACACTATTGTAAAATAAATAAATTCGTGTGGACTAAGAGGTTTTAAGAAGAGTGTTATGTTAAATAGGAACTACTTTTTCTTATGAGGCTGAGTTAAGTATGTTGTTCTAATTTTCACAAGAAAATAAAGTTGAAAGTCCTTATGTGCTAATATATGTTTCTTCTTTATTGCATTTTGCTTTAATAATTGTTTATTTTATATAGGATGGTATATACACGCAACATTAACACTAGCCCCCGATCCTAAGTAACATCAACTGTTCCATCCACAGCTATGGATAACATAGCTATATGTCTAAAATAACTCACATAACTTACAAAAATTAGACAAATTCCTACACCCGGAGCCGAAATATCAACAGAAGTTAGGCAAATGAATGCATTAAAGTAATTGTTACGACAACGACCCCAACTTTTTATGGGAAACCGGGGGCTATAGAAGCAGAACGTTGGTTTTGACAAATTTTGAAAGTTTTAAATGGAACATGTATTATACCTGAACTTCGAGTAGATTTGGCAACATATTTATTTGAAGGGGAGGTAGATTATTAGTGTCAAGTGGTGAAACGTACTCAAAATGCTGCAATTTAAGGAAATATTTTTCAGAAGCATTACGTAACCAGTTAACAGTGGAGTTTTTAGGACTTCAACAGAATAATATGACCGTAGAACAATATGAGGCACGATTTATAGAACTTTCTCGACAGGCTCAGTAATATGTCGACAATGACATTAAGAAATGCAAGAATTTTAAACGAGGTCTCAAAGCTAGTATCAAGTCTTTTCTCATCCCATTACAGATTCGTGATTTTTGAAAAATGATTGATATAGCCATCCTTATTGAGAAGAATCCGATTACTAGTGGGATAAACCGCGAAAACACTTCTTTTCCAAATAATTCAAATCGGCTTACATCAAATCTTTTCGTCCAGAATCGTCCTAATTTTAAGAATGAAGGAAGGTATTTTAATCAAATTCAACACCGTTCTATTATCCAAAGCCATGAATGTGATGCTCCTGGTCATATTAGTCCTCAATGTCCAAAAATTCATTAGCCCAATCCTCAAACCCCTATCAAAACTGGGATAAATCAAGATCCATGACGAAACATGGGAAAATCTCCAATAATAATTCCTACAACCAATCCAAGAACTCCTCTAGGGAATTTTAAACAAGGATCTACATCTAATTCACCCACGCAGGGTCGATCTTTTGCACTGTTGACTCAAATAGACAGCCACGACGTGATTGAAGGTACTATTCTCCTTGGTAACCGTAAAGCACATGTATTAATTGATTCTGGGTCATCTCATTCTTTAGTTAGTTCAAGATTTATGACTTTAGTAGGTCTTTTTCCTATTACCTTAGATCACCCAATTTCCATAAGTATGCCTAACGGTACTATTGCTGAAACATGGCAGATTTGTAATGATTGTGAAATCAAGCTTGATGTTGGAAAAATCATCATTGATCTAATAGTTTCAGATGTAGTAGGGTTCAACCTAATTATTGGAATTGACTATTTAACTACCAATAATGTTGTTATTGATTGTGCATCACGGAAGGTTATATTTCAAAATATTGTTACTGAAGACGATAAATTTCAAGGTCAATATTTCAGGAATTCCTTTAACGCATCTTCTTATGCCTTAAAAATTCTCGATAATTACCATGACGTATTTTCCGAAGATCTGCCTAAAATTCCCCCATCTTGAGAAATTGAATTCGTAATCAATTATTCCCCAATACTACCCCTATTTCCATACCCCCTTATCCGATGGCACCTTTGGAATTACGAGAACTTTGGGTTTCGCTGGATGATTTATTGGCTAAAGGATTTATTAGACCTAGTTCATCTCCGTGGGGTGCTCCAGTATTGTTTGTAAAGAAGAAAGATGGATCATTTCGATTATGTATAGATTATCTTCGGTTGGATAAAGTCACAATTAAAATAAATATCCATTACCTAGAATCGATGATTTATTCGACCAATTACGAGGAGCTAGAGTATTCTCAAAAATCGATTTATGTTCAGGATACCACCAACTAAGAGTAAGGGAAGAAGATATTCCTAAAACCGCTTTTAGGACTCGATATGGACACTTTGAATTTTTAGTAATGTCATTTGGACTTACTAATGCTCCAACCACTTTTATGTATTTAATGCATTGAGTGTTTCGACCATTCTTGGATCAATTTGTGATAATATTCATCGATGATATCCTAATATACTCACAAAATATAGCAGAACATGAACATCATTTACAAATCATCTCAGAAACATTACAAAGTCATCATCTATATGCTAAAAAGAGCAAATGTGATTTTGTTATGAAGGAAGTAAAGTTTTTGGGACACCTAATTACTGAATTGGGAATTCAAGTAGACCCCGTAAAAACTTTCGTAGTAGTGGAATGGTTATAACCTACAACAATAACTGAAGTTCGCTGCTTTTTGGGATTAGCTGGATATTACCGAAGATTTGTAGAAGGATTTTCCACTATCACTCCACCTCTTATGAAATTAACTCGAAAAGGCACACGGTTCGAATGGACTCCAGAATGTACCAAATCATTCTAAACGGTAAAATAACGTTTACCCACTACACCTGTATTTACCATACCTTCTAGTGATGTAAGTTATGACATGTACATGGATGCCTCTTTACAAGGATTAGGAGGTGTACTTATGCAAGAAAAAATGATTGAATACGGATCACGTCAATTGAAGGGTCACGAATGAAATTATCCAACACATGATCTAGAGTTAGCCGCTATTATCTTTGCTTTAAAGATTTGGCGATGCTACTTGAATGGAGTGGAATTTTAACTATTTTTTGACCATAAAAGCTTAGAGTATATCTTTACTCAAAAAGATCTAAAACTACGTCAATGTAGATGGATGAACTATTTAGAAGATTATAGATTTTAGGGAGTTTCACTTATGATGGATTGTTGGGGTCATATTGACCTACTTTGAGAGAATACCGATTGGAGTTTATCGTGTCGACTAGTGGGAAATCCCACTATCACTGAGATTTCTAATTGGAGATAATTATGGGTCTACAAGAGAGAGGCCGGATGCCCTTAGCGATGTTAGATTTTTGGGTCAAATCACGAATGTGATAAAGTTAAGGGTTCATATGATCAATTGAACCATAGTATAGATTAGGAATAACTATTTTTATTCGGTGTACGTTCAGGCATATATGGTATCCTTAATGGTGATTGAAATGGGAAACATTTTATACTCATAAGTGTGAAGGATGAGTAAGTCTAATGGGGGGTCGGCGTATGAATTAATGGGAAGGTATGTGAGTTAGCAACGATTAGTATTATGAGAGTTATATACTATAAATGAACTCACTTCCTTTATCTACGAACGTAAAGTAGAGTATGTATACCTATATGTCATGATTGTATATACCTTGTGTGATGGTTTGCATTTATATGATGTGATTGTATATATATCCAGTGTGATTGATATATATATATATATATACTTATTGTGTGGGAATACCCTTCAGTGATATCATAGAAAGTTGCACGATGTGGGTGAGGCCCCTTGCTTGAGGAGAAGAGTGCGTATAGTCCCCAGGTCATATTCGTCCATTATTTATTATGTGATTTTATTTGGGGGTGAAAAGTATTGGGTATGATTCGTTCTCACTTTCCAATTAGGAACTATGACCGCTTCCCATACGTTGTGATTTGTTTTATTACCATGGCGGTTTCATAATTGTCCGATATATGGTAACCCGAGATAAAGTGAGTAATTCCTTGAATATGATAGCATTGTGATGTATTTTGTATATCCGTGTGTGATTGGATTTTGGATATTTAATTGTACCCTAAGTGTGTTATGTGTACTTAATTGTTAGGGTTGTATGATTGTGCCTAATAACTAGATTGATGTTATATGGACCATATGAGATTTGAATTATTATCTTATTTATGTGATTAGGGATCATTGCTCCTCATTTGTATTCGAAATTGTGTGTGGGGTACCGAGGGCATAATAGATCTCAACGACCAATATTCTCAAGGAATAGTGTATCGGGGGTTCCTTGTTTGGATTTTGATTGCGAGACGTCCCACGCACGAAACGCAGTGCACTGTTGGGAGTAGTTTAGTTCCATATATTAAATTATTACTTAGGGTTATATGCGTCGTGCATTGAGGGCATAATGAATCTAGATAATCAACACTATTAAGGAGTAGTGTATTGGGCGGGGGGGGGGGGGGGGGGGGAGGTTCCTTGTTTGGATTTTGCTTACTAGACGACCCACGCACGAAACGCAGTTCAGTATTGAGAATTGGGAGAAGTTTTGTCCTTAGCTTTTAGATGCTAATAACTTGTGTATATTATAACTATAATCCACTAAATTCTAGTAGGGATATGTATATTTATATTTATAAGTTAATATAATTTTAGATGCACGTGGGGTAAGTTAAGATACAAAGTTTATGGATTTGTTTTAGATGATGGGTTATGCAATGTGGATTTGGGTGTAGTTTATATTGTATTGTCCCTAAAAAGAGTTGCGTAGTTGTTTGAGGATCTTGTGCAAACGTTTAGGTGCGCGCACTAGCTGAGGGATGAGTTGGATTTTTCAGGAGAGTACGATTCCACCTTAAATCATGTTATAATGTAGGTATAATTATTATGCATCTTAATGCACTTGCTCAAATGTTTTCACACCTCGGAATCTGACCCGTCTATATTTTTCCTCTTGCTATATATATTGTATTATTTTAGGTGTTCCCCTTTAAGGACGCCAATGATGCTTTTCTATTCGATATTCGTGGAGCTGCAGCAGTTGCGGACTGTTGCAGGATTTTGTTATAGTCGTTTCCTATCTTTTGTAAATATAGACTAGGTCTCTAGTTATATATCGAGTTTACACCCAAGTGTCGTAGATGTAGCATTTTATATTTGTTTATCTGATTATTACATTGTCTGTGACCCGACAACTTATTTGGGTATTTTATTTTGTGAACTTCTCTTGTAATTTAGAATTACTTCTGTTTATTATCATCGTGAGCATATGTTATCATGTTTAGTAGTTATTATGTTGTTGCATGGTTATTGTATGTAAGTTTTAATTTTTTTTTGGAACCCTCTTTTTGTGGTAATGGGTAGTTAGCTATGCTTATTTTAGTATCACCAGTGGATGTTAAGAATGAACCACTTGAGATTTCTGATTTATATTAGTATAGGGATGACCACCCGTTATTATTTTAAGCAGGGTGTCACAGGTGGTATCAGAGCATCAGGTTCTAGATTCTTTAGGATCTGTGCATGTCTTCTGCGTTCTTCCGTAAGCATTCTTGATGTAGAGCCCTGTTATTAGGACTGTTGTGTTCTCACGTCTATATTTTCTTCTACGATGAGAAAACATTTGAATGGCGTTTTGATAAAATTGTTCTTATTTCAGATGCCACTAAAGAGAGGTCGTCCAAGTAGGGAAACTAGAGGAGTTGAGAGTATGGAACCCCAACGGCCTCGAGGGACTATGAACACAACCAAAGTTGCCAATATTGTGGCACAAGTAGTAACTGCCACCATTTCTGCGATTTCATGTCAACCTGCAGCTCAAGCAACCCAAGCCCACCCAGGGTTATCTTCATGGTAAAGATTACGGGAATATTTTAGGAAGGGACGTCCTCCAGAATTTTCAGGGGGAGTTGAGACCATGGTTACAAGTTGTTGGAAGAATAGTATGCAAAGTCACCTTCGAATGGTTGAATATAGTGAGGTGCAAAAGAAATTTCTCGCCACCTTTAAGTTAACGGGAGGAGAAACTCATTAATAACCATATCAGAGCAGAGAGATGCATTGGGCATATAATATTTTTGGGAGCTCTTTGACCGAAAGTATTTTCCTTCCTCGATTCAGAAGGAAATGAGGAGGAAATTGATGGATGTGTTTCAAGGTGATTGAACGGTGGCCGAGTATGAGGAAGAATTTACACGATTGGTGAATTTAGTGCCCAATGAGGTAAATTCAAAGCATAAGCGTATAGTCAAGTTCATGGGAGGTTTAGATTGACAAATTCAGTAGCATTTGTTAGGGAACCAAGCGTTAGTGACTTTTGCTGAGGCAGTGAATGCAACACTATTACAGTGTAATGAATATCGTCTTCGTTCGTAAGGGGGAAAGAAATTTAGAGACTCGGATTCCTTAAGTAAGTATGGATGATAGAATGCTAGTAAGGAAAAAAGGTATGAGAAGGATTATCAAGGCTCGTAACAGCATTTTCTTCCTCAAGATGGGGAGGGAGGATTTGCTGGTAGATGTTTCTTTTGTAAAGAAATAGGCCATAGGAAGAGAGATTGTCCTGAAAGAGGTAGAGGGCCATGTTTTGAGGAATTTTTGGATGTGAAACCCCTACGATAAGTCCGAGGCCAGTTTCGATCGGAAGATTTTGAGTGGGAACCCATCGATGAAGAGATACAGTCGCAATAGTGAGGTAAGATGAAAAAATGATTTTTTTGTGTGTGATTCAGATTATGCTTTGAGGGGCATTGGAAGTATCGTATGTAAGATTTTGATGTGTGGTTAGTTGATAAAACCCTATTATGTATGAAATGACCCAAAAGGGAGGATTGGGCAAGTGAGTGTCTTAAATGATATTTTTGGTAGAATAGATTGTTTTGTGATGTGCTAGTAGAGAGTTATGATTTTGTTTTGATCATAGGAATTGTTGTAGTGCCTTAGGTAGTATCGGTAAAGCTATTGTTTTGTAGTTGTGCTTGACTTATGTATTTGTGATGTTCCAGTTATGAAAGAGCCTAGTGTATAGCAATATTTTGTTAAGATGTGAGGAATTCTTGTTACTGAAGAGAGTCAAAGTTTAGTGGATTATTGTTGAGCGAGGGATTTAGCTCATAGTTATTATAGTTTTGAGAACAATATGTTAGTAGGAGTATGATAATTATTAACACCTTGTGTCTTGGGCATAAGGTATTTTATTTTGATGTCCAAATACGTAAACTATTTTTTTACATAAACTTTTTTCAAAATAAAATAGTTTTATAAGCCTTCGGGCAACATCAAATTGATTTTTTTAATATTTTTAAACCTTGGTCCTGATCTAACTAATCTCAATCCCCAACATAGCTACATAGTAGTGTATTGGGAGGGTTTCTTATTTCGATTTCGCTTGCGAGACCTCCCCAGCATGAAAGTAGCAAATGTCAGGAATTGAGAAGAGTTAAATCTTTGGACATTTCAAAATTTTTGATATTATTAGTATGTTAATATGGATTAATTTATTTCCAGTTATTGTACGATTTGAGGCTAAGTGAAGCCGAGTTATGTTTATACGAGTGGAGCTCGAGTACAGGGTGTATGGGTGCCCTAGTTGGCATATTTCGTTTTATAAATTAAAATGATTCATCATGAGAAGTGAGAGGTATAAGTATAGTGATCGTGAGGATGGGTGTCGTAGGAGCTAGTTGAGATTTGGAGTACTAGGCTTAGCTTAATTTCGGGGGCGAAATTCTTGTAAGTTGGGAAGTCTGTAATACCCTGCGATTTTTGGGACTCATAATTTAATTATTTTAGGGGAAGTAATATTATTTTGATTAGAGAATTATTTAATTGTCAATTGAGGTCAAAATTTGGGGATGTTAGTGTGACACCGTGACTAATTAATTACCGGGTAGCTAGTCCTTTATGAAATTAATTCAGAATATCAAGTTGGTTCAGTCATAGCATCACTGTGGAAAAACATTTAATTTTATTACTAGCCACCTAATATTTTAAAAAAAACAGATGCCAAAATTTTATTAAATTAAATTAACATGTAACCAATTAAATTATTAGCTAATGATATCACAATCACACCACAATGACAACATAATAATAATAGAATCATAAATGAGCCTGGAGTAACACTTCTATGAATAATCCAAATACTGAATAAAACCAAATACAAGGTCTGAGTAATTAATTAATTTACTCCAAAACTGAAATGAAACTGAAAGTATGATAGAGATGTCTCTAAATGAAAAGGGCGACATGCCCTAACAGATGAATAAATCTAAAATAGAATCAATATAGAATGTGGAGGCATCTACTATCGAGGTCCTGTAACTTCCACAACAGCTACAACACGTCACTGAAATGGAACTCCTATGCTTGGCATCCCTGTGTCTGGGCACCTAAAAGGTTTTTCAAGAAAAATAGATTTGAAAGAAAACGGGTTAGAGCTCGATGTGAAAACAGTTTAAAATATAGCAAGTGTTTAATTTCATTAAACAGTGAATATTAAATACATGTTAGTTATGTGCTCTCACATGAGTTTCTCACCTCTCAGCTAGTGTGCACGCCTAACGTATATCCGTAACCCATCCTAGTTATGCCGTTAACTATCTAGTCCGTACCACTTCATGTCCTCACATTCTAATACTGGTCTTTATTCAAGACGATCTGACATAACCTGCGTGTATCTCACCTTTTTGTTTCCCAGATTAATTTATAATAATTATTGAAGGAAATTCTCATTTTTAATCCTTCTCAAAATGTCTCAAGTATTCACATTCACATTAGCAAATAATCTATTATAATTACAAGTATATTACTCTCAACGTAAATATACAATTAGGTCACCCCTAGGAAAATCTGTGGTGCACACTTACTCTGCTATCGAATCCCGGTACATCACGTACATAAGGACTACGAGTTTTGAATCTCTTAGGAACCGTTTCAATAAGAAAAATCACACATATTGGAGGCGAACATAGTTCACATACCCATGGGTCACGCACATACCTACGCTCCCATGGTCAGCTGACTTATTAACTCACAAATAACTCATTCACAACCCTAAGTCCTTAAGGTACCAATATAAATCCCCCCGTAGGTTCACAAAGATTAGATTGTCCTATTCCAAAAGACGACCTCCCGTGATAGCAAGTATGGTAGGTATGTCATACACATAATAATCCATATACTAAGCATTCACACAACTTAGATAACTTGTAATATTATTAATGGTATGTTCTCAATCCACATACCGTTACTCAAATAAGTACATTTCTATAGTTCCGGATAATATATAATATAATCCACCAATACGTCTCACGTCGTATAGTTTCGAGTAATTAAATCTAACCAAAGAGGTTACTATGTCTCCTACTATTCTCACATATTATTTTAGTACTCTTAACTCCTTATTTATGTCCCAACTCCCAGCTTATTACTCCCAAGGATTTAAATCATGTTCTCACATCTTAACATAGATAATTACTTGCCGGACACTCGAGAATTCAATGCGACAACCCCACCCAATTCTAATATATTCCGGTTTTCAAATATATGTCCCTACTGGTCTTCATCAAGCCCTAATGTATTCACATGATCCCCAACTATTACATTTGATGGCTGGAAATATTTAAAAATCAAAAAGGGAAAAATCACCATTTCTGGGGGGATCGATCGATCGATCCCGATGGTCGATCGATCGACCTATAAATGCTGATCGATCGATCATATGAGGTGAGGCTACGAACTTCTTCATTTTTCAGTACCAGATTTGTCCGAAAACTTCATTACATGAGGTGAAATCATATTATAAGTATATAGGGTCATTATACAACCTAAATACGTGATTTTTAACGTCCCAAAACCTTTAAACCATCAACAATTAGTCTTACTTGGATAGAATCTTCATAAAAACCCTAGTTTCTATTTTCTTCAAGAACCATAATAATTCTCTTCTTCAATCCATTTTTAGTTCATCAAGGGTAATGTTTTGGTTACTAAATTTCGTCCAGAACTATTCTACATGCAATTCCTAACCAAGATTTAGGGTCCTACGCCAAATTTCATGAGTTTTCATCATCTTTCACTACTATTAACAAATACTACACAAGCATGGAAGAATTATTCGCTGAAAATTAATGAAATCAAATCACTTGCCTTTGGATTGATTTTCAGATCTGCTGGTGGTGTCAAAAGCTTGTTCTTTCCTTCTCTTCGGTCACAATTCCATCGAAAGTGGTGGTCGTGGGTGGTGGTTATGGCTTGTAATCCTCCTGTAACCTCTCCTCTATCTCACGTAGCCCACTTCTTAATTTTTGGCTGATAATGGCCCTAATGGTCTTCACAATAACAATTAAATAAACCCTAAAATTCGTGGGTCTAATTTCCTTAAAATTTAAAGTGACTAAAATACCCTCCCGGGTTGTCGATTTGGCCTAAAAATGGCCCAGGGCCCAAACTAAACCCCCACTAGTGTTTTCTGACTATATCGACCCCTCCGGACACGTTGGCACACTCAAAATGACTATACAGATGATAAAATTATAATTTACTTTTTAATCTAATTAAATTGATTCCCGACACGACTGACACGCGCATTCAAACTAAATTTCCTGAATTGTCATATTTATGACTCGCGACAATTTTAATAAATTCAATAGTCATATATTACCATATATACTCAGTAATATTCACTATTATCATCATAATCAAATACCAACTCACGTCTCGCTAGTATTTAAATACGAATTAATTTCCAATTAATTCCCATTTAATTTAATTAATCCAATTAAATAAAATTAGTAAAATTACGAGGTATTACATTCTTCCCCCCTAATAACATAATTTCATCCTGAAATTCGAAAGATAAAATATACCTAGAAAAAATAACTATGGATAACGATCGTGCATCTCCTCCTCGCACTCCCAGGTGGACTTCTCGGCATTATGATGCCGCCACTGAACACGTACTAACGGTACTATGTTCGACCTCAGTTTCCTCTCGCTGTGGTCCAGAATAGCAACCGGTCCCTCCTCATAGGAACTATCTGGCTGTAGATCGATGTCCTCTAAAGCAATGTGGGTATGGGTTAAATCATCCCTAAGATATCTCCTTAGTGAGGAAATATGGAACACGTCATGGATCCTATGCAAGTGTTCCGGTAACCCAAGTCTATACGCAACTGGACCAATTCC
This sequence comes from Sambucus nigra, assembly GCA_949130495.1. Lineage (NCBI taxonomy): Eukaryota > Viridiplantae > Streptophyta > Magnoliopsida > Dipsacales > Adoxaceae > Sambucus > Sambucus nigra. The sequence goes on along the minus strand of OX422224.1, from coordinate 32,682,145 downwards.
CTCGATGATAGGAAATGGCCCCACCTATCTAGGTGCCAATTTCCCTTTCTTCTCGAAATGCATAATCCCCTTCATAGGAGATACTCTGAGCAACACCTGGTCCCCCACCTTGAATTCTCTGAAGAATCGCTTGGCATAAGCATAACTCTTTTATCGATCTTGAGCTACCTGAATACGTCTTCGCATCATCTCTATCCTTGTCGAGGTATCCTGAATCACCTCCAGCCCAAGGAGTTTGTTATCCCCCACCTCTAGCCAATATGTTGGGGAATGACAAGGTCTACCTTACAACGCCTCGAATGGAGCCATGCCAATAGTGAATTGGTAGGAGTTATTATAGGAAACCTCCACGAGTGGAAGATACTCCTCCCAAGAACCTCCAAAGTCTAGGATGCACATACATAACATGTCTTCCAACATTTGATTCATCTGCTCGGTCTTCCTATCTATCTACGGGTGATATGTTGTACTCAGCCGCAACTTCGTACCCATGGATTCCTGGAAGCTCTCCCAAAATTATGAAACAAATATCTTTTCTCGGTCAGACACGATATTGAGAGGCACCCCGTGGAGTCTCACTATCTCCGCTATGAAAATATGGGCATACTGTCCCGTAGTGTAGTCTATCCGGGCTGGCAGAAAATGAGAAACTTTGGTCAACCGATCCATGGTTACCCATATGGAGTCATGACCCCTCTGCAATGTAGGTAACCTCGTGATGAAGTCCATGGAAATGATCTCCCATTTCCACATGGTAACCTCTAATGGCTGTAGAAGTCCGACCGGTCTCTGATGGTCCACCTTTACCAGCTGACAAGTGGCACATTTTAGAAATGAACTCCAAAATATCTCTCTTCATCTTGCTCCACCGGTACTGTCGCCTCATATCCTGGTACATCCTATCCCCACCAGGATGTATCGCGAACTGCGAACCGTGCGACTCTATCATTACCTCATGTCGCAAATCTTCCCCCTCAGGAACGACCAGTCTCTTATTGAAGCGCAAGAACCCATCTGAACTAACGGTATAAGACTCGACCACCTATGCTAGTAATCAGACTATCTGCTGTTGACAGAATGAGTCCTTTGCATGGGCGTGTATCAATCTCGTAATGATCTGGGGAATAACGATCATCACAAACATGATCGGGCCACTCCGTCCTGGTATCCCAAATCCTTCCACTTTTATTTCCACGCTTCATCCACCTCACCTACTGGCCTACGACTCGATGCATCTGCTACCACATTAGCTTTCCCTGGGTGATATTAGATATCGAACTGATAATCCTTCACGAACTCAAGCCACCTATGTTGACACATATTTAGTTCCTTATGCATGAACATGTATTGTAAAGACTTGTGGTCCGTGAATAGATAAAATTTCTCCCCCATGAGATAATGCCTCCAAATTCGAAGAGCAAATATGACTGCCGCTAACTCCAAGTCGTGGGTGGGGTAATTCGTCTCGTGAGGCTTAAGCGTATGGGAAACATACACTATAACCTGACTCTTCTGTTGCAGTACACCCCCTAGTCCTAGTAAGGACGCATCTGTGTAGACTTAATACTCAACTCCCGGCCTGGGCAATGCTAACACTGGTGCTGAGGTCAACTTGTCCTTTAACTCGTTGAATGCCAACTGGTAGGCATCGCTCTAGATAAATGGCACACCTTTATGAGTCAGAAGTGTCAAAGGACCTTCTATCTTTGAGAACCCACGAATAAACCTCCTGTAGTATCCTACTAGGCTCAAGAAACTATGTATCTCATTCGGTGTCATGGGTTGTCCCCACTCCCTCACCGCTGATACCTTCCCCAGATCAACAGATATCCCCCTGTCGGAAATGATATGCCCCTAGAACTGAACCTCCTTCAGTCAAAATCCACACTTCTCATATTTTGTATACAACTCGTTCTGATGCAGTGTGTACAAAACTTGCCTCAAGTTCTCTGCATGCTCCTCCTCTATTTGGGAGTAAACTAGAATGTCATCAATGAAGACAATGATGAAATTGTATAGGAACTCTCTGAACACCCTATTCATCAAGTCCATAAACATGGCTGGGGCGTTGATTAGTCCAAAAGGCATAACCCTAAACTCGTAGGAACCATATCTCATCAAGAAGGCAGTCTTCGAGACATCATGCTCCCTGATACACAACTGATGGTATCTTGATCTTAAGTCAATCTTTGAGAAGAAGGCAACTCCTCTCAACTGGTCGGATAAGTAATCGATCTGGGCAACGGATACTTATTTCGTATTTTGACTTTATCCAACTCCCGGTAATCGCCACACCATCGTAAATGTCTATCCCTTTTCTCTTCACAAATAACACGGGATCACCCTAAAGCAAACTGCTCCTCCAGATGGAGATTTGACCCATACGCTTCCCATTCTGGACTTGTAACTCTGAAGGTTCGATAGGGTTAGGCTCTTTCAACCTAATAATTGTAGTTATAATCCCCCTTGTCGCTTCGATTCTCTCACAGGGTAAGACATTCGATAAAACTTAAGTTATCATTTCCTTTGCGGATGACAACTAGGGTACTAATCCGTGTACTAAAGGCCAATTATTCTCATCTCATGACCTCCACTAGGTTTTATGCATGGGATGTCTCGCAAAGAGAAATCCAAACAAGGAACCCCCCGATACACTACTAACTAGCATTGTTGGTTAATGAGATTTGGGGCCTTCGGTATTTGACTTGTGTCCCATATCCTTACTTATTGCTACGAAGTTAACTTACCTCCTCTCATGACACGTGAGGCTACACTCAACATATTCCTCCTATTTTTTTGGCGTTAGACTCTAATATATCTACGAGATAATCCCCACACTCAGAAACATTTTAACAAATCTTGAATTTCCTTAATAGACATCCCTACCCACCGAAATTAGGTATAACCAGACGACGTACTTAGCGAAGTCTGATACGCCACCATATGAATATATATATATATATATAAATATAAATGATATACCCATATATACCCTTGGCCAGGCCAAGAGCGTACTCCAATTGGGCGAGGCTAGGATGATCTCTCAACCAATAGCAGACGATCCTTCAAGGGGCCGACCCCTCATCATGGTCCAGACGACCCTTTAAAGGGTCGGCCCCTCATCAGGCCCAGACGACCCTTCTGGTGGGCTGAACCCTCATCAGGCACAGACGACCCTTCAGGGGGCCTAACCCTCATCAGGCACAAATGACCCTTAAATGGGTCGACCCCTCATCAGACCTGGATAACCCTTCAAGGGGCCGACCCCTCATCAGGCCCGGACGACCCTTCAAGGGGCCAACCCCTCATCAAGCCCGGATGACCCTTCAAGGGGTCGACCCCTCATCAGTCCCGAATGACCCTTCAAGGGGCCGACCCTCATCATGCCCAAACAAACCTTTAGGGAGCCGACCCCTCATCAGGCCCGGACGACCCTACGAGGGTCAAATAGTATAAGGTCTGCATTGGGCCAGACACACTATCAGAAGGAACGTTTCCCTAGGCCCATATCATAGGCTGACGATGACATCATCATAACACGTGGCTTGGGAGACTCGTGGAACAGTGTGCGTGCGGCTCACATGGCACGTGGAAGACTGTTATAACAATATCACCCCCTCATGTGAGGGAATATTATGTCATTATTAATCACAAGTGGCATCGACAGGTGTCTACAGGGGATTGTCTAGATCATCATTCACATGCACCATGCATGCTAGGGGGGTACACTACACCCCCCACGACCTATATATACTTGTCACCTACAACCCTACAAAGGGACGGATAGATAATTGTAACACTAGAAAAAACTCTGCTTGTACACACAATAGAGAGAGAAAGTGAGCTTATGTGCATTGTATCCAACGCCATCAGAGCCCATACTTAGTGGATCACACACTCACAGTGGATGTAGGCCTAATTGATTGAACCACTATACATCATTGTCTTATTCCTCTTATACTCACCTCCTTCTATATACTTATACATATACGTCTCTATGGATGCCATGATTACTACTTTTTGATCTCATCATCACTTACTTATCTGGTGGTGCTGAATCCTAGCATCATCAGTTTGGCGTCGTCTATGGGAACGAGAAGAAATCTCTTCCTTTGTATATCTTGACCTCACTGGGCACTCTGGTGGTGAGCCAGTTCTCCCCCTGTGTGGAGATGTTTCATCATCGAAAGAGACCCATTAAGGTTCTCAAGCTCACCAGTCTTTTCTTCAGTTCAGCTCTTCATAGCTCAAACACATGGCACCGGAGATGCCACCACCACTACTTCCTCCACCAGATAGTGGAGTAGGACCCAGTTCCAGTCAGCCACCACCTCAGTCTGAGATGGATGATGTGGTGGTAGCCTTGAAGTCTCTGGCAGTAAGCCAGCGGATCATGCAGGAGGAGTTCACAGCTCTAATCCACAACATACTAAGACCACCAGGGGTCTCACCTGAGATGATTACTCCGACAGTGGCTCCAGGGAATCATGAGGCCAGGGGACCACCCCAGGCACCACGCAAAGACTCTCCACCCCCACAGCGGCGGAGGGATGTTGCTGACCCCCGGCTTCTATGCCTGGGGAGGCAAGGAAACCCTTGCCCTGAGGATAGGTACGATGATCTGGAAGGAGAGGAGGCCCCTATAGAATGCTAGGAGCCGTATGAGGTCTCTAACAATAATGTACGACCTCTCCAAGAGAGCAGAGGGAAGTGTGGGAGGCAAAATCCTGACGATCGCCCGAGAGGCTCTACTTTTGATCGCTTGAGTAGGGGGTTGCCCTTTGAGAGGCTGGGCCCAGTAAATGACCTGCGGGAAAAATTGTCCAGATTAAGGAGTGCTGCGAGGTCCAGAAGGGAGATAGCAGATGGCCGACCCCACGGGGGCCGACCCCAAGGACGAGATGACGGTCCGGGGGAAGTAAATAGCCGACACAGGCTTACCGCAGTAGAGCCCTTCGTCCACCTCAAAGAGGAGGCAGGGGATAACATTGTACAAGCCGACCCTACAAGGCCCTGGAATGACTCTATCCAGCGACTGGAGGATAAGATTGGTGATATTCTGAAGAGTCGGGACCCTTTTCAGAGAGGGTACTCCATAGGCTCACCCTTTATGGAGAAGATAGTCAAATTCCCTACTCCATCAAAGTTTAAGCCACCTATGGTCACCCCAAGGTATGATGGGAGTACAAACCCTGTCCATCATATTGAGATGTATCAATCGGAAGCAGACATATACTCTATCTCAGACGAGGTGAGGTGTCGTTCCTTTTCTGGAACCCTGACAGGGCTGCACATGTCTGGTATATGTCTCTTCCAAAAAACTCCATTGAAAGCTTTAAGCAGTTGGAAGACTGGTTTATCCACAACTTCTTCTTTGGGGTGAGGCCACAGAAGAAGACCACACACATGCTCTATGTTAAGTAGGGGAAGAATGAGAGTCTAAGAGCCTACATAGCCATATTCAACAAAGAAAAGTTAAAGGTTGAAGACTATAAGGAGATCATAGCCATGAACGCCCTCATTGGAGGACTCTAGAAGGGGAAGATGCTATGGAAGCTTGCCAAAGACCCTTCGAGGATGATGGCTAAATTATTGTCGACAGCAGGATAGGTGATGAACGCCGAAGAGGCGATGGCCGCAAAATACGAAGATGAAAAAGGAGGCACTAGTGGGGGTAAGTACCCTAAGAAGAATAAAGAGGGGAAGAAGAGGACTATGAATGACAGGTTCGCTGATTACACCCCTCTAACGGTCAGCTGTGAACATATTCTCAATGAGATAAAGAGTGACCGGTCCCTAAAGTGGCCTGAGAAGTCGAGGGCTACCCCCCAAAAGAGGAATAAAAACCCGTGGTGTGAATTTCACCAAGATCATGGCCACGTGACAGACAAATGCTTTACTCTGAAAAATGAGATTGAAAAAATGTTAAAATAAGGGAAGCTGTGGAAGTACGTTGATAAGAGTGCCTTCAAGAGGGGTAAAGGAGACGACCCCAGAAAGACGAGAGTTGATGTATGTAGAGAAGGTCCACCAAAAAGAGGGGACGACCCTTCTGACGATGAGGATGACCCTGACCTCCCCCCGAGAGACAACCATGGCCCTATCAAGAGACTTAATATGATCTCTCTCGGTGTGGGGATGATCTACGGGGGCCTAGCAGGAGGAGGGTAAGAGGTGGCCGATAGGAAGGCCCATGTAGCTAAAGCCAAGGCAGTGATAAAAGTTGTACACTCAACCTCTGTTGAGGCAAAGTCAGAAAAAAGGAAGAAGGTTGATATAGATACTCTGATAGTGGGGTTCTCAAGAATGGACTTCAAAGGCCTCTTAAACTCACATGATGACCCTCTTATCATCACTAACAGGGTGCACGAATGCGAGGTGCCGAGGATCTTGGTAGATGGGTGTAGCTCTGCAGATGTGATGTTTTGGCCATGCTTCAAAGCCTTAGGTATCAGCCATGCTAGACTCATCCCATACCATCACCCATTGATTGGGTTCAGTGGGGAAAAGATTCATCCCCTTAAAATATATGAGGCCGATGTTAGGATAGGGGACGAGTGGCCGAGATGGCTTACCAAGAAGGTCAGCTTCTTTGTGATGGATGAGCATGTCTTTTCGGCATACAACATCATACTGGGGCGGGTAGCCCTCAAGGGGTTTGAAGTTGTGCCATCTACGGTCCATTAGATGATTAAATTTCCAACCCCTTACGGGGTAAGGGATGTTCAGGGAGACCATACGATAGCACGGGAATGTTATTAAAACTCCACTGAAGAAAGAGAGGCACACAAGAAGGCAAAAACCACTTACAATATTGATACCCTCGACCCCAGGGATGAGATAATGCTGAAGAAAGGAGAAGCCACGAAAGAGTTAGAATCCATCATCCTCAATGAGGATGAGCCGAAAAAAATCATCCAAGTCGGTAAGAATCTGAATCCAAACATCAAGGAAGACGCCATCAAGTTGTTGAGGAGAAGACATAGCGTCTTTGAATGGAGTCATGCAGATATGCCGGGGATCGACCCCAAAATCATATGCCGCAAGCTCAATGTGGTAGCGGGTGCAAAGCGAGTAAAGAAGAAGAGGAGAATTTACTCTCGAGAAAAATATGAGGTCATAAGGGACGAGGTCAAGAAGCTAGAAGATGCCGAGTTTATCAGAGAGGTCATCTACCCTGAATGGATGTCCAACGCAGTCATTGTCCTAAAAGACAACGGGAAGTGGAGAATGTGTGTGGACTTCACCAACCTCAATAAGCATTGTGCCAAAGACAGCTTCCCTCTCCCCCGCATTGATCAGATGGTAGATGCTACCGCAGGCCTTGAACTAATGAGTTTCATGGATTCCTACTCAGGTTACAACTAGATCTTTATGAGCCCTGGAGACTCAGAGAAAACGACTTTTATTACCAACAAGGGGACATACTATTATAGGGTCATGCCCTTTGGCCTGAAGAATGTAGGGGCAACGTATCAGCGCCTTGTGAACAAAATGTTTGAAGACTAAATTGGGAAGTCTATGGAGGTCTATATGGACGACATACTGACTAAGAGTTTAAAGGCAGAGGATCATGTGGCTGACCTTGAGAGGACCTTTAATACGATGGACAAGTACCAAATGAAGCTCAACCCGGCCAAGTGTGTCTTCAGGGTTAGAGCAGGGAAATTATTAGGGTTCATTATGAATCAAAGAGGAATTGAGGCCAATCCTGAGAAAATAAAGTCCCTCCCAAAAATGAAGACCCCCAAGACCATTAAAGACGTTCAGAGGCTCACGGGGCGAGTGGCTGCTTTGAATTGGTTCGTGTCCAGAGCCACAGAAAAGTGTTTATCGTTCTTTAAAATTCTCAGAAAGGCCTTCGAATGAAGTGAAGAGTGTGATGATGCTTTCAAGGAGTTAAAGTCATACCTAGGGTCTCCCTTGCTGTTGTCACGACTAGTACAGGGCGAACAGCTAAATGTGTACTTAGCCGTCTCAGAATCAACCATCAGCGTAGCCATTGTGAGAGAAGAGGACAGAGTACAAAATCCATTGTATTTCAACAGCAAGGCTCTCCAGGGGGTAGAGCAAAGATACCCAAGGATGGAGAATTTGGCCTATACCTTGATCCATGCATCAAGAAAGATAAAGCCACACTTCCAGTCCTATAAAATGGTCATCCTCACCGACTCTCCTCTTAGGCAGGTCTTACACAAGCTAGAAAAATTAGGGAGGCTAATGGCCTGGGCTATAGAGCTGGGGGAGTTTGACATTGTATATCAGCCTAGGATGGCCATTAAGGGGCAAGCATTGGCAGATTTTGTGGCTGAATTTACTTGGTAAGATGATGAAGCTGAAGATGAGAGCCTCGGGAAGATAGATACCTTACAAAGTAGACTCACCAACACACCCACAGATAAGTCTGAGACAAGCACCGCTAGAGGGAGAGTGGATGAAAATGAAGAGGGAAGATATCTCTTTAGACAGGGGTCCCTCATCGAGGGAAATTTCTCAGAAGAACAGACTGTGTGGAGCCTCTTCGTTAACGGTCCCTCCCGCGACAGTGGAAGTGGAGCTGGACTAATAGTATCAAGACCTCATGGCACAGACGTGGAGTACGCCCTGAGGTTTAACTTCAAAGCCTCCAACAACGAGTTTGAATAAGAGGCCTTGATAGCAGGACTCTCCTTGGCTAAGTCTCTTAGTGTCGGTCAGATTTTGGTCCATAGTGATTCAAGGCTAGTAGTGAATTAGATACTAGGGGCCTACGAGGCCAAGGATGAGCGAATGGCCAAGTACCTTGAAAAAGTAAAGTCACTATTGAAGGGCTTCAGAGATTTAAAATTGAAGAGGATACGTAGGCTCGATAATGGTCGAGCTGATGCCCTTGCTAGGTTGGCCTCGGTAACTAGGACAGATATCAGGAGGACAGTCCCAGTAAAAATCTTGCTTCGACTAACTGTTAAAGATGCTGAGGAAACACTTGGCACTTGCTTAAATGTTTCTAAGGAAGCTTCATGGATGGACCCTCTGATCAGATACATTAAAGAGGGGGAGATGTAAGAAGCAAGGCAAGAAAGGAAGAAGTTAAGATACAAAGCTGCGAAGTTCACTGTCATCGGAGACACCTTATTCAAAAAAGGGGTTTTTGCTCCCCTTACTTAGGTGTGTGCACCCATCTGAAGTCCCATACATTTTTCAAGACGTGCACGAAGGGTCATGTTCAAGCCACATTGGAGGTAGGTCTTTGGCGAAGAGGGTGGTCACCCAAGGGTACTGGTGGCCGACCTTGGAGAAAGACGCCATGGCATATGTAAAAAAGTGTGATAAATGTCAAAGATTTTCCAACATCCCTCACCAACCCCATCAGCCTCTATCTTCCAATACCTCCCCATGGCCATTTGCAGTGTGGGGGATTGACTTGCCTAGGGCCATTAATAACTATCGATTCCTCATCGTGGCAATTGACTATTTTTTAAAATGGGTGGAGGCAGAGCCGATGGTCACGATTACCGAGCATAAGACCTTTCAGTTCATCTGAAAAAAATATTATATGCAGATATGGTCTCCCCAACACCCTCATCTCAGATAACGGGACCCAATTCAAGAATACATCTCTAGAGAAGTACTGTGAAAGGGTGAGTATCAAACAATTCTTCTCTACCCCAGGTCGACCTCAGGCAAATGAGAAAACGAAAGTTACAAATAGGACGATCCTAGATGGGATCAAGAAGGGACTTGAGGAGGAAAAAGGAGGATGGGTTGAGGAGTTATATGCTGTACTATGGGCCTACAGGACGACGGCAAATACCTCTACCAGATAAACTCTGTTCATACTAGCTTATGGCTGAGAAGCCGTCATCCCCACCGAGATTGGGTTTCCCACTCAGAGGGTCCAAATTTATGACCCCTTGAGAAATATGGAAGAGAGGAGACTTGACTTAGACTTGATTGAGGAAAGGAGGGAAGACGTCGAGATAAGGCAAGACGCCTACCAGCAGAGGACTGCAAGGTTTTACAATCAGAGGGTGAAGCATAGGCCAATTACGGTGGGGGACTTAGTCCTCGAAAAGACTTGGCAGAATCCCAACAAGATCCACTCAAATTGGCATGGCCCATATAGGGTCATTGATGAAGTTGTACCTGGAACCTATAGACTAGAAAATCTAGAAGGGGAACACCTCATTTACCCTCAAGAAAGACGAGGGAGGGGTTAGTGTGAGTGTGAATTTAAAAACATCACAAGGCAAATCATACAAGAGACAAGTATAGAAGACAGAAAGAGGCATTATATTACAAAATGTTAATGTTTGTCCAACAAAATTAAGGAACAAAAATGTGATACATGAAGAGGGTATTGGCTACAAACAGCCACCCTATTGAGCGACATCAGAGGGAAATGTTTCAACGTTAATTATGGGTGTTTCTTCTATGACCAAGACAGGTCGATCCTCAGACGTGCCGGTACCCTCGGCGTGCACTTGGGACTCCACCTAAGCCAAGGCTTCAGTAATAAGGGGATCGTCTAGTTAAACTGCCTCAACAGAGGGGCTGACAGATGATACTGCATCAACGAACTTAAGGACAACCCACTGACAGGCCGTCCTAATGCCCCTCTCTAAGTATTCAAGACCGAAGCCTTGAAACTCATCTGAGAGTTTGTAGGCCTCCACATCATCAACTTTGGCTTTCTTTACATCCCCCTCGAGATCAGTCTTGAATTGAACACCCAAGTTGATTAAGGCTTCATCCTTCTCTTTAATAAGCGCATCCTTGGCCTTCAGGTCTGCATCATGCTGCTTTGTCAGCTCGTCCAGGACCCTGGCATGTTCAGTCCTCGCACTCTCCAATTCAGCCCTTGCAGTCTCAAGCTCAGTCTGCAGGTCAGCCTCGTGCTAAATGTTCCTCTTGGCTTCATGAATTTTTTTTTGGTTTTCAGCCATCCACTTAGTGGCCGAGGTAAAGGCACAGATATACTGCAGAGAAAAAGACACCTGTTAAGAGGCCGAGGAAACAATTGGTGAAAAATTCAAACTAAGTGAAGTAAAAATAAATACCTGAGCCAGAGTGTGCAGACCATAGTCATACACCTTGACCGGGGGAATCTTTGACAGGAAATCATAGTCGGCGACCGAGGGGGCAGAGAACATAGAAGCTTTGGACACCCTCAGATTGGCTATCAGGGAAGATGGCTTAGCCTTCAAAAATATTAAGTTTTGGGACCAAAAGGCCCCCATACTGGAAGAGGAACGAGTCCCCTCAGATGCCTCCAACCTTTCCCTCGTCCTAGAATCCGACCGAGGGTCGGTAGGGACTTCGGGCTCTTTCCTTTTATGACTATCGGTGGTCGGCTCAGCATGCGTCGGCCCCACGGCCTTTGACTTCCTCGGAGCCTGCTGAGGCTCTTTGACTTTCTTTTTACTGAGACCAGACAACAAGCTTGGGGAAGTCATTTCCCAGATATGGTCAGAGATACCTGCAGGACGACCTGAAAAGAAGATGACACATTAAAGAAATGGAGAGGCAAAGATGAAACACTTGGAAAAAATCAAAGATTGGGCAAAAAATAATAATAACTCACATAGTTCTGTCAAGGGGCCGACCCTCAGACCAGCTTCTTTGAGGAACTGAGGGGTCATCAGATCTTCAAACTTTGCAAGTCCACCCTCTTTCCCTCATTCTCTCAGATACTCGACTATGTCCTTTTCATCTAGACTAAGGCCGGGATCTGACCTAGCCTTCATAGAGGGGTTAAACCATCTCCTTGGAACCCTCGGATCATTATCCAAAGGTTGAGGCTCGGCAACAAATTCCCATTCCCCAGATATGAAGAAAAATCTCTTCTTCCAGTCATGGTTAGAGGTTTGTGCCACGTGGAGGAGTTTTTTATCAGACTTCCTCCCCCCCAGATGATAGTACCCAGGCTGTTTGGATGAGGAAGTGATATTATAACAAGCCAAGAACACATCGGTTGAAGGCTCATCAGTGAAGGTATTCTTCCACAAGTAGACATAGCCTAGGATAGTCCTCTAGGAGTTGGGAAGAAGTTGAGAGGGGGCAACGCCGAGGGCTGACAGTATATTGACTATGGTAGGGTGCAGAGGGAACCTAACATTGACCTTTAACATCTGTTCATATACAACGATCTCTCCATCGTCACCCTCAAAGACTCTCTCACACTGAGAGGGAACCCTCATACTTATGTTGGGTTGTATGCGAAAGAGGTGCCTCCATAGTAAGAGATCATGGTCTTTGACTGACGATACATAAGTGGAAGTAGTTGAAGTGTCAACTTGTCTATCATCGCCATCAGAAGAACCCTCACTGTCGTCCTCATCTCCCTCGTCCCTAGATCCCCCAACCTTTGGGGGACCACCTGAAAAGGCTATTTAATATTCAAAGGGGGACAACGTTGTTATAGGGACAGCCTCAAAAGGTGCTGTACCCTTGGCCTATCGGCCTGTGCTGAGAGTGGATGTCTCTCCCCTCCCAGAAGGTCCAGAACCTGTCGGTGACGATGATATCTCATCCATCTCTCCTTCGAATGAATGACTCTCGGCTGGACAACAAGATGACCCACAGGACTCATGGGATACAATAGTGGATAATGGAATGGAAAAAATGGGTCATACCCAATTAGGGTCATCCCCTCGTCTTCTCTCCTCCTCTTCCTCTACTCGTCTGATCTCTACAAAGAACTTATCTCTCAGGGATAGGAATTCCTCAGCTAAATTGTAAAGCCTCCTAAGCATTAAGGGGAAGACCCTACACTTAGAAGAATTTGGCTAAGCTAATTACAAACAAGTTTGCAGTTGACCAAGCTGGACTTTTGGATTGAAACTAATGAAAGCAAGAGTTTTAATCAAGAACACTCAAGAACAAGTCATCGGAGAAGAATACCGAAAAGTTATGAAACAGCCAAAGAAAAATCCAGCCCAACAAGCCTAAAACAGTCGAAGTGTAAAAAGCAATGGAATATAAAGAGGGCACTAGGTCATAGGGGTTACCTGATAAAGAATAAGCGAGACTGCCAAAGCTCAAAATGATGAAGTTACAAAAATGGCAATGGAACTGGTGAGAGGCTAGAGAGAGAAAGTTCAGGTGCGAAGAAGAAGGGGAATAAACTTCAAAAGATTATTTAAATACATTGTTAATGAGTGGGCTCACTAACCAAGGCAAAACACGGCCCACGAGGAGGGCATCATTAGGGCACAAAGTCCCAAGCCAGGTGTACAACCGCCAAGCCTTGGAAATTGGAACGATAATGGATATCTGCATAGGTGTCACATAAATTTGATAGGTGTCACTCACCAAACTGGTCACACTTATCTCAAAAGTAACGCTATCCCTCAGCCATCTTAATATCATCTATGGATAAGGTCTAGGGGGTGATTGATATACACATATATACCCTTGGCCAAGCCGAGGGCATACTCCACTTGGGCGAGGCTAGGATTATCTCTCATCCAATATCAGATGATCCTTCAAGGGGCCGACCCATCATCATGGTCCAGACGACCCTTCAAGGGGCCGACCCCTCATCAGGCCTAGACGACCCTTCAGGGGGGCCGACCCCTCATCAGGCACAAACGACCCTTCAGGGGGCCAACCCCTCATCAGGCATAGATGACCCTTCAAGGGGCCGACCCCTCATCAGACTCGGATGACCCTTCAAGGGGCCGACCCCTCATCAGGACCGGATGACCCTTCAAGGGGTCGAACCCTCATCAGGCCCGAACGACCCTTCAAGGGGTTGACCCCTAATTAGGCCCGGATGATCCTTCAAGGGGCTGACCCCTCATCAGGCCCGAACGACCCTTCACTGGGTCGACCCCTCATCAGGCCCGGACGACCCCTCATCAGGCCCGGACGACCCTACGAGGGTCTGACAGTACGAGTTCTACATTAGGCCAGACACACTATCAGAAGGAACTTTTCCCTCGGCCCTATATTATTGGCTGAGGGTGGCATCATCACAGCGCGTGGCTTGGGAGACGCATGCAATAGTGCGCATGAGGCTCACATACACATGGAAGACTGTTATAATAATATCACCCCCTCACGTGAGGGAATATTATGTCATCATTAATTATAGGTGGCATTGACAGGTGTCAGCAGGGGATTGACTAGATCATCATTCACATGCACCATGCATGCTTGGGGGGTGCACTACACCCCCTAAGACCTATATATACTTGTCACCTACAGCCCTACAAAGGGACTGATCGATAATTTTAACCCTAGTAAAAACTCTTCTTGTACACACAGTAGAGAGAGAAAGTGAGCTTATGTGCATTTTATCCAAGGCCATAAGAGCGCATACTTAGTGGATCACACACTCACAACGGATGTAGGCCTAATTGGCTGAACCACTATACATCATTGTCTTATTCCTCTTATACTCACCTCCTTCTATATACTTATACATATACATCTCTATGGCTTCCATGGTTACTACTGTTTGAGCTCATCATCACTTACTTATCTGGTGGTGCTGAATCCTAGAATCATCAATAAATATGGCCTTGCCTCCACGCAAGTGACACTTAGTACAATTTCTAATTAACGCCAAAATATCACTATAATGGTTTATTAACACTCAAACCATTGTAGCTAATTCAAAACATAACAGGATAAGAATGCATTTTACGCTCACGTTTCTCAATGCATAGGAATAAACTGTAACGTATCTAAGTTATTCAATATTGCCCTTTTATCTTAAAGTATACAATTAATAATGAAGTGCCGTACCTCCAAACACATGTGGTAGTTACGGTATCAATGGCATAACCTCATATCGGGCATTATAGACACATCCATATTGTACTCCTTAATGTTGTTGTAGTTCTTGCATTGTTTGGGTAACTATCCAAGCTTCCTTAGGTTGGTCATCCTGCCCCGGTACTTTATCTGGATGCAGGAAGTCCCTCAACCTGTGACCCTGCTGTTCACACTTGTGACACTAACCCTGAAACCCTTTCCCTTTTATGCCTTGTTGTCCTTGTCGATTGGGACGAGGTTTAGCACCAGTCGAATCTGGGTAGGCCCGACGTGTATCACCATTTCTTCCACATTTAAAAAACCTCTTTGTGGTAACCCTCTTCCCTTGGCTTTGTTGGCTTCTGAAGGTTGGTCTCCTCCCGCCATTTCCATTTCCCTTCTGTCCTTGATGACTTTGAGGCACTTGTTGTTGCTGTGGCGGTGTTTTCATTTTGTTGCTAACTTTAGCAATGTCATGTTGATAAAATTCTCTCATTCTTTTGCCACATGCAAGCTGCACACTGCTATTTAGGTACTGCAATATTGCAGTAGTCACTTCTTGTGCCACGATATTCGCTATCTCAGTGATTTTTGTTCTTTCTTAGTGTACCCGAGGTACTAGTTGGTCTTGACCCGCATTTGCTTCCTTAGTAGTGTTGGTTTGTACCTCCCTCATGAGCGATATCTGAAATTTCAAATGAATTATATAAGTCCATTGACCACATATAACATTGTAGCAGAAGAACGTAGTCTACAAAATGTAATCAAGGAGTGCAACAGTTTTAATAATAGGGCTCTATATCAAAAGAAGCTACGCGAAAACATAACAAGTTGTACAAATCCCAAGGACGCTAGAACCTTATGCTCTGATACCACCTGTGAAACCCCTACTAATTAAATACCGTGTAGCTACTCCTTTATGAAATTAATTCAGAATATCAGGTTGGTTCAATCTTAGCATCACTGTCGAAAAATATTTAATTTTATTAATAGACACCTAATATTTTAAAAAAAAGATATCAAATTTTATTAAATTAAATTAACATGTAACCAATTAAATTATTAGCTAATGATACCACAATCACACCACAGTCACAATACAATAATAATGGAATCATAAATGAGCTTGGAGTAACACTCGCGTGAATAATCCAAATACTTAATAAAAC
The DNA here is from genome assembly GCA_949130495.1 of Sambucus nigra. Classification (NCBI taxonomy): domain Eukaryota; kingdom Viridiplantae; phylum Streptophyta; class Magnoliopsida; order Dipsacales; family Adoxaceae; genus Sambucus; species Sambucus nigra. The sequence goes on along the minus strand of OX422224.1, from coordinate 32,666,234 downwards.
CAAATACAAGGTCTGAGTAATTAATTAATTTACTCCAAAACTGAAATGAAACTGAAAGTATGATCAAGCTGTCTCTAAAAGAAAAGGGAGACATGCCCTAACAGATGAATAAATCTAAAATAAAATCAATGTAGAATGTGGAGGCATCTACTATCGAGGTCCTGTAACTTCCACAGCAGCTACAACACATCACATAAATGGAACTCCTATGCTTGGCGTCCCTGTAGCTGGGCACCTAAAAGTTTTTTCAAGAAAAATAGATTTGAAAGAAAATGGGTAAGAGCCCGATGTGAAAACAATTTAAAATATAGCAAGTGTTTAATTGCATTAAACAGTGAATTTTAAATACATGTTAGTTACATGCTCTCACATGAGTTTATCACCTCTTAGCTAGTGTGCACACCTAACGTATATTCGTAACCCGTCCTATTTATGTCGTTAACTATGTAGTCTATACCACTTCCTGTCCTCACATTATAATATAGGGGTTTATTCAAGACATTCTAACATAACCCGCGTCTATCTCACCTTTTTATTTCCCAGATTAATTTATAATAATTAGTATAGGAAATTCTCATTTTTAATCCTTCTCAAAATGTCTCAAGTACTCACATTAACATTAACAAAGAATCTATTATAATTACAAGTATATTAATCTCAACATAAATATACAATTAGGGCACCCTTGGGCTAAGATGAGGTACACACATACTCTGCAATCGAATCCTGGTACATCACGTACATAAGGACTACGAGATCTGAATCTCTCAGGAACCGTTACAATAAGAAAAATCACACACATTGGAGGCGAACATAGTTCACATACCCATGGGTCACTCACATACCTAAGCTCCCATGGTCGGCTTAATTATTAACTCACAAATAAGTCATTCACATCCCTATGTCCTTAAGGTACCAATCTAAATCCCCCCATAGGCACACAAAGATTAGATGGTCCTATTTCGAAAGCCGACCTGCCGTGATTGCAAGTATGGTAGATATGTCATACACATAATAATCCATATACTAAGCAATTACATAACTTAGATAACTTATAATATTATTAAAGGTATGTTCTCAATCCCTATACCATTACTCCAATTAGTACATTTCAATACTTCCGGATAATATATAATATAATCCACTGATACGTCTCACGTCGTATAGTTTCGAGTACTTAAATATAACCAAAGAGATTACTACGTCTCCTACTATTCTAACATATTATTTCAGTAATCTTAACTCCTTATTTATGTCCCAAATCCTAACTTATTACTCATAAGGATTTAAATCATCTTCTCATATCTTAACATAGACAATTACTCGTCGGACACTCGATAATTCAATGCGACAACCCCACCCAATTCTAATATATTCTGGTTTTTAAATATATGTCCATACTGGTCTTCATCAAGTCCTAATGTATTCACATGATCCCCAACTATGAAATTTGATGGATGGAAATATTTATAAATCAAAAAGGGAAAAATCACCATTTCTGGGGGGATCGATCGATCGATCCTGATCATTGATCGATCGACCTATGAATGTTGATCGATCAATCATACCAGGTGAGGCTACGGACTTCTTCATTTTTTAGTCCTAGATCTGTCCCAAAACTTTATTACATGATGTGAAATCCTATTATAAGTATATAGGGTCATTATACAACCTAAATACATGATTTTTAACGCCCCAAAACCTCTAAATCATCAACAATTAGTCATACTTGGATCAAATCTTCATAAAAAACCCAGTTTTCTATTTTCTTCAAGAACCATAATATTTCTCTTCTTAAATCCATTTTTACTTCATCAAAGGTTATGTTTTGGTTACTGAATTTTGTCCAGAACTAATCTACATGCAATTCCTAACCAAGATTTAGGGTTTTACTCCAAACTTCATGAGTTTTCATCATCTTTTAAGGCTATTAACAAATCCTACACTAGAATGGAAGAATTATTCGCTGAAAATTTATGAAATCAAATCACTTACCTTTTGAATGATTTTCAGATCTGCTGGTGGTGTCAAAGGCTCGTTCTTTCCTTCTCTCCCGTCACAATTCCGTCGAAAGTGGTGGTGGTTGGTGGTGGTTATGGTTTGTAACCCTCGTGTAACCTCTTCTCCATCTCACATCGCCCACTTCTTAATTTTTGGCTGATAATGGACCTAATGGTCTTCACAATAACAATTAAATAAACCCTAAAATTCGTGGGTCTAATTTCCTTAAAATTTAAAGTGACAAAAATACCCTCCAGGATTTTCGGTTTGGCCTAAAAATGCCCCGGGGCTCAAACTAAACCCCCGGCTAGTGTTTTCTGACTATATCGACCCCTCCAGACACGTTGGCGCACTCAAAATGACTATACAGATGATAAAATTAGAATTTACTTTTTAATCTAATTAAATTGATTCCCGACGCGACCGGCACGCGCGTTCAAACTAAATTTACCGAATTATCGTATTTATGACTCGCGACAATTTTAATAAATTCAGTAGTCATATATTACCATATATACTCAGTAATATTCAATATTATCATCATAATCAAATATCAACTCACGTCTCGCTAGTATTTAAATCCGGATTAATTTCCAATTAATTCCCATTTAATTTAATTAATCGTATTAAATAAAATTAGTAAAATTACGGGGTATTACAGTTATACAGTATTTTGAATGGTGATTTTGAGTGTGCGGTTGATTCCGTAGGGGTTGAGTGTAATACCCTGTGATTTTAATGACTTTTAAAATGGGTTATATTTTAAATTAATGGATTAATTGGATTTTATTATTAATTAATTCATTTAGGTTTTATCCGAATTGTGGATATTAAAATGGATGATTGTGGATATTACTTAAAGAAATTTAGGTAATATATTAATGTGATGCTATTGATATTTTTATGAGTTATTAATTCAGTAATTTGAATTTTTAGTCAATCGCGGTATGGGACGTGTCAGGACTAATTTATTAAATTAAAAAGGGAGTTTATTTTTTATCGACCTTATAGTCATTTCGACTGCGTCATTGCGTCCGAAAGGGTTGAAATAGTCAGAAAGGTCTATTTGGATGTTCATTTTGAGTCTCGGGTCATTTAGAAATGAAAATACAATCCAAAAGGGCATTTTGGTCATTTTTACAAGGGAGATGCATAGTGATTTCGGATTTTGTCCTATTATAAGTATTTGGAGATTAATTGTACGTGGGTTCATTCATCTCTTCTACACAAGACTTGAGAGGTCACCTTGTGAGAAAGAGTGAAAGGTTGCTTGGGAAGAGAAAAGCTTACATGAAACAGAGAAGAACTAAAAAACCAAAGGTCACCACAACCAACAACCACCGGAAGTTGGCCGAAAAAGGGGATAACCACCTGTGATATACAACCCCAAAGGATCAGACCTACATTAGAGGCAAGTGTTTGATATTTGTAATCTAAGTTTGTATATTGTCCATGTTAGGATAGTTATAAAAAGAGACGTTTTTCATGTTTGGAAGATAAAGATGGAGTTGAAATGAATTTCTGGAAATATGAACAGATATAGGAATCAAACTCATGTTGTAGGTAGTTAGTAATCCACGAAATAATCATAAATTTGTTGAAGAAATTCTGAAAACCATTGATGTGTTCTTGAAGATTTTATGTTGATAATTTTCTGGAAAAAGAGGATAAAAACATGTTTTAATTCAATCTCTTGGTGATTCTAGGATGTTTAGATCATTAGAAATCATTTATATATGTTGATATATCATGTAGTAAGGATTATAAGTCATTTGGGTTGTTAATATGACGGTTTTAATGATAAAAAATGATGAAACCCATTGTAGAAGAAATGCAGAAAAAATGGGCTGATACCTGGGCGATCGATCGATCGACCCCCTGCCTTCGATCGATTGACCTCCCCAAAATTCCTAAAGTTGTTTCTTTTTAATGTTGATTCTTATCCCAAACCTTTTGTAGATATTTGGTGATTATTAATTGGATATTATGGTACTTAAAAAAGATCAGTAGGCCCTAGATAAGATTCGAATTAATTTGATTGGGATTTAATCGATTAGAATGACGATAATTATATTGAAAGGTATTTCGGTTGCTAGATTCATTTGTTGGATTCTAATTGGTATGCATGAGGATTAAGGATAGGTCCAGTAGTTGTGATTTAATATAACTCCTGGGTAGCCTTAAGTTTATAAGAGGGTTTAATTCTAAGGAATAGAAGATGTGTTTAAAAGAGATTTGAAACTATCAGTTTTAACCCTAATTAAAGGGAGAGTTTAATTCGTCGTAATTTGGGAGATATGATGATATGGACCAGTAGCATATTAGTGATTTCTTACTGAATATACTATTGAGGAAAACCTATATTGAACCTTGAGTAATGAGTGAGGCTCGGGGATAATGGAATTAAAGAAGTAAAGTCATAATATTTTAATACGTAGGATTTGAGAGATATAATGCTACGTATGGGAACTATATTAGGGTAATGTGAGTACCTTGTTGATATTATATTATAAGTATGATAATGCCTATTTGATTGATTGATGATTTATGTGTATGACATACCTAGCTTACTTGCTATCAACGGGAGGTTTGTCCGTGAGGGCAGTTATATCCTGATGAATCCATGGGATCTTTGATTTGTCGCTCAAGAACATAGGTCTATGAAAGACTTATCGGGGAGTTGATAAGTCCGCTGACTATGGGAACGTAGGTATGTGCATAACCCATGGATACGAGAACTATGTTCGCCTCCAATTTGTATGTTGTTGTTTGTGGCTCGAGAAATCCTTACCGAACCTTTTGTCCCCTATTCGGCGACCAGCGATATTGGGACATAATAGCAGAGTAATGCATTGCACCGACTTGGGGTGTCGTATTATATATGTATATATATATATATATATATATATATATATATAATGAATTAAATGAATGTATATAGTGGTTAAATCTATCTACGGTGATAATTGTAGGTAACGGTGAATGGAGAAAGAGAATGGAATTAAGTTAATGAATGTTTATTCTTATAGAATTGAAAAGATTAATTCATATTAATGAGAAACGATTCATGTTAATGAGAAACATATATGAATAATTATATGACGTATGGCATGGGACATACGGGGTTATGATATGGGACAGAATCATATTATGGAAACTAGTGTAGAGGAGCCATTAACTAGGAGGTTAATAGGAAACGTTAAGTGTGCACTCTAGTTGAGAGGTGAGAATATCAAGTGAGAGTTGGATACTAACATGTACATAATAAATGATTTATCGCACTTGTTAAATACTTGCTCTTTTCAAAATCATTTTCCCATCGGGCTCTAACCCGTTTCCTTGCATAATTTCTTTTCTATTGTACCTTCTATATCAGGTGTCCAGCAACAGGGACGCCAACCTTAGAAGAATATGATGAGCTATGGAGCTATGGATTATTTTTTAGATGCCTATATTTATTTGATTCACAATGTTCTTTTAGTTAGGGCATGCCTCCCAAAGGAATTCAGTTATCTCTTTTCCATCTGAGTCAAAATTGCAGTCTTGTACTCGTGTCTTTTTAATACATTTACTATTATTGGGATTACTGTATTGGATTATTATTTGGGAATGTTTATTCCAATTGCATTTAAATTATTTTATGTTATTTGTTCGGTTATCAATGTTGTAGAATAATATGTGTTGTGTTATTTGTAAACTAAAAATGGATTTTGTTGAAATTAAAATTTGGAAAGTTTTTAACACCAGCTTAATTGGGTATTGGGTGAGTTATAAATGTTTTCGACAGTGATGCTAAGAATGAGCCAATTGTATATTCTGTTTTAATTTAGTATGGGACTGGCCACCCGATATTTAATTAGGCGGGGTGTTACAGGTGGTATCAGAGCATCAGGTTCTAGTGTCCTTTAGGATCTGTACGGCTTATTGTGTTTTCAGCTTAGCGTTCTTTGATGTAGAGCCCTATGAGTAGGATTATTTCTTTTCTATTTACGCCCGCGTTCTTCAGCTATTTTTTTATATCAAATACTGTTCGTATACTCTCATTTGAGATGCCTACTCGATGTGCACCTCAACCCGCCCCAGCTCAGGGTACAATGACTGCGACCGAAGTTGCTGCAATTGTCGCTTAGGCAGTCAATGCAGCTCTAGCTGTTGTTCAGCAATCTCCATCACAGGCACCAGTTGTGCCACCCTCGTAAGGGCAAGTGTTTCCTACTACATGGGAACGAGCGAGGGATGCTTTTCAAAAGGCACACCACCTGAGTTTCAGGGAGGATAAGATGTTGTGACTGCTAGCCAATGGAAGAAATATATCCAAAGGCACTTGAGAATTCTTGAATGCACTGAGGTTCAACGTCAAATACTAGACACGTTAAAGCTAGTAGGGACAGCTTTGCAATGGTGGGAAGCTTCGACCACTATGGAGGAGTGAGTCATAATGACTATCTAAGACTTTTGGATACCGTTTGATGGGAAGTACTTTCCTTCCTCCATCCAGACAGAGATGGGGTGGAAACTACTTGATTTGAAGCAAGGAGAGAAGATAGTGGAGGAATACGAGGCAGAATTTATGCGATTAACTAATTTGGTTCCAGCAGAGGTACCCACTGAGGAGAGAAGAATTCTAATGTTCACCGAAGGGTTGAACTGTAAGATTCGCCAGCATTTATGGGGAAATCTTTCACTACGTACATATGCAGATGTTCTTATTGCTGCAATGCTTCACTTCCAGGATAACCGCTTACATACTCATGGTGTCAAGCGAGGGTTTGGGTCAAGCCTGCAAGGCAAGACTACTGGGGACAGTTCTAGTGGGACTCAGCCAAGACAGAGTCATCGGCGTCAGGGTGAGCAGGGTTCCCAGATAGGGGATTATGCTAAGCGTTTACGATTTTAAGATTCTTGGTTTGAGGATGGAGGTAATCGGCAGGTACAGCAGGGCCATCAGGGCCAGAGATAGGCTCAGCAGGGACAGGGCCAACAGGGGCAAAGTGGTGGAAAGTTTGTGGGAAAATGTTTCGTGTGCGGAAAGTATGGCCATAAACGACAAGATTGTCCTGATAAAGACAAATTCCCTCAGCAACAAAATGCTCGACTGGAGCCACAGACATGAGTGTTTCCATAAGCTTCTCTTCCAGCTCCAGTACTAGCACTACCTCCCATTCCAGCAGCTCTCGAGCAACAGGTTTAGTACGGGCGTGTATATAACGTCTATCAGGCAATGATTCAACAACCACCACCCGTGAATGAGGGTATGTTTTCTATCTAAGGAAATATGAGGCATATATTGATTTTTGCAGCGATTAATATTGTGTGGTCAAAAGGGTTACTAAACTTATCCTATAGCACTGTTATTTACGTAGACTCACCGAGGGGTGTGGGACACCTATATTTTCATGACATCACGTGGGTTTGATTTTTATCACGGAATTTCTTACTTTAGGCATGACCGAACATGATGTGACTATCGATGTGGATTGACTTGGGGTATATGAGAGCGTATAGCCAGTATCTTGTCTTTAATAAGAGAGTAGATGAGTACACTTTTTAATTGCAATCGATAAAACTTGTAGAGAGGTTATATGCTATTGACTAAGGACCTGAGGAGTTTTGATGACTGACTACTTTAGGTAGTAGTGTATCAGGGGGTTCTTTGTTTGGATTTTGCCTGCGAGACACCCCACGCATGAAACAAATAACCGTTGGGAGTCGAAATAAGTTAGGTATTTAGGATATGAGTTTATAACCTATGTGATACATATTATAATGGAAGTTGTACGATAGGATGTATGGGCGCCTTGGATGGTTAGATTGTAGTAGTTTTCATAATTGTGAAATAGTAAGTAGTTGTGACTTTAGGATTTATTTGTTTAATAAGTGAGGATCTTTTTCCCAAACTTTGTCACGAGGATGGTATAGGGAAGATTGGGTAAAGATTAAATTCGATTTAGTTGAAACTATATGGTGAGACTTGGTGTAGCATTAACGGGGATCTTGATAACGTACTGTATGGGCGGTACGACATAGATTACTTGCGATGTGAGATTTACATTCAGAGTTGACCTTACCAGTATGATTTATCTTCCGAATTTCGGGACGAAATTCTGTTATAAGGGGGAAGTATGTAATACCCCGTGATTTTAATGACTTTTTAAATGGTGTTATATTTTAAATTAATGGATTAATTGGATTTTATTATTAATTAATTCATTTAGGTTTTATCCGAATTGTGGATATTAAAATGGATGATTATGGATATTACTTAAAGATATTTAGGTAATATATGAATGTTATGCTATTGATATTGCTGTGAGTTATTAATTCAGTAATTTGAATTTTTAGTCGGATGCAGTATGGGACGTGTCGGGACTAATTTGTTAAATTAAAAAGGGAGTTTATTTTCTATTGACCTTATAGTCATTTCTACTGCGTCGTTGCATCCAGAAGGGTTAAAATAGTCAGAAAAGTCTATTTGGATGTTGATTTTTAGTCTCGAGTCATTTGGAAATGAAAAGACAACCCAAAAGGGCATTTTGGTCATTTTTACGAGGGGGATGAATAGTGATTTAGGATTTTTGTCATATTGTAAGTATTTAGAGATTAATTATTCGTGGGTTCATTCATCTCTTCTGAACAAAACTTGAGAGGTCACCTTGTGAGAAAGAGTGAAAGGTTGTTTGGGAAGAGAAAAGCTTACTTGGAAAGAAGAAGAACTAAAAAACCAAAGGTCACCACCACCAACCACCACCGAAAGTTGGCCGGAAAAGGGGAGAACCACCTGTGATATACAACCCCAAAGGATCAGACCTCCATTTGAGTCAAGTGCTTGATATTTGCAATCTAAGTTTGTATATTGTCCATGTTAGAATAATTATAAAAAGAGATGATTTTTCATGTTTGGAAGATGAAGATGGAGTGGAAATGAATTTCTGGAAATATGAACATATATAGTAATCAAACTAATGTTGTAGGTAGTTAGTAATCCATGAAATAATCATAAATTTGTTGAAGAAATTCTGAAAACCATTAATGTGTTCTTGAAGATATTAGGTTGATAATTTTCTGGAAAAAGAGGATAAAAACATGCTTTTAATTCAATCTCTTGGTGATTCTAGGATGTTTAGATCATTAGAAATCATTTATATATGTTGATATATCAAGTAGTATGGATTATAAGTCATTTGGGTTGTTAATATGAAGGTTTTAATGATAAAAAATGATGAAACCCGTAGTAGAAGAAATGCAGAAAAACTGGGCTGATACTAGGGCGATCGATCGATCGACCCCCTGCCTTCGATCGATCGACCTCCCCAGAATTCCTAAAGTTTTTTCGTTTTAATATTGATTCTTATCCCAACCTTTTGTAGATCTTTGGTGATTATTAATTGGATATTATGGGACTTAGAAAAGATCAGTAGGCCCTGGATAAGATTCGAATTAATTTGATTGGGATTTAATCGATTTGAATGACGATAATTATATTGAAAGGTATTTCGGTTGCTAGATTCATTTGTTGGATTCTAATTGGTATGCATGAGGATTAAGGATAGGTCCAGTAGTGGTGATTTAATATAACACCTAGGTAGCCTTAAGTTTACAAGAGGGTTTAATTCTAAGGAATAGAAGATGTGTTTATAAGAGATTTGAAACTATCAGTTTTAACCCTAATTAAAGGGAGAGTTTAATTCGTAGTAATTCGGGAGATATGATGATATGGACCAGTAGGATATTAGTGATTTCTTACTGAATATACTATTGAGGAAAACCTATATTGAACTTTGAGTAATGAGTGAGGCTCTGGGATAATTGAATTAAAGAAGTAAAGTCATAATATTTTAATACATAGGATTTGAGAGATATAATGCTACGTATGGGAACTATCTTAGGGTAATGTGAGTACCTTGTTGATATTATATTATAGGTATGATAATGCCTATTTGATTGATTTATGATTTATGTGTATGACATACCTAGCTTACTTGCTATCGACGGGAGGTTAGTGCGTGTGGGCAGTCATATCCTTATAAATCCATGGGATCTTTGATTTGTCGCTCAAGAACATAGGTCTATGAAAGACTTATCAGGGAGTTGATAAGTCCGCTGACTATGGGAACGTAGGTATGTGCGTGACCCATGGATACGAGAACTATGTTTGCCTCCAATTTGTATGTTGTTGTTTGTGGTTCGAGAAAAACTTACCGAACCTTTTTGTCCCCTATTCGGCGACCAACGATATTGGGACATGATAGAAGAGAAATGCATTGCACCGCAGCTGTGATTCGGGGTGTCGTATAAGATATGTATATTTATATATATATAATGAATTAAGTGAATGTATATAGTGGTTAAATCTATCTGCGGTGATAATTGTAGATAACTGTGAATGGAGAAAGAGAATGGAATTAAGTTATTGAATGTCCATTCTTATAGAATTGAAAAGCTTAATTCATATTAACGAGAAACGATTCATGTTAATGAGAAATGTATATGAATAATTATATGACGTATGGTATGGTACATATGGGGTTATGATATGGGACGGAATCATATTTTGGAAACTAGTGAAGATGATCCATTAACTAGGAGGTTAATAGGAAACGTTAAGTGTGCACTCTAGCTGAGAAGTGAGAATATCAAGTGAGATTTGGATACTAACATGTACATTATAAATGATTTATTGCACTTGTTAAATACTTGCTATTTTAAAAATTATTTTCACATCGAGCTCTGACCCGTTTCCTTGCATATTTTCTTTTCTATTATACCTTCTATATCGGGTGCCCAACAAAAGGGATGCCAACCTTAGAGGATTATGACGAGCTATGGAGTATTGCTTAGACGCCTATCTTCGTTTGATTCATAGTGTTCTTTTAGTTAGGGCATGTCGCCCAAAGGAATTCAGTTATCTCTTTTCCATCTGAGTCAAAATTATAGTCTTGTACTCGTGTCTTTTTAGTACATTTACTATTGTTGGGATTACTGTATTGGATTATTATTTGGGCATGTTTATTCCAATTGCATTTAAAATATTATGTGTTATTTGTTCGGTTATCAATGTTGTAGAATAATATGTGTTGTGTTATTTGTAAACTAAAAATGGATTTTGTTGACATTAAAATTTGGAAAGTTTTTAACACCAGCTTAATTGGGTATTGGGTGAGTTGTAAATGTTTTCGATAGTGATGCTAAGAATGAGCCAACTATATATTCTGTTTTAATTTGGTATGGGACTAGCCGCCCGGTATTTAATTAGGCGGGGTGTTATATTGAGAAAGTCGAAATTATTGTATTTGGGTCTTATTTGGTTTTCAAAATATTTTATGTTCGTTTGGCTCGAATTAAAGTAACCGAGTCATTTAAAGTGTTTACTATCATTTAATGTTGGGTATTTTGGAGATAAGGCTAATTAAGACTACGTGAGAACCATTATCATTTGGGAGAAAAAAGAAAAGCCCTAGAGGGGCAGAGAGAAGAGGAAATGAATAAGAGAAAGAAGAAAAGCTTGGGGATTCCGACCAATCCGCGATTTCGAGGAAGATTCAGACTCTAAAACTTTGATTCAAGTGATTAAACTTGCTAAATAATTCTTGTGCATCATTTATTTCATGATTTATGGATTTAAATTGTGGATTTTGGGTTTAAAATGTCAAAACCTAGATTTTGGATAAATCTTGAATTTGAGGTGTCGGTGTTTGGAGTTTGGGTTTTAAAACTTGTTGGGTAGAAATATAATGAATTCTAATGTTTGTTGTATTTTTGGGTTTAAGAGAAATGGTTAGAAGTTGATAAATATGGTTTTAGGACTTTTTGTCTTTTGATGAAAAATAGATATTTCCGTAGCTTCTGAAGAGGCTGAATCAATTCGTCCCTCTTTCTGAATTGATTTAGAATGTCGTATCTCTCCAGGTCTGAGCGACCAAATTGATTCATTTAGATGAATCGATTCGGATTGGGCCCGAATTGATTCAGAAACAGGACTATTTTTGGGAGGTTTTTCTAGAGTGAGATTTGCTCCGTTTTGTTTGGATTTATCGATTAGGAGCCTTCATGTAAGTTATGAGAAATATGTTTTGGAGACTCTTAGGGAGTTTCCCTTATGATGTATTCTTCGAATCATATTGACCTATTTCGAGAGAACACCGATTGGAGTTTATCATGTCGACTAGTGGGAAATCCCACTATCACTGAGATTTCTAGTTGGAGATAAACATGGTTCTACAAGAGAGAGGCCGGGCGCACTTAGCGATGTTGGATTTTTGGGTTGAATAAGAAATGTGATAAAGTTAAGGGTTCATATGATCAATTGAACCATAATATAAATCGGGAATAATTATTGTTAATCGGTGTGCATTTAGACATAAATGGTATCCTTAATGTTGATTGAAATGGGAGACATTTTATAGTCACAAGTGTGAGGGATGAGTAAGTTTAGTGAGGGGTCGGTGTATGAATTAATGGGAAGGTATGCAAGTTACCAGCGGTTAGTATCATCAGAGTTATATACTATAAATGAATTCACTTCCTTTATATATGGACGTAATATAGAGTATGTATACCTATACGTCGTGATTGTATATACCTTGTGTGATGGTTACATTTATATGACGTGATTGTATATATATCCAGTGTGATATATATATATATATATATATATATATAGTCCCCAGGTCATAGTCGTCCATTATTTATTGTGTGATTTTATTTTGGGTTGAGAAGTCTTGGGTATGATTCCTTCTCACTTTCTGGTTAGGAACTATGACTACTTCCCATATGTTGTGATTTGTTTTATTACCATGGTGGTGTGATAATAGTCCGATATATGGTAACCCGAGATAAAGTCAGTAATTCCTGGAAGATGATAGCATTGTGATGTATTTTGTATATCCGTGTGTGATTGGATTTTGGATTTTTAATTGTACGATAAGTGTGTTTTTTGTACTTAAATGTTAGGGTTATATGATTGTGCCTAATAATTAGATTGATGTTATATAGACACTATGGGATTTGGAGCATTATCTTATTTATGTGATTAGGGATCATTGATCCTCATGAGTATTCAAAATTGTGTGTGGGGTACCGAGGGTATAATGGATCTCAACGACCAATATTGTCAAGGATTAGTGTATCGGGGGGGTTCCTTGTGTGGATTTCTCTTGCGAGATATCCGACGCACGAAACGCAGTGCACGGTTGGGAGTTGGGAGAAGTTTAGTCCCATATATTAAATTGTAATTTGGGGTTATATGCATCGTGCATTGAGGGCATAATGAATCTCGATAATCAACACTGTCAAGGAGTAGTGTATCGGGGGGTTCCTTGTTTGCATTTCGCTTGCGAGATGTCCTATGCATGAAACGCAGTGCAGTGTTGAGAATTGGGAGAAGTTTTGTCCTTAGCTTTTAGATGATAATAACTTGTGTATATTATAACTAGAATTCGCTAAATTCTAGTAGGGATATGTTTATTTATATTTATAAGTTAATATAGTTTTAGATGCACGTGGGATAAGTTAAGATATAAAGTTTATGGATTTGTTTTACATGATGGGTTATGCAATCATGGACTTGGGTGTAGGTTATATTGTATATTCCCTAGAAAGGGTTGGGTAGTTGTTTAGGGATCATGTGCATACATTTAGGTTCACGCACTAGATGAGGGGTGAGTTGGATTTTTCCGGAGAGTGCGACTCTACCTTAAATAATGTTATAATGCATTTATAATTATTATGCATTTTAATGCACTTGCTAAAATGTTTTCACACCTCGGGCTCTGACCCGTATATATTTTTCCTCATGCTATATATATTGTATTATTTTAGACGTTCCTCTATGAGGACGCCAATGATGCTTCTCTATCCGGTATTCGTGGAGCTGCAACAGTTGCGGACTGTTGCGGGATTTTGTTATAGCCGTTTCCTATCTTTTGTTAATCTAGACTAGGACTCTAGCCATATATCGGATTTACACCCAAGTGTTGTAGATGTAGCATTTTATATTTCTTTCTCTGATTATTGTATTGTCTGTGACCTGACATCTCATTCGGTTATTTTATTTTATGAACTTCTGTTGTAATTTAGAATTACTTCTTTTTATTATCATCGTGAGCTTATGTTATCATGTTTAGTAGTTATTATGTTGTTTGATGGTTATTGTATGTTTGTTTTAATTTTTTTTTTGCACCCTCTTTTTGTGGTAATGGGTAGTTAGCTACGCTTATTTTAGTATCGTCAGTAGATGGTGAGAATGATCCACTTGAGATTCCTGATTTATTTTAGTATAGGGCTGACCACCCGTTATTATTTTAATCGAGGTGTCACATGTCGGGAGTGGAGATACATTGATGGATGCTAGTGGCATATGTTTTGAATGTTAATCATTATAATTACGGAGGAAAAACTTTGAGTTGAGAGCTATAATACGATATAAGGCGTGTGGAGCTGATAGTACTGGAAAGACCCCTGAATTTTCCTCACCGTGAGTGGATGGGTGGAACAATCTTGATGGAAATTAAATTGCGAATTATGGATGACTGAGAATACCCAAGTGTTATAACCAATCCTAGAATGTGAGGAACCTTTTGAGAAAGGCATGTTATGTGTTGGACATTTGCAATGTTTGTGCAAGTACGCACAAGTTATAGGGTGTATGGGCGCCCTGATTTGTGAGATTTTCAAAACATGTCCGAGATAAAAGGGCGTGGATATTATGCGTGAGAATATGCCTTTAGAACATTTATAAACAAACTTTAAATTGTTTGATGGATTGAACATCATATGAGGAAGATGATAATCCAAGTATATATGTGCAACAAAACCTAGCACACCAGAGATGGCTTGAAATGTTATGAAAATCCATTTGAAAAGATATCTCTTGTTAAAGAGAATACCGAGTTGTTGTGAAAAAATAGAGTGGAGCCTTACTCGAATGAATGATTGAATAGGGGATTGCACAGTACTAGAATTTTAATATACTCTAGGGAAAGAAGGAGTTTATATAGTACCACTTAATGTGAGATATTATAAGTGGGAATTGATATTGGGTGAAACATTGTGAGATTGTCTACAACCACCTCACTCAGGAATGGAGAAAAGGTTGACTTGAGATCTGTAACCATAAACTTGGTAACAGGTCTACGCTTCTAAGTGATGAGATGGATAAGCAGAAAAGAAAATTTTCATTAGTGGGATGCCAAGTCGTGACAAGGTCAAGAATTTCCTCGAGAGGAGGGGGAATGAATTAATCGAGATGAAGAAATCTTTTCCTTCCTCAAAAGGAAAGATTGCTCCGGTGCAAGGTGTCGCCCAATATTATTGTGAATTAGGATGCGATCTTGAAATCCCACCTCCGATAGGGATTATCATGAAGTGACGAGGACAACGTTTTCTTTGGGCCAATAGTATCACCTATAGCTAATGGTTAGACGAGATGTGGTTTATTATGAGGGTTAATGCTAGTAGTGTGTTTGGTGACTTATATAGTAATTAAGGGGAGAAATTACCGTTGATATAGTTGTGTGTAATAATATTACGTACTTGTTCATCAAAGTAGTCTTTGAGGATTTTGCGTGGTAAGCCTCATCATTTACCCTTTGAGTGACCCAAATGTATAAGATAACTAGACTTTCGATGGGACATGAATTAAAGTCTGTTAGCAAAAGTGGAGTAACCCCATACTGATTTAGATAACTTTTGAATGTCATAAGACCTACGTCGCCACGAACTAATGTTTCGAGGATGGATGTGAGCAGTTAGATGTCCTTGCAGTTTCTCTCCAGATGGGAGTTATGTGTTTGGGTGGATACGTAAAGATGTCACGTAGTGATGTACGACCTTCCATTAGTATTGAAGTGATTGAGCCAGTGATGTGTAGGCTCATATTATCAGAATGTCATGGAAGAAGCATAATGTGTGATGTGTCATTTTTGAGGTGAGACCTTATGACTGGTAGAGTATATCAATACGTAGGGAGTTCATAAAGCTTGTTGATAATCTGCGGCTATAGTGATTAAGACTTTTGATAGGAGGGCACCACTACTGAGTATATAGTGGATAGACCCTTATGTTATTTCAATTTGAAATTAGATACTAGAGGACGTCGTGACATTAAAGATCATATGTTTTAGTATCGGTCTTGTCCTAGTTTCAGGGAGAAATTCCTTTGTAAGGCAGGAAGTATGTAAAACCCCCTATTTCCGCATATTTAGAATTTAATTAATTGAGTAATTAAATAGAAAAATACATTTTAATTTAAATTACACGAGTGGAGTAATTTAATGTGATTTAATATTTAAATTGCTTGAGTAGAGTAATTTAATGTGATTTAATAATAACTATGATCATTAAGTGATTAAATAATAATTGTGGTTATTAAATATTAATCGAGAGATAGACACTGATTAATATTATGATTCAAATTTACTAAGTACGAATAGTAAATATTGATTGTTAATTTTATATATATCATAGCGAGTGATATGGGCGTATTTGTTACTATCTCAGTGGGAGTCACGTGTAGATTATTTTGAGGTGAGAAATAAGAAATATATTTGAAGTGACTCAAATGATAATTTAGAGGTCACAAATGATTTCGAAATGGTTGAATTAGTCAAAATGGTATACCCAAGGGTACTAGTTGAGTCCCGAGACATTTTTGGGCTAAACGCTGGGACGAATCGGGGGCGTTTTAATCTTTTGGCCTATGGGGGTGAGGGGACCTACGAATTCAAAAACTCTAAATCAGATGACAATATTTGAAGGCTACGGTTAGAGGAGATAAAAACACACAAAAATCCATTAGAGAGAAAAGGGAAATAATTCACAAAGCCTAAGGAAGAATTGAACTTGAATCTTGCACCCAAATCACCCAAGGAGGAAGAATTGATGGAGAAGAACATCAATACACCATCAACAACAAGAAATCAAACCCTACAAACTATGTAGCAAGTTGTTATTTGCAAAATTATTTTGAGTTCTAATATCCATGCGTTCGATTTATGAATAATTGATGTTTTGAACATTCTTGGACAAAATGAATAATTTGATTACATATTTGGGTAGGTTTGCATGTAGTTTATATTTACATCTGTAGAGAATTGAAAATCATTAGAGTTATGATTGTTCAAGCGGATTTAAATCTGGGTTTACAGTGGGTGAAACATGAAGAACACAAAAAGCTAGGGTTTTTGAGAAAGCTTAGATTTTGATGGTTCTTGAATGAATTTCGTGAAGATTTGATGATAAATTTATGTTAGAAATAATCCCTAGACATATATTTGATGTTGGGTGTTGATGTAAAAAATTAGACTTGACCTAATTCTTTTAATCACAGATAATAATAATAAAGAAATATTAGACAATTTTTTTTAAAGTGGTTCAGCCTTATGAGAATGGCCTACGTCCACTATTTTTATATTGATAATTGTTTGACCAGAATTATCGATAATAGTTTTTATCCAGAAATTCCGAGTCCCCTGCTAATGAGGAGGTTACAATGTATTTATAGCCTTGAGGCTGTACAAATGAATGAATAATACACAGTTGTCTAATAGGCGTATGCGTCTGTGTGATAATAATGAGCATTTAATGCGCAGTATGTCTTTTGATTGTCCGGACATTAATGCTCTGTGCGAGATGCAGCTTGGACCGCCTGAGCTGCTCGGACCACTTAAATAGCTCGGTCTTCGTGAGTTTCTCGATATAGTAAAGTTCCTCGGAGAGCACCTGTTGCTCGGAGTGTCTTAGTTAGTCGGGGAGGTTGAGTTCCTCGAAGTCAAGATGTTATTCAGAAATATTTATAAGTTCCATGTAGATTGACACGTGTCTCCACTTAATTGATCCATGTCAGCAGACTAAATTTGGTATCAATAGAAGCCCCCAATGTTTCACAGTTCGAGGTTGAGGAGTGTGGAACATTCTTCTCGCAATATGGGGGGATTAAATAGTCATCCAGGATTTTGGGAGTGTTTTCCTTGTATTTAATTTTCCTTTCAAATTTATAGAATCAGACTTTTCTGAATATTTCCCACCGCTTTGGTCTCCGTGCCTTTTTTTTCCTTTTAGCCGCCGGTAGCATAAACGTCTCTCTTTGTAATCATTATTTTTACCCCTTCCCAAGGTAAGGTATTTAAGCATTGCAGAAAATCCTATCGTCTCTTCACCTTTTTCAAATCTGTATCTTTAGGCTCTCCATTTCTTCTCCATCTTGTGCGTTCATTCCTTCCATCGTTCGTTATCAACTGATTTACCTTTCTTCTGTAAGATCTTCTTCCTTCTCTTTTATTTTCTTTATTCATCATGGTTTACCTTATTGAGTCGCTTGATAAGTTTCGTTCTGATTTTTCTATTCCTTCCTGGGTCGTTTTGGAAGAACTTTCTGGACCTTCTGACTATTTTCGTTTGGCTGAGGGACATTGGTTCTCCAGTCTCTTTGTGGCCGAGTGTGGCTTTTCTTTTCCTCCAAATTCCCTGTGTTGGGAATTCTGTCAATATTTTGACGTGGTACCTGCAAAATAGCCCCCAATACATGGAGAATAGTTAATGGAGTCCATAGGTTAAATCCGATTCATGGAACTCGTTTAGGAATTCTAGAGATTATGTTTTGCTATAGATGAGCAGTTGGTGATTGTACTTTTTATTTGAAAACTAGGTTTTTAAATAGGCCTTTAGTTGTCAATCTCCCAGATGCCAACAAGGATTACTTTGAGCATGGGGTTGTTCTGAAAAATTGGCAACATGCTCCATTAGCTGAAAATGACGTATATCAAGGTCCCAGATGCCCTCCCTATGGCAATCGGATAGGTTGTTTTAATTTTATTTAGTTTTTGAGATCATGTTTTCTTTATATTCGATAAAATGCGTCACTGATATTTTGATTTTTATTTATTTGCAGTTGACAGCAAAAGAAGGTCTCCAAAGGAGTCAGAAGTTAATTTAAAGCATCTGAAACTTATCTGGGGTCTGCATCAAACTGTCGCTGAGGAACATATCAGATCAGCTTCGTACTTGTTGCAGTACAAGAGTTATATCTCGTCTTTCACTGCTCATCCAGTGATAAGTAATATAGAACCAGTTCCTTAAAGTTCTTCTTCTGAATCACATATTTCTCTTAGTGATAGAATGAAGAGAAGAAGACCTCCTGCCCTATTCGAGAAGTCTGCCTCTACTGCTGGAGAGGCAAAGAAAAGTAAGCAGGATGTCCCAGAAGAAGGGACAAGACAAATTGAGGCACCTCCTCCAGCTTCTACTAAGAAGGTTGTCGAGAAGCCCCCTGTGGCTCTAAGCAAGATTGCAGTTATTTCGCCTCCTAGTGAGGTTATAGTTATATCACCGACCAAGACGACATCCTTGGTCGAGAATGTTCCTGCTCCCACGAGGAAGTTAAAGAAAAGCTCCTCGGATAATTTTGCTGAATCCATCTCTCAGCCTTTACCTAGCTGTGTTCCCACTTTTGTTGCTTCGAGCTCTCCCATGATCTCGGTGAAGTCTTGGATCATCCCTGAGATCCAAGGTATTGAAGATAGTCTTTCTCGGGATAAGGTTACCACCTTGGCAGCTCAACACATTGCCTCAGTAAGTATTAATACTCTAAACTCTCATTTTTCATTGTTATCTCCTTATATTGACATACAGTTATTTTCTTTTTCTCAGTTGGTAACATGCTTTAATACTATTCTGAAGAAGGACGAAGCCATCAAATTGTCAATCTCCTCGGGAGGTGTAGAGGAGGCTTTTACTGGATTATCCCAATCTTGAATGGATTCTCGTCAAAAGTATGACGAAGACAAAGTTGCTTGGGGGAAGCAACTAAAAGCCATCGACCAGGAGAGAGATAAAGCCGTTGAAATCTCCATGAGTTTGGAGGAGAAGATAAAAGACTTGGAAAGTATGAATAAAGAGATCGAAGGGAAGCTCCAAAATGCTGGAGAGTTTGAAAGTAAACTCAAGTCTGTTGAGGAAGAGTTAAACAGTCTTCGTGAAGTTGGTCATCAGAAGGAAGAAGTTAAGAATAAGTTGAAGGCTATCGAGGAACTCCTCAAGGAGAGGACCTCCTCAGAGAGATAAGAAAGAAGAAATGATGTTAAGAAATCCTTCAGCGCTGGCTGGGATAAGGGGTGGAATAAGGGTTTGGCTGCCATGGTTTCACAAATGGAATATGGCAGCCTTAAATATTTCAGAGATGGTTGGGTGGATCCTCTGAAAGAGATGAATGTCGATGAGAGCTCCGACCTATTTCAACAACACATTCCTGGCTCCCCTCCTACTCCCAGGGAAGAAGAACAAGACGAAGCTGCCTCTGAGAAATCCTCCATGGTGATCGGAGACCAGATTTCTCTTGCCCCAGTTGTCCAGACTTCCCCTGAGCAGCTTCAACAAACCAACATTTCAGCTGAGCAGCTCCCAACACCCTCCGAGCAACCTACCATGCCTTCCGAGTAACCTACATCTTCATCCCAGCTTCCCAAGAAAGTTTTAGGAGACAAGGAGAAGGTGTAGCATTGTTCGGACTTTTTCTCTTTGCTTATTTTTGTCAAATGTAACTCTGAACTATGTACTCCTCTTTTATCATGTAATAAAATTTGAAATTTTGATTGTTCATACTGTTGATTTTCTTCTTCTTGCTCTGTTTGCACCCTTATTAATCCTTGCTATCTCTTCCTTTTACTAGTTTATGGCCAGGATGGAATTGTTATCAGCCTATGATAAAAAATTGATGAAAAAATGTAACGACTACTTCAAGGCTGGCCATGCTGACTTGAGTGAATCTCAAATTGTCAATATCCTCAGTCCAGATGCTTCAGAGCGAGCAGTTGAGACCTACCAGTATTTGAAATGCCTGCTCGACCATGCAGTTGCTAATAACGTGGCATATTATGAGATGGTTAAAAATCTCTAGGATACCCTCGAGGAACTTCAACAACAGTACAAGGAGTCTTCTGCCCTTTTGCATCAGGGGTATGAGAAAAAGTATTAACAACTAAATGCTGACAAAGGATATGATAAGCTAGTCGCTGCTTATGATTTCAGGGAGAGGACTTTGAAGATTGTGGTTGAAGAGCTAGGCAGATCGCGAAGCTGCTGGAGCAGGAAAACAATGATTTGCGAGGAGAGATATCTCAACTGAAGTCTGCAGCATCTAATTCAAGCGCTTTGGTCCGTATCAATGACGAGGGTTCTCTTTCTTAGAGGTCAAAAATGCTAATTTGAGAGACAAATTGGAGACTTTGAAAAGGGCTGGGTCTTCTACTTCTGCTCGGGGACGAGAAAGAGGTTCTCGGGGACGAGCAAGGGCTGCTCGACTTACTATTGAAGAGGAAATAACTCAATCTTCTCTAGAGAATCAAGCAGTTTAGTTGGTTGCGAAGAATAAAGCTCTGGCAGAGATGTCCAAGAAAATTCTGAATCTGGGCGAGCAACTCTCTGCACAAAAGTCTGCCTTGGAGAGTAAAGAACTTTTAAGGAAGAACCTCCACGGGCAACTGGAGAGGTTAACCTATAAATTCCATAAGCAACCCAGAGAGTTTTGGATGGATGGTTATAATGAAGCCATCTACCATCTAGATGATCGGATCCAAAATGCAAATAATGAGGGTTACAAACAAGGATGGCTAAATGCCTTGGGTGTGCTGCAGTTGGAACAGGGTCACTATTTGTGAGATTACTATGACCCTAGGTTGCTCGAGTTGCCAGTGTCACCTTTTAAATTGAATATGAGATGGATTCCTGCTCGAGCCATTCCTTGATGCCTGATTTCAAAGTATCTCGGTGACTACAATCTTCATTCCAATTTCCAGATATCTCGCCCTGAACACTTACTTTGATCGGCCCTTAGTAATGAATGTCAGGATGCTTAAAGATATAAATTTCATCAATTCCCCCTATGCTTTAGACGATCCTCCTGCTGGTGAAGAACCTGTTTCAAAAGTAGAGGGGAAGGAGCCAATAAAATAGGATTCTTGATGTAACAATTTTTTATCTAATATGTATTTTGTTTTGGTTTTAATGAAAAACTTCTAGTTTTCTTTGCAATTTTAATTGTTATTGTGTTTGTAAATATTATGTAAAACATTTCTAATGAATGTGCATGTATATCTGTTGAAAAGATAAAGCTATTTTATACTATTTTAAATTGTCGACCAAGTATAGTTTGTGAAAATTTATTATTGAATATCTAAATTGATTATAATCATCTGACGACCAAGAAGAGTTGGTGATATTTTATTTCTCGACCAACTATGGTGATAGTTTAAAATGCCATAAGTATCAAGAAATTTATCACTTTTTAATTTTAAGCCCTGAAATGACTTTCATTTGTTTACCCGACTGTTTCCGACTAACCGGAGTTGGTGGTTTTTGTTCCCGACCAACCTTAGTTGGTAGATTTTCTTATTCCCGATCAGCATTAGCTGGTGGATTTTCTTCCCAACCAACCGTAGTTGGTATTTCTGGGAAATTTTTATTCCCGACCAACTATTGTTTGTGGATTTTCTTCCCAACCAACCATAGTTGGTATTTCTGGGAAATTTTTATTCCCGACCAACTATTGTTGGTGGATTTTCTTATTCCCGACCAGCATTAGCTGGTGGATTTTCTTCCCAACCAATCGTAGTTGGTATTTCTGGGAAATTTTTATTCCCGACCAACTATTGTTGGTTGATTTTCTTCCCAACCAACCGTAGTTGGTATTTCTGCGAAATTTTTATTCCCGACCAACTATTGTTGGTGGATTTTCTTCCTAACCAATCGTAGTTGGTATTTCTGGGAAATTTTTATTCCCGACCAACTATTGTTGGTGGATTTTCTTATTCCCAACCAGCATTAGCTGGTGAATTTTCTTCCCAATCAACCGTAGTTGGTATTTCTGGGAAATTTTTATTCCCGACCAACTATTGTTGGTGGATTTTCTTCCCAACCAACCGTAGTTGGTATTTCTGGGAAATTTTTATTCCCGACCAACTATAGTTGGTGGATTTTCTTCCCAACCAACAATAGTTGATATTTCAGGGAAATTTTTTCTTCCCAACCAACCATAGTTGGTATTTCTGGGCTTGATGCGTAGTGTGTAGCACTAATACTCCGAAAAATTTTCAACAAAAGGAGAGCATTGGGCGGAATAAAACTTTATTCATATTGAAGAAACTGCATTACATAGAGATTAAATTACTGATAATATTTGCGCAGATGATCTGCATTCCATGCATTTTTAAACTCCTCTCCTTCTAAGGTTTCGATCCTATACGTCCCTGGTCTAACAACCTCTGTTACTCTGTAGGGCCCACGCCAGTTAGCTTCCAGCTTGTTGTGCTTTTGAATTAATTTTTTTAGCACATAGTCTCCTTATTTCAGGTCGCACTTCTTCACTCTCTTATTGTAGAACAAAGCTGTCTGTTGTTGGTATGTAGCATTTCTGATTGCTGCTTCTTCTATAAGTTCCTCGAGCATATCTAAATCTAATATTCTCATCAAGTCACTGATAGGAGATTTGAAATTCAGCACTCTGTGTGTGAGGAGACTCAACTCGGTGGGAATAACAACTTCACTTCCAAATGCTAGCATATATGGAGATTCTCCTGTGGCTGCTCGGGGAGTAGTACGATAAGCTCATAGTACAGAATGCAGCTCGTTGATCCAATTTTCCTTTGCATCATTTAATCTTTTCTTCAAGCCATTCAGCAGTGTTCTGTTTGTCACTTCAGTTTGTCCATTGCTTTGAGGATGGCTTGGTGCAGAGTGGGTTTTCGATATGTTCGACTGATGATAATACGCTCTTCGTTGTCGAATTGGGTTTCATGGTATGTGATGAATGCATGTGGGAGACCATATCTACAAATGATGCTCTTCCATATAAATTGATACACTTTGTCATATGTCATATCGATAAGGGGCTTAGCTTCCACCCACTTAGTAAAGTAATCCACTGCGACGATGAGATATTTAAACCTTCCTATGGTCATTGGAAGTGGCCCGACCAAGTCAATTCCCCACATGTCAAATGGCCAAGGGTAAGTAATGGGTGTCAACAATGCTTGGGGAGTTCTTCGAATAGTGGAGAAGCGTTGACATTTGTCATATTTTTTGGCATAGGCTATGCAATCAGCCCTCATTATCGGCCAATAGTATCCTTGAGTCATTATCCTTTGCACAAGTGTCCGACCTGCTACATGGGCTCCATAAGACCCTTCATGGACTTCTTCGATTATGTCTTTCACCTCGGTGGGATGTACACATCTCTACAAACCAGCTATAATTCCTCGTCTATATATAACACCATTGGCCAATACATAACGAGCAGCTTTAAACTTTAGTTTCTTGGCTGCGAGTTTATCAGTTGGTAAATACCCTTCTTCAATATATGCCCTAATAAGATCCATCTAAGATGGTCCTAAATCAAGGGTAATAAATCTCATCATCAGATCTTTATCTATGTTCCGACTAGCCAAGACTTCTATTGAGATTGTTCTTCGTAGCTCGGTACCTGTGGCTAAAGCTAACCGAGCTAAGGCGTCTGCTTTGGCATTCTCCAATCTAGGTATTCTAATTATCTGTACTGCCATCAAATTTGATAAAATCTCCATTTCTTTTGCATGATACCTGATAATTAATTCTCCTTTGGCTGCATACACCCCGAATATTTGATTCACGATTAGTTGTGAATCACTGAATACGACGACCTGCTCTGCCCCCATAGTTTTTGCTAAATTAAGACCTACAATCATAGCTTCATATTCAGCCTCATTATTAGAAGCCTTAAATTAGAAACGCAGATCATACTCCACATCGACCTCATTTGGGCTGTTCTAAATAATCCCTGCGCCACAACCTGTAGTGCAAGATGAGCCATCCACATATAGATTCCATATAGGTACCTCGTCTTCAAATTTTTGATCGGACAGAGTTCCTCGGTGAAATATTTGCTGCTTCCTTTTGTCCTCTTCTAGCACTTCCTACTGCTCATCGACCATCTTCTCTGGCTCGTCGACCAACTTCTCTTGCTCATTAACCAATTTCTTTTGTTCGTCGACCAACGTAAGTTGATCGAGGTTTAAATTCGATGATACTGTAACATCCACAGGTTGGTCGGTGTGCAGCTTTTGCTCCTCGGAGGTATCAGGATATGTGAACTCTGCTATAAAATCTGCTACTGCTTGCCCTTTTAGTGACGATCTAGGCTCATAAACTATGTCATATTCACCAAGTTATACTGCCCACTACATCAATCTCCCTGATTTTTCTAGTTTATGAAGCGCTTGCCTCAATAGCATATCAGTATACACAACTATGGTATGAGCTTGGAAGTACGTCCTCATTCTCCTACTCACCGTGATCAATGCTAGTGCCAACTTTTCCACTCTTGGATATCTGATCTCTGCTCCTCGGAAGGCCTTGCTAGTGTAATAGATCAGTTTTTGCACTCCATCCTCCATTCTTATAAATGCCGAGCTTACTGCATTCTCCGACACTACAAAATATAAAAACAATCTTTCCCCCATCACTGGCCTGGACAATAGTGGAGGTGCTCCCAGATATTTCTTCAATTCTTAAAAATCCTTCTCGTATTTATCATTCCATTCAAACGTTTTTCGGAGTGTTTTGAAGAATGGGAGGCATCTATCTGTTGCTCGTGATATAAAT
This sequence comes from Sambucus nigra, assembly GCA_949130495.1. Lineage (NCBI taxonomy): Eukaryota > Viridiplantae > Streptophyta > Magnoliopsida > Dipsacales > Adoxaceae > Sambucus > Sambucus nigra. Next base: position 32,640,608 of record OX422224.1, on the reverse strand, counting down.
CTATTAAGTGCTGCAACTCGCCCAGTAAGACTTTGTACTTCCTTCTTCGTCATTGGAGATCGTAGTCCTAATAGGGCCTTGATCTTCTCTGGGTTTGCTTCGATTCCTCGTTGGTTGACAATATACCCGAGGAACATGCCTTCTCGTACTCCGAATATGCACTTGGTGGGATTCAGTTTCATTTTATATTTATCTAATTAATCAAAGGTTTGGCCTAAGTCAATTAGATGATCATCAACTCTCTTGCTCTTTGTCAGCATATCATCAACATAGACTTCCATATTGCAACTGATTTGTTCTTCAAACACCTTGTTCATCAACCGCTGATATGTTGCACCTGCATTTTTCAAACCAAAAGGCATGACATTATAACAATAAGTTCCCCTAGGGGTAATGAAGGAGGTACTCTCCCTGTCTTCAGGTTTCATTTTAATCTGGTTGTAGCCAGAATAAGCATCCATGAAGCTCAACAGCTCGTGTCCCAAGGTAGCGTCCACTAGTTGATCAATTCAGGGCAAAGGAAAATGATCCTTTAGGCAAGCCTTGTTGAGGTCGGTGAAGTCTACACACATCCTCCACTTATTGTTTTTCTTCTTCACCATAACCACATTATCCAACCAGTCTGGATATTTGACATCTTCAATAAAACAAGCATTCTGTAACTTCTCGACCTCCTCTTGTATAGCTTGGTTCTTCTCGGGGCTAGACACTCTTCTTCTATGCTTCACTGGCTTGATATCCTTATTCACATTGAGCTCGTGACATAAGAAATTTGGGTCTATTCCTGGCATATCCTCATGACTCCAAGCAAAAGTTTGTTTTATGCTTTTTAGGAAAACTATTAATTCCTATTTTAGTGAGGCATCTAACGACGAACCTATTTGAGTTGTTCGTTCCGGATGCTCGTCGTCCAGAATAATATTTTCAGTAGATTCCACCACCTGACCTTTCACGAGCTACGACTCGTCTCTAGGATCTAAAGTTTCAATCTCTACTCCTTCATCCACTTGGTAGGTAGTAGTCTTTTTCCTAGATTCCTCAAGTTTTTCTTGCTCGGAAGATGAGTAGTAACATTATCGAGCTACTTTTGGTCACCCTTTACAACTCCCACTCCAAAATTGGTTGGAAATTTCAGGCATTGATGTACAGTAGATGGTACTGCTTTGAACTTCTTTAATCCTACCCTTCCCATGATGATATTGTAAGCTGACTGGACATTCTTATCCATCACAAAGAAACGTACTCTTTCTGTTCGACAAGTAGGCCATGTACCGATGAGCATATCCAACTTGATTGTCCCAAGTGGAAAGACTTTCTCGCCAGCAAACCCGATGAGGGGAATGTGATAAGGTTCCAACTAAGATAACTTTAGATTTAATCTATCGAAGCATGAGTAGAACATGATATCCATCGAGCTACCATTATCCACATGTACTCTTGATATTATTACTTTCTTCATCCTCATTTTGATCACCAGTGGATCATCATGAGGATATAGTACGCCCGTGAGGTCGTTCTTGGAGAAACCGATGACTAGTTTTTCTTTGTTCACCTTCCTCGGGCTACCATCCTCAGCTATATTTATTCGCTGAATGTATGAACAAGCTTGAGCCTCATTGAGGTAAGCTTTCCTTTGTGCAGTAAGGTCCCCACCTCCTGCATCTCCACCTGTAATAACATTACAATCAAATGATCCAAAACGAATTGAAAATACCTCACGCTCTGGTTGTCTTGGTCTCTTGGGGAGATTGGGGTCGTCTTCTGGATCATCTTCATGATCTCTTTTCTTGTTTTCTTCTGCTCGACGAGGAGATCTAGACCTCTGTCTTGTTCGGTCATTTCTTTTTCTTTCATTTCTTCTATCAACATACTTGGCCAGCTTTCCTCGTCTGATGAGTGCTTCGACTTCATTCTCGAGAGCTATGAAATTTTCGGTCATGTGATCATGGTCTTTATGGAACTTGTAATATTTGTCCTTACTCCTCTTGTCAGGATCTGACTTCATTTTCTCAGGCCAGTTTAGTTCCTCGTTGTTCTTGATCTCTTCCAGGACATGGTTTATGTCTACTTTCAAAGGAGTATAATTTTCAAATTTCTTCAATACTTCCCATGATGGCTTTGCTTTTGATTGCTTGTCACCACCATTATGTTCTTTCTTTTTAGCCTTATCAACCTCCACTTTGGTCTCTTTGGTGTCCATGTTCTTCTTCGCAGCCATAGCCTCCTCGGCATTCATGATCTTGGCCAAAGTATAGTACAACTTATTGGGCAACAGTCCACTCATAAAAGCAGTAATTGTTGCCTTTTCCTCGTAATCAATAACTTTGAGCTTCTTGTTATTGAAACGAGTTATGTAATCCCTGGTGCTCTCACCTGTTTTTTTCCAAACACTTAACAACTGTGCCACTCGCTTAACTGGTTTTGCTCCAAAACAGAAATTTCCAATGAAGAGCTCGGCCAATTGAAAGAAAGTTGAAATCTTCCCCCGAGGAAGATTATTATACCATATTTGTGCAGATCTGGTAAGAGTTCTCGAAAATGCCCTGCATCTCATCTCGTCTGGAACGACATAGATGTCGGCAGCAACTTGGTATTGTTCTATATGAAGGACAGGGTCAGTTTTTCCATCATATTTGGGGGTCACAACAGGTGCTTTGAACTTCGATGGTGTGGGAAAATCCACAATTACCTGCATAAAAGGCGTCCCTTGGACAAAAGTTCTTTGGAGAGGATTCTTTGCCTTAGCCATTTCCCCTAGTCTATCCTACAACCTTTGAATAGAGCCTTTCCATGCATCCTTTCCTTCCTCAGGCCTATTAGTTCGAGCAATTGATCGTGCTGAAGTCGCTTCCTGGGATCTATCATGTCGAGCGACTGGTTGTGATTGGGCAGAACCCTCTCTTAGATCAGATGGTCGTCGAAGGTTTCTCGACATAGCCTTAGGAGTACTTTTATTCCTCTTAGGGCCCAATTGATCAAAAGGAGAGACCCTGCTCAATCTTTCAAGAGCACTGGTCCTTTCTGGAGAGAGAGTGATATTTTGTTGCGTATCCGTAGCTCGTACTGACGAAGTTCGACCCGGTTGATAAGAAAAATCATCAAATCTCTCAGTGCGATATGAATCGCTCTACCTAATACGTGAAGAGAGTAAACGGGTATTTCTTTGAACACTTCGCTGTCCTGAATGGGTCGGCCCTCCACCTTGGATAGTTTGCATGAGTTGCCACATGGTCTCTTGCATGACCGTCTGGCCTTGAGCCAAATTGGCTATAATTCCAGCCAGATCTTGGACATTTGGAGGAGCGGATGGATTTAGGGGATTTCCAGCATTTCAATTGCTGGATTCAGGATTATCAGCCATTGGTGATGAATTGTTTTGGTGAAAAACGATAATTACAGTCGTTTCCCACAGACGGCGCCAATCTGTTGATGTAAAAAACTAGACTTGACCTAATTCTTTTAATCACAGATAATAATAATAATAAAGAAATATTAGACAATGATTTTTAAAGTGGTTCAGCCTTATGAGAATGGCCTATGTCCACTGTTTTTATATTGATAATTGTTTGCCCAGAATTCTCGATAATAGTTTTTATCCAGAAATTTCGAGTCCCCTGCTAATGAGGAGGTTACAATGTATTTATAGTCTTGAGGCTGTACAAATGAAAGAATAATACACAGCTGTCCAATAGGCGTATGCGTTTGTGTGATAATAATGAGCATTTAATGCGCAATATCTCTTTTGATTGGCCAGACATTAATGCTCTGTGCGAGATGCAGTTCGGGCCGCCTGAGCAGCTCGGACCACTTAAGTATCTCGGTCCTCGTGAGTTGCTCGGTATAATAAAGTTCCTTAGAGAGCACTTGTTGCTCGGAGTGTCTTAGTTAGTCGGGGAGGTTGAGTTCCTCGAAGTCAAGGTGTTGTTCAGAAATGTTTGTAAGTGCCATGTAGATTGACACGTGTCTCCACTTAATTGATCCATGTCAGCAGACTAAATTTGGTATCAACATTGGGTTATGTTGGAAGAGATTTCAAGAAGATTTCATGAGAGCTTGATTTATTAACAATGGTGAAAAACGTAGAAAAATTCAAGAAAAAGAAAACTGTACAAAATTGAATTGATTCGGACAGAGAGAATCGATTCGAATTCGGGGTGAATCGATTCGGCCCCTGCGAATCGAATCAGCTGCCCGTACAAATTGAAAATTACTCATTTTGGCTCAAATCCCTAAATCCTTGTTATGAGATTTTTGAGGACCTTGATAAAGTAATATTAAGAGACTAATATGTTATAGTAGGCACATGGTGGGGGTATGGTTTAGTCTTATTGTGAGGATGTAAGATGAGAACGGAATTTAGGTGAAATGTAATCATAATCAATATGAGAGATGGATACAGAATTACGGGAAATGAGTGGGTTAATGTATAGATAAGTAGGGTAAGTTGAGAATACCTACTGAAATTTAAAAAGGGGTAACTAGGACCCTTAGAGTTGGGTGAATACTCGAATTAATACGATAACGAGATAAATCATAAAATAAAATGTTCGGTAAGTATTAGAGAGAAAAATACTATGTATTGATGTGAATCATTAGGTTGTGCGAATACCAAAAGGTTATGTACTTAGGTTGTGTGAATACCTAAAGTATTTTAATAGTATTGGGCTCGATGACATTGAGGTTTGAATTTGGGGTTGATGATTGTCCGGACAAAACCGAACATGGCTAGAATTTGGGGTCGATGATTATCCGGACCAAATCTAGATAGTAAATTGGGATGAAAGAGTTCTGAACAAAAAATATATACATATAAAAATTTCATTAGTGGGGTCGAGGTGATTTTTCGAATCATTACATGAAATAAATTGGTGTCGATGATTAGACCGAACCAATATTTTCGTATGGCATTTACAACTGGGGTCGAGGGGTGTCCGGACTAATGTAAATGATATGATAATTGGAGTTGATGATTAGATCGGGACAATACTCCTTATAGTGTATATTGTGTGTGAAATATATACTGTATGAATAATCTGCTTAGATGAAATAGTAGATAATTATATAACATGCATACATCTAAAAGCAAATTAAGTAGAGAGAAACTTAATTACAAGACTTTAAAATAGATTGGGAATGTCTATAGTAAATTAAGCGGAGAGAAACATAATTACAATATTTGAAAATAGATTGGGAATATCTATATTAAATTAAGTAGAGAAATTTAATTATGGAATATGAAAGATGATCGATATGAAATGCTATATTAATTAAGTAGTGAAACCTAATTATATAAGGGGTAAAGATAACAAGATGTGAAAAGTTATCTACGTTTATAACATATGAGATATGATCAATTAGCATACTGTTTGGGCGGTATGGGAACTTATTTAAGTTGATTAGTTTAGTTGAGTATCATAGTCTAGATAGCTTGGGTAGTACAACTAGGTGGGCTAAGGATAAGATCGTTAAGTGTTCTCTATAGATAAGGGGTGAGGTAACTCGAGAGAGTATATGAAATCTTAACATGTGTAATCAATAACTCACCTTACTGTGATAATCACTTGCTAAATATTTTCAAAATATTATGAGTAATAAGTCTTGCTATAAAACTATTTTCAAAACCTTTTAGGTATCCAGGCAGAGGGATGCCAGACTTAAGGATTCAGTTCCAGGGAATCGTAAGTGCAGCATTGTGGATGCTGGAAGGACTTTGCATAAATGACTCTTTTATTAAGATCTAGAGTAGGATCTTAATTTATTACTCTTTATTGGGACATATTGTCCATTGTCTTTACTTTCAGATATTAAATTTTGGATTATGTTGGTTGATTTTATTCAGTTTTGGATTGTAGCCGAATGTTGACTCGGAAAGACTTATTTATTATATTTGGCGTGATGGTTTGAATTCTAGTATATTGTGGATGTTTATATTAGTATTGTTCCGTATGAGTTTTTGTATCAGGATAATGAAAGATAAAATTTGGCACCAGTCTAATTTCACTTAGGTGGTTAGTAATTAAAAAGTTTTCGACAGTGATGCTAAGAATGAACTAATTGAGAAACCTGTTTTAATTTAATTTAGGACTGATCACTCGGGATTTAATTAGGCAGGGTTTTACACCTACCTAAAAATATAACTCCCCACATGGTTGGATTCTCATTTCAATTAGGTTTACTACCTCTGAAAAACCTGTCAAACATATATCACCATGTAGAATACAACGCACACTTAACCCTACCCCAGATCATTGTTAGGTTTATCAAATCTTAACTTTACTAAATTAAAAATCCTAGTTTATTTGTTCTTCAAACCAAAGAACATATTTTTCTTTGTACATACACACCGTCTCATATATACATATTCATTTCCTCACTTTATAATGTAATACCCCGTATTTTCATGGCTTTTAAATTTAAGGATTTATTAAATTTAATTGAGATAAATTAATTTAATTTTAATCCGGAATGTTGTTTTAAATATTTACTAGCGTGAAGAGAGTTAGTAATTATTGGAAATTTGTTATTTGTTGAATATTACTGGATGAGTATATTAATATATGAGATTTATTTTTATAATATTGTCACGTGTGAATAAAATGACAATTGTGGAAATTTAAGTCGGGACGCGTCTGTGTCGTGTCGGGACTAAATGTGGATTAATAAAAGTGAATATTTTATAGGTTGTTCGTATGGTCATTTTGAGTGCGCCAACGCGTTCGGAAGGGTCTAGATAGTCAAAAAAGTATACCCGGGTGTTTGATTTGGGTATCGAGGCATTTTTAAGCACAATTAGTACCCCGGGAGGGCATTTTAGTCATTTTGTATTTTTGGGTAATTAAACCCACGAAAATTAAAGGGGTTATATCAGATGTTAGGTTATCTCCTAGGGTTAGATAACTCAAAACACTAGAATGGCCATTGGAGAGGAGAGGAGAGAGCTCTCAAGGCATTCCAAGGCTCAAAACTCAACTGTTTGCACCGCCAACACGTAGATCGCGAGACGGGAAACGCAACCACACCAAATTCAACACCCAACCAGATTTCAAAAAATCCCAGGAAAGTGTTTATCTTTCTTATTTCGTTGATGCATCTTTCATATTGGTTTAGGAATGATTAGGATGAATTGTATGGAAGAAAAACCCAATTTGAGATAGGAAATTGCATGTAGTGATGACTTAAATGATATTCTGGAAACCTTTTGTGATGTAGAGGATTAAACCACGAAATTTTGATGTTGTATAAGAAGGAAACCTTAGAGTCAATCAGAATAAAGGAGAAAAATCGCGCTTCAGGACCCCCAAATCGGTTCACATGTTCCTCGAACCGGTTCGCCTCCCAAACCGGTTCTCCCCTGGGTTCGCGAATGTATGCTGGTCTGGGGTGCTTTTTCTTCCATTCAACTCTTAGAATTTTTTTCTTGTTTTCTGTCCTTTCTTGGATTTTTCTTAACCTTCAACGGGTCATAACTCATCAACCGTAGCTCGGATTTGGGTGCCGTTTCTTCCCGTGTTCTCGTTGTTCCGAGCTCTTCAACTTTCCAGTTGACTCCTCCTTCGGGATCTGGCTGAAGAATTACAAAAATTCCCTTGAACTTGCCTTCTTAGCTTTTCTCTCATTGTCTCGCTTTCTCTTTTGCGCTGCTTGCATAATTAACCTGTAAAACAAATAAGAGACGCACGAAACGCGAAATACTTGCCAACGAAGATTAGTTAGAAATGAACCATTATACTTGATATATAATGGGAAAATAAGGATAAATGTTGTGAATGTGGGTTATGGGATAAACCTAAATTGATATAATAAAAGTTTTATATTTATATGATTGTGTATTCATATATTATATATTTGTGAAAACCATGCCTGCGCTACTTGCTATCCCTGAGGTTACCGCGTTGGGACGATCTTATCTCGTGTGCCTTATGGGGGATATTGACTCATACCCTAGAAGATAGGAATCCTAGGTACAGGCTATCGAATCAGTAGTCACGGTCCTAAGAGACGTGAGGGTATGTAATGACCTCTTGGACTTGGAAACTATGCTTCGCCTCAATATTGTTTGTGTATGTATTTATACAGTTCGAGAGTGATTCCGAACGTGTATTCCCTTTAGTACGATTGATACGGGGATTGGATAGCAGAGTATGCCCGCACCATTGTTTTTATGTGGGGTGCTGTTATGATATATATATTATATGAGTAGTTAATATATATATATATATATATATATATATATATATATATATATATGGAATTCTGAAATCTGGAATTGCCTATTGTGATTTGATATGTAGGACATGGTTGATGACTCAAATTAGTGGGGTGCTGTTATGATATATAATATACGAGTAGTTAATATATATATGAAATTCTGAAATCTGGAACTGCCTACTGTGATTTGATATGTAGGACGTGGTTGATGACTCAATTATAAATAATTGTTTTGAGAAAGTATAATATGACACTGGAAAACTTTATTGATTAATTAAGTTAAAAGGAGAACCTTGGTTACGAATTGAAATCTTACGTTTTAAATACTTGTGTTGTTCAGTTGTAAATCCTGCGAATAACCTAAGATAAGTTAAATCATTGGGGAAAGATAGTGTGTTATATGACGAGATAGACCATTGGGAAGGTTAGTGCGATAGGAGTGCACATTAGAAGAGAGGCGAGAATTTCTCAAGAGAGTGTCGCACTAATATGTTGTTGCATTGGCCTGTATCAATTTAAATACTTGCTAAACGAATTTTTAAATCATATACACTATCGGGCTCTGACCCGTTTCTATTTCCTTTTCTCTCTTGTATATATATGTATGTATTACAGGTGCCCAGCCACATGGGCGTCTTACTTAGGATCCTTTGGAAGGAACGTGCTGCAGCTTAGGTGGGAGTTGCAGGCCTGTTGTTTAGACGACTTCATCCATTTGATTCTACTCCTAGTTCAGTTTTATCCAGCAGGGGCATGTGTCGCCCTCTTTCTATTATTTAGTTGATATTGTCAGAGATTGAAATTTTTACTTTCAGTACCTTTATTTCGGGATTTATTACTGTCAGGATATTTTCCTTTAGTGTTGTAAATGTTGGGATTTATTATTGATGCTTAAATTCGTGTATGTTCAATTCTATTTTTATTCTTAATGTATGACTCTTTAGATGATAATGGTTTAAGGTTTTATAATCGGATTTAATAAAATGAGAATAAGGTTTTAAATGGTTTTGACACTTAGCTTAATTATTTAGGGAGTTTAAATTGGAAAAGTATTTTTACGACAGTGATGCTAAGAATGAACCAACTGTTCACCTTGATTTTAATTTAATAAAGGAGTGATCGCCCGGTATTTAATTAGGCGGGGTGTCACAGGTGGTATCAGAGCATCAGGTTCTAGTGTCCTTAAGATTTGTACGGCTTATTATGCTTTCAGCGTTGCTTTGTTTGATATAGAGCCCTATGTTTAGGATTGTCGATTCCTTTAACGAGATTTCGTTCTCCTTCTATAATGTATATACACTAGTGAATTCTAATTTCGTTCAGATGTGTGCGTGTGCCGAGCGATGACGGATGTCAGAAGAGGACCATTAAGTGTACATCAGGAGGCAGGGCTCAGTTGAGATTATGAAATATATCCGAGGATGATGACCGTAGTCGAGGTCACCTCCATTATGGCACGAGAAGCCACGACTAGAAAGGCGACTAAGGTGCAACAATGATTTTCAAATGCTGTTATAGTCAAATGAGGTGCGAGGGTAAACTTACCTAACGTATTACAAAAATGTGTAGAGACTGTCAGTGCAAAATTTTAGAAACGCGAAAATTGTATGTGTTTACCAAAGGAGGTAAAGTATCCAAAGGCTTAAATATAGGACGGAGTGTGGCAAACTGAAAGTGAAAATTTAGAGAAAATTTTCTTGGCTTTCGGGATGAAATTATAATGGTTGGAGTCAACTACCATTTTTAGAAGTGGAATGCTATGCCTATAGGAGAACCTTAGGTACAGTGTTGACCATATGTTCCTTCCTCAACTATTCAGGATGAGAAGCAAACGTGGTTCTGAACTCATCGCAGGAGGGCATGACAGAAGTCCAATTGTGGATATGAATCCTAATCGTTAGAAAATTTTGTATCGAAAGAGGTAGATACTAGTGGAGGAAACGACTCCAAGTGGGAGACCAACTTGTAATAATAGTTGATAATACTCGAGGAGGAAATTCTGATGGACGACCGATTCAGAGGTTGACAATGTCATATTTTGTCAATATAGATGATAATGCTTCTTTGTGGGGGAAGTTAAAGGAATCGAAGAATTTAGTCGAGAATAAGACTGAATACAACGGTGGTGGTATAACACCACAAAAGGATGTGGATACACATCAGGAAAACCATTTAAATGCTTGAGATAGTTAAATTCTTACCAAGTGATGGTGAATTCAGTAAGTACTATTATAGATAGTAACATGATCTTTATGGCCTAAAAATCTAAGGGAACAACCGGGATGGCTAATAGGAATCGAGTCTACTAAAGTCCGAGAGAAGGACAATCCTAACCTGGTTAGTAAGACAGGTGATAAGTGGATTATGTGTTGAGGTATTTTGGTGCGGAGTGAAATTGCTCGCGATAATAGGTTCCAAAGTGAGAAAAAGGGACAAGAATACGGTGCCTAGTAAAGGACGATGATTAAAAATAATTTTGTTTTAGTTTGGGCAGACGTGTTACGTCCAAAAACCATTTGTGCAGTCAAGACGATTGCCAGGATGGAAGTATAAGTTGTATCCTTAGAGGATGCGGCGTGTTTATGTGACACGAGCGAGTCACCATATTTTGTTCATTGCTAGATTAGCATGTGAGACGAGTTTAATGCATATCATTATAAATGTTACCATTATGTGAATATTTTTTCCTTAGTATAGTGGGATTTTTCTTTGGTGCTATCCGCGGGGGATGAATGAGTATATTAACAGTGTTTTATACTTTATTGAGGTTACTCGTTGTAGTGATGTGATACACGAGTATGATATCGGAGTAGTTACATTAGTGCAACACGTTTTGTTTTTGTGAGGCTTTACCTGTAAGAAGGTTGAACTCGCACTTATATTATCTATCCTAGAGACTTCGAAGGAGATAGTGGGTTCGAGATATTCGATACCAATGTATGTATATACTTTGTCAGTATGATTCAGTATGTACCGGGATTTATCGTTGAGCGAAAAGACTTGACTCGGTATTATGTTTAGCACTCCGTACTTAGTGATAGGAAGAGTGCAGTGTTATATTTATCTTTAAGAGATGTGGGAGTTAAGAGTTATACCCCTAATGTTAGAAAAAGGAAATTTAGAGAATTTCGATCGTATGTATCCGAGGTTTATAGAATGTAATTACCATCAACCAATACGGGACGATAGTGAAATTGGTGAAACGTTATTTGTTAAGAATAATTACGGGAGAAATTGTAACTTTTCTGCCAAGGGACGGAATAAAGGGGTATATACTATGGACGAAGGACCTAACGGATTTTGATAACCGACAATGTTAGGTAGTAGTGTATCAGGGGGGTTCCTTGTTTGGATTTCGCTTTGCGAGACATCCCACGCATGAAACTTAGCGTAAGGTTGGAAATAGGGAGACGTTTGGTCACTATTTCATGAGTTCGGTACCCTGGTCGAAATGGGATCAAGTAATTATGTATGTAAGTTGGAAGTTGAGGATTTTTGTGGTAGGAAAGCATTGAAAGTTATCCCCACGAGTTGAGGGGTGGAACGATGATAAGAAGAATTTAAGAATTTTGATTTCTAGGGTGATTGAGAGTACCCAAATGTCATAACCGCGTACAGAACACAAGGTGAATAAAGAGTTGGAATGATTTTTAGCATGGATTATTTGGAAAGAACTTTATATTATACAAAAGAGATGACCTGTAATTATTTTGATGAATAGAGCGTTAGTGATTTATTTTGGTTGTTGTACCTATTTGGGAAAATTGTTGTACTTATCTAAGGAAGGTTGAGAATTATTATTCCTCTTTTATTGTAATGGAATTTGAATGCCCTATTCCTTCTATTCCGTTGAATTTAGTTAGTCCTACAGATGAGTAGCACGCCGTTCGCTCTCCCAGGGCGGTCGGAGTGTTGCAAAAAATGTGGGCATCTTGGTTAACTACAGTTAAAATAGTCCGAGTCGAAGGGACGTGGTAATAGACGTGTGAAATATATGTTTGTGGGACTTGTATAACGAAGTGGAAGTGATAGAGTGGATTAAACGTCACATGAGGGGCGATAATCCATACATAAGTGTGCAATTAGAATAGCACGCCCTAACTTGATTGGAAGGCTGTGGGAAGCCATTCAAGAATTGGTATTCCTTGAATAGAGTAGAATTTAATTGTTATGAAGCACACCTGGAGCGGAGTTGTTATTAGTTAAGTGTGAGAGCGACTTGCGCATACAAAGAGTAATGATGTTAGTATAGTATAAGAGATCCAGAAGTGCGCTTCGTGGAGAGAAGAGCACGGGTCGAAACTTTCGGCATACTCCAAGGAAGGAAGGGGAGTATTACGTGTCACTTAATATGAGACATTTCAAGGGAAGAATCGATGTTTAGCGAGACGTAGTGAGTAGTCTCTACATGCACTGCCCATAGGTAAGGTTTGGTTGAAAGAGGAGAATCAACCAAAGAATTTTGTGTTTATCAAAAATTCCTGAAATTGGAAGAGGTTGGTAAAGTCGATAAAGTTCTTGGATGGGTTGCCATCCTCAAAACAAGATCAAGGATTTATCCCGAACATGTGAATTAAGTCGCCGAGAAGGAAGTGATTGATATTCCTTTGGGCTGGCTTACAATATTAACTAGTATGCCCCAGACTTCCTTTGAAAGGAAGGATCGCGCCAGTGCATGGTCCGGCGCAGTATAAATTTCTGAATCAGGATGAGATTGGTGAATCCCACCTTTGATATGGGATTTCAGGAACCAGCGGAGATAAGATTTCATTTCGAGTAGGATGTATCACCCTTAGCCAGGGAATAAGCGCATGGTGATTAAAGATTAGTGGAGCCACGTGAAGGAGATTTTGGAATCTTGGTATGATGATTTCAAGAATGCTCTATAGAAGGACTCGTACCTGTTTGTCGCGTACGAGGTACTTATTAAGGTTTTGTTATGGAAGAACCTCGACTATTCTCCTTCTGTAAGTTTAGAGGAGAGTAGATAATCAGAATTTTTGGATCGGTCGAGAAAATATCCGATAACTATGGTGGAATTCCACGACTGTTTTAGGCAGTCAAGAGTGGTCAAATGTTCGTATGATCTTCTCAGAATGGGAATTTTGTGTATGAATAAATCCGAGTAGTTGTCATGTAGTGAGGTGTGGCCTCCTAATGATAGTGAGATAATGGAATTTATAACGTATAGACGTAACCTATTCAAATGTTGTCAGTTGGGAGTGCAATGTGAAGTGTCTCCAATGAGAATGTAAAATAATGTTGCTGTGAGGAAAAAGCTATAGTGATTGAGCGCCGTACTATGTAGATAGTTTGCGTACTGACAAGGATATCCAGAATTGTGCTACCTGGTAGGCCTTATTTTCCGAATTTCGGGACGAAATTCCGTTATTAGGGAGGAAGTATGTAATACCCCATATTTTCATGGTTTTTAAATTTAAGGATTTATTAAATTTAATTGAGATAAATTAATTTAATTTTAATCCAGAATGTTGTTTTAAATATTTACTAGTGTGACGAGAGTTAGTAATTATTGGAAATTTGTTATTTGTTGAATATCACTGGATGAGTATAGTAATATATGAGATTTATTTTTATAATGTTGTCACGTGTGAATAAAATGACAATTGTGGAAATTTAAGTCGGGACGCGCCTGTGTTGTGTCGGGACTAAATGTGAATTAATAAAAGTGAATATTTTAAAGGTTGTTTGTATGGTCATTTTGAGTGCGCCAACGCGTTCAGAAGGGTCGAGATAGTCAGAAAAGTATACCCAGGGGTTTGATTTGGGTCTCGAGGCGTTTTTAGGCATAATTAGTACCCCGGGAGGGCATTTGAGTCATTTTGTATTTTTAGGTAATTAAACCCACGAAAATAAAAGGGGTTATATCAGATCTTAGGTTATCTCCTAGGGTTAGATAACTCAAAACACTAGAACGGCCATTGGAGAGGAGAGGAGAGAGCTCTCAAGGCATTCCAAGGCTCAAAACTCAAACGTTTGCACCGCTGCCGCCGCCAACGCGTAGATCGCGAGACGGGGAACGCCACCACACCAAATTCAACACCAAACCAGATTTCTGAAAATCCCGGGCAAGTGTTTACCTTGCTTATTTCGTTGATGCATCTTTCATATTGGTTTAGGAATGATTAGGATGAATTGTATGGAAGAAAAACCCAATTTGAGTAGGAAATTGCATGTAGTGATGACTTAAATGATAATCTGGAAACCTTTTGTGATGTAGAGGATTAAACCACGAAATTTTGATGTTGTATAAGAAGGAAACCTTAGAGTCAATCAGAATAAAGGAGAAAAATCGCGCTTCAGGACCCCCGAACCGGTTCGTATGTTCCTCGAACCGATTCGCCCCCCAAACCGGTTCGCCCCTAGGTTCGCGAATGTGTGCTGGTCTGGGGTGCTTTTTCTTCCATTCAACACTTAGAATTTTTTTCTTGTTTTCTGTCCTTTCTTGGATTTTTCTTCAACTTCAACGGGTCATAACTCATCAACCGTAGCTCGGATTTGGGTGCCGTTTCTTCCTGTGTTCTCGTTGTTCCGAGATCTTTAACTTTACAGTTGACTCTTCCTTCGGGATCTGGCTGAAGAATTACCAAAATGCCCTTGAACTTGCCTTCTTAGCTTTTCTTTCATTGTCTCGCTTTCTGTTTTGCGCTGCTTGCATAATTAACCTGTAAAACCAATAAGAGAAGCACGAAACACAAAATACTTGCCAACGAAGATTAGTTAGAAACGAACCATTATACTTGATATATAATAATGGGAAAATAAGGATAAATGTTGTGAATGTGGGTTATGGGATAAACCTAAATTGATATAATAAAAGTGGTATATTTATATGATTGTGTATGCATATATTATATACTTATGAAAATCATTCCCGCGCTACTTGTTATCCCTGAGGTTACCGCACTGGGACGATCTTATCTCGTGTGCCTTATGGGGGATATTGACTCGTACCCTAGAAGATAGGAATCCTAGGTACAGGCTATCGAATCGGTAGTCACGGTCCTAAGAGACGTGAGGGTATGTACTGACCTCTTGGACTTGGAAACTATGCTTCGCCTCAATACTATATGTGTATGTATTTATACAGTTAGAGAGTGATTCCGAACGTGTATTCCCTTTAGTACGATTGATACGGGGATTGGATAGCAGAGTATGCCTGCACCATTGTTTTTATGTGGGGTGCTGTTATGATATATATATTATACGAGTAGTTAATATATATATATATATATATATATGGAATTCTGAAATCTGGAACTGCCTATTGTGATTTGATATGTAGGACATGGTTGATGACTCAAATTAGTGGGGTGCTGTTATGATATATAATATATGAGTAGTTAATATATATATGAAATTCTGAAATCTAGAACCGCGTACTGTGATTTGATATGTAGGACATGGTTGATGACTCAATTATAAATAATTGTTTTGAGAAAGTATAATATGACACTGGAAAACTTTATTGATTTATAAAGTTAAAAGGAGAACCTTGGTTACGAATTGAAATCTTACGTTTTAAATACTTGTGTTGTTCAGTTGTAAATCCTGCGAATAACCTAAGATAAGTTAAATCATTGGGGAAAGATAGTGTGGTATATGACGAGATAGACCATTGGGAAGGTTAGTGCGATAGGAGTGCACATTAGAAGAGAGGCGAGAATTTCTTAAGAGAGTGTCGCACTAATATGTTGTTGCATTGGCCTGTATCAATTTAAATACTTGCTAAACGAATTTTTAAATCATATACATTATCGGGCTCTGACCCGTTTCTATTTCCTTTTCTCTCTTGTATATATATGTATATATTACAGGTGCCTAGCCACAGGGGCGTCTTACTTAGGATCCTTTGGAAGGAACGTGCTGCAGCTTAGGTGGGAGTTACAGGCCTGTTGTTTAGACGACTTCATCCATTTGATTCTACTCCTAGTTCAGTTTTATCCAGCAGGGGCATGTGTCGCCCTCTTTCTATTATTTAGTTAATATTGTCAGAGATTGAAATTTTTACTTTCAGTACCTTTGTTTCGGGATATATTATTGTCAGGATGTTTTCCTTTAGTGTTGTAAATGTTGGGATTTATTATTGATGCTTAAATTCGTGTATGTTCAATTCTATTTTTATTCTTAATGTATGACTCTTTAGATGTTAATGGTTTAAGGTTTTATAATCGGATTTAATAAAATGAGAATAAGGTTTTAAATGGTTTTGACACTTAGCTTAATTATTTAGGGTATTTAAATTGGAAAAGTATTTTTACGACAGTGATGCTAAGAATGAACCAACTGTTCACCTTGATTTTAATTTAATAAAGGAGTGATCGCCCGGTATTTAATTAGGCGGGGTGTCACATATAACTAAGTAAATCACATCTGCTATAATCTCTTAAGATCAAAATTTATTTCCCAAACAATTCATTGTGTTTCTTTCTAAGCTAGAAATATACATATGGCCCTAGGATATTGCTCGCTCACTTGTTTACCCATTCCAACCCAATCATAATGTCAGATATAAATACAGTAGTACAAAGACCATATATTTAACCTACATAACTATCCTTCAATATTAACCTAATCTAATCCTATAGTAATACTAAAGTAAAGTCTCAATAAAAACTCACCCAATCTTTCTTTCAGTCTTACGCACTGTTTAGTAGTAAATAATATGAAATCCAATAAAAATTATAAAAAAATACAAGACCTATGACAATGCCTTCCTATTTCGATTCTATAAAACTTAGAAAAAATCTCACGTTCATTAGAATGAGAAATTTACATCATAGGATCCTTCATCAAATAAAAAACATGTCGTGGTTCATCCTTAACTACAGAAATCAGCCACAAAACTCCTCAACGACCTACATTAAAGCCCTATTATGGTCTCGAATTGAATCCCCATCATACCAGAACCTAAAACTAACATTTGGGGATAAAAATCCTAATGATTTCTATTATTCATTAAAAAGGTTTTTTAGAATAATTTCAATCAATAATCAAATTAACTCAAAATTTCACATGAATAATTTATAAATCCCTTTTTATGACCAAATCATTAACTTTCCATATGATATTAATTAGTTATTAATATCAGTAAGTCACAATCATCAACATCATATAAATTAAATTTCCAATATAATTAAAAACCTTAAATCATATGGGACAGCATGATTCTAAATTAAAAAACACATTATTTATTAACATTTCAAGAAAACTCTTGCCTACAATTGGAAAATGAATAACCCCTCTTCAATCCCCTTAAATTATCCTCTCAAAGCATTCCTAACTTATCCAATGTGTTTAATGCTGATAGAGTTATGTTTAGTAGATGGAATAACCTAATTGTGATAGTTTCAGTCATTAATACACTCATAATTCTCAAAACTCCTAATGAGGTCTAAATTCAGGCCCTTAAAAGAGCCTAGATTACTATCGAGAATAGTCAAAAATCTCTCTTAAGGGTATACCTACCCTTCGAGGCTAATTAAAAGCAATAAAGGCATATAAATGGACACTCGTGCCACCCCAGATTTCAGTATAAATGATACTACTCACAACCCATGGTAATACCTCATAGCGTCAATAAAATAAAACACTTAATTTTTATATGCATTCACTTAGTACGCAATCATATAATTAATATTAGTAATTAATTATTACTCATACATGTTACAAAAATCATACTTCATGTGATATTATAAATGATCATCAAATTATTTCAATTTATTATTACGAAACCACATTAGTAATAATTAGTCCCATTTTTCAATTTAATGCTCATTTAATAACTAATAAATATAGTCCATAAAAATACATGGTATTACACTATGTTAGGTAACTTTTAAGTTATTTAAGTTACCCAATCAAAACAATTTGAAATGAACATGTGGTTCTACTCTCAATCACCATGAGTCATATGTGATATATGTATATCTGTTAATAAATTATTCTCCATTTCCCCGTTAAGAAATTGACCTCTTGGCTTAATAATCATACACTTTACTATTGTATTGCCAATATATATCATAGTTATGAATAAATACAATTG
Organism: Sambucus nigra; assembly: GCA_949130495.1. Lineage (NCBI taxonomy): Eukaryota > Viridiplantae > Streptophyta > Magnoliopsida > Dipsacales > Adoxaceae > Sambucus > Sambucus nigra. The sequence continues at coordinate 32,622,334 of OX422224.1, read as the reverse complement.
ACTCAACTCTAATATTCACAATTAGTCACATGCCACGAATTTAGGATATACGTTTCTAGAATATTTATTACATTATTTTTCAGTCATAAGTTATTAGTTATACATCACTATATAAATCATAAAATGGAACATACATCTTAAGTACGTTAAAATAGAATCACATAATCTTTATGGGTGTACAAAAATTATATCAAATATAATTAGGTTATGCTCATGTCCATAAACAAAGAAAAAAAATCAAACACCAATATCAACATAAGTATGGAACTAGTCATATAGAAAACAAATGGGTTAAAATCAAGCCCACATATAATGAAGGCATATCGCTATCTCCTTAGAGGATCAACCACGTGTACTAGGTATAGTTATATCTTGTCCCATGCCTATAATCTTAATGCATGAAAAAGGATAATGACTAGGACATCATACCAATCATGTTGCCCCATACCTCAGTATGTATGGGGGGATATCTCCATTAATCAAGGGGTACTTGCAGCATGTAGTGTCTGGGTTAAAAATGGACCTGGTAAAATTCATATGTATCACTGGAGTACCAGTACTATTTATGCCGTATGAAACTTATAAGGATATAAACCTATTATGCATTTTATGAGCACTCACACATGGTATGTTTGAACATAAAACACGTAAATATTCATAAACCTTAGCAACTACATTTCAACAAATGCGTACAACATTACATAAATAGGTTACACATATCTTTAATGATTAGTTAATAAGCACGTTAACTATAATCGACCATATGTACTATTATACCGATACCCCCAAGTATCTCCAAATAAAGGTGTCATCCCACACCTAATCATTACAATGATTAACCAGATATGATCATTACACTTCTATAATACCCCATCTTTTTAATGATTTTAATTGTGGAATTAATTAACATAAAAAAGGGAAATTTATTTATAATTAGCCTGTATTTAATTAAAAAATTACAAGCACGATGAGATTTAGTAGTTATTGATGTGAATTATGTTCAATATTACTTAGTTAGTAATGTAATATGTAATTATGAATTAATTATCTCAAGCGAATAATATGACAATTATGGAAATTAAGTCAGGACGCGCGTGTGAGTCGTGTCGGGATGCAATTTAATGAAATAAAAATTAAATTATTTATAAGTCACCCGTATGGTCATTTAAAGTGAACCAAAGTTTTCATAAGGGCCGAGATAGTCAGAAAAGTCTACCCATGGTTTTAGTTTGGGTCCCGGGACATTTTTAGGTTTAACCGACATCCTAGGAGGGTATTTTAGACATTTTTATTTTTTAGGAAAATAAACCCATGAAATTTAAAGGTCTTTATGAGCTTCTAAGTTTAGTCACCTAGGTATAGAAGTTACCATTCCGCAGAGGAGTCGTAGGAGGAAGAGGAGAGGTGTTCTTAGGAGTTCCTAAGGCAAAAAACATAAGTTTTCACCAGTGTCACCACCATCACGTATATCGAAGAGAGAGGATTACAACGATACCCTTCGTCATCAATGGTTAAGAACTTGATACATCGGGAAAGTATTATCTTATGTAAATTTATGGAAGATATATAATCCATGTTAGAATAGGGTGACATTTTTATGAAAATCTCATGTTTTGGAAGAATTTTGATAGTGTGAATCATGATTCTTGGGTTAAAATTTAAATGGGGTAGGTTTGTTTATGCATGTAGAATCAAACCCATGGTATTAAAATCAAATTTGTTGGAGAAATCTCGAAATTACATGTTGAATGGAAGATGAAGTCAGAACAAGGGTTCTTGACACTAAATATAGAAATTGGGTAAATTTATACATGTAGATGTTGTTTAAATGATTTGGACATGTTAGAAATTGTCCATACATGTTAATATAATCTGTAGTTTTCATGTATATAAATTTGGAGATGTTTCAAGACGATTTTGGTGGTTAAAAATCTAGAAACCCGTAACTGCTAAGAAAATATGGGTGAATACTGAGCGATCGATCGATCGACTGTTCGATCTATCGACCTATTGCTTCGATCCATCGACTCCCCTAGAACATGTGATTTATTTCTTTTTAATATTTGGTTAAATACCACTTTTTAGAAATCTTTATTGATGATTAATTGGACATATTGGGACTTACTAAAGGTCAGTAGGATACACTTGAGACTCAGAATATGGTATTATGTATGGGATTGAATGAGGAAAATATAAGTTTTAGTTGAATGAGTTGTGGTTAGAAATTATGTAAATTGGGGTTTAAATCAGAGAAACGATAACTTATGGTTAGTACCAGTATTCAGGGTACATTTTAGTCACTGAAATAACCAAAGGAATAAAAGGAAACTTAGTAACCTTTTAAGAGAGGGAAAGGTATTTGAAGTTATGCGACATGAGTTCCCGGATTAAATAGAATATTATGTAGGATATTCGAGATATAAATATACTACGTATGAGACTTGTAAAATGGAACGTGTGAATGGCTATTTGAGATTTAAATATACTTAAGTTGTGTGATTACCTATACTATGGACTATTATTTGTAATGCATCATACCGCTCTACTTGCTATCACAGAGGTTTTCGCTCTATGGCAATCTTATTCTAATGAGCCCATCAAGAGAATATGAACTTGTACCTTAGAACCATAGAACCTTGGTACAACCTATATGTGAATGATAGTGTAGACGGTCGTAGGGGTGAGTGGGTATGTGCATCTCCCCTATGACTTGAACATATTATTTGCCTCCATTATTTGTGATTTGTGCTTCATACGGTTCTCAAGTGGTTACGAACCGATAGTCCTTCATATAGTATGTGATATACTATGACTTGATAGCAGAGTATGCAAGCACCATAGGTTCGTCTCGGGGTGTCGTATAAGTATATATATTATGATAGTAATGTACATATATACTTGGGTTTAATCTACCATCCTGCTTAATAAATGAGAAAGAGTACGTAATATAAAAATAAACTAAAATGGTGGGAACTCATTTGAGTAAAGAAATACTTGAATCGATTAATAAGTATTGGAAATGTAAGAATGTATTATTCGGGTAATACAGTGAACACAATGACTTAGGCATCTTAGTGAGGAACTCTATTTAAACTAGTTAGGAGGAGTATTATAACTAGTATGGGTTCGGAGTATACGTAAGGAATACACAATAATTGAGTGGTGAGAATTTCAATTGAGAGCACATGTCCAACATGTATACAATATCTGATATTTATGCAATTTAAATACTTTTTATTTTCAAAATATTTTCAACTCGGGATCTGACCTGTTTTTGATCAAATCTATTTTGTTTTTGTAAAAACCTTTTGGTTGCCAGCCACATGTGACACCCCGCCTAATAAAATACTGGGCGATCACTCCTATAGCAAATTAAAACAGGAGTCGCATATGGATCATTCTTAGCATCACTGTCGAAAACCAACTTAATTACAAATAACCTATTAGGTTGGTGTCAAAATTTGACTTAACTACTCTTTTTAAACACTCACACAAATAAAACATCCACACAGTTATGTAAATGAAACTGAAATGAAAAAATAACCGAGCACTCGGTTCAAACATGATACAACCAAATCGAATGCCGCATTGAAAGGCGGAAAAAGAATAAATAAATGTAATTATGTTATTAGCCTGAATGTTTATACAATACCTCCTATCTAGAGTACAACGATAGAAGCGTCTATCGAAAACCTGGACACATCCACACCTGTTGCAGCAGACGTATGACTCGAAAGAAGTGTCATTCTGGCGTCCCTGTGTCTAGACACCTATATATATATATAGAAAGAGAGGGAAAAGTAGATAAACGGGTCAGAGCCCGAGTTGTGAAAATATTTAGCAAGAGCATAAATGCTTTATTTTTAAAAATATGTTTTATCTCATATTTAAATTGGTATCTCACTCCCATAAGATACCCCTCACCCTTTTTCTAATGGTGCGCACCTAATGCACTAGTCTTAAACATTCTAGCTAAGCTATCCCGCCTAACTAAACTAATTCACCCGTCTGCTAGAACCACCACAACCCGCGTACTAAGGGCTAAACTTCTCTCCATTCTCAACACTGCACTAAGTTCATGCGTGGGGTGTCTCGTGAAGCGAAATCCAAATAAGGAACCCCCCGATACACTACTACTTGGCAGTGTCAATGTTCGAGATCCATTAGGCCCTTCGTACACAAATAAATATATAAGCATATTCATATAAAAATATACATATTATATTCATTCTCATATACATCTTACAATATACATCCGGATAATATCTCCCGGACTGAGATTTACTCTATATTCACCTTTATAATGTACATCCAGATATATCTCCCGGACTGAGGTTATTCTCTATTCATTTGTATAATACACATCCGGATCTATCTCCCGGACTAAGATTATCTATACTATATAATACACATCCGGATCTTTCTCCCGGACTGAGAATCTCTATATTCTCGTAGACATATATATTAACTTGTTCTCATGCACAAGGAATATACTATATAATACATATCTGGATCTATCTCCCGGATTGAGAATCTCTATACACATCCGGATCTATCTCCCGGACTGAGAATCTCTATACACATCCGGATCTATCTCCCAGAGTGAGAATATCTATATTCTAATAGACACATATATTAACTTGTTCTCATGCACAAGGAATGTACTATATAATACACATCCGTATCATATTTTATATATACTTTAATCACATAGTATACATACTATATATTCCTCCTCGAACATATATAAATGGCCATAACTGCCAATCACATCTAGCGATGACAAATAATCCCAAAGATTCTCTTAAAGAATCATATTCATACGTTCACATACTCATGAAACTATACCCAAAGTGTTCCCTCACCCTTATAAATAATATGTAAGGACATTTTTCTCATGTCTAACATGTTACATTTGTGTATGTCGTACGCCGCTACATTTGGCACGTCACCTCACGATCTCACATGACGGCCCCTATCCGAATTTCGAGAATCAAGCATTCAACATCTCCATTAATGTGTCCCACATCTTCCTCAACGACTTCACGTTCCATGATTTTAGGGACTTAGTGCAAGTGGTACGCAAGGGAAGTCAAAACGGTGAAAAAAGGCACGATAGGAGAGTTCAAGGGCATTTTCGTAATTTTACAGCCATAGTCCGGAGGTCTGGTCAACTGTAAAGTTGAAGATATCACCGTAACTAAGATACTGGAAGAAACGACACCTCAATCTGAGCTACGGTGAAGGAGTTATGACCTTTTGAAGATGGAGAAAATTCCTTAAAGAATGCTGATTTTTTTTATCCCCAAACCAGAGAGGTACCCCAAACCGCATGTGGAACCGGTTCGGGGTACCTCAGAACCGATTCGGGGTACCTGACGTTGGAAGAGTCCCCAAGTTTTAAAACTCTTTTGGTTTCCTTATAAAATCCAACTTCGGGGGAGCTGTTTTGCAAGATTTTGGAAGACGTTTTTGAGAGTCCCAATTACTCTAGTCTTCATATTTTTTGAGTTCCAAGACTCATGTTTTGATTCACACAATTGCCAAACCTTTGTGAATATTTTTGGTAACCCAAGAACACAACCTTGTGTTTGTTCAAACCTTTGTGGAGAGATCTTTGCAACCGAGGGCTGCGTGTCATTGCTGAGGGAGTCTCTACAAAGTTTTATTGCTGCGTGTCATTGAGGAGTGCTGCGGTTCTTCCTTTGTTGATTGGACTGAGGTTCATGTGGGTTCGTTGCGTGTGGATTCATTGCTGACGACACCGACCGACGCCTGCGGGTATTCGTGTGTCACTGTATTTCATTGTAATCTGTGTAAGTTGCGATTTACTTATTATAGTGAAATAAAAGGTTTTGCCCTGCGAGGATTTTTCCTTAACTTTGTGTCGCATGATTTATTTATGGTTTGACACACACACACGTAGTTGTTTGTTTATGGGTTGTTTCTAAATAGACTCGAATTAAATAAGGGTTTCTTGGAATCTCGAATTTAGTTTAATTTAAATCAATTATCACACAAGATTGAATATTTGCAAGAGTTCCAAACTCAAAGTGATATTTATCGTGAGCACTTTGGTAATTTGTGTATTGATTTTGATTCTTTGAAAATTTCCAAAAAGGAGAGTGATGATAAGGTCCTATTTTTAGAAAAAGAATTGGAGGACCTTAAAAATTTGATGGTTTGTGTTTGTGCCAAAGAGGATAAAAATATTTTAGTCAATAAGTTTGTGGCACGTGAAAGGACTCTTAGGAAAAAGTTTGCTTTAATTGAAGGGGAGAGAGATACGCTTTTAGAAATTGTTGAAAATTTGAAAAAGCAATCCCTATCTTGGGAATAGTCTAATTTGTTGTTTGAATCAAATATTTTGAAGTTGAAAAATGATTTAAACGATTCAAGTAGGTGTGATTGTGATGGTAATGGCTCATCTTGTTCTCATGCTTCTAGTGCTAAAGCCAAAATCATTATTTGTTTTAGAGGGTCAATTAATCCCAAGGACATTAAAAAAGATCACACTTTAGGTAACATTCCTCCCGTTTACACATGTTCACATTGTGGTAGGAAAGGTCACCTTAGGAGATTTTGTTTTGATCTTGGAAGATGCCCTAGGAAGTTTATGTCTAGTTTTCTCGTGGTTCTCAAAGCCCCCACACGACGTTTCACACCTATTTGGGTTAGGAAATCACTTTTAGAGGCACTAGATTTTAGACAAGTTGATTCCCGTTTGCTTGCACATGATTCTTCTCTTGCCATATCATATAGATGATTGTGTTTGCATATTTGTCATACTCTAGTTGAGGTTTCATGTTACATATTTGCTAGTGTGCTGACATGTACTTTTTTTATGTTTGATTTTTTTTGGAAAAATTGTGAAAAATACAAAAAGATTTTATTTTTGATAAAATTTTTGAAAAATCCAAAAAGATTTTTGTATTTTTTTTGCACCGTTTATGGATGAACACTTTGGATGACCGAGTCACAACATCATTCCATTTTACATGTGACTATTTGATAGTGTTTTGAGACAATAGGTCAATTCATCCTTGTGCTTTATAATGTTTGGAGTCATTAAGATGTAATTAAGTGTTACTTCCTACATGTTTGACTCATGTTTTTCTTTATTGTACACATGCACGGATTTGTTTGATTATTGTGTTTGTCTTATCACATGTTGGTTGGGTGTTTTCACTTCAATCCTGTCCTTAAAACGAACCAAGCGATATAAATTTTGATAAGGAAATTGTGCATATAAAAACCGTTTTGTGAGTTTGTGCGCTTTGTTTTAAAACGGGGAAGGGCTGCGAAAGGGTCATTTTTCCTTTACGAATACTAAGCCACCGTTAAATTGGACCTAAAAAATGGAGGAATTTTATTATCCGGGGTCCAAAGAGGTTTAAAAGAGCCCGAAAAAAAATTGAAAGGCAATAAAAAGAAATTCATGCTAATTATGGGCCATTTAGGTTTTTGCACCAATTCTCCAATGTTTGAGAATTTAGATTACCTCTAAAAAGAAACTATATATGAGGGAGTTTGGTTGGAGATTTTATAACGGATTTGCACATCCTTGAAAATCTTGAAAAAGCGCTAAATAGTTTTGGACGTTATTGGTTTGGAAATCATTTGACTTTGATTCGTTGATTTGCATAAGACGATGTCATCTAAATTCAACAAATTTTTACACCTAAGGATACCTTTGATGTTCATTCGTTAGGGGTACACATATGCATCGTGCACATATGATTGATTGAGTTGATTTACCTATCGAATGTGTTCACACCCATTCATTCCGTTTCCATGACTTGGTTGTTTGAGTCTAAATCCATGGTGTGATTTTTGTATCATATTTTTTTCAAATGGTAACTATTTTTTTTGTTTTCTATGAAAAATTTGAAAAATCAAAAATAGTTTGCGAAGATTTTTTTTTAGCATCTCCTTGCAAGAGCACGTTTGCCATTTGATTGATGCCTTGATTTGTATACCGTGACACCCCGATTTTTCTTGTTTGATTCATTCTTCTTATTTCTCTATTTGGGGACATCATAAAAAGGGGGAGAAAGAATTATCTTATTTTGGGGGAGTTTTTGAAAGTTAACTTATGCTTATCATTTATTGGTATCTATGTTTATCTCATTTCAAACTCGATATGTCACTTGGTATTTTTTCTTTATCTCATGTGTGTAGGTACTACATTGATGATCACTAAATTGCACACCCTGATGAGAAAAGATTTAATATTCCTGACGATTTGAAGAACAAACGATGGAGACTATTCACTTGTACCTTTTCCAGTTTTGGGTTCATGGGAGGGAAGATTTGTATAGGCAATTTTGTTTTTTGATAATTCGGATTTTTTATGTATGTACCGGCATAGACATAGGGGGAGATTTGTAAGGACATTTTTCTCATGTCTAACATGTTACATTTGTGTATGTCGTACGCCGCTACATTTGGCACGTCACCTCACGATCTCACATGACGGCCCCTATCCGAATTCCGGGAATCAAGCATTCAACATCTCCATTAATGTGTCCCACATCTGCCTCAACGACTTCACTTTCCACGATTTTAGGGATTTAATGCAAGTGGTACGCAAGGGACGTCAAAACAGTGAAAAAAGGCACGATAGGAGAGTTCAAGGGCATTTTCGTAATTTTACAACCATAGTCCGGAGGTCTGGTCAACTGTAAAGTTGAATATCTCGCCTCAACGAAGATACTAGAAGAAACGACACCTCAATCTGAGCTACGGGGAAGGAGTTATGACCTTTTGAAGATGGAGAAAATTCCTTAAACAATGCTGATTTTTTTTATCCCCAAACCAAAGAGGGTACCCCAAACCGCATGTGGAACCGGTTCTTAACCCACCGCATGTCTGAGTATTTTAATTGTATGTCACCGTTGAGTAAAGCGACAAAAGGTAAGATTTTAATTGGAAAACCTGCATTGAGATGTATTGGGTTAAAACAGTGGACTACGGTTAAGTACCTCGGATGGAAATTTTGACCGCGCAGTGAGTCTCGGAATGACTGAGATAGTCAGAAAAGAGTGTCTGATGGTCCAAATTGAGTTTCAAGAATTTTTAAACGAATAGGAACTCGAATTGAGTAAACGAGTCATTTTTGGGTTTTATGGGGAATAAACCCTTTTCTCCCTATATAAGGAGGGTGAGGGGGAGAGAATAGAAAGAACAGAGAGAAGAGAGAGAGGAAGGAAGAAAAAGAAGAGAAAAGGGAGATTTCGGGCCAAACTCCATCGGACTCGACTCGGGATCGGTGAATTTTATCCACGAGGCAAGTGTTTACTTGCTTTATTTACTTTTAAGCATAAATCTCATATCATATTTTGGTATTAACAAACCCTAAAAATTTTGGGTTGGGTTTTCGTGGATTAAACTGGTTTTCGAGAGTTAAAACGAATAAACCCCAATAATTTTCCAATTCAAGAAACTTAGGATTTAATTGAAATTAATTGCTGGTTTTGGGTTCCAGGATGTTTAGAACCCTTTTTATATGTGTATATGTTGTTGGTTGAGGTTGTAGGACATTAGAGATGGAGATAAAAGCCTGGGAGAAGCTTTCATGGCCGAAGCAGCTTCTCGGAGAAGAAGTTGTCCGCAATGATCGATCGATCGAGGGTAGAGGATCGATCGATCGAACCATCGATCGATCGACCCTTTAGAAATTTTGGCAACTTTTCCTAGTGTTAATTGGATGGGATAAATTCAAATTCTAAATTGAGATCGGGGTTATTTATGTGAGGAAATAAGGAATCTTTTAAGAGTAATAATCAGCCGATGGAGGGAAATTATGGGAATTCAGTGAGTGTTTTAGGTGGGTGACACTAAAATATTATTTTCTAGGAAAAATAGATAAGTTGAGGAATTCGAAGGGTGGGGTTCCTAAAATAGGTTGGGGACCTCTAAATGATTATTTGGACAAGATGTAGTCCTTGGGTTCGTGGAAAAGAAATCCACAACCTATTTAATTTAAGGGTGTTCGGGGACGAACATCAATTGGGATAGTTTCAGTGGCCATTTTGGCCTATATGATTATACGTGTGAGATAACATAATTTTGTTGATGATAGTTGAGGGAATCCTATGAGATTATTAAGATGAATTGGAGAATATACTTATTTATTTAATCTAAATTGGTATATTTGGAGATATCCACTAACTCCTTAGATGGGAATAAGGTATTTATTATTTATCAGAGTGAGGGAACACTTTGGGTATAGTGTCATGAGTATGTGAACGTATGAATATGATTCTTTGAGAGAATATTTGGGATTATTGGTCATCGCTAGATGCGATTGGATATTATGGCCATTTATATATGTTCGAGGAGGAATATATAGTATGTATACTATGTGATTAAAGTATATATAAAATATGATACGGATGTGTATTATATATTATATTCCTTGTACATGAGAACAAGGTAATATAGATGTCTATGAGAATATAGAGATTCTCAGCTTGGGAGATAGATCCGGATGTGTATAGAGATTCTCAGTCCGGGAGATGGATCTGGATGTGTATAGAGATTCTCGGTCCGAGAGATAGATCCGAATGTGTATAGAGATTCTCAGTTCAGGAGATAGATCCGGATGTGTATTATATAGTATATTCTTTATGCATGAGAACAAGGTAATATATATGTCTACGAGAATATAGAGATTCTCATTTCCGGAGATAGATCCGGATGTGTATGATATAGTACAGATAATCTCAGTCCGGGAGATAGATCCGAATGTGTATTATACGAATGAATAGAGAGGAACCTCAGTCCGGGAGATATATCTGGATGTACATTATAAAGATGAATATAGAGTAAACCTCAGTCTGGGAGATATTATCCGGATGCATATTGTAAGATGTATATGAGAATGAATATAATATGTATATTATTATATGAATATGGTTATATATTTGTTTTTGTATGAAGGGCCTGATAGATCTCGACCATTGACACTACCAAGTAGTAGTGTATCGGGGGGTCCTTATTTGGATTTCGCTTCGCGAGACACCCCACGCACGAACTTAGTGCAGTGTTGAGAATGGAGAGAAGTTTAGCCCCTAGTACGCGGGTTATGGTGGTTTTAGCAGACAGGTGAATTAGTTTAGTTAGGCGGGGTAGCTTTGCTAGAATGTTTCAGACGAGTGCATTAGGTGCGCACCATTAGAAGAGGGGTGAGGGGTATCTCATGGGAGTGAGATACCAATTTAAATATGAGATAAAACATATTTTTAAAATTAAAGCCTTTATGCACTTGCTAAATATTTTCACAACTCGGGCTCTGACCCGTTTATCTACTTTTCCCCCTCTTGCTATATATATATATATATATATATAGGTGTCCAGACACAGAGACGCCTGGATGACACTTCTTTGGAGTCAAACGTCTGCTGCAACAGTTGTGGATGCGTGCAGGTTCTCGATAGATGCTTTTATCCTTGTACTCTAGATAGGAGGTACTGTATAAACATTTGGGCTAATAACCCAATTGCATTTATTTATTCTTTTTCCATCTTTTAGTGAGGCATTCGATTTGGTTGTATCATATTTGAACCGAGTGTTCAATTATTTTATTTCATTTCAGTTTCATTTACATAAACTGTGTGGATGTTTTATTTGTGTGGGTGTTTAAAAAGAGTAGTTAAGTAAAATTTTGACGCCGGCCTAATAGGCTATTAGTAATTAAATTGGTTTTCGACAATGATGCTAAGAATGATCCATATGTGACTCCTGTTTTAATTTGTTATAGGAGTGATCGCGCAGTATTTTATTAGGCGGGGTGTCACAGATGGTATCAGAGCATCAGGTTCTAGTGTCCTTAGGAATCTGTGCCGACGTACTACGCTTTCAGTGTTGCTCTCGATTTGATGTAGAGCCTTATGATTAGCATTGTTGGTTTCTCTTGCGAGATTTCGTTCTCCTGCCATAGTATAAGATTATGTAAATCTTTTGCGCGCTCATTTGAGATTTGTGTGCGGGGCTTGGATGGCAGCAAGAGGCGGGGCTTAGCTGGAGAAATTGGTAGAAGTCAAGGACAAGGACCGTAGTATAGGTCACTTCCTTTGTAGTGTTTTCTAAGGATTGTTGCAACGACTACTAAAGTATAGTAGTTATGAGTACCACAGTACCGCTATTGTAAAGAGTGGTACTAAAGTTGAATTTCCTGGTGACGATAAGGGTTCGAAAGGGATCTTACGGATAGTTTTAACCGTGATTCCCCATGATTTAGTAGGAATGAGAAGAATGGAGTTTCTGAATTATTCACAAAAGGATCGACCAGAGGCCGACAATGAATAAAGAGTAAGATGGAGAAGCGAACCTTGTACCGAGGTGATGTAGGTGCAATGAATAATGAGTCCTTTTGAACAATGATAGGCTCACTAGAGCAGTGTTGCTAACATGTATGGAGAATGTGTGTGTTCGAGGACCCCATTAGTGGACATCCACCCGGGGAATTTGCTAAAGCAGGGTGTTGAGGTCGGTAGTGGAATCTCCTTTTAACAAGAAGAAGTTAGGGGGAATTAGTAAAGTGATTATCAGGATAGGGGCAATGGAGTCCAAGATACTGATAACTTTATCATAGTCAGGAAGGTCAGTGATGAAAATAGTGATGTGGAGTGTGGAGCCGCACGGGTGTTTTTCCCGAGAGGAATAAAGGACAAGGTTAGGGTGCCTAGATGGGGCATAGAGTTAAGTAATTTTGGTTTAGTTAGGACAAGTGTACCAGGTCCGAGAACCAATTAGAATAGATAACTGCGAAGTTATTGTTATGAGTTTCACCTCAAAAGGAAGAGGTATAATTGGCGTGGCTAGATAAAGTCGCGGTGTTCGTTAGCCCCAGACTCTTGTGTGTAAATTGAGCTTTGTGGCGGTATCGATAACATTATGTAATGTAGGCCTATGTGTTTTCGTGGTAGCAGAGTTATATTTTTCTTTCATTCGCTATAAAGGCGGGTGTTGATATATTGAATATATATATCTGGCTTATGATACTCGTCTTATATGTTTATACGAGTATGGTAATATTATGAGTATATTATATTCTCCATTGTTCGAAGCGATAACAGACTAATGATGGCAAGACTATCGTTCCCGCAATTCCAGGGTGGAATGGGTTGTTGTTGCGATATCTCACCTGGATACAGGTTGAGTTCGCCTTTATTGTGGATATATGAAACTCTGGTAAGTAGAGGTTTCATTATTATGATGTGAGTGCGTGGCGACCTTATAGATGTGATTTAAGGTATGCAGGGCTGACTGTTGAGCTGTGAGTTTAAGCTCATTATTCTTTGGGCAAGGACTGTGTGGGGTGCGAGCGCTCAGGGGTATGGCTAGAGATGGGTTGAAAGAGGGGATAGGATTATACCGGTTGCATATTCGAAGATAACGGACCTCCACGATCGATAAAGTTAAGTAGTAGTGTGTTGGAGGGGTTCCTTATTTGGATTTCTCTTTGCGAGATGCTCCACGCATGAACCTTAACGACGTCGGGAGTGGAGAGATGTTATAGGATGCAAGGATGTGGGTCTTGTGGATAAGTCATATAGTGTGGATGAAACACTATAGACTATGAGCCATATGATGATGGTATGTTTATGGAAATATTATGCTATGGAAAAGCGCTAAAATGTTTCTCTCACCTTAAGTAAATGTGAGGCAAGGTAAAGAAAAGTGATTTGAGGCTTATGGTCGGGCCTTGTGCAGAAGGCATATTTTAGAGTTAATGCGTTTTGGGTAAAATAATCATAATGTCTCGATGGAGAATAGGCGCCCGATCGATAGAAAGATAGTGATAGAAGAGTGTTAGTTAGGTTAGCAAGTTCAGATTTAGGACATCCCGCTGATGTGCCTCAAAGCGTTATACCTCGATGACAGACGATGCGAGGGAGTAGTGTAACGGGAGGGTTCCTTGTCTGGATTTCGCTTTGCGAGACGTCCAACACATGAAACCAATAAAATGTCAGAAGTTGAGAGAGGCCTTGGGCACTAGGGATATACTTAGGATTGTACTCGTTTCACGTAGGTGGGGAAACGACTAGATCCTCGGTTATTAGAGAATAAGTTCAATAGAGTTATTGGCGCCGATATAGAAAGATTTTGGGAAGTAAATCACAAGAAGATTGGTTGATTAACCCTGAGGAGAATTAAAATTTCGCGGGTGGGAAGGACCCATGTGTGAGTATTACACCGAGGAAAGAAAGCCCTTATTTAGAGAGAGTGTTACGTGTTGAACCTTTGTAATGGTCGTGTAGATGTGCACGGGTTAAAAAGGTTCATGGGAACCTTAGTAAGTTGGTTTTATATACTGCCTGAAATAGAAAAGGCTTAGTATATAAAGTTAAAGTTTATGCTGTAAGGCAGTTAGAAATGGATTTTGGAGTATGTTGGATGGAAAGTCGTGCCCAAGATAAGAAAGGACACTGACAATAATGGTCGAGCGATAGAGTAATTTCTTTTTGGGGGCAAATTAGATATCCAGATATTGACGAGCGAATGTTTAGAATCGTGTTTGGACGTTAGAGCGGCGGCTGTAGGCTTGTCTTTCCACATGGGGCACAAGAAATGATGGGTGCAATGTGGCGTTATTGGAGTCACTTTACGACCGTGGTAGCCATATAGTGTATGGTTAGGAACCATTAGGTGAGTATCGTCCCCCTTGAGGTATTAGGATTTGGAGCGATCTTAGGTTAGTACTAGTAGCATCGGTTTTATCTGAATTTCGAGGATGAAATTCCGTTGTAAAGGGGGGGGGGGGTATGTAACATCCCGTCCTTTTGGGGATAATTAAATTCCATAATTGGGTATAAGTTGGAAATTTGAGGAATTTCTCGGAATAGTAATTTTCAGAATTTTTAAGGATTAGATCATTTTCGATGGGTGATATATTTACTTTTGGTATTAAGTAAATATGTCGGAGTATTTTAATTATATGTCGCATTGAGTAAAGAGACAAAAGGTAAGATTTTAATTGGAAAACCCGCATTGAGATGTATTGGGTTAAAATAGTGGATTGTGATCAAGTACCTCGGATGGAAATTTCGACTGCGCATTGAGTCTCGAAATGGCCGAGATAGTCAGAAAAGAGTGTCCGATGGTCGAAATTGAGTTTTGGGAATTTTTAAACGAATAGGGACTCACAATTGAGTAAACGAGTCATTTTTGGGTTTTAAGGGGTATAAACCCTTTTCTCCCTATATAAAGGGGGTGAGGTGGAGAGAATAGAAAGAAAAGAGAGAAAAGAGAAGAAAAAGAAGAGAAAAGGGAGATTTCGGGCCAAACTCCACTGGACTCGACTCGGGATTGTCAGATTTTATCCACGAGGCAAGTGTTTACTTTCTTTATTTACTTTTAAGCATAAATATCATATCATATTTTGGTATTAACAAACCCTAAAGATTTTGGGTTGGGTTTTCGTGGATTAAACGAGTTTTTGGGAGTTAAAATGAATAAACCCCAATAATTTCCCAATTCGAGAAACTTAGGATTTAATCGAAATTAATTTCTGGTTTTGGGTTCTAGGATGTTTAGAACCCTTGTTATATGTGTAGATGTTGTTGGTTGAGGTTGTAGGACGTTAGAGACGGAGATAAAATTTTGGGAGAAGCTTTCATGGCCGAAGCATCTTCTCAGAGAAGAAGCTGTCCACCATGATCGATCGATCGATCGACGACCAGGGGTCGATCTATCGACCCTTCAATAATTTTGGCAAATTTTCCTAGTGTTAATTGGATGGGATAAATTCCAATTCTAAATTGATTCGGGGTTATTTATGTGAGGAAATAAGTAATCTTTTAAGAGTTAATAGTCAGTCGATGGAGGCAAATTATGGGAATTAAGTGAGTGTTTTAGGTGGGTGACGCTAAAATATTATTTCGAGGAAAAATAGATAAGTTGAGGAATTACAAGGGTGGGGTTCCTAAAATAGGGTGGGGACCTCTAAACGATTATTTGGACAAGATGTATTCATTGGGTTTGTGGAAAAGAAATCCACAACCTATTAAATTTAAGGGTGTTCGGGGACGAACATCAATTGGGATAGTTTCAGTGGCCATTTTGGCCTATATGATTATACGTGCGAGATAACATAATTTTCGTGATGATGATTGAGGGAATCCTATAAGATTATTAGGATGAATTGGAGAATATACTTATTTAGTTAATGTAGATTGCTATATTTGTAGATATCCACTAAATCCTTATATGGGAATAAGGTATTTATTATTTATGAGAGTGAGGGAACACTTTGGGTATAGTGTCATGAGTATGTGAACGTATGAATATGATTCTTTGAGAGAATCTTTGGGATTATTGGTCATCGCTAGATGTGATTGGAAATTATGGCAATTTATATATGTTCGAGGAGGAATATATAGTATGTATACTATGTGATTAAAGTATATATAAAATATGATATGGATTTATATTATATAGTATATTCCTTGTGCATGAGAACAAGGTAATATATATGTCTATGAGAATATAGAGATTCTCAGTTCGGGAGATAGATCCGGATGTGTATAGAGATTCTCAGTCCGGGAGATAGATCTGAATGTATATAGATATTCTCAGATCGAGAGATATATTCGGATGTGTATTATATAGTATATTCCTTGTGCATGAGAACAAGGTAATATATATATCTCTACGAGAATATGGAGATTCTCAGTCCGGGAGATAGATCTGAATGTGTATTATATATTATAGATAATCTCAGTCCGGGAGATAGATCCGGATGTGTATTATACAAATGAATAGAGAATAACCTTAGTCCGGGAGATATATCTGGATGTACATTATAAAGATGAATCTAGAGTAAACCTCAGTCCGGGAGATATTATCCGGATGCATATTGTAAGATGTATATGAGAATGAATATAATATGTATATTATTATATGAATATGTTTATATATTTGTTTTTGTACGAAGGGCCTAATGGATCTCGACCATTGACACTGCCAAGTAGTAGTGTATCGGGGGGATTCCTTGTTTGGATTTCGCTTCGCGAGAAACCTCACGCACGAACTTAGTGCAGTGTTGAGAATGGAGAGAATTTTAGCCCTTAGTAATCGGGTTGTGGTGGTTCTAGCAAACGGGTGAATTAGTTTAGTTGGGCGGGGTAGCTTAGCTAGAATATTTTAGACGAATGCATTAGGTGCGCACCATTAGAAGAGGGGTGAGGGGTACCTCATGGGAGTGAGATACCAATTTAAATATTAGATAAAACATATTTTTAAAAATAAAGCATTTATGCACTTGATAAATATTTTCACAACTCGGGCTCTGACCCATTTATCTACTTTTCCCTCTCTTGCTATATATATATATATATATATATTATATAGGTGTACAGACACAGGGACGTCTGGATGACACTTCTTTGGAGTCAGACGTCCGCTGCAGCACCTGTTGATGCGTGCAGGTTCTCGATAGACGCTTCTATCCTTGTACTCTAGATAGGAGGTACTGTATAAACATTCGGGCTAATAACCTATTTGCATTTATTTATTCTTTTTTCACCTTTTAGTTCGGCATTCGATTTGGTTGTATCATATTTGAACCGAGTGTTCGGTTATTTTATTTCGTTTTAGATTCATTGACATAAACTACGTGGATGTTTTATTTGTGTGGGTGTTTAAAAAGAGAAGTTAAGTAAAATTTTGACGCCAGCCTAATAGGTTATTAGTAATTAAATTAGTTTTCGACACTGATGCTAAGAATGATCCATATGCGACTCCTATTTTAATTTGATAAAGGAGTGATCGCCCGGTATTTTATTAGGCGGGGTGTCACACCACGGGGACACCAAGCATAGTAGATCCATTCAGTTCACATGATGTAGATGCTATGGAAGTTACAGGACATCGGTAGTATACGCCTACACATTCATTCTTTATTCATTCAGAAACATTGATTTCATTTAGGATATGTTGCCCGTTGTCATTTAGAGATAGTACTTTTCAGATAATCATTTATATTTCAGTTGTTTCATTTCAGATTATAGTATTTGGGCTTTATTCTTGAAGTGTTTACTCCGGAGTTAGTTCATTTCATTATGTCGTTTTAATTCCTATGAGTTTTTATTGGATGGTGAATGTTTAGTTAATCATTTAGTTGCCAGCATGAAGTACTAAAATAAAATAAAATAAATATAATTTGACATCTAATTTTTAAATACTAGGTGGTTAGTAATTAATAAAAAGTTTTCGATGGTGCATCTAAGACTGATTCCAACTTGGTATTCTGTTTCAATTTAATAGTGAACAGATCACCAGGTAATTAATTAAGCGGGGTGTCATAGGTAATATCAGAGCATCGGGTTCTAGAGTACTTAGGATATGTGCATCTTATTATGCTTGTAGCATATATTTCTTTGATATAGAGACCTATATTTAGGAATTTTGTATTCATTAATTGCTCATTTTACGTCTTCCGCTATTTGAGATATTTTCTATGGGCTTCTAAAGCTTCTCTCTCATTTCAAATGTCTCCCGGACATGCACATCGAGATCCTACGATTGCCCAGCCCGAGCCCCAGCCAGCTCCAGCCTAGGGTACGATGACCATTATGGAGGTTGCCGCTATTATAGCACAAGTGGTAAATGCAACTTCAACAATGGTTAGTAGGCCCCATTATAGGCACAGGCGGTCACCCCAATAACAGTTCACTCATTACCTTCTACTTGGGAGTCAGTCAAAGATGCCTTTTAGAAGGCACATACTCTAGAGTTCGCATGGAGTTCCGATGTTGTGGTAGCGAGCCAGCGGAAGAAGGACATCTAGCGATACTTGAGGATATACAAGTGAACTGAGGTTTAGAGGTAGATAATAGCTACTTTTAATCTAGCGGGAGCATCACTTCAGGGGTCGAAGTTTATCACCACTAATGAGGAGAGACAACATGACCATTTAGGACTTCTGGGTGCGGTTCGATCGTAAATATTTCCCCTTTGTCCTTCAAACTGAGATGAGGCAAAAGTTACTAAACCTCACCCAAGAATAGAAGACCGTTCGTTGTATAATACGAGGAAGAGTTCACTAATTTTCTTACTATAGTTCCAGATGAGGTACCGACAAAGGAGAAGAAAATTCGGATGTTTATGGATGGCTTGACTTGGAGGATTCGCCAGTACCTTTTAGGGAACCTTTCGTTGGATACGTATAGGGATGTACTTAAAGGTACCCTAATAGATTTCCAGGATCAACGTTTCCATCTGAAGGGTAGTAATGAGTGGGGGAGTCCAGCCAACAAGGCATGATAAGAGGTAATGGTTCCAGTGGGGAACTACCATCTCAGGGTCAACAATGATAGGGTGAGAAGAGTTTCAATCAAGGGGACCCTGCTAAGAGGTTCAGATCAGGTGACTATAGGAAGGGACATGGAGGTTTTAAGCAGGGGCATCAGGGTCAATCTTGTCATTAGGTCCACTAGTAGCAGGGCCACTAGGGCCAACAACATTTCCAGCAGGGTCCAAGAGAGGGGTGGTAATGGCCAATAGGGCCGAGGATAGCAGAATCAGAGGGGAGGAAACATTAGAGGAGATGTTTTGTCTGTGGAAGAAATGGTCATCGATGTTAGGGTTGTCCTAAGAGGGGTAAGGCCCCACCGCAGCAGCAACAGTAATAGGGTGCTCGACAGGAGCCCCATCGAACAATCTTTCCAGCCTCCCTCCCAGTACCACTATAGATGCCACCCTTACCAATTGTTCCAATAGTTCCAGTTCAGCAGCGATAACTATAATATGAGCATGTTTACAATGTCCACCAGGCCACAACTCCCCAAGCTCCACTCATGGTTCAAGGTATGTTTTCTATTTAGGGGACTGTAGAACATATATTATTTTACATAGGGGCTTCACACAGTTTTATTTCCACTAGTTTTGTATGGGCCATGTGATTATTAGACATGATGGATAGTGTGAATACTAGTGTAGATTCACTGTTGGGATATGGGTCACTTCTATTCTTTATATGTCGGGGTGTGGCTATAGATATTGAGAGATTAATTTTTCTATCTGATATGTTCGTATTGGGTATGAACGAGTATGATTCTATTATCGGGATGGATTGGCTAGTTACGTGTAGGTCCATAACTAACTGCTATAGTCATAGTATTGTGTTCGTTGTACCGGGTCAGGAGATGTTTTTGGTGGCGATGCCTCATCCTCAGGGAGGTTATCCCACCTATTTATATTATATATATGAGTAAACCTATAAGTATGTAGTGATACAACTTTATTCGATTCCGGTTCTTCGTGAGTTTGTTGATGTATTTCAGGACATAACAGGGCTATTGCCCATCAAAGAAATAGAGTTTGTGATAGAGTTCGCACCAGGAAATCGACTGATAAACTGTACACTTTACCATATGGATCAGACAGAGATGAAGGAGTTACGGGATTAGATCGAGCCATTATTAGTACATGTCTTCATTCGTAGGATTACCTTATATTGGGTTACTCCCGTACTGTTCGTAAAGAAGTGAGATGGGTAATTATGGTTGTCTATTGACTACCGGGAGGTTAATATGGTCAAGATATGGAATAAGTATCTGTTGTCCAGTATCTATGACCAATTTGACTAGTTGAGGGTTCTTCCTACTTCTCGAAGATAGACTTCAAGTCGGGATACCATCATTTACGTATCAGAGAACAGGACGTGCATAAGACTGCTTTCTTGATGAGATATGGATCCTATGAGTTCAGGGTTATGCCATTTGTGATAACCAATGCACCAACCATATTTATGGACTTGATGATTAGGGTGTTAACATAGTTCTTAGATCACTTAGTCATTATCTTTATGGCTAACATCCTGATTTATTCCCAGACTTAGGAGGAGCATGCAGAGAATTTGAGATTGGGGAACATTATTTCTGAAGAGGGGATATCTATAGATCCGGGGAAGGTGTCAGTGGTGAGGGAGTGGGGAAAACCCACAACGTTGATAGAGATACGTAGGTTCTTGGTGCTGGCTGAATACTACAGGCAATTTATTCAGGAATTCTCGAGGATAGCGGGTCCGTTGACCAATTTGACTCGCAAGGGGGTGCCATTTATCTAGGATGATGCCTGTTAGTTGGCTTTTGATTAGCTGAAGGACAAGCTAACTTCAGCACCAGTTCTATTACTGCCCATGACGGGGGTGGTATACCTTGTTTATATTGATGCGTCCTTACTAGGACTTGGGGGTGTGCTTCAGCAGGAGGATAAGGCTATAAAATATGCTTCCTGTGATCTTAAAACTCACAAGAGGAGTTATCCCACCCATGAATTGGAGTTAGTATCAGTCATGTTTTCACTTTGAATCTGGAGACATTATCTATTGAGGGAGAAGTTTTGCCTGTTCAGAGATTAGAAGTCACTTTAGTACCTGTTCACGTAGTTGGAGTTAAATATGTGTCATTGAAGGTCACTTAAATTTGTGAAGGACTATTAGTTTGACATCCAATATCACCCGGGTAACACTAACATGGTAGCAGATGCGTTGAGCCGTAGTTCAGTAGGTGAGGTGGCCAAGGTGTGGAAGGTGAAATGGAAAGAACTGGGACATAAGGATGCAGTTGCCTGCTGATTCATGTCAGAGATGATGGTGATACCTGAGATCGTTACTAGGGTGATACAGGCTCAGGCAGTAGATTCCTTTTGTCAAGATCAAATTATTCAGCTCCTAGTCAAGGGGGCAAAGTCTTTTTATGTGAGCTCAGATGGGGGCTTACGCTTTAATGTCTGATTAGTGGTTCTATAGGGGAGTAATTATGACATGCAATGATGGGGGAGTGGCACAGTTCATGATTTACGATACATCCCGAAGAGGATAAGATGTACCAGGATATGAGGCGATAATACTAGTGGAGTGGAATGAAGAATGACATTGTCGAGTTTTTTTCAAAATGTTTCACTTGTCAACTAGTAAAATTGGACCATCAGAGATCGAGAGGGATCCTAAAGCCCTTAGATATCCCTATGTTGAAATGGGAGAGCATTTCCATAGATTTCATCACATGGCTGCCTACATCATAGAGGCGTCACGATTCCATACGGGTGGTTATGGATCGGCTGACCAAGGTAGATCATTTTAAGTCAATTCGAATTTGATTATACTATGGGACAGTATGATCAGATCTTTATTGCCAAGATACTGAGACTTAATGGGGTGCCCATTGATAATATGTCCGATCGAGACAAGATTTTTATGTCTCAGTTTTAGGAGAGCTTCCAGGAGGCCATGGGTATGGAGTTACGATTGAGTTTGGACTATCACCCATAGGCAGATGGGCAGATCGAGGGAATGAATTAGATGTTAGAGGATAGGTTGCGAATTTATATCCTTTATTTTGGCAGAGGCTGGGAGCAGTAACTTCAACTGGTGGAGTTTATTTATAGTAACTCCCACTAGTTTATTATTATCATGGATCCATTTAAGACATTGTACGGTAGGCTTTATCGTTCTTCAGTGTATTGGCTGGATGTCGGGGACAACAAGATACTTGGGCTAGAGGTGATTTATGATACCTTGGCTAAGATTGATTTGATTCGGTGTCGTATTCGAGTTGTTCATGATAGATAGAAGAGCTACGCCGATCCCAAGAAGTTCTTCAGGGAGTTCAGTGTGGGGCATCAAGTGTTGCTATGAGTATCTCCTATGAAGGGGATAAGGCATTTTGGGAAGAAAGGGAAGTTTGCATCGATGTATGTAGGGTCATTCTCTATTATTGAGTGGATTATGCCACTGGCTTATAAATTTGGGTTATCTGATCACTTCCATAGGATTCATGACATTTTCCATATTTCTTCGCTGAGGAGATATCATCGGGATGACTTGGTCCATACTCTAACTTTTTTAGAGGAGATTAAACTACCGCTCGATAGTTCTTATGTGGAGGGACCAGTTGATATCCTAGACTGTAACGAGAGGAAACTTAGGTAAAAGGTAGTGCCATTAGTACTTGTTTAGTTGCAGCATCATAATGTCAAGGAGTCTACCTGGGAGCGCGAGGATGAGATGCGCAAAAATTAACTAGGGTTATTCTTACCAGATATACCTTTATTTTTTTGAATTTCGAGACAAACTTCCATTATTAGGGGTGAGTCTGTAATACCCCGTATTTTTAATGATTTTTAATTGTGGGATTAATTAATTTAAAAACGGGAAATTTAGTTATAATCAATCCGGATTTAATTAAATATTTTCTAGCACGGTGAGGCTTATTCGGTATTTATGTGAATTATGTTGAATATTACTTAGTGAGTAAACTTATATGTAATTATGAATAATACGACAATTATGGAAATTTAGTCAAGACTCGCTTGTTAGTCGTGTTGGGATAAAATTTAATTAAATAAAAAGTAACATATTTATAAGTCACCCGTATGGTCATTCCGGTTCACCAAAGTGTTCAGAAGTGTCGTGATAGTCAGAAAAGTCTACCCGAGGGTTTAGTTTGAGTCCCAGGTCATTTTTAAACTAAACCGGCATCTAAGGAGTGTATTTTAGACATTTTATTTTTGAGGAAAATAAACCCATGATATTTAGAGGTCTTTATCAACTTCTTATTTTATTCTCCTAGGGTTATAAGTTATCATTCCATAGAGGAGTTATAGGAGGAACTGGAGAGGTGTTCCTAGGAGTCCCAAAGGCCAAAAACATCAATTTTCAGCATCGTCACCACCATCACGTAGATCGGAGAGAGAGTATTTCAACCATCCCCTTCGTCATCAGTGGTTCAGACCTTCATCCATCAGGAAAGTATTATCTGTCGTAAATTTAGGGTTGATATGTGATCCATGTTACAATAGGGTGTTATTGTTATGAAAATATCATGTTTTGGAAGACTTTTGAAAGTGTGAATCATGATTCTTGGGTTAAAATTTAAATGGGGTAGGTTTGTTTATGCATGTAGAATCAAACTCATGTTGTTAAAATCAAATTGGTCAAAGTAATCTCAAAATTACATGTTGAATTGAAGATGAAGTCCAAATTAGGGTTCTTGAAACTAAATATAGAGATTAGGTGAATTTATACATGTAGATGTTGTTTAAATGATTTGGATACGTTAGAAATTTTCCATACAGGTTAGTATAGGTTATGGATTTCATGTTTATCAATTTGGAAATGTTTAAGGACCATTTTGGTGGTAAAAAATTTGGAAACTCGTAACTTTTAAGAAAACGTGGGTGAATATCTGAGCGATCCATCGATCGACTGTTCAATCGATCGACCTATTGCTTCGAATGACTCACTCCCGTGGAAAATGTGATTTATTTCCTTCTAATATTTGGTTCAATACCACTTTTTATAAATCTTTAGTGATGATTAATGGGACATATAGGGACTTAGGGAAGGTCAATAGGATACACTTAAGACTGAGAATATGCTATTATGTATGGGATTTAATGGGGAAATTACGAGTGTTAATCGAATGAGTTACGGTTAGAAATTATGTAAATTGGGGTTTAAATTGGAGAAATGATAATGTAAGGTTAGTAGCAGTAGTGGGGGTACATTTTAGTCACTAAAATAATCTAAGGAATAGAAGGAAACTTAGTAACCTTTTGAGAGAGGGAAAGTTACTTGAAGTTGTGCGACGTGAGTTACCACATTAAATAGAATATTACGTACGATATTCGAGATATAAATATAGTACTATAAGACTTGTAAAATGGTACGTGTATGCATGTATTAGATTTATATATACTTAGGTTGTGTGATTACCTATAATTTTGATTATTATGTGTAATGAATCATACTGTGCTACTTGTTATCACAGAGGTTTCTGCGCTAGGACAGTCTTATTCTAATGAGACCATTGGGGGAATATGGATTGTACCTTAGAACCATAGAATCTTGGTACAACCTATATGTGAATTATACTTAGGTTGTGTGATTACCTATATGTGAACCATACTTAGTCCCTTTTGACTTGGAACTACAATTCCCCTCCATTATTTGTGATTTGTGTTTTATTCGGTTCTCGAGTGGTTATGAACTGATAGTCCTTCATATAGTATGTTCTATACTAGGGCTTGATAGAAGAGTATGCATGCATCATAGTTTAGTCTTGGGTTGTCGTATAAGTACATATATTATGATAGGGATGTACATATATAATTGTGTTTATTCTAGCGTGTTGCTTAGTAAACGAGAAATAGTACGACGACATATAAAAATAAATTAAAATGGTGGGAACTTCTATGATTAAAGAAATACTTGAATTGATTAATAAATACTGGAAATGCAAGAATGTATTATTCGGGTAATATGGGTGTACACAATGACTTAGTCATCTTAGTGAGAAACTTGATTTAAACTAGTTAAGAGGGGTAGTATAACTAGTATGGATTAAGAGTATACCTAAGGCATGCATAATAGTTGAGAGGTAAGAATTTCAATTGATAGCACGTTTCTAACTTGTATACAATATCTTTTATTTATGCAATTTAAATAATTGATGTTTTAAAGATATTTTCAACTCGGGATCTGACCCGTATTCTATCAAGTGTATTTTGTTTTATTTAAAAACCTTTTAGGTGCCAAGTCATAGGGACACCAAGCATAGGAGTTCCATTCAGTTGACATGATGTAGCTATTGTGGAAGTTACAGGACTTCGATAGTAGACGCCTTCACATTCGTCCTTGATTCATTCAAAGACATTTATTTCATTATGGGCATGTTACCCGTTCCTAGTTAGAGATAGAAGTTTTCAGACAGTCATTTACATTTTAGTTATTGGATTTATTTCACTTTAGATTATTGTATTTGGGCTTTATTCCGGAAGTTTTAACTCCAAACTTAGTTTATTTCATTATGTCGTTTCAATTCCTATGAGTTGTTATTAGATGGTGAATGTTTAGTTAATACTTTAATTGCTTGCCTGATTTACTAAAATAACATAAAATAAATAAAATTTGACATCTAATTTTTAAATACTAGGTGGTTAGTAATTAATAAAAAAAATTGGCAGTGATACTAAGACTGATTCCAACTTAATATTCTGTTTTAAATTAATAACTTAATGATCACCTGATATTTAATTAAGAGGGGTGTCACACCTACTCAACGGGTTAAACATACATTATATTGGGTGATGTAAACAATCACTAACTATATATTGATCTCATAATTTATTTTTATATTCAATCGTATACTCAATGCCCTCAAAAACTCATTTTGATTCCCATCCACTTTCGGGCTCTAAAAAGGTTTTAATGTTCTAAATTAATATAATAGATTAACTGAGAACTAATATCTGAACCTCACATAACTCGATCGAACTACATCATACATACTAGTTATATATAGTATTCTAATTTTCATCATTAGGATTTCCCATAATCTCCAATAATCACCACCAAAAGAAATATATAACCCAGCTATTGTTCCCCGATCAAGTGCACATGCTAAATCTTAGACATGTGCATGGATTCCGCTTGAATGGGTAACATTGAGTTGAGTGCACAGACTACGCATCCTAGATTTCTAAAATATATGGGTTTTCTCAACCTCAAACCCCAAAAGGTAAACCTACATGCTCTAGTACACCATTGATGAACCATCCAAGTTTCCTAACCCATTAATAATAGCCAATTATAATATCTAAACCATTACATATAAAAACCTAACCTCTTAAGTTCATAAATTGTCAATTTATCTCAGATTTGATTTCAACTATCAATTTAACATGAGGGTTTCTATAAGTTAACAATTAGGATTAATATTTACACTAATCTAATAAGATTATATGTTATACTATTGTACATCAAGGAATTTAACATTTAGCTACTCAATTCATCAATAATGTTAAGGATTACCATCAAATGTAATTCAATCATCATAAATAACAACTTTGATGATTAAAAATCGAATTTATATAAGTTTGAGTCAGAAATCAAATGACTACTACTATTACAACATAAATATACTTATATTCCTAAATCATATAAACTTTCCTTAGGCCAAATGTGATAATTCAAGCCTCGAATCCCCAAATATTCATCCTATTGAGCTTGTTTTCTTTCCCTAGCCTCATAGGGACCACGCTCAAAATATGTTTTAGTTTTCTCTAACTAACCTAATAACCAAGCTTCCCACAAAATTAAGTCTTGGCCCAAATGAAACCAAAACATAATGAGCCCAAATGACCTTCTAGATTGTTTTATGTACGGAACCAATTGGCTTAACCCTCACTATATTAATTAAAACACACATTTTAAATGTCCTAAAAGTCAATACAATATAATAAATTATATTAAATCAATCATTTAATTAACTTAATTTCTAAACCCATGTGAGTCAAAATAATTAAAATCTAATTATTTATTAATTCCATGCGATTTAGTATTATAATAAACAACTTCGCAATCAGTGGAGCCAAATACCAAGGGGATACCAGAAATAAAGAAAGCACCAACACCCAACCCCTGACTATTCCATAGTCACATGTAATATTAAGCCACTTACAATATTTAATTACTTAGTTACAATGCATTTGTGACACCCGCTTATTAAAATTAGAGGTGGCCAGCCCGATACTCCAATAATTACAGGAATCAAAGATGGTCCATTCTTAGCATCACTTTCGTGAAAATAATAATACGAGATAACCACCAATTATTTTAGAAAACGGATTTCAATTATTTGTGAGTTTAAGTAAAACCATTTAGATAATCCAATTTTGAAAAGAAGGTGGATATAAATAAAGACAAATAACAGTTTTACAATCATTCACAACATAATAACCGAATAAACTGTCGGGTAATAGACCAATAAAAATAGTTACACTGAGTATTAAAAATAAATATCACAGTATATAAGCAAGTACAAAACTTGGGCAACACGCACGAATGTTTAGACTGATCATAACTAGAGTACAGAAAAGATAGAGGCGTCTATAACAAATATCATACAACATCCGCAAACATGTTATAGCTCTTTTACACTTGGAAGGAAGGATCAACACGGGCGTCCTTGTGATGGAGCACATGGGCGTAAAAGAGATCCATACAAAATAAGTGATATAAATGGGTCAGGGCCCGGTTTGATAAAATATTTATGTGAATAAAATGCATGACAGTTATGAATGTATAAAAGCATGAACAAGCCTGTCTCGCTCTTAATATTAAGAATAACCCTCACCTCTCAACTAAATAAACAACCTAGCACAGTGTCATATTTGGAGTTAATTATGCATTAATATAAGAGAAATAACTCAATTTCAACTTAATAAGCTTGCAATTCAGAGTTTCACAATATGACTTCACGAGTCCATTCCTCATTAGGAAACTTATTCCAACCAATTGATTTATAAAAATGCTTTAGACATTTATAAAGTTTCACATTCGTGAGAATAGTTATAATCAAAATATATAATGATTCTAAGGCCATCCTTCTTGGAGTCACCCCACTAGATGTGCCCCTAAATAGCTATCATCTTCCAGGTCCTATCACAAAGACAACCTGGGCGTCCTAAATTGAGTCGGGTGGGAAGTGTCCATATACCTTCGACAGTGAGTCATAACCATACTTGGAATTACCTCACTTCGAATAAAATAACATCATAATATAACCACTGGTCCTATGGCCGAGGACTATATTCACCCTGCATGCACTAGCTAGGGGACTTCACCTCATTCACGTAACTTCCGTTATGATAGAATTTAAAGAGGTATGTATATGCAAATCAATATTCACAAGATATGTCAATTTAAGATGTACCTTATATTATATCCAGGGCCATATGTGTTTAACGACGTAAAACACAAGATTCAATTATCTTCATTTTAGTCTCCATGAAATAACAATGACCCTATAAGACATTAAGTATTATATTACCTCATCCCAATTCTAAAAGTCCGAAATACTATAACCCTACTTTCCCCTAGTCCTAGACTAGCTCACTATATGAAAAGGACCCTTGCCTTTTTCTAAATCTAATTAATTTTGTTCCCGACCTATGACCGATCCCTCATTTCTAACCTAGGATCTTGACTCCCTTAATACTAGACTCTATACTCTAGTTTTACTTCATGCAAGAAGCTTCCTAGGTCTAAATCTTAAGATAAAGGAGCCAAAGAAAACTAAAGTTTTTGGGGTGAAACAAAAGGGGACCGGTCGATCGGCCCCTGACCCTCGGTCGACCGCGCTTCCAAAAAATGGCCTTCTAAAAGAAGCAGTAAGCCCTTACCCAAGGGCCGATCGATCGGTCATGAGACCGCGATCGACCGCGCTTCCTAAATATGACTATCGAGAGAAGCAGTGGGCTTTTCTCTTTAGGCCCGATCGACTGGTCATGAGACCGCGGTCGATCGCTCTCACCAGATCCCATGGCCAAACCCTATTTCTAACAACTCAAACCCATCCTTTACACTCTTTTCCTCCACTTCTTTCATTCTTAACATCTAACAACATTACCACCACATTTCTACACAACAACAAACCAATATAATCAACCCAACTCTTAAAAACATCTATATCTAAGGGTTAAACACCAAGATTTCTCAAAACCCACAATTTGTTCAATTCTTCCAAATACACAACTATCACTACAATTTATCCATATTAAATCATATATTTGCAAGTTAGAAACATGCCTTAGGGTCGTAGTCTCGGATTATCTTCTAGTAGCAACAAATTTAAGATGAAATCTTCAATTCTCTTCCTTTTCTCTCCTTTTTCTCCCAAATTCTCTTTCTCTCTCTATCTCTCTAGGTTTGGAAGATATAAATGAGAATAAATGTTGTTATAAAACTTAAATGCCCACTAACTCTATGTTCCAACTTTAAATGTTAATACATAATTAAAATGTCTCATAACAACATAATTAAGTTATATCCGATCGAAAGTACCCGGAACCTAAAAATACAACATGGTACTTATTTTGACTACTTCGAACATTTTCGGACTAACCGCGCCCTCTAAATTGGAATCCGGGACAACATAAATCATTTCATGTTCCAACATCATTTTAAATCGTAACCGTCGCTTAAGGCACAACGACACAATAAAACATAATATGGTGATATTTACATTAACATAACAGTAAATATGCAAAACTCAGTAAATATTATCTCTTAAATCACTTAAAATAATATTTACTCCAACTTCCTTTATTTTATATAATTAACCCGCAAGGAAAATTAATATAAAAATAATTACTCAAAAATAAGGGGCATTACAGTATTATAGTGTTAATTCATGAAACAAAAATACGATCACAAACAAGAGTCGCATACCATCATTAAACAAGTATAAAGAGTGGCATAGCTCTCATCACATGAAAATATAACCAATCTAACAATTAATACTATGAAACTTTGGTGTATTACACACTATTTTGACATTTTATGTGTATTTATGACACTTTTTAAGTACTAAAGTCTAAGACGTGAAAATTATTTTGATCATTCTTAATGTTTAACTAATAGATAGTGTTCAATATTTAATAACCTAAGCTTTATTGAATCAAACTATACCTATGTTTGTTGACAAATGAATCAGTTAGAATCTTTATTGTTCATAAATAACAATATAGTCATCCTAATTTAAGAATCTTCTCCAATGGATCCTTTGCTATCAAATTGTATTCTTTAACGTATTTCTTTTCTAATAAATAATAATGATGTATAAATACAATGATACTTACACATATACAAAAGTTTCAAATTATATATAAAATATAAATAACCAAAATAATCGATGTAATGAAAAATTTCCAATCAAGGCAATTTTGTATGTTATTGGCATAATTATCGAGGATCTCAAAGGTCTGAATGCATATAATTTATGAGTCCTTAAAATATTTTATTAAGGGTGTTATGTTTTATAGAAAATCGTTCGAATTTTTTTTAATATTTTTCAGAAAATATATTCCCAACGTTAGTTTGTTCATATGAATTATAAGGTTGTTCAAATAAAATTATTCTTTCGTTCGAACGAGTTTATCAGTCGATTGAATGGCATAGACTTTTTGTCTGAAGCCTCGTAGAAAGTTTTCTTCAAACTAACATCTATCAAAGGCGTACGGTTTTAACTCTTTAGATACTCATTAGATGATGGTTAAAACATGTTTGGGATCTTGTTCGAATGAATTAGGTTTTTGTTCAAATGAGATGGAATTCTCAAGCTAACGAGCCTAGTTTTCATTCGAATGAGCCACCGCCTCAAAAAGATTATAAAATGATAAACTAGTCTCTTTACAAAAGTTCCAACTCCCAAAGTTTCACCCTTTGTTTATAAAGATCCAAGATTCATAAATCATATACTTTGAGATCTTTTTTGGACAACTTATATGTTTCTTTCATCTTAAGATAACTTGTTTTCATTCGGTTGACTCTTTGCATCTTAATTGCTATAAAGAAGAAGTGGATTCCGTGTTTTGAATGATAGACGATTATTTAGTTGCATCGGTGGACACTGAGGTTCACATGGACTATGGAGACTTGTGTGGTGGAATCCTGCCTTTCACTGTGGATATGTGGTTGAATATAGAAGAGCATCAAGGCTTATAGATCGAGCATTTTTGTAAGTCTACTGTCAATTCTTTGTAAAAGCATATCATATTGATTTTCTGGCATGACGGTCCGAGTTTTTTTCTTTAGTGGTTTCTTCATACATTAGAGTCTTGTGGTTTGATTTATTTATTTTATCTTCTCTCGCTTAGATGCGCATTTAGGACAAAATATAAAATGTGGTAATTTGGTTTTCACAAGAACTGTTTAATTGGTGCTAAGTTTAATTGGGAGAATATTGTTTAAAGGCTCAATCTTTAAAATTAGAAAAAACACTAATATATTAGACTCGTGTTTATTCGAACCATTCTAGCATAAAAAACACTGTATAGGGCCATAAATCTCCTAATTAAACTTGCTTAATCAGTTTTAAAAACTCACATTCACAGATTTATACTGGTTATATTCTCCTTGCATTTGAAAGTGTTTTAAGTGTGTAGGATTATAGGTTTACATCAGCATGTCAAAGTTTTTCAAGCAAAGCAAATCAACACATGTTTGTGTGTCTATCGAGCATCTGTGCCCCTTTTCCTTTATGGGGTTGGGGAACGAGTCCTTTTAAAGACCTTGATGGCCCATAGGATTTCATTTTGGGTTTATCCGAAAATAGCCAGTGATTTGTAAGAAAAAAATTCCAATCGAGTCAATTTGTATGTAACGGGCATAATTCCGGACAAAACTTTTGAGTAACAGGATAGAATTTATGTCATTGATCCCATGATCCTATGAAGTTATTTGATGAACATGTAGCGATCAATTATCAAAGCCTATATATTTTTATCCATGTTTATTGTGCCAAGTTTATCTTTACGTATACCGAGGCTTTCGAAGCTTTGAATGCATATAATTTATGAATCCTTGGAATATTTTATTAAGGTTGTTGTGTTGGATTTAAAATCATTTGGAACATTTTTTTAGAAAATACTTTCCTGAGTTTATTTCTCTCAAACAAATTATAAGGCTGTTAGAATCAAATTTGAGTTTTGTTTGAACGATCTTCTAAGCCATTCGAATGACATAGCCTTTTCGTTGAAGCCTCTTTCAAAGATTACTTCAAATGAACATCTATCGAGGGCATACTATTTCACACATTTGATATTTTTATATGTTGGTTCAATATATTTTGGCATCTCGTTTGGATGAACTAGGTTTTCATTCAAACGATATGTCATTCTCATGCGAATGAGCCTAATTTATGAAAGGTGTTTTAGACTCAAATTGGGACAGGACTTTTGAAAAAATGAAAAACATACTTGTTTACAAAATTTCTAACTACCAAAGTTTCACCCTTTGTTTATCATGATTCAAGATTCATAAATCATATACTTTGAGATCTTCCTTGGTCAGCTTGTTTGTTTCTTCCATCTTGAGATAACTTGTTTTCATGTGTTGGACTTTGTGCACGTTGATTACAATGAAAAAATAGTGGATTTTGTGTTTCAAATCGTGGATAATTATTGAGTTGCATCAGTGGATGCCGAGTTGCACGTGGACCCGTGTACTATGAACACTTGCATGGGTGGACTCACTTGTTATGCTATGCAGGAGTGGTTGGATATACAAGATCACGAATGCTTATGGGGGATTGAGTCAATATGCAAGTCTATTATCTATGCTTAGTAAATCCATATCATAGTGATTGTCTAGACAAGACGTTCGAGGTATTTTTCCTTAGTGGTTTCCTTGTACATCATTGTCTTATGGTTTGATTTATTTATTTATTTTATCTTCTATAACCTAGATGAATGTTTAGGATAAAAAGATAGATTTTGGTAAATAAATTTTCAGAAGAACGGTTTAAGTGGTGCTAAGTTTCATTTAGAGGATTTTATTTGAAGTTTCAATATTGAAAGTTAGAAAAACATAAAATTATTGGACTTATGTTTATTCAAATTATTCTAGCCTAAAGAACAGTGCGTAGGGGCATTCTCGAATTGGTATCAGAGCCTCATACACTAAGGTACTATCTAGTTCCTTGTACAATGTTGTTTAGGGTGGTTATTAATCCTTCTCTCTTGTTTTTTTTTCTCTTGATGAATTCCCATGGTGATAAGTTGTTCGATGTTTTAAGTGATGAGGATTTTAATAATCTTCATGATCGTGCTAAAAAATTAAATCATTTGAATTTGAAGTTTGCAAAAAATAAATAAAATTCTTTTAAAAAAAATGATTTATTTTAAAGCTAAACTTGAATTTTTACAAAATATTTAAACTGATAAGGATATTCTTTGTGAGAAGCTCGTGGGAATATTCTGTGATCTTAAAGATTTAAAAGTGTCCAAGAAAGAGAGTAAGGTTAGAGTCCAAGTTTTAGAAAAATAATTAGAGGACTCTAGAATTGCAAGGGTTTTTGTTCGTGCCAATGAAGGAAGTGATTAATTAATTCATGATTTTAAGGCAAGAGAGAAGACTCTTAGGGATAAGTTATCTTACATTGAGGGGGAGCAAGATATCCTTCTAGGGGTAATTGGAAATTTAAATAAGGAGTCTCTATAAATTGAGGAGTTTAATTCTTTTCTTGATTCCAAAATTTTGAAGTTAAAAGATGATCTAAAAGACTTGAGCAGTGTTAGTGGTGATGATAGTGACTTATCGTGTTCTAGTGCTTCCATTGGCCAAGCCAATACCATTGTTTATTTTATAGGAACGACCGAATCCCAGGTTGTTATAAGAGGTCAACCCGAAGTTCCCATTCCTCATCTTGTCTACACATGAACACATTATGGTATGAAAGGTCACGTTAGGTATTT
The DNA here is from genome assembly GCA_949130495.1 of Sambucus nigra. Lineage (NCBI taxonomy): Eukaryota > Viridiplantae > Streptophyta > Magnoliopsida > Dipsacales > Adoxaceae > Sambucus > Sambucus nigra. The sequence goes on along the minus strand of OX422224.1, from coordinate 32,588,065 downwards.
TTGTTATTATCTTGGAAAAGACCCTAGGAAATTGAAGTCTAGTATCTCCTTTGTTCCCGAGACTCGATGTGCTAGGTATTCATATATTTTTGTTAACAAATCCTTTCTATAGGCTCTAGATTTTAGACTAGTTGATTCTCACATGCCTGCACATGACTCTTCGTATGCTATATCCTATGAGTTATTTCTTGCATGATTTTGATTGTCATACTCAAGTTTTGCTTCATGATATATCTTTGCTAGTGTTATGGCATGGGTATCTTTTGTATTATGTTTTTGTTTATCGAGTCCTAACAAAAAAATACAAAAATATGTTGGTTTATCTTTTGAGTTAATGTTTGTGAAAATTGGCATTTTGATTTTTTTTTTATAAAAACTCAAAAAGATTTTTTATTTTTTTGTATTTTAGTTTTACACATATGTTGTGGCATATTGGCGTGCTTGAATCTAATTCATTTCAAACTATCCACATGTCTAGGAAATTTGATTATGATTGTATATACTTATATTATTCTTAACCATGTTTTCATGTAGTTGTGCTGAGATTGATTTGCATTACCGATTCAACTTTGTATATGCCTCCGTACATAAATGCACTAGCTTGTTGAATTTTGATTTCACATATATATTTGAACTTTGGAAGATATTCTCCCATTAATTTTGTCATCTACATCTTTTTGTGACTATGGGGGATTTGTGCATGTATGAACCATTTCCCGTGAGATTTATTTGATTAGTTTTAGAAAAATATGAAAGTGCGCGGGAAAGGGCTACGAAAGGAGCAAATCTTCTTTGTGAAAAGGAATTATTGGTAAGAGACAAATAAAAGGATTAAAGGCAATCAAACAGAAAAATTTCACAAAAAAATTATCATAAAAGGTCCAACATAGTTTATTTTACTTGATCATTTAAAACAAATAACTTCAAAAGAATTTAGAAGAGAAAAGAAAATATGATACATGTGAATATTTTGAGGGTGTTATGCTGAAAATCAATTGTCTTGCATAATCAATCATTGTTATGTTTATTTTTTCATGATTTTATTGATTCGAAGAATCATCAAAATTCTACGATTGTTTTCATTGTTCTTGATTTGTTCATTAAGTTCACCTTAATTTTTCACTTGAGGATAGAGCTTAGTTTGATAAAGTTTTTGTGGTCAATCGAGAACTTCTTGAACATATTTGAGTATTTGGGTGTGGTGACAATTATATTCAACACAAATAAATGAGAAAAGCGCAATCACCAAGGAAAATAAAGAACATAAAATGGCAATCACACAACACAGTATGTACGTGGTTCATCAAGAATGCCTACATCCATGGTGGTGCAGTCAGTATTATTCCTATATACTCCGGGGAGCGTTTACAGAGAATACAGTGCGTGCCTCTTGCCCCAGGCTTAGGGTTAATTTTATACATATTTATCTCCAGGGAGTGGGGGTGTTGGACTCCCCCACGTCCATTTTTCTCTCCTAGAATATCTCTATACGAGATTCTAGGACAAGACTAAGTCATAACTAAATTTAGTTAAGGTGAGGGGTCCAGACTTTGGGCCGTTTTTATCAGGCTACTTGTCCGGGCCCATGATGGTAAATCCGGGTACCCACAATTTCCCCCAAAGTTGTTGGGCCACAATTTGGGCTCAACAAGTTTAAATGATTTGTCATAATGTCTCTTTTTGTAAATCGTGCAACTCTTCCCAAAGTTGAGAACTGATTTAGGCGGCAGTTGCTTCGTGTCCTGTGCGCGATGATTGGGAGCATTTAAATGTTATTTGGAGTAGCGTTCCATAGTTGTTGTTTCAAATTTCTTAGTGTTCCCTCATCTTTTGCGAGTTTTAGCTGATGTGACCTCTTCTCTATGTCTTCATTTCTTCTCTTTCAATCTCCCTCGCCACCTGGGCTTGTGATCTTGCAGCTTCCAAGTCGAAATTTTATTTCGTAAGTCCCCTCTTCTCTCTCTGTGTGCTTTCTCTGTTGAGTTTTCTTTGAATTTGCAATTTAGGGTTTATAAATGACAAAGATAGGTAATAGATCAGTGTCTGAGTTTAGGAAGTTTTATAATATCCCAGAGTGTGTAGAGATTGAGTGCTCCTCTCCCCCTAAGAATGTTAGAGAGATACAGGGTTCTCATTGGATTCATGTCATGTTTCTTTCCCAAGAGGGGCTTACTTTTCCTCCAAATAATTTATTCCTGCATTTCTTTGGTTATTTCAACATTGTTCCTGCACAGTGTTCGCCCAATGTCTGGAAGATAGTCCATGGTGTCCATAGAATAAATCAACTTTATGGAACTAAATTGGGGCTCGTTGAAGTGTGTTTTTGTTATTCCTTCTCTCGAACGAGCTCTGGTCTTCTCTACCTCAAGGACAGGAGTCCTGACAGGGTATTAGTAGTAAATTTACCTGATCCCCATAAGAATTACTGGCAAGATGGCTTTCTTTCTAGGAATTGGCAGTTCTCCCCCAGACTGAGGGGGCAAGGTCTAATAGATTCACTGTTCCCTTTTATGGGGAAGAGTATATAGGTAGTCTTTACTCTGCTCTTTTGATCTCCTTGTTAACGTGTGGTTTTTTTGACACTTTCTTGTTTTCTCTTCAGCGAGGACAAAGTAATTGCAACCTGCCCTTAGCGAGGTTTGAGTTGTCGAGATGACTAAAGCTTGGAATATCAGGGAATCTTTGCGTAATTGTGAACATCCCCGGTCTGCTACTTTCCTACTCGAGTACAAGAACATCGGGTCCAGTTTAATTGCGAGGCTTATAGACAACACTCCTGACTTAGATACTTCTGAAGAATCAGTAGTCGATCCCATTCAGTTGGATAAGGAAGAGAGCAATTCTAAGAGTGATATTAGAGGAGGTGCTGAAGGTGGTTCTAGTGAGACGAGCTCCAACAGTGATAGTTCTTCCAGCTCAAAAGAGGTTTCTGAGGCTTAAGAGTCTTCAAGTACATCCAGCAGTTCTAGCGAGAAAATGGTTCCCCCTAGGATAAACTTGATCCGTGATGATGATGTGCTTCTTGCTCAGAGGTCGAAGAAGTATAAATCCAACAGTGGGGCTGTTGCCACTGGTTCTCTGTCTACTGCTCAGGAACAGGAGAAGAAGAGCAGTTAAGAGAGAGAGAGAGAGAAAGAGGGAAGATGAGAGGAAAAGACTGAAGAGAACAAGAAGGTTGAGGAGAGGAAGAGGGTAGAGAAGGAAAAGGAGAGAGAGGAGGAGGAGAAGAGGAGAATGGAAGTGAGGATGAAGGCTGGGCAGGCCTTAGTGCCCGTGTCTGCGTTGCCATAGGGGGCCTCGATTGCCATTTCTCCTTAACTGGCCCCTGTGCTGCTCGAGAGAGCAGTCATTCCTACTGATCGCCAAAAGGCAATGGGGACTGACTAGTTAGCCTTGCAAGCGAGTCAGAGGCTAGACTTGGTAAGTCTGTTCCTCTTTTCTAATGCTTATCAAATTCTTATTTATTTCTTTCTTCTAATGCCTTCTTTTACTTGCAGTTCGTGACTGACTTTTTCGTGCTCTATTGCTCTCGCGATGAGCTGGTGAATAAGAATGGTGAGATGGATAAGCATAATGCTACTTTAAAAGTGAAGAGTATTGAGCTCGAGGCCAGTTTGAAGGCTACTGATGATGCTCAGACGTTTTCTGATCTGGCCTCTATTAAAGCCAATCATGCGAGGGAGGCAGCGGTCAAAGAACTGAATGAATTATGGCAGGCCTATGATTTGGTATGCTCGAGCAAGCTAGCGGTGGTGGAGGAGAATAAAGTTCTGGTGGAGAAGCTGAAGGAGAAAGATTCTGAGGCAGCCACCATTAAGTAAGATTCATATAATTTTGGGTGGGCTGCCGTATATGAAGATGCCGAGGTTCAGATAGGCTACATCATCCGTCTGAATTTCAAGAAGGGATGGAATAAGGCCCTCTTAGCTGTCGGGGTGGATATTACTTCTCCCTTATTTGATGAGAATGATCCAGGCTAGAAGCCTGTCATCGATGAAGCTCCTTACCCAGCCGTCGAAGGTGTTGACCCTTCTTCCCACTCAGTTCCTGTTGATGCCCTTCCTACTCGGGCGACATAAGTTATTCCTCCTGAGGGAGATGCTCCTACTGCTGCTGATAAGGGGAAGCAACCAGCTTCTTCTGGACAAACTAAGGTCGCCAGCTAATCTAATCATAGGGTTTCTTTTGTATTTTTGTTTGTAATGTTTATTTCTGATTCTCAATGTACTTTGATCCTTTATGAATGAAATAAAAAGACTTTTCTCTCAGTGCACTGATTTATTTTATTCTTTACTACTATTTTATAGCCTGTAGTCGATTGATGTAGATGAATATATACCAGCCACTTCTTAATTGGGAAGAATGCTTGATCCTGATGTGAGTCCTAAAGTTCGTCATACCTTTGTAAGAATTTACAAATCGCTGCGATTGAGGAATAAGCGTTTCATAGATCAGACGGAGCTCATTGCTAAATTGAAAGACAGGCTTCAGGAAATGGAAGAAGTTGGGGCTTCTGTTCAAGAGGAGGTGAATACTCTGAGATCAAGAATCCTCGATGCTACTAATATTGACCAAGTAGGAGAAGTTCTTTAACAGGAAAATGATTCCTTGAGGAGGGATGTGTTGCGCCTAAGGGAGCATGCATCGAGCAATGCGTCAAGCATTTTAAGTGGTTCCTCCTCATCAAGGGGTGGCACAGGACCAAGCGATGCTCCTCCGGTGCTGCGAGGTTCTACCCCATCGACTGTTCCACGAGCGGGTACAAATGTAAGAAGCCCAACTAGGGAAATGGATGAGCTCCGTGAAGATGTCCATCGAGCATACGTGATTGCTGCTCGGCTTCAAAGGGATATCACACGGCTAAGGCATCTGTTTAAAAGAGGACCTCGACGAGTATGGGTTGATGTTTACCACCAAGGTTGGGTAGATGCTTCGACGAGGCTGACAGAGTTTGAAAAGCTCACATTTATCAGGGGATGGCTGAGTACCCTAAAGGAGCTGCAAGTTCTAAGGAACTCAATACTCTGGTATCGTCATGAGATCTCTCCTTCCACTTTAAGGCCTAACCTCTTCAAAAGGGATGATCAGTGGATCCCTATCGATGCCATCCCCCAGCAACTGTTAGAGTCAGGTAGGAATGAGGTCAAGGAGGAATTAGCTCCTCATCCAAATGATGGTCAAAGAGCACAAGTGGCTGATTATCTTGTTCAGAGGCCTCAGCCTCACTAGGATTTTACCTGTTGTAACTCTGTGTACATATGTAATGAAGTAATGTAACATTGATGTTTTGGGCGATCTTGCTGATTAAACACAAGTTGTACATTCTTTTTATAAACGTGACGAAGTAATATAATATCTATGTTTTGGGCGAACTCGCCGACTAAACATGTGTTGTAAATTCTTTTATGTCATTTATTCTTCGCTTAATAATCTTGCGCCTCTCGTGGATGACTAAATTGGTATGTTTTCATTGTTGAGTAAGTTTCCCTCCAGTTGAGTATGCTTATGGGATACCATTCTGCCCTACTTTACCTTTTAGGTCGTGTCGTCACACTCCCTTAGGCCTAAGTGTGGCAATTGGCGAGGACACGCCTAGTGTTGGATGTTCTATCTGATCAGGGTTTTATTAACCAAACATTATTTGGCGACCAATTTAACTTGGCCGGATTGCCTAAGGATCTCCTGTAGGGCTTCATATATTACCAGGGGCAATGCTAAGAGGTTATTCGTGCTTCATAACAAAAATCTGAGGAGGCTGTTTTCCCTGATATCGTGTACTGAGTAGTGTTCTTGTCACTTGGAAAGGGTGTGCAAGTTATAAAGTTCATATATTAGTTAACTGACAGCTCATAGAATGCAATTGCCAAATAACTTTTATTAATCACAAGTAAATGAGCTGTCAGTTTCATAAATCTGGTAAAAGACGAAAGAAAAAACTAGAAATAGAATCTCATAAGATTGGCTGCATTCCATGCTCGAGATATCTCTCTACCCTCCAGCATTTCTAAGTGATAGGCTCCTTGCAGATCATCTCTTGTTATCTTGAATGGTCCTTCCCAATTTGTCCCCAGCTTGTCGTCTGATGGTTTTACTGCGCTGCCAAGGACTTTTCTTAGGACATAGTCTCCAACTCGGAATGCCCTTTGATTGACCTTCTTGTTATAGTGTCTTATGAGCTGTTGCTGATAGCTCTCTAGTTTCACTAAGGCAAGTTCTCTGCATTCATCGGCTAGGTCGAGTTCAGTGAGCAATGATGCATCATTCTAGCCCTAGTCGACAAGGGTGGACCTCATAATTAGTAGGCCTGCTTCCAATGGGATGACCGCTTCCATTCCATACGTTAGTGAGAATGGGGTTTCCCTCGTTGCCCGATGTGGGGTAGTGCGGTAAGCCCATAGAATATGCGGTAGTTTGTTAACCCATGCACCTTTGGCTTATTCTAATCGTTTCTTTAACCCACCGATCACCATTTTGTTGGAAACTTCGGCTTGATCATTGCTCTGAGGATATGCCACCGAGCTGAAATAGTGCCTGATCCCATGTTCATTGCAGAAGTTCTGGAAAGAGCCACTCTCGAACTGTTTTTCATGGTCAGTGATGATGGTTCTGGGGATTCCAAAATGGGCAATTATGTTTTTCCATATGAATCTCATTATATTTTCATCTCGGATGTTTGCCAGTGCCTCCGCCTCGATCCATTTGGTGAAGTAATTCGTTGCGACAAACAGGTACTTACGGTTGCCGGCGTCGGTAGGAAGGGATCCTATGATGTCCATTCCCCATTGGGCGAAAGGCCAGGGGCTGGTGAGTGATCTTAGGTCGCTGGCAGGTTGGTGAACGATAGGGGTGTGTAGTTGACATTTCTTGCACTTGCGAGCGTACACTATCGAATAATTTTACATATATGGCCACCAGTAGCCTTCCTTCATAGCTTGAAAAGCTAGTGATCTTCCTCCAACATGGCTTCCATATATTCCTTCGTGGAGCTCGTGTAGAATTTTCTCGACATCCCTCGGGTGAACATGTTATAGGTAAGGGTCGAAGAATGATCTCTTATACAGCTTGCCCTCAACAGATAAGTGAAAGTGAGCAACTTTGACTCTTATCTGGTGATCGATTTTCCTATTGTTTGGAAGTGCTCCATCTTTCAAATAGTCCCTTAAAGGGTCCATCCAACTGGGTGCTGACTCAATCTGGAGTGCATGTTCTACGCCTGGCAGCTCATCGCTCTGGTTGATGCTCGAGTGAGCGAGGAAGTCGATGGGGATCGTTCTTTTCAAGTCAGAATTGATTGTCGAACTCAGGGCTGCCAGGGCATTAGCTTGGCTGTTCTGTCCTCTAGGAAATTACTGGACACTGACTTTCTCGAAGTTGGCCTTTAGCCTTTTTTCCAAGGCGAGGTAAGTTGCCATTCTTTAATCTTTTTCATTGTAGTCCCCATTTATCTGATTGGAGACTAATTATGAGTCGCCAAACACCTGTAACTGCTTCGCCCCCAAAGTGTGTGCCTTCTAGAGGCCGTCTATCAAAGCCTCATATTCTGCCTCATTGTTGGAGGCTTCAAATCCAAGCATGATTCCCTGTTCGAGGATTGTATCTTCTGAAATAACAAGCACAATGCCCACTCCTGCCCCCTTTGAGTTGGAGGCTCCATCAACAAATAATTTCCATACTCCCTCTGTTGCGTGGTTCTCTCTTTGCTTCATGGGTTGAAGTTTTCCTAGAGGATGCTCGCCTGTGAATTCTACTATGAAATCAGCAACGACTTGTCCCTTAATTGCATTCCTTGGTTGGAATTGGATGTCAAATCATCCGAGTTCGACCGACCATTTAGTCACTCTTCTCGACAAATCCGCTTTCCTCAGGATTGCCTTAAGGGGGTGCGATGCAAGGACGATGATGGTGTGAGCTTCAAAGTAGTTCTTCAACTTCCTTGAAGCTACTACAAGTGCAAAGACGAGCTTCTCTAGTGGTAGGTACCGCTTCTCATCCTCTAATGAGGTCTTGACCGCATAATAAACGGGGCGCTGGATTCCTGCTTTCTCGCACACTAGTGCATAACTAACGGCGTGGTTAGAAATGACGAGGTATAAGTACAAGGAATATCTTTCTCGAGGTATGACGAGCAGGGGTGGTGAGCTGAGGTAATGCTTAAGTTCGTTCAATCCTTACGAGCAATCATGATTCCATTTTACTGTCTTGTTTCCCTTTAAGACCTAGAAGAATAGTTTGCATCTCTCGAAGGACTTCAAGATGAAACGGTTCAAGGCAATGAGCATGCCGGTGGGCTTCTATAAATCCCGTATTATGCGAGGAGGCTGTACCCTGTTGATTGCATCGATCTGGTCCGAATTAGCCTTGATGCCCCTCTTATTGACCAAGTACCCAAGAAATATTCCTGAATGGACACTGAAAGAACACTTGCTCATGTTGAGCTTCATTCGGTATTTCCTGAGGATTTCTAAGGTTCTCGATAGGTCTGAGAGGTGGTCTTCTTTGTTCCTGCTCTTGACGAGCATATCGTCGATGTAGACTTCCATGGTGTCTCCCATTTGTTCTTTGAACATCTTGGTGACCAGACGCTGGTAGGTTTTCCCTGCATTTTTGAGCTCAAAGGTCATGACTTTGTAACAGTATAATCCGATGGTGGTGATGAATACTGTCTTGTCTTGGTTTGGTTCATACATAGGGATCTGATGATACCCCGAATATGCATCCAGAAAATTCATTCTTTCTTGAGCTGCTGTGGCGTTCACCAATTGGTCGATTTTTGGGAGAGGGAAATTGTCCTTAGGGCAAGACCTGTTAAGGTCAGTGAAGTCAATGCAGACTCTCCATTTCCTTTTATTCTTTGGAAATACTACTAGGTTGGATAACTATTTAGGGAATTGAACCTCCCGTATGGATCCTGCATCCAATAATTTTTCAACTTCTTTTTCTACGGCTTTTGCCTTCTCGGGCCCAGTTCATTGTGCCTTCTGCATAATAGGTTTGAAAGTGGGGTCGACATGCAAGCGATGACAAACCACACTGGGATCAATTCCAGGCAGCTCGTATAGTTCCCATGCAAAAATATCTATGTTGCTTCTCAACAGAATCCTCAATTCTTTCTTTTCTTAATCTGTGAGAGAAGCTCCAATCAAGAATATCTTGTCCTCGCTAACACCAGCTATAACTTCCTCTAGGTTTTCGATAACCCACTCAGAGGGTAGGAGCCTGGTCTCCTCCACTCTGGGTCTTCCGTACCTTAACTTCTATTTTGAAGGTATCAGACCTTCTTGTTCCTTGACCTTCTCATTGGGATTTTTGGACCTCTTCTCTGGTCTTGGGCAGATGGACACTATGAATCACCTTCTTACCATCGCTTGATCGCCATGGATCTCCATTACTCCTCGCTCGATCATATATTTGAGTTTCTGATGGTAGGTCGAGGGTACTGCCTTCATCGCATGTAGCCATCCTCTGCCGAGGATAGCTTGGTATGGCGAGTCAATGTCGACTACCAGAAACTCAATCATCTTGGAGATACTTCATGCCCTTACTGGTAGCACAATATTTCCTAGTGTAATAGTCACTTTTCTAGCGAAGCCAACTAGAGGGACAGTGGCCTCCTTCAGGTCGGTGATGCTCAACTTCAATTTTCTGAATAGGTCGAGATACATTACCTCGGATGAGCTTCCTTGGTCGAAGAGCAACTTATCGACATCATAGTTGGCTATCTTAAGAGTAATGATTAAGGTGTCATGATGTGGGGTTCTTACTCCCACCAGATCTTCATCTGTGAACACGATATGTTTGTTATAGTCGACGTCATCTGCTCATCGATGCTTTCCTGATTGTGTCTTTGCTGGGTCGATCTGAAAAGCTTGCATTACGGCTGTAAGATTTTTTACTTCCATTCGAGCTGAATTACCTTGGATGTGCTTCATATCAGATGCTCCATAAATTATCGCGAATTCATGGCCAACATCGTCTTCGAGTACGTTGTAAAGTCTTGCTTCTCCAATGGCAGAAACTTTCTTTGCCTTCTTCTCCACAAAGTCGTTCAGGTGCCCAAATTGTGCCAGTTCTTCGAGGTGAGACTTAAGAGCTTTGCAATGCTCAGTCTTATGTCCTCCCTCTTTATGAAAAGTGCATCTCAGCGCATTATTTCTCTTTGAGTGATCTCCTCCCATCTTTTTGGGCCACTTAATAAATGGCTCGCCTTTGATCTTCACCAGAATCCTGTAAATTGGTTCTTTGAAGACAATGTTGACGGCCTGAAATGCTTTTGAAACATCATTCCTGTCTCCCTTCTTGGAGCCATTTTACCCCCATTCTTACCTCCTTTCTTTTGGTTCTCAGCTTTATCATTGCCTTTGGTAGCGATCTTAGTTCGACCATTTTCCCCTGTGTTGAGGCGGGTGACATCCTCCACTTTGGAATACTTCTCGATGCGAGCCATTAGGTCATCGATGGTCGTGGCCTCTTTATTTGTCAGGGATTGGTGCAAAAGACAAGAGTTGGGTAGCCCAATTTTGAAAGAGGCCACTGGTACCTGCTCTGAGAAGGCCTCGACCTCATTGAACAACTCCCAGTACCTCTTCGTGTAGTTTCGGAGGCTCTCTTGAGGCGTCTTTTTCATTGTTAGTAAAGCATCCATCCTTTTGGGATGGGAGATACTAGTAATGAAGCGGGCTGTAAAGAGCTCGGCCAGGGACTCAAAGATCCTGATAGACCTATGAGGGAGCCTCTCGAACCATTTTATGTGCCATGTCATGCAGGCTCGAGGGAAAAATCCTTCACATTCATTCATCCCGATGGTTCCAGAGAGTCATGGCTTTCCTGAACTGCCTAACGTGATCAACGGGGTCAGTTTTTATGTCATAAATCTTGAATCTCAGAATAACAAATTTCTTGGGGGTTTCCTCTTCTTCTATCTCCCTTAAGAAAGGGGATCTCATCTGGGTTTTGAGAGCTCGTCTAGTAAGCTCCCTGGTTGATCTTGCGCTGCGGTGTGCTGGGTGTTGGCCCATCTCCCTTCAGATTAAATTTCATATGTTCTCATTGCTCCGAGCTGGGCTCCTGTAACGGCGAGCCGATCGCTGGTACTCGAGAGAGTCGTCGCTTGACTCGTGCTTCTCATTCTTTTGGGATTCACGCCTTGGGCTCCTTCCTCGGCTGCGAGACTTGCTCGCCTGAGGGATAGGAGTGCGGTATGGACGTCGCCTAGTGCTACGATTGAGCTCTTTCTCTATCCTTTCTAATTTCCTTTTGAGGTGATAATTCTTAGCCTCTTGCTTATGAGCTGACTCCCTTTTCTCTTGGATCCTTGCCTCATAGGCATCAATCAGTCTGGAGATTTGTGTGGACTTTACTAGTCCTTGGCTCACCTCTGAGGCTGGCCTCTCTGGGCAAGCCCTCTGATCTGAACGCCGTACTTCAGATATAATCCTACAAGGAGCAGTTTGTTCTTAGATATCTCTTGCCTGAGGAGCATTACTTCTATGACCAGACATTTCAAACTTCTTTGTTAGTGTAGGCTTTTTCAGGGAAGACAAACGTTCCCACAAACGACGCCAATTATGGTGATAATTATATTCAACACAAATAAATGAGAAAAGCACAATCATCAAGGAAAATAAAGAACATTAAATTCCAATTACGTAACATAGTATGTACGTGGTTCAGCAAGAATGCCTACATCCACGGTGGTGCAGTCAGTATTATTCCTATATACTCCGGGGAGCGTTTATAGAGAATACAGTGTATGCCTCTTGACCCAGGCTTAGGATTTATTTTATACATCTTTATCTCCAGGGAGTGGGGCTGTTGGACTCCCCCACGTCCATTTTTCTCTCCTGGAATATCTCTATACGAGATTCTAGGAGAAGACTAAGTCATAACTGAATTTAGTTAAGGTGAGGGATCCGGACTTTGGGCTATTTTTATTAGGCTACTCGTCCGGGCCCATGATGGTAAATTCATGTACCCACATTGGGTTATAATTCATTTGTATCTAGTTCACACCCATTCATTCCATGCCACATGTCTAGACACATCGATACTATGCTAGTGTTTAAAGTTTTTGTGCTTTATTCCGTGTTTTATGGTCGTTTATAACTATATGTGCGTGACATAATTTCATTGATATATTTTGCATATATTATATATATTATTGTGTTTTACGTCTTTTTGGTTTACATTTAGTCCATTATTATCACATTCTTGATCTTTTGGATTATTTGTTCTTGACTTGCCATGTTGCATGTTTTCTATAATTCACACCATTGCATAATTTTATTCCCTTCTCCCTATTCTCAAATGTGGTATCTAATGTGTTTTAAAATTAATGTATTATGATCCCTTATTTAGGGGGAGATTTGGTTTGGGGAATTAATTATTTATTCAATCTTATTTTGACTATTCTTGAAGAAAAAAGTGGAGAAATGACATATTTCCTTTGCATGACTAGGATATTTTTATCTTAGGGGGAGATGTCTTACCTATGTTGAGATTATTTAGACATTGTTAGAAGTTTATTAATATGCATAATTATACTTGTTATATTCCCTTTGCATTTGATAGTGTGTTTAAGTGTGTACGATTATAGTTTTACATCAATGAGAAAAACATCTCATGTTTGTGTGTCTTCAAACAAAATTCTCCCAATTAAACTAACCACTAATTAAACCGTTCTTGTGAAAATTTATTTACCAAATTTTAATTTTTTATCCTAAACATGCATCTAGGTGATAGAAGATAAAATAAATAAATCAAACCACGAGATGCCAATGTACGAGAAAACCACTAAGGGAAAAAACCTCGGACAAGCTAGATAGAGAATCACATTGATATGGTTTTTCGATTCATAGACAATAGATTACACAAGTAATCGATCCTCCACAAGCCATAATGATCTTCCATCTTCAACCACTCCTATAAAGTGAAACAAACGAGTCCACCCATTCAAGTTTCCACAGTACACGAGTCCACAGGCACCTCGTAATCCACCGTTTTAGCTTAGTAACCATCTAGATTTGGAACAAAAAAATATCTCTCCTTCATCGAAATCATCACGAATGGAGCCCAACGCATGAAAATAAGTTCTCTTGAGATGAAAGAAACAAACAAGGTGACCAACAAAGATCTCAAAGTATACGATTTATGAATCGTGGATCTTGACAAACAAAGGGATAAACTTCTGGAGTTGGAACTTTTGTAAACATGTCTATTTTTGTTTTCATCAAAAGTCCTCTTCCAATCTGAATCTAAATTGACTTTAAATTCTTCGAGGATGCGGCTCATTTGAACGAAAACTAGGCTCGTTCAAACTAGAATTCCATCTCATTTGAACAAAAACCTAGTTCATTTGAATGAGATCCCAGACTCGTTGGAACCAGCATCTAACGAGTATATAATGAGTCAAAAGAGTACGCCATCGATAGATGTTCATTTGAAGTAAACTTTGAATGAGTCTTCAAACAAAAAGTCTATGGAGTTTCAAGAACTTATAAGATCATTCGAACGAAACTAAAATTTCGTTGTAACAATATTATAATTCATTCGAAAGAACTAAACACACAACAATATTTTTTGAAATTTTTTTAAAAAATGTTAGAAACAATTTTAAATAAAACATTACACCCTTAATAAAATATTCCAAGGATTCATAAATTATATCCATTCATATCTATGATATCCTCAGTATACATAAAGACAAACTTAGCATGGTAAATACGGCTTAGAATATCCAGTCTTTGAAACTTGGCCTCTATATCTTCATCAAACAATGTCATAGTATAATAGGATCAATGACATAATGTTTATCCTATGACTCAAACATTTTGTCCGGAATTATGAGAATTACATATAAATTAACTCTATTGGAAATTTGTCCTTACAAATCTCCCCCTTTGGCTATTTCGGGACAAAACCAAAACAAATATTCTATGATCCATAAAGCTCTTTAAAATTACTCATTCCCCAACCCCAAAAAGGAAAAAAGCACAAATGCTCGATAGTCACACAAACATGAGTTTCTTTGCTTTTCTTTAAAAACTTTGTCGCATTGTTATGAACTTGTAATCCTTCACACTTCAACACACATTTAAATGAAAAGAGAATATAATAAAAATAAATCTGAAAAGATGAGTAAAGAAAACCGATTAAAGAAGTTCAATTAGAAGATTAATGCCCTACACATTGTTATTTAGGCTTGAAGTGTTTGGACAAACACAAGTCAAATATTTTTATGTTTTTCTAATTTTAAATATTGAACCTTTGAACAAAATTCTCCTAATAAAACTTACGACCAATTAAACAGTTCTTGTGAAAACCGATTTACCAAATTTTATCTTTTTATCCTAAACATGAATATAGGTAATAGTATATTAAATATATAAATCAAACCAGAAGATGCCTGTGACACCCCGCCTAATTCAATACCGGGCGATCATTCCTTTATTAAATTAAAATCAAGGTGAACAGTTGGTTCATTCTTAGCATCACTATCGTAAAATAATCTTTTCCAATTTAAACACCCTAAATAATTAAGCTAAGTGTCCAACATTTAAAACTTTACATAATTCACAATTTAAAGAATGACACAACAATTATCCTGTAACTTATAATCCCAAAGAATTAAACATTCAACAAATAAATCCCAGCATTAAAACTTAAAGGAAAACATCCTGACAGTAATAAAATCCAAAGTGTAAATATTGGAAATAAATGAATCACAATGTCCAATAAAACAACTGAATAATGGGAAAGGGCGACACATGACCAGCTGGATAAAATAAATGCTAGGAGTGGAATTAAGAAATGAGGTCGTCTAAAAAAGAGGCCTGCAACTCCCACCTAAGCTGCAGCGCGTTCCTTCCAAAGGATCCTATGCAAGACGTCCCTGTGGCTGGGCACCTGTAATATATACATACATATATATATATATATATATATATATATATATATATATATATATATATATATATATATATATATATATATATATATATATATATATATATATATATATATATAAGAGAAAAGAAAATGGAATCCGGTCAGAGTCCGATTGTAAAAACGATTTAAAATTTCTTTAGGAAGTATTTAAAATGTTTACTGGCCAATTCAACAACATATTAGTGCGTCACTCCCTTGAGAAATTCTCACCTCTCTTTTAATGTACACGCCTATCGCACTAACCTTCCCAACGGTTTAACTTATCTTAGGTTGCTCGTAAGATTTAAACTGACAAATTCAATTGTTTAAGAGGTTAATTCCAATTAATAACAAAGTTCTCATTTAAACTTTATTTGCTAATAAAGTTTCTCAGTAACATATTATACTTTTCAAACACCCATTCACCAATTGAAATAGTTATTCATTTTCTTACTTACCATAAACACAGTTGGTAGTTCCCAAATTCCATAATTAAACATATATATTAAATACTCATATAATATATATATTCTAACGGCACCCCACATAATAATTATGGTGTGGGAATACTCTACTATCCAGTCCCCGTATCACTCGTACTAAGGGAAATACAAGTTCAGAATCACTCTCGAACTGTACTAACACAAACACAAACAATATTGAGGCGAAGCATAGATTCCATGTCTCTAAGAGGTTAGAACATGCCTTCACGTTTCTTAGGACCGTCTGAATTATCGATTCGATAGTCTGTACCAAAGGATTTCTATCTTCTAGGGTACGAGTCAATATCTCCCATAAAGGCTCATCGAGATAAGACTCTCCCAGCGCGGTAACCTCGGGGATAACAAGTAGCACGGGCATGATTTTCACACGTATATAGTATATGCATAAACACAGTCATATAAATATACTATTATTACCATATCAATTTAGGTACATCTCATCACCCATAATTATGATTTTTATCCTTATTTCTCATTATTTAGTTATCACGTATAACGGTCCGTCTCTTAATTTAATTTGTGGGATTTTCCCAACTTAACAAGTGACACTCGTGAATTTTTATACTCCCAAGTGTAATTTTTAGTAGGTACTCATTTATTTTCCAACGTAACTATCTTACGCGTCTCCTTCTTTAATACACAGTTCCATCGTCCCTTATATGTAAACATCCCGGAAAATGTGAATCTCGTCTTACATTAAAGGTTTCATATTTTTAATAAGTCCTACTGGTCTTCTTTACCTCCCAAAATATTTTAATAAGGATGTCCAAAGATTATTTCTCATTTAAATTTAATTCAACTATTTAGAAGGGGAAATATAAGTCTTCCAGAAGGATTCGATCGATCGATGGCAGGAGCTAGATCGATCGATGCGTCGATCGATCGATACTCCTAGTTCGATCGATCGATCAAACAGGTATGACGAATTCTGCAGAAAACCAATAACGGTTTATATCATCCAACATCATTCAAATCCAAAGTTTTAATTCCCAAACTCCCAGAAATTTATACAACAAACATCCTAAACCCAAATGGACAATATTTAACGTAAAGCATGCGAGTTTTCATCAAGATTCATGGATTAAAAGTGCCCAAATTTATACAATTCTCATGAACCCTAAAAATTTCTTTAACTTAATAAAATCATTCTTTCTCCAGAAATTTTACTTCTAATTCATCATAAATCCGTGATTAAACCTCTACATATGAAGGGGATTTCCAGAATATCATTTATATCACTAAACATGCAATTTTCTAATCTCTAACATAGGTTTTCTTTCATAGAACTCATCCTAATCAACCCCAAACTAACATGAATGAAGTATTAACAAAATTAAGCAAGATAAATACTTGCCTTGGGATTTTTGGTCTCTGATTTGTGCTGAAATCAGTGTGGTTATGATCCTTGCGACGTGATCTATCGTTTGGCGGCGACGGCGGCGCAAACGGAGGAGTTTTTCGGCCTAGAACTCCTTCCTTCTCCAATGGTTGTCACTTGTTTTTGGTTGTGTTAACCCTAGAAGGCAACCCTAAGCATCTGATATAACCCTTGTAAATTCGTTGGTTTAATTACCCAAAGTTACAAAATGTCCAAAATGCCCTCCCGGGGTACTAATTAAGCCTAAAAACACCCCGAGACCCAAACTAAACCTCTGGGTACACTTTTTTGTCTATCTCGGCCCTTCCGGACACTTTGGCTCACTCAAAATGACCATACGAGCAACTTATAATTTATTCACTTTCATTAATCAATATTTAGTCCCGACACGACACAGGCGCATCCCGACTTAAATTTCCATAATTGTCATTTTTATTCACACGTGACAATTTTTATAGAACCAATATCTTATATTACTTTGCTCATTAGTAATATTCAACAAGTTTCCAATGATTACTAACTCTCGTCATGTTAGTAATTATAAAATAATTAATTTCCTGATTTATATTAAATTAATATCTCACATTAAATTTAATAAATCCCCAAATTTAGAAAGCATAAAAATACGGGGTATTACAATGCCAATGTATGATGAAACCACTAAGGTAAAAACCCTTCGAGTACCCAACCAGATAGTCACTATGATATGGTTTTATAAAGCATAGACAGTAGACTTACACAATGACTTAATCCCCCCACAATCATTTCTTTTCTTTTATCATTAACCACTCCTCCACGGTGCAACGCATGAGTCCAAAAATGCAAGTGGCCACAATACACGAGTCCATGTGGACCTAGGAATGTACCAATGCATCTCATCCGTCGTCTATGATTGAAAACATGGAATCCACCCCTTCTTTACCGCATTCAGCACGTAAGGATTCTATCGCAGAAAAACAAGTTCTATCAAGATGAAAGAAATAAACAAGGTGCCCAAACAAGATCGCAAATTATATGATTTATGAATCTTGGATCTTTATAAACAAAGGATGAACTTTGGGAGTTTGAACTTTTGTAAACAAGTGTATTTTTTCTATTTTTTCAAAAGTCCTCTTGCAATATGAGTCTAAAATGACTTTTATAAATGTTTTAAGATGACACCTCATTCGAACGAAAACTAGGCTCACTCAAATGAGAATGCCATCTCATTTGAAAGAAAACCTAAATTATTTGATTGAGATCTAGCATCTGACTAGTTAAAACAGTACGCCCTCGATAAATGTTCATTGGAAGTAAACTTTGAAGAAGGCTTCAAATGAAAAATCTATGGCGTTCGAACGACTTACATGCTCGTTCGAACAAAACTCAATTTTGTTCTAAAACCCTTATAAATTACTTGACCGAGCAAACTGAAGAAAATATTATCTAAAGAAATAATAAAAAAAATTCAAAACGACTTTAAATAAAACATAACACCCTTAAAAAATATTCCAAGGATTCATAAATTATATCCATTCAAACCTGCGAGATACTCGGTATACATGACAAAAAACTTGGCACGGTAAAACTATCTTTGAATATCCAGTCTTCGAAGCTTGGCCACTACATCTTCATCAAACAACGTCGTAGGCTCATGGGATCAATGACATAAAGTCTACCCTATGACTCAAACATTTTTGTCCAGAATTATGCCAATTGCATACGAATTGACTCGATTAGAGATATTTCCTTACTAATTTCCCCCTTTTGCTATTGTGGGGAAAAACCAAAGAAAATTTCTAAGGGCCATCAAGCCATTTAAAAGGACTTATTACCTAAACCTCAAAAGGAAAAAAGAGTACATACGCTCGACAGACACACAAACGTGAGTTGCTTTGCTTTGATTGAAAAACTTTGTCGCATTGATGTAAACCTATAATCTCGCACATTTAAGCACACTTTCAAAGGCGAAGAGAATATAAAAATTATAAATATGCATGTGAGTTGTAAAAACTGATTAAAAAGGTTTAATTGGAAGATTTATGCCCCTACGCATTGTTATTTGGGCTATAATGGTTCGAATAAATACAAGTCCAGTATTTTTACGTGTTTTTAATTTTAAAGATTGAACCTCGAAAAAAAATTATCCTAATTAAACAAAGCACCAATTAAATAATTCTTGTTAAAACCAATTTTCCAAATTTTATCTGCTTATCCTAAACATGCATCTAGGTGATACTATTTAAAATAAAAAAATCAAACCACAACAAACAGATCTACGAGGCAACCACTAATGGAAAAAATATTGGATGTCCCAGCTAGGAAATCACAATGATATGGTTTTAGAAAAAATAGAAAATATACTTCCATAATGACTCGATCCCCCACAAGCCTTGATGATCTTCTATCCTTAACCACTCCTCCACAGTGCAACACATGAGTCCACCCACATAAGTTGGCACAGTACACGAGTCCACGTGCACCTCGGTATCTACCGATGTAGCTTATCAACTGTTTGCGATTCGAAACATGGAATCCACCGCTTCTTCACCACAATCAGAATGCACGGAGTCCATCGCATGAAAAAAAGTTCCCTCAAGATGAAAGAAACAATAAAGGTGACGAAACAAGATCTCAAAGTATATGATTTATGAATCTTAGATGTTGATAAATAAAGGGTGAAACTTTGGGAGTTAGAATGTTTGTAAAAACGCATGTTTTTCATTTTTGTCATAAGTCCCCTTTCTATTTGAGTCTAAAATGCCTTTTATAAATATTTTGGGGCAGCGGCTCATTCGAATGAGAATGCCATCTCGTTTGAATGAAAACCTAGAATGTTCAAACTAGATCCCAAGCTCGTTTGATCCAACATCTAACGATTATCTAATGAGTCAAGACAGTATGCCCTCGATAGATGTTCATTTAAAGTAAACGTTGAATGATGATTCAAATGAAAAGGCCATGTCATTCGAATGACTAGCAATATCATTCCAACGAAAATCAAATTTCATTATAACAGCCTTATAATTCGTTTGAACGAACTAAACTCGGGAAATTATTTTCTTAAAAAAATATTTAAAAAATGTTCCAAACGATTTTAAGTAAAACAAAAGACCTTTAATAAAATATTCCAAGGATTCATAAATTATATTCATACATTGATGTGAGATCCTTAGTATACGTGAAGAGAAACTTGGCACGGTAAATAAGGCATAGAATATCATGTCTTTGAGGCTTGCCTCTATGTCTTCATCAAACAACAGTATACGCTCGTGGGATCAATGACATAAAGTCCATGCTAAGACTCAAAAGTTTTGTCTAGAAATATGCCAATTATATACAAATTGACTCGATTAGATATTTGTCCCCACAAATCTACTCCTTTGCCTATTCCATCACAAAACTAAAAAACAATCCTATGGGTGGTAAACTTCTTTAAAAATACCAATTCCCTAACCCCAAAAAAGGAAAAAGTGTACTAATTCTAATCAGACACACAAACATGAGTCATTTTTCTTTTCTTGAAAACCTTTGCCGCAATATTTTAAACCTATAATCCTGCATACCTAAACACACTTTTAAATGCAAAGAGAATATAACAAGTATACATCTACAAACATGAGTTATGAAAACCGATAAAAAAAGTTCAATTGGTATATTTATGCCCCATACATAGTGTTATTAAGGCTAGAATGGTTCGAATGAACACAAATCCAATTTTTTACGTTTTTTTTAATTTTAAAGAATGATCCTTTAAAAAAAATTCTCCCAATTAAACTCATCACTAATTAAACCGTTCTTTTGAAAAATTGATTAACCAAATTTAATCTTTTTATCTAACCATGCATCTAGGTGATAGGAGATAAAATAAATAAATTAAACAACAAAAAGTTGATGTATGTGGAAACCATGAAGGGAAAAAACCTCTAATGGCCCAGCCAAATAGTTATTGTGATGTGGTTTTACAAAGCATAGATAGTAGATTACACAACGACTCAATCCCCCGTAGGTATTGATGATCTTATATATTCAACCACCCGTCTATAGTTCAACACAGGAGTCTACACATGCAAGTGTCCACAGTACACGAGTCCATGTGCACCTCAGTATATATTGGTGCAACACAACAACCATTTATGATTCGAAACATGGAATCCACTCCTTCTTCACCACAATCAGCTCACATGGAGTCCATCACTTGAAATAAAGTTCTATTAAGATAAAATAAATAAACAAGGTGCCCAAACAAGATCTCAAAGTCTATTATTTATGTATCCTTGATCTGGATAACACCAAGGGTGAAACTTTGGGAGTTGGAACTTTTGTAAACAGGTCTGTTTTTCATTTTTTTTCAAAAGTCCTCTTGCAATTTGAGCCTAAAGAACTTTTAAATTTTTTTGAGGTGGTGGATCGTTTGAATGAGAATTCCATCTAATTTGAACAGAAACCTAGTTCGTTCGAATGGGATCCCAAACTTGTCTGAAACAACATCTAAGAAGTCAAAATAGTACACCCTCAATAGATGTTCTTTAGAAGTAAATTTTGACTGAGGCTTCAAATGAAAAGGCTATGTCATTCAAACGAATTGCAAGCTCATTAAATGAAATTGAAATCTCTAACTCCCAAATGAGGTGTTTGAATTTTGATCCAAAGGTCGAATGATAAAAACTACTCTAACATTTTTGGTTAAGTAAATCTTATCAGAATAAGACTTAAATATTCAATAATTTAATAAGATATAAAGTGTATAAAGAAAATAAAAAGTTGCATAAAATGCAACTAGATTTATTTAACCAAAAATGCTAAAGTAATTTTTATTAATTCTATTCAAACTTTGGATCAAAATTCAAACACCTCTTTTTCTATTTATGTCCAAGTATGATTTTGTGATTTATTTGATTTGTAAAACAACTCAACTTACTAAGATTACAAGTTTGACGTGTCATTTTGTTTTGAGTACCACCGATCCTCATCTTAACATTGTCATCATGTTCACTATTTGCTTTGTTTCCTCCTTTTTCCATAATAATCCCCATTCCAAGGAACATACAATCTTCCTCTATTCATTAGAAATTCTTCAATACTCAAATTTGATAGATAAATTAGTGAACATGTTGAGAAGAAAAACCTAAAATAGAAAAAAAATTGAAAAAACAAGTGCAGAAAAATAACAAGAGGAGAAGGCATAGTGTCACCATCATTATAAATTTTGAATTTTAAGTTTTTAACAAAACATTTATGTAGGTTTTATCTTATATTTAGGGAAAATGTACATTTAAATGGATCAAAGTTTGATGTTCTCCTAGGGTAGAACTTCCTCTGAAAAAACATGAGATAAATAGTATGCTTAGGATATATCCTCCTATCGTGAATAACATTGAATACGGGATGAGATAAAATACTAGAACCCAAAACTCTTTATCATACACATCACATTAGTACTGACATAAATTGTAAATCATTACAAAACACACCATCATTTAACAATATATAAATACAATAGAATTGAATATTAGAATAGACGTTCTAAAGAATTCAATTAAATATATGAATAAACATTAAGTGAAGTAAAAAATTAATTTATCTTACGTATCGTACAATAATTTCACACCATCGACAAAAACTAGGCACTCCATGTGCATATATGACATAAGGTTCATGACAAACGAAATTATACTACTCGTATTATATTAACCACTCTAAATGCCTTCATATCAGGATCGCAGACCATCAATTTCCTATTATTTAACTTTGTGATAATAATATCATAATATTACTTTTAAATTTAAACCTGTCATAACATGGTACAAGTCATATTTCATCAATCGATATTGAGATCACCCTAAACATATTTGTTTGAAGATTGTTGAACACTAATTTCTCTATGTATAGGTCCATAACCATAATATCCCTATCCTTCATAAAAGGAAACACTTAGAATAAATATAAGTCATTATTGAAGAAAAAATCTTCGACTCCATACTCTTATATGACCCAAAAAATGACAACTTCAATCAATCCACCATGACCTTTACAAACTACACAAAGGTATTACCCCAAATGTCAGGATAAAATTTTTAAGGAGGGATTCCAAAATTGGGTAGAGGAATCTTCTCGTGGAATTTATCCTCTACTAGATCAAAACTAATGATTTTTTAAGAAGATCGTCCCACAAAAAAAAACGATGAAGTATTTCTTTCATTAATGTGTATGTGTTTGCTCACCTCATAGACTAAGTGTAGTCCTTTACCCCTATCATCCAAATATTTATTTTAAGACATAAAACAAAAATCAAAACGTGGTACATGTCAAAAATTTATATGGTCATTACCAACCTATAAATGACAAAATCGAAGAGCTTTGAATAAAAACCATTTGATTGATCAAAAGGGATAGTTACCTCCTTGAATTACTGTATTGATGGGTTCTAGAGGAAAAATGTTTTACTATTAATACTCACTATAAAATGAAAATTGTTGTGAGAACCAACCACATGCACAATGTATCATCTTGGATAATTATTGTTATCTGGATTACTAATATTCAAAGCATAATGGAACTTTTCTATTGGATTACTTAGGCCACATGTTTAAAGAGGCATAAACATTGAGCATGGATTGCTAGAAATATGGATTTTATCCCTTTATCTTGATCCTTTATTTAGGCGAGTATTAACAAAATGGGGATCAAAGATCAACAAGTGAAATGCCTCCCAAATACATCAAAATTATAGCAGATACTTGATCACCCCAGAGAATGTCAATCATAACATTGTGGGGAAGGTAAGATGTAAGATTCATTCCCATTAATTTATTTTTTTTAAGATTTTTTTTTAGTTGTGTTATTAGAGTTGTGCATTACACTATAGATCCTATTAGTACAAACAATTGAAATAACAAGCGTCTGTACACAAACTAACTAAAATGGAAGCATTAGTGAGAATTTATCTCTCTTTATTCAAAAGACAGTCATAAATAACAAAAAAATTGCAGATTGGGAGTGAAAATTCAAGTGTCTCATGTCATGTTTGGGTTGCATTATTTTGAATTAAGGTAAATTATAATACTACACTAACCCAAATAGTTCAAATAATCATGTCATATATTCCTATCATGATTTACATAATAACAATTCGTTATATAAAAATCTTTGATGTGTTATATGTAAAAATCATTTGAACACGTTATCCATATCGTTTTGGGGTTACTCATTTGACACTACTGTAATAACTTAATATCATAAGTTTATCTTAAAAAGGAGTGCTACGGTGTTCCAATTACATAGTATTGAACGATTATTTTATTAATACAGTCATTAGGTGATTTAGTGGCCAAATCTTTTAAATAATTTACAAAGGCCTCTCTTGTAACATATAAATTACACATTCCAATACAAATTACTTATTTCCATAACTACATGTTCATATTGGAGCCTAAAGTCGTAGGAGTTTGGATGTATCTGTAGAGAATGATGTTGCTGCTCCCGCCTAAGGAAAATCCAAAAGTTAAGAAAAATAGTCTCTCCGAATGTTATATAGTAAAATAAAGTACTCTATATAGTGTGTCCTACTTATGTTTAGGAGGTTGACTAACTTTAAACTGAGATAGAGTAAGTACTAGTGTGATATTTGATTGTATTGTACCATAGAACTTTATCTTTGTATAATATAATAGGCTTGTGATATATTGACGTTTTATGTTCTTATTTATTATTGTAATTGTTATATTGTATTTTAGGATGGTTAGTACTCGAATTCCCTCCACTTAAACTCAAACTGAACAGACTCACCCTGAAGGAATCATGCGACGTCTTTCGGAATTAAAATCATTATCCCAATAATAACAAATTCCTCACCCTTATCAAGAGGAAATCTCAGAAGAAATTCATAGAATGAATGTAATCAAATAATTTTTGAGATAATGACCTCCGTCATTCCTTAGAAAACCAGCGAAGCGAAGAAATGGATGCATCAGATTATAAATATTCTTATGGAGTAGGTATATCTGCCAATATTCAGGTAACTCTGGAGGCTTATATGTTTGAAGGTGAAGCTGATTTCTGGTGGTAAGCGGTGTGACATAACAGGAATGTTGTTAATTTTACTTTTGTTCAATTTGAAGAAATCTTCTTCAAAAAGTATTTTCCCGAAGCTAAACAAGATCAAGGAATTATACATATCTATGCTCTTATCCTAGTATGAAGCCAAATTCATCGAGCTATATCATTACGCCATTGAGTATGTGGATACTGAGATAAAGAAATGCACGAAGTTTGAAATAAGACTACATCCGAGGATTAAGAATTTTTATCGCTCCTTTACAAATCCAAGATTAATCTGAACTTATTGACATTGCGACAATTCTGGAATAAAATTCCTCCATCGTAGTGTGATGTTTTCCCCCAATTACTAGAAATAATCATGTGTTCAGGACTTTACCTTAATCTCTACCTCAACCTTATCCAAATTGAACTGGAAAAAATTATTCCAAAATTCACCATAACACCACCCTTTCATTGATTCGTTGTCATAAATGTTAAGAACTAGGAAAAATTCGGCCATAGTTTCCTAAAAAAAAGTCTATTTTAATCCATAGCTGATTAGATAATCTCTCACGAGATCTAAATTCTCATCCAATGAAACACTAACCTAAGCCCAATCCTGCTAAGAAAATTGTCTCAATTCCTAGTCATGGAAAGAATTGTGTGATATTGCATACACGAAACTCCCATGAAGAGATTGAAGGTACAATATTTTTTCATAATCCTCACGCACGTATTTTATTTAGTTCAGGTTCAAGACATTCCGTTATTAGCCTTAAACTAGCTAAATTATTAAAATTTCTACCTACATCTTTATGTGACAACCCGCCTACTAAAATAATAGGTAGCCAGCCCTATACTCTAATAATCACAGGAATCATAGATGGTCCATTCTCAGTATCACTGTTGATTAAAATAATAGTATGAGATAACCACCAATCATTTTAGAAAATGGACTGTCAATAAAAGAAAATTTTGTAAATAAAAGAAAACACTTAGACAATCCCATTTGCAAAAATGGTGGGTATCAAAAATCGATAAATAAAGAATGACAATATCATAAATAATCACCGAATAAGTTGTCGGTGCACAGACTAATACAAATGTTTACACCAAGTATTACATTTCAATATTTACAATATAGTAAATGAGTGCAGGACTTGGACAAACACGTCCGAATAAACAACTGAGCACAACTAGAGTACAAGGAAAAGAAGCGTCTAAACAAGTAACCTACAACATCTGCAATATGTTGTAGATCCATGACAACCGGAATGGAAATGAAAATACGGGTGTCCATGCGGTAGAGCACCTGTAACGTCAAAGATTATATGCAGAAACAAAGAAATATAGATACGGGTCAGGGCCCGATTTGATATGATTCCCATGTGAATAAAATGCATGACAGTTAAGTGCGTAATTCTCTCGTAGTAACAATAACATTTCTCACCTCTCAATCTAAAAGAAACCTAGAGCAATATCAATGACGATGTTCTAGTTAAACAAAGAACAAAAGGCTAACTTCTCTCCAGTCTCAACACTATGCCCTTATTCGTGCGTGGGGTGTCTCGTAAAGCAAAATCCAAACAAGGAACCCCCCCGATACACTACTACTAAGAAAGGTTGATCGTCGAGATACATTAGACCTTGTCCTAATTAATCTAAGTACTAAAGGCTAACTTCTCCCCAGTCACAACACTATGCCCTTATTCGTGCGTGGGGTGTCTCGCAAAGCAAAATCCAAACAAGGAACCCCCTTGAGACACTACTACTAGGCAAGGCTGATCGTCGAGACACATTAGACCCTTAGCACAATATTATATATATATATAAATGGGAGGTCTCATCTACTGCTACTCAAGGATACATAATTATATCCATTCACCATTAAAAACATAATTCCCATTTCTTTCTTTAGGAATATATAAATGGTACAACATTTTACCAAATGTTTACCAATCAATTTCATCGTATACTAATTCATTTCATGATTCCATTCCTTATCAGGAAATATAATCATAGTTTTTATGCTCTTTGTGGCATTTTATCTCGATTTTACACTTTGTAAAAATCTCTTCCTTAACAGGAATATAATCATCATCATATGCTCTTTGTGGAATTTTCATCGTGCTCTTTATGGAACTTCATCATGCTCTTTATGGCATTTCATTATGCTCTTTATGGCACCCATCATACATCAAGTCCAAATTGATTTAGAATAGTTATAATTACATATATATAACGATTCTAAGACCTCCATCGGGGTTTCCCCACTATGCACTCCCCTAAATGGCTATCATCTTCCAGGGCCTATCATTTAGACAACCTGGGATCCTACCGAATCATCGGGAAGCGGCCATGTGCCTGCGGGATAGTCAAGACCACACCCGGAATCTCCTACCCATCGCAGAAAAATATACAATCACAAACGCTCACATGGCCTAGGGACTATATCCACCCTGCATTTTTAGTCAGGGGGTTCACCACAACGCGCGAACTTCCCTTAAGATAGCAATTTAGAGAGGGTGTGTATCCATACCTTTTAAACATTTATGAAAATCATATTCCTTTTCATTTGAAAACATCCATTTTTACATTCACAAAATCGTTTGTACTTATTTATTAGTACAACATTTAATAATATTCATTTCTTATTCTTAGAGTCATATTTTATTAATGACTTAAGACCCGAAGTGCCATTAACCTCAACTAGTCCCCAAGACTTCAATATAATATCATATACCATTTAAAATGAATATCACTCAAGGAGTATCTCCCAAATGTCTCAACATTAATATTTTATCTTCAATTTATCTTTGGGTTAACTCCTATATCGTTCAGAAATTAACCTACACAAACTAGCCCTCAGGGTAAGCCTAATCATCCTGTTAATCTTAGGACATTAGTCTACCCAAAAACCACCCTCTTGGACTCCCCATACTTCGCAAAGGAAGGCCCCTAAACCTTGGACCTAAAAGAAAAAGGCTAAAAAAAATTAAACTAAGAAAATCTCACAAAAACAGGGGAATCGAATCGATTCGCCCCTTGGGCCGAATCGATTCGCCCTTGCAAATCGATTCGCTAAACAGCCAAATCGATTCGGTGAGCAAAACTGACTTTCTGCAATTATCCAAATCGATTCGGTCTTAACCCAAATCGATTTGGTCTTCCAGACCTGTAGCCTATCCCTTATCCAAATCAAGTCGCCCCAAGGGCCGAATCGATTCGGTCCTGAAATCTTGCCCAGTTTGGGCTACGGGTTTAAGAACCCTAAAATTCCCAAAATCTCAAATCTTTGATTTTGTCCAACATCAACAACATCTAATTCTACCAAATCATTTCTACACCATTAATAACTAATAGTTTATCCTCAAATCAAATTAAAACTAAGATTTAAAGGTTAAATCATCAAAATCAACAAAGAACCCATTTAGGGTTTAAACCTCCAAAACTTAACTACACATACAATTTATCACATTAAATCACATCTAGCAAGTAATAAACTTGCCTCGAGGTTCTTAGTCTCTGATCCACCTCCGGTAGCAATGGAAATTCGGCCCAAATCTTCATTTTCTCTCTTTTACTCCATTTCTCCCAACTCTCTCTTCTCTCTCTCTCTCTCTCTCTCCTTTGGCTTCTAACACAAATGAAGAAAGAAAAGGGGTGGGGGAACTTAAACGTGTCTTAAAACATAATTGCCCTCCTATAATTGCTAATACACCATTAAATGACTCGTATCCACTTAATTGAGTCATAACACGTTAAAAGTGCCAGAAACTCCAAAATACAACTTGGCACTTATTTTGACTATCTCGACTATTATAAAAACAACCGCACCCCCTATTTTGGCATTCGGGAAAATGTGAACAAATTTTATGTTCTAAATTCATTTTATTTAATTAATTTTACCGAACTTAAAGTATAGGTCATAACCGTCATTTTACATACAACGATGCAATACATCACAATATAATGCTATTTACCTTCTCATGCGGTAAATAGACAAAACATAGTAAATATTATCCCTTAATATCAGGGGAAACAATATTTACTCCAACTTCCCCTATTTTATAGAATTAGCCCATCGGGTAAAATAATATAAAATAGCCGCTCAAAAGCCTGGGTTGTTACATACTCCCCCCCTTAGAAGGGAATTTTGCCCTCAAAATTCAGGCATATAGTATAACCATATAAAGGTATAATATACTGAACTATCGTTCTATCAATCCTAGCAAACCCCTTGATAAAAAAAATGGCATCCCTATTGGGCTCGGACTAAGGTCATCATCATTCGATCTTAGGCTACCTTCTTCTTGCTCTAACATAGCACCTAATCGTTCCTCTAGAACTATCGATCCTACCTTTCTACTACGGAAGGAGATACTTAAACATCCTGGGACCCTACTTACAAGAAATGATCCGAACAATTGTATGGAGGTTTCGATCCCTACAAACTACTATTCCTATCCTTCCTCGTCCCACCACTAGTCCCTTCACACTAGTAGGTGAGTCGGTCAATCACGAATATGAATGCTCTTATTATAGCGTCCCCTCGGTGAAGCTTGTTCTACTTGCATCCCATGCCTTCCCTATTCTCTTCGACGGTTCCCTACTCGGCGCATCTACTAACCCATCCGCATTTCCTTAGCGAAAGGGGATATTCAATCGATAGTCCCTCACGAACTCCAACTTCTTGCACGTGAAAAGACAAATTTCCTGCCCAGGAAGTAGTGCCTTTATTCCTTAAGGGGAATACTACCGCTACGAACTCTATATCAAGCGGGGGAAAATTTCTTTGATGGAGTTCAAGTTTGTGAGATGCATAAACAATGGGTTCATGCGCTAGCATTAATACTTCATGTTCCTGGCAAAGACTCATTCATCGAATTCACTCTCGATCATAACAACATAAGTGTAGGAGTAAAAGTCAGCTCATACTTCAACTCCTCTGAAGATAGGTTATCGGCGTAACGCTCTATCTAAGAAAGGCCCCTCCATTAATGGCCTAACATTTCGAATCACTCAAGCTCCTAGACTTCCTCATTTTAGGGACTAAATCCCACTTAGAGTTACCCCACAAACCTATTGCGATCAACTCCTCACCGCCTCCCTAAAATCATGCTACATGCTCTAAGGGCCTTACATCCTAAAAATTCTAACGTCAATCTATCTACCCTAATCGAGTCGTATAAGTATAATCCTAACTAGATCCCTACTGTCTAAGACCTTTCCCAACTTCCGACATTCACTCAGTTTCATGCGTGGGACGTCTCGCCGAGGCGAAATCCAAGCAGAAACCCTCCCGTTGCACTACTACCTCGCATCGTCGATCGTCGAGAAGTAATGGTCGAAGACACATGATCAGGATCGCTAAAATCCTAACTCTAAGTCTTACCACAACAACAGAAAAATAAAAAAAAATTAAACTGATCGAGCGCTTACTTTCTCTAAGGTACTACAAATACTTTATCCCAATATACATACATACATACATACATCTTTTATAGATGTCCTTCTTATTAAGGCATAAACATAAGTCACTATTCGACTTTCATATCTTAGTCTTCCCAACATCGATTAGAGGAAAAACTATCACAGTGCTCATATATCGCACGTCAACTTAGCCCTTCATCAATCATTTACGCGATTCTTGGCTAAACCTTTCCCACCCAGCATCTCAACCAACAGAAAAGTAAAGAAAGAAAAAGAAAAGAATATGCGACATCTCTCCACTTCCAAATTCGTTAAGGTTCATGCATGGAGTGTCTCGCAAAGCGAAATCCAAACAAGGAACCCCTCCAACACAATCCCCTTGTTGGTCATGGAGATCAGGAAACATCATACACAAGCAAAGAAAACAAAGCAAGAAAACAAACAAAAACAAAACAAATAAAGCAAAGCAAAGCAAAACAATTAAAGAAAATAAAAAATACCTACACACCGTAAACCATCTCCATAAAGTCTCAATCCTATATCTAGGTGAGATATTATAGAACATCCAGTTCCTCTCTAGAACTAGAATATGATAGCCTCGCTATTTATTCGCTTGCTATTGCACCAACCAATCCAAAAACATCTCTACCCGTATATTACATATAATACAAGTAGCACACACCACACATATCATCACTCGCCCCATAACGAGTGAAAGAAAAATATAGAACTTCCCTATCATGGAAGCCATGTAGATATACTACCACAAGCTCAAAATACACACTCGAATCTAGGGTAAATACAATACTATTCCATCTTATCAGAAGGAAATGCTCCACCCTCAACTACGGTGGAAATTCATGCCAATATTCATGCCAATCTCCGGCCACTACCAATGGCTCCTAGACACATCATTCTAGTCATAACCGAACCAAACTACTTCCATCCCAAGCTACCCTAGTGATTTATAGCATAGTTCCCTTAACTTCCTCAATAAAGGAAACATTCTACTAGCCTCCCCGGCCTTAGTTCAACAAGTCTTCCCCGGGTGGATGCCCACCGGTGGGGTCCTGAACACCACTTCTCCTGAAGTGTTAGCAACACTTACTTGTGAGCCTATCATTCTATCGAAGGGATCTCTCTCTTTGGGAAAAACTTCCTGCACCACACTACTATGGCGACTACCATTTTTGCCACTCTAGCCTTACTCCTATGGGTGAGAAGGTTTTCCTTTCGCTCTTCACACCTGGGTACTTCTATGCCCCATTCTAGGCCAGACTCTCGGGCCTCATATTCTCACCAAATGAGATTACACTTCCACCAATCCAACTGAACTTCAACATGTGATCCTCATTAAGGACTTCTCAATCTTTAGATTGACATCGCTTGGAATCCCTAGCTTAGTACCACTCTCTGCTAGCAGCGGTACATGGAAAATCATCTCCATTGTACTTAATAGTCACAGTAGCAATAGGAGGAAATGCTACAAAAAGGGAGCGACCTTTAAAGCGGCCCACATCCATGACTACCGCTTACCGCTCTTAGAAATCCCGTCTCGTGACGCATTCACTACAACCTCCCTTGATGCCCATCATCTGACGACTTACTAGTCTCACACGATCGCGCAAAATATTTTCGGGGTTCTCATAGCATAACGGAAGAACGAGACTCACAAGAGAAATCAACAATCTTAATCTTAAGGCTCTATATTAAATCACAAGTAACGCTGAAAGTGAAATACATCCGCATAGATTCCTAAGGACTCTAGAACCTAATGCTCTGATACCATTTGTGACAACCCGCCTACTAAAATAATAGGTGGTTAGCCCAATACTCTAATAATCACAGGAATCATAGATGGTCCATTTTCAGCATCACTGTCGATTAAAATAATAGTACAAGATAACCACCAATCATTTTAGAAAACGGACTGTCAATAAAAGAAAATTTTGTAAATAAAAGAAAACACTTAGACAATCCCATTTGCACAAACGGTGGGTATAAAAAATCAATAACTAAAGAATGACAATATCATAAATAATTACCGAATAAGCTGTCGGTGCACTGACTAATACAAATGGTTACACCGAGTATTACATTTCAATATTTACAATATAGTAAATGAGTGAAGGACTTGGACAAACACGTCCGAATAAACAACTGAGCACAACTAGAGTACAAGGGAAAGAAGCGTCTAAACAAGTAACCTACAGCATCCGCAATATGTTGTAGCTCCATGACAACCGAAATGGAAATGTAAATATGGGTGTCCATGTGGTAGAGCACCTGTAACGGCAAAGAGTATATGCAGAAACAAAGAAATATAGATACGGGTCAGGTCCCGGTTTGATATGATTCCCATGTGAATAAAATGCATGACAGTTAAGTGCGTAATTCTCTCGTAGTAACAATAACATTTCTCACCTCTCAATCTAAAAGCAACCTAGCACAATATCAATGATGATGTTCTACTTAAACAAAGAACAGAAGGCTAACTTCTTTCCAGTCTCAACACTATGCCCTTATTCATGTGTGGGGTGTCCTGCAAAGCGAAATCCAAACAAGGAAACCCCCCCCCCCCCCCCCCCCCGATACACTACTACTAAGCAAGGTTGATCGTCGTGATACATTAGACCCTATCCTAATTAATCTAAGTACTAAAGGCTAACTTCTCCCCAGTCACAACACTATGCCCTTATTCATGCGTGGGGTGTCTCGCAAAGCGAAATCCAAAGAAGGAACCCCCCCGATACACTACTACTAGGCAAGGCTGATCGTCGAGATACATTAGACCCTTAGCACAATATTATATATATATATATATATATATATATATATATATATATAAATGAGAGGTCTTATCTACTACTACTCAAGGGTAAATAATTATATCCATTCACCATCAAAACATAATTCCCATTTCTTTCTTTAGGAACATATAAATGGTACAACATTTTACCAAATGTTTACCAATCAATTTCATCGTATACTAATTCATTTCATGATTCCATTCCTTATCAGGAAATATAATCATAGTTTTATGCTCTTTGTGGAATTTTATCTCAATTTTACACTTTGTAAAAATCTCTTCCTTAACAAGAATATAATCATCATCATCATCATATGCCCTTTGTGGCATTTTCATCGTGCTCTTTATGGCATTTCATTGTGCTCTTTATGGAACCCGTCATACATCAAGTCCAACTTGATTTAGAATAGATATAATTACATATATATAACGATTCTAAGACCGCCCGTCCGGGTTTCCCCACTGTGCGCCCACCTAAATGGCTATCATCTTCCAGAGCCTATTATTTAGACAACCTGGGATCCTACCGAAACGTCGGGAAGCGACCATGTGCCTGCGGGATAGTCAAGACCACACCCAGAATCTTCTACCCATAGCAGAAAAATATACAATCACAAACGCTCACATGGCCTTGGGACTATATCCACCTTGCATTTTTAGTCAGGGGGCTTAACCACAACGCGCGAATTTCCCTTAAGATAGCGAGTTAGAGAGGGTGTGTATCCATACCTTTTTAACATTTATGAAAATAATATTCCTTTTCATTTGAAAACATCCATTTTTACATTCTCAAAATCATTTGTACTTATTTATTAGTACAACATTTAATAATATTCATTTCTTATTCTCAGAGTCATATTTTATTAATGACTTAAGCCCCGAAGTGCCATTAACCTCAACTAGTCCCCAAGACTTAAATATAATATCATAAACCATTTAAAATGAATCTCTCTCAAGGAGTATCTCCCAAATGTCTCAACACTAATATTTTATCTTCAATTTATCTTTAGGTTAACTCCTATATCCTTCAGAAATTAACCTACACAAACTAGCCCTCGGGGTAAGCCTAATCATCCCATTAATCTTAAGACATTAGTCTACCCAAAAACCACCCTCTTGGACTCCCCATACTTCGCAAAGGAAGGCCCCTAAACCTTGGACCTAAAAGAAAAAGGCTAAAAAAAATTAAACTAAGAAAATCTCACAAAAACAGCGAAATCGAATCGATTCGCCCCTTGGGCCGAATCGATTCGCCCTTGCGAATCAATTCGCTAAACCGCCGAATCTATTCGGTGAGCAAAACTGACTTTCTGCAATTATCCAAATAGATTCGGTCTTAACCCAAATCGATTCGGTCTTCCAGACCTGTAGCCTATCCCTTATCTGAATCGATTCGGTCCTGAAATCTTTCCCAGTTTGGGCTACGGGTTTAAGAACCCTAAAATTCCCAAAATCTCAAATCTTTGATTTTGTCCAACATCAACAACATCTAATTCTCCCAAATCATTTCTACACCATTAATAACTGATAGTTTATCCTCAAATCAAATTGAAACTAAGATTTAAAGGTTAAATTCTCAAAATCAACAAAGAACCCATTTAGGGTTTCAACCTCCAAAACTTAACTACACATGCAATTAATCACATTAAATCACATCTATCAAGTAAGAAACTTGCCTCGAGGTTCGTAGTCTCTAATCCACCTCCGGTAGCAATGGAAATCCGGCCCAAATCTTCATTTTCTCTCTTTTACTCCATTTCTCCCAACTCTCTCTTCTCTCTCTCTCCCTCTCCTTTGGCTTCTAACACAAATGAAGAAAGAAAAGGGGTGGGGGAATTTAAACGGGTCTTAAAACATAATTGCCCTCCTATAATTTCTAATACACCATTAAAATGACTCGTATCCACTTAATTGAGTCATAACACGTTAAAAGTGCCCGAAACTCCAAAATACAACTTGGCACTTATTTTGACTATCTCGACTATTCTAAAAACAACCACACCCCCTATTTTGGCATTCGGGAAAATATGAATAAATTTTATGTTCTAAATTCATTTTATTTAATTAATTTTACCGAACTTAAAGTATAGGTCATAACCGTCATTTTACATACAACGATGCAATACATCATAATATAATGCTATTTACCTTCTCATGTGGTAAATAGACAAAACATAGTAAATATTATCCCTTAATATCACGGGAAACAATATTTACTCCAACTTCCCCTATTTTATAGAATTAGCCCATCGGGTAAAATAATATAAAATAGTCTCTCAAAAGCGTGGGTTGTTACACTTTAATTATTCCATTGGATATTGAATTACCAACAAGTGAAATCAATACACCAACACAAGGTTATAGAGATTGAAAAATTCATCCTCGTTTAGGTACATTTTAAGTCAACATGATAGTCTTATACATTTGCGCATAATGGATGTTTTGTCAAAACATCATGCTTAAATTATTTGTCATGCGAAGAAAAATGATTTTCGAAACACTGAAAATTGTTCCATTGTAATAAAGGGATTAGGTCCATTTGAACAACGGAGATTTCAAATTCAATATTCTTCTTTAATTCCAATAATTTTAGAAGAATTCAAAGATTTTTTCCTCGAAGAATTACCAGGATTACCCCCTTCCTGAGAAATGGAATTTAGCATAAATCTTTATCTAAATAAATTTTCTATTTAGATACCTTCGTTTCGAATGGATCCTTTGGAGCTTCGATAATTTTGTACTCAATTATATGATATTATTGAAAAAAAATTTATTTGATTAACCTCGTCTCCTTGGGGAGATCCGGTATTATTTGTTAAGACACAGGACGGAAGATTTAGATTATGCATAAATTATCGTAAGCTGAATTCAGTAACTATTAAGAATATGTATCCTCTACCTCTAATCGGAGATCTATTTGATCAAGTTCGAGGAGTAAGGGTCTTTTCTGAAATAGGCTTACGATTTGATTACCATCAATTGCAAGTAAATGAAGAAATTCTAAAAACCATTTTTCAAACTCGTTATGGACGTTTTTCAGTTTACCGTAATGTCTATTGGATTAACCAATTCACCAACAAATTTTTTGGATTTTATGCATAGAATATTTAGACCTTTTCTTGAACATTTTTTTTATAATTTTAATTAACAATATTCTTGTTTATTCCCAAAATCTAGTAGAGCATGACCAACATCTAGAAACAATATTACGCACTGGAATAAACCATGGGTAATATGCTAAGAAGAGAAAATGGGATTTTTCAATGAAGGAAATAAAACTTCTAGGACATATGATTTCGAAAAATGGAATCCAAATTGATCCAGCCAAAAGTTTATTCATTTTGGAATGGAAAAATTGTACCAATATTATCAAGATAAATAGTTTTCTAGGATTAGTTGGATATTACTATAATTTTGTGGAAGGATTTTCTTGCATCGCTCTTTTCCTACTAGATTTAAGAAGGAAGGAAGTTCCATTTGTATGGACGGGTGAATGTACTCAAGCATTCCAAATTTTGAAGGAAAAAGTAGCTATTACTCCTGTTCACACCATTCCTTATAGTAATGTAAGATATGGTGTCTATACTAATGCCTCATTGCAAGGTTTGGAATGTGTTTAAATGCAAGATGAGAAATTTGTAGAGTACATTCATGATAACTTAAAATTCATGAATGTAATTACCTTATCCATGATCTTGAGTTAGACGCTATAGTTTTTTCTGTGAAAATTTGGCATTGTTACCTTTATGGTGAAAATTTTCATGCCTTTTCTGATCATAAGAGTTTGAAATACATATTCACTCAAAAAGACTTAAATTTAAGACAACGAAGCTAGATGGAATTTTTGGAAGATTACCGATTTAAATTACACTCTCATCCAACAAAAGGAAATGTGGTAGCTGATTCTTTAAGTCATAATCCGATACGAAGACTCCATACTTTGATTTCTTACGATCTTGATGCTACCATAGAGAAATATGATCTTCAATTGATACCCCCATTCTCAAAACTTACTAACATCATTGGCTACCTCAAATTAAAAGAGAAAATCTTAGTCCAACAGTCCCAAGATCCTTTTTTTACAATCCATTCAGGATAAAAAAAGAAGAAGTTCTAGTATAATAAGGAAATAATCTTACAATTTAGAAATAGGTTGTACGCACTTGATGATTTATCTCTTCGAGAAGAAATATTGCAAGACGCCCATCGCTTTAAGTTTATAATTCACCCCAAAAGCTCCAAAATGTATCACTCACTAAAGAAGCAATATTGGTGTCCATATATGATAAATGATATTGAATTTTTTTAAGGAAATGCCTGTAATACCCCTTATTTTTGAGTATTTATTTTTATATTAATTTTCCATGCAGGTTAATTATATAAAATAAAAGTAGTTGGAGTAAATATTATTTTAAGTTATTTAAGAGATAATATTTACTAGGTTTTGCATATTTACCGCTAAGTGAATGTAAATAGCATCACATTATGTTTTATTGTGTCGTTCTGCCTTAAGCGACGGGTATGGCTTATATTCCAATTGAATCATTACTGATAAATTAAATGATGTTGGAACATGAAATAATTTATGTTATTTCGGATGCCAATTTAGAGGGCGCGATTAGTCCGAAAAAATTTGAAATAGTTAAAATAAGTACCATGTTGTAGTTTTGGGTTCCGGTTACTTTTGACTGGTTATGACTTAATTATGTTGTTACGAGTCATTTTAATTATGTAGTAACATTTAAAGTTGAATTTAGAGTTAATGGGAATTTAAGTCTTCCAACAACATTTATTCTCATTTATGTGTTCTAAAACTAGAGAGATAGATAGATAGATAGATAGAGAGAGAGAGAGAGAGAGAGAGAGAGAGAGAGAGAGAGAGAGAGAGAGAGATTGGGAGAAAGGGAGAGAAAATAAGGAGAATTGAATATTGGAGCTTAAATTTGTTTCTACCGGAAGATAATTCAAGACTAAAACCCTAAGGCAAGTTTCTAACTTTCAAATGTATGATTTAGTGTGGATAATTTGTATTTTTAGTTGTGTTCTTGAGATTTACCATTTATGGGTTTTGATGATTTTTGGGTGTTTAAACCCTTAAACCTTTATTTAGATATGATTTGTGTTGGTTAGATTAGTTAGTAGTTGTGTAGGATTGATTTGGTGGGATTATGGGTTGATGGTTTGGGAGTTAATGGAAGAAATTGATTTTCAGGAAATTAGGGCTCATATAACCCGTAGTCCCCAACTAGGCAAATCTGCCAGGGCGAATCGATTCGCCCTCCCTAGAAAATCAATTTGCTAAAAAGGGTGGCTACAGGTCTGGGGAGCTGAATCGATTCATGCTAAGGCCGAATCGATTCGGCATGAGACAAAAAGTTGGTGTTCTCAGCTGAATCGATTCGCTCTTAGGGAGAATCGATTCGGAATCCTGCTGTTTTGGGATATTTTTCTAACTTAGTTTTTAGCCATTTTCTTTTATATTTAAGACCTAGGAACCTTCTATTATGAAGTAAAATAGAGTACTAGAGGCTTAAATTAGGGGGATAATACCTTAGGCTAGAAAGAGGGTAGTTGAGCTTATTTAGGGGGTATATAAAAAAAGTTAGTATAGATCTCATCGGGTAAGCTAGCCTAAGACTAAGGGAAATTTCAGTGGTATTGTTTGGGGCTCCTAGAGACTAGTATGAGGAAAATTATATGTGGTATACTTTAGTGTTGTTGTGAATTCTCACAGGTTAGTATGGGGGCAACTAAACTTGGTAACTTATGTCGTTAGACACACATGGTTCCAGATGTAATAAAACGTACTTTTAATTGTCATACCTTGTGAATTATGAATTGCATATACATACCTCTCTAAATGCTATCATAAGGGAAGTTATGTGAATGAGGTGAAGTCCCCTGGTTAGTGCATGCAGGGCGAATATAGTCCTCGTCCATAGGACCGATGGTTACATTGTGTAGTTATTTTATTCGAAGTGAGGTAATTTCGGGTACGGTTATGACTCACTGTCGAAGGTATATGGCCGCTTCCCATGCGACACGATTTAGGATGCCTAGGTGGTCTTGGATATAGGACCTGGAAGATGATAGTTATTCTAGGACGCATCCAGTGGGGTGACTCCCGAAAGGATGGTCTTGGAATCGTTATATTGTGATTGTAACTATTCTCAAGGATATGGAAACTCACAAATGGCTAATGCATTTATAAATCAACTGTGTGGAGTAACTTTCCTAAATGGTAAATGGACTTATGAAACTATCCTTTACTAATTCGATAAATTTAACATGCTTATGGAATTAAACTATTTCCCTTAATTAGATGAGTAGTTTAACTTATATTGAATCTTGTATGTCGCTAGGTTGTGCATTCAGATGAGAGGTGAGGATAATTCTTGTATGTAAGAGCGAATCAAAACTGCTTATGAAGTTTAGCATTCATAACTATTATGCATTTTATTCACATGTTTATCATATTAAACCCCGACCTGACCCGTTTATATCTCTTTGTTTTGAATGGATATCTTTTACGTTCAGGTGCTCCACCGTAAGGATGCCAGTGTTGGTCCTTCCCTCTAAGTGTCCAGGAGATATAACATTTTTGCGGATGTTGTAGGATATTTGTTATAGACGTCTGTATCTTTTGTGTACTCTAGATATGATTAGTCTAAACATTCGGGCGTGTCGCCCAAGTTTTGTATTTACTTATATACTCTGATATTTCTTTATAATACTCAGTGTAACCGTTTGTATTGGTTTGTTAACCGACAGCTTATTCGGTTATTATGTTGTGAGTGATTATTAAACTCTTATCTGTCTTAATTTACATCCACCTTCTTTTCAAATTGGATTGTCTAAATGGTTTTAATTAAACTAACAAATTATTGACATCCATTTTCTAAAATAATTGGTGGTTATCTCGTATTATTATTTTCACGCCAATGATGCTAAGAATGGACCATCTATGATTCCTATAATTATTGGAGTATCGGGTTTGCCACCTCTTATTTTAATAAGAGGGGTGTCATAGATGGTATCAGAGCATCATGTTCTAGATTCTTTAGGATCTATGCGGACTTAGCACTATCTATCATAGAGCTCTTTGATATAGAGCACTATTGTTAGGACTATTTTGATTGTGTATGCTGGAGATCTTCTGCAAAGATAAATTATTTTAAATTATATTCTAATTCAGTTGCTTCTTCGTCTCAGATGCCGCCTAGAAGAGGTCTTCAAGTAAAGAGGAATCGAGTTGTAGAAGATAATGTACAACCCCCAGCACCACAAGGAACAATTAAAGTAGCGGAGGTGGCTAACATCAATGCCCAGGCAGTCAACGCTACAATGACTGCTATGGCTCAACAGTTTCCTCAAGCCCAACAACCGGTAATATCAAAGGTGCAAGCACATGCGTGACCTTCCCCGTGGGAGAGAGTTATAAAATCTTTCTTAAAAGGGTCACCCCCTATAATTTCAGGGTGGTGTTGATGTGATAGTAGCAAACTAATGGAAGAAAGATATGCAGCAGCATCTCCGAATGGTAGAGTGTAGCGAGGAACAGAAATAGATCCTTGCCACTTTAAAACTAGTAGGAAAAGCTTTACATTGGTGGGAGTCGATGACCACACCGGAGAAGAGGGATACCATGTCTATATCAGACTTTTGGTGGGTGTTTTGACAGAACATATTTTCCTCCCAACAGTCCGAAGGAGATGAGGAGGAAAATCCAAGATGTGGTACAAGGGGAATAGTCAGTTACAGAGTATGAAGGGGAATTTACTCGTCTGGCAAGCTTTGTGCCGGACGAGGTAATTCCAAAGGAAAGGAGAATATAAAAGTTTATTGGGAGTTTGTAAGGACATTTTTCTCATGTCCAACATGTTACATTTTTGTATGTCGTACGCCGCTACATTTATCACGTCACCTCAAGATCTCACCCGACGGACTCAATCCAAATTTTAGGAATCTAGCATTCAACATCTCCATCATATGTCCCATACCTGTCTCAATGACTTCACGTTCCATGATTTTAGGGACTTTATGCAAGTGGTATGCAAGAGAAGTCAAAACAGTGCAAGAAGGCACGATAGGGAAGTTCAAGGGAAATTTGGTAATTTTATAGCCACTGTCCGGAGGACCA
Organism: Sambucus nigra; assembly: GCA_949130495.1. Taxonomy (NCBI): domain Eukaryota; kingdom Viridiplantae; phylum Streptophyta; class Magnoliopsida; order Dipsacales; family Adoxaceae; genus Sambucus; species Sambucus nigra. The sequence continues at coordinate 32,546,861 of OX422224.1, read as the reverse complement.
ATCAATTGGAAAGATGAAGAGCTTGCCTCAACAAAGATACTGGAAGAAATGGCACCTCAATCCGAGCTACGATGAAGAAGTTATGGCTCGTTGAAAATGGAGATAATTCCAAGAAAAACCTTGGAAATTTTGCTAAATGTTTAACCGCCTTTTCCAGCGAGTTTCCCCGAACCCAGCCCAAACCGGTTCGAGGGGTGAACTGGTTCGCAGGGGACCCCAAACCGGTTCCGGTACCCTGTATGCTGGTAGAGTTTTTAATTTGTAAAACTCTTCACGTGTTTCCCTTTAAATACCAACTTCGGGGGAGCTATTTTGTAAGACTTTGACAGACGAATTTGAGAGTCCTAATACCTCAAGTCTTCACCTTTTTGAGTCCCAAGACTCATGTTTTGATTCACACATTATTGCCAAACCTTTGTGAATCTTTTGGTAACCCAAGAACACAACCGTGTGTTTGTTCAACCTTTGTGGAGAGATCTTTGCAACTGAGGGTTAGGTGTCATTGCTTGGGGAATCTCTACAAATTGTTATGGTTGTGTGTCATTGAGGAGAACTTCAGTTCTTTCTTTGTTGGTTGGGCTACAAGTCCTTGGAGGGTGCTGCGTGTATTCTCTTGCTGAGTTCAAGATTGCGTGTCTTTGTGGGTTGGTTGCGCATTGATCCATTGCATATTTCTCTATGTAATTGTAAGTTACGATTTGTATATTCATAATGAAATAAAGGTTTTACCCGAAAGGTTTTTTTTTATGAAATCTGTGTCTTCGCATATTTACTGTGTCGCGTGCTTTATAATTGATGGGATGATTTAGATGCATGTTTAAGGGCTAAATTTATTTGATTTAAAAGTAGTCCCTAATTAAATAAGGGTTACTTGGAAACTTGCGAAATTTATTTAAACCAGTATCACACAGTCATATACAACGTTTTCAAATTGGTATCAGAGCAGGTTACGCTAATTTTTCCCGTATTCTTATTTTCCGCAAAATCGTGTGATATTGACTTCTTTTGAAAAAATCAGTTTTGTGAAAATTCGCATTTTTTTCCTATGGAGCACTTATATAATCAGATGATTATTTTTTATGGAAATAATTATGCCTATTGGAAAGCTCGCATGAAATCATGTTTAAAAGCTATTGACAAGCGTGTGTGGTTGCTTTGGGAAAATGGTTGGACTCCTCCCACGGTCACCGTTAATAATGTCACCTCTTTAAAACCCGTGTCAACCTGGACTGAATATGATTATAAATTGTCCAATTTTAATTCCCGTGGTCTGAGTGCTATTTCTGGAGCTGTCACTCCAGATGAGTTTCACCGAATTATGACGTGCACCACGTCTAAAGAGGCTTGGTATGTTTTGAAACTGACACATGAGGGTACGAACGCGGTAAGAATCAAAATAAAAAAATTTGGCCACCCAATTTGAGACTATCACCATGTCTGAGTCCGAATGCTTTGATGAGTTTTATGCACGTTTTTCGGGCATTGTTAACACATGTTTTAATTTGGGTGAGGTGATTGATAACATACGTGTCGTTAAAAATATTTTGAGATCTCTTCCAAAGCTCTTTATTCCTAAAGTCACTCTTTTGAACTCTTTGGGAAATTTGAAATCCCTTAAGTTGGAAGAACTTGTCGGAGATCTTCAAACCTATGAGATTGACATGTTTCCCAAAACCATTAAGGCTAAGGATAATGGCATTGCTTTCAAGACTCATTGTAAGAAAAAGAAAGAAAAAGTTTGTGAGTCCGATTCTGAGGGAGACTTTGATTTTAATGATATGGCCTTGTTTGCGAAAAATTTAAAAAGTTTCTCAACATGAACAAAAATAATTCTTCCAATAAAAGGAGATTTTTTGAGAAAAAAAAATGAAAGGGAAGGCCAAAGAAAGCGATGAGAAAGAAAAATAGAATGACTCCGATGAGGAGTGTGAGGAAGATTTTGAGAGCGTAACTTGTTTTGAATGTGGAGGTAAGCGGCATAAGTCGTTTGAGTGTCCTACGTGTCTTAGAAAGAAAGGAAAGAAAGTAGCCATGCCCGCCACACTTAGTGATAGTGAGAAAGAGGAGGGAGATGAGTCCGATAAAGGTTTAGCACATGGGATGGTTGTCACCTTTTCTAGTCGTGTGAGCACACCCACTTTGTCTCACGAGAGTGAACGCGAGAGCGATGATAGTGATTTGTGTTCTTCGAGTGAGGGAGAAAGCGAGGAGGAGAGTGGAGATGAAAGTGAGCTCCAAAAAGATTTTAAAGATTTGTACACCGAGACCTTGAAAACTAAGAAGTATAATCGTGATTTAGGTCGTCGGATTTTAGATTTGGAGAGAAAGAAGGAGCTTTTGAGAAACGATAAGTGTGATTTGACCAACACGGTGTCTAGTCTGACGACACATGTATCCCAACTCGAGAGTGATCTCGCACGTGCCAGGGAGGTCAAAGTCAATTTTGTGAACGCACCTAAGAAGGTTGAAAAGGTGGTTCATAAGGGTAAAGGTGAGAATTTAAGAATAAGTCATGATGGTGCTTCTTCTTCCCAATTAGCACCCGAGTCGGTTCCCACTTTAGTGTTAGATTCATGTAAGTCTCACCCTAACCCACCTAGGCGTCCCATTCCTATTAGGAGAGAACGTCCTAGTGTTTTTGAGAGAGGTGTTCCTAGGCCTATTTATGTTTGTTCACATTGTAGGAGGAGAGGTCACCTTAAGGAATTTTGTTTCAAGTTGGGTTATGTGTCACGTTTTTCTTCTACACGTATTTCTGGCACACATGCACCCACACATGATACTTTACATGCTCCCGAAGACTACGTGAGAGAGTTTGTACATTTAGGTGAGCAAGTTAAGTTTTTTGTCAAAAATTCACAAGAATTGATGGAGATTTTTCATAAGTTGTCCCCACCTTTGGAAAACCCCTCCGCACCTAATGATTGAGGTTTGACTTGTTTAATAGCATAGGATGATTTTCATGATGACATTGTTTGCCTATTGCTAGTATGTATCATGTTTGTATGTTTTATTTTTTTGGAAAATTTTGAAAAATACAAAAAGATTTTATTTTGATAAAATTTTGAGAAAATCCAAAAAGATTTTTGTATTTTTTTTGCACCATTTATGGATGGACACTTAGGATGACCGAGTCACAACATCATTCCATTTTTTTCATGTGACTATTTGATAGTGTTTTGAGACAATATATCAATTCATCCTTGTGCTTTATAATGTTTGGAGTCATTAAGATGTAATTAAGTGTTACTTCCAACATGTTTGACTCATGTTTCCTTTATTACACACATGCACGGATTTGTTTGATTATTGTGCTTGTCTTATCACACGTTGATTGGGTGTTTTCACTTCAATCCTATCCTTAAAATGAACCAAGCGCGATAAAATTTTGATAAGGAAAATGTGCATATAAAAACCGTTTTGTGAGTTTGTGTGCTTTATTTAAAAACAAGAAAGGGCTGCGAAAGGTTCATTTAGCCTTTGCGATTCTAAGCCACCGTTTAAAAGGACCTAAAAAATTGAGGAATTTTATTATCCGGGGTCCAAAGAGGTTTAAAAGAGCCCGAAAAAATTTAAAGGCAATAAAAAGAAATTCATGCCAAATTATGGGCCATTTAGGTTTTTGCATCAATTCTCCAAAGTTTGAGAATTTAGATTACCTCTAAAAGAAAATATATATGAGGGAGTTTGGTTGGAGATTTTATAACGGGTTTGCACGTCCTTAAAAGTCTTGAAAATGCGCTAAATAGTTTTGGACGTTATTGGTGTGGAAGTCATTTGACTTTGATTTGTACAAGACGATGTCATCTAAATTCAATAAACTTTTACACCTAAGTATACATTTGATGTTCATTCGTTAAGGGTACACATATGCATCGTGCACATATGATTGATTGAGTTGATTTACCTATCGAATGTGTTAACACCCATTCATTCCGTTTCCATGACTTGGTTGTTCAAGTTTAAATCCATGGTGTGATTTTTGTATCATGTTTTACATATTTTTTTCAAAATTGGTATCTTATTTTTGTGCGAAAAATTTGAAAAATCAAAAGTAGTTTGTGCATTTGTTTTTTAGCATCTCCTTGCAAGAGCACGTTTGCCATATTTTTTGATTCCTTGGTTTGAATACCGTGACACCCCGATTTTGCTTGTTTGATTCATTCTTCTTTTTTGTATATTTGGGAACATCATAAAAAAGGGGAGAAAGAATTATCTTATTTTGGGGGAGTTTTTGAGATTTGACTTATGCTTATCATTTATTGGTACCTATGTTTATCTCATTTCAAACTCGATACGTCACTTGCTATTTTGTCTTTATCTCATGTGTGTAGGTACTACATTAATGATCATACGTTACACACGCTGATGAGAAAAGATTTGAGATTCCTGAAGATTTGAAGAACAAACGATGGAGACTATTCATTTGTACCTTTTCCAGTTTTGGGTTCATGGGAGGGTAGATTTGTATAGGTAATTTCATATTTAATAATTCGGATTTTTTATGTATGTACCGGAATAGACATAGGGGGAGATTTGTAAGGACATTTTTCTCATGTCCAACATGTTACATTTGTGTATGTCGTACGCCGCTACATTTGTCCCGTCACCTCAAGATCTCACTTGACGGACTCAATCCGAATTCCGAGAATCTAGCATTCAACATCTCCATCATATGTTCAACATATGCCTCAATGACTTCACGTTCCATGATTTTAGGGACTTTATGCAAGTGGTATGCAAGAGAAGTCAAAATAGTGCAAGAAGGAACGATAGGGAAGTTCAAGGGAAATTTGGTAATTTTACAGCCACCTGCCTGAGGATTGGTCAACTGGAAAGTTGAAGATCTTGTCGCAGCAAAGATACTGTAAGAAACAGCACCTCAATCCGAGCTACGATGAAGAAGTTATGGCTCATTGAAAATGGAGATAATTATAAGAAAAACCTTGGAAATTTTGCTAAGTGTCTAGCCCCCTTTTCCAGCGAGTTTCCCCGAACCCAGCCCAAACCGGTTCGCAGGGGACCCCGAACCGGTTCGGGTACCCTGTATGTTGGTAGAGTTTTTAATTTGTAAAACTCTTCATGTGTTTCCCTATAAATATCAACTTCGGGGGAGCTATTTTGTAAGCCTTTGACAGACGAATTTGAGAGTCCTAATACCTCAAGTCTTCACCTTTTTGAGTCCCAAGACTCATGTTTTGATTCACACATTATTTCCAAACCTTTGTGAATCTTTTGGTAACCCAAGAAAATAACTGTGTGTTTGTTCAACCTTTGTGGGGAGATCTTTGCAACTGAGGGCTGCGTGTCATTGCTGAGGGAGTCTCTACAAAGTGTTATGGCTGCGTGTCATTGAGGAGAGTTTCAGTTCTTTCTTTGTTGGTTGGGCTGCGAGTCCTTAGAGGGTGCTGCATGTATTCTCTTGCTGAGTTCAAGACTGCGTGTCTTTGTGGGTTGGCCGCGCGTTGATCCATTGCATATTTCTCTATGTAATTGTACCTTGCGATTTATATATTCATAGTGAAATAAAGGTTTTACCCGAAAGGGTTTTTTTTCGTGAAATCTGTGTCTCAGCATATTTACTGTGTCGCATGCTTTATATTTGATGGAATCATTTAGATGCATGTTTAAGGGCTGAATTTATTTGATTTAAAAGTAGTCCCTAATTAAATAAGGGTTACTTGGAAACTTGCGAAATTCATTTAAATCAGTATCACACAGTCATATACAACGTTTTCAGAGTTTGAATTGGAGAATAAGACATTATTTTTTGGGAAATCCAGCTTTGCAAATGTTTGGTGACGTGACGAATGCGGACTGTAATACCCCATATTTTTTATGGTTTAAATAATTATGGGATTAATTATTACAGAGGGGTTAATTGAATTTAAATGTCAAAATTAAATTATAAATTAATCCGGATCTAATAAAAAAAATATTAACTAGCGTACCAAGGGTTAATACTTACTGATTAAATATTACTATGCAATATGTAATATGGAACTATACACTTTGATAAATTATCGAGAGAGAATAATACGACAGTTTAGTGAATTAAGTCAGACGCGCGTGTGAGTCATATCGGGACTAATTAGTGGAATAAATATATCAATTATTTTTAATAACTCGTATTGTCATTTGGAGTGGACCGTTGAGTCCGGAAGGGTCGAGATAGTCAAAATAGTATAATCGGGTGTTTAGTTTTGGTCCCGGGGCAATTTTAGGCCTAACCGGCACCCCAAGAGGGCATTATGGTAAATTGGATTTTTAGGCTTAATTAATGGACAAAAATTAAGAGTTAAATTATCATCCAAAGAAAGTCCGTTAGGGTTAAAAAGCTACAGTAAGTAAGAACGACCAGAGAAATTGTGAGAGAGAGTTATATCCAAAAGAAGAGGGCCAAATTTACACCACCTTGCACAACCACCACCACCACCGTGTAGATCGGGACAAGGGTGACACACCCATACCAACAACGACAAGAAATCAAATGACTAATGCAAAGCAAGTGTTTATAACTTGCTATATTTTGGTATTTTTCATACTCATGTTAGTATAGGACTGTTAGAAACATGTTTTGGTTCAAAAATGATGAAATTGAGAAATTTGGATATGTAAATTGATTCTGAGATTTGTTAAATTGAAACCCTTCATATATGTAGACTAGAAATCACGTTTTGAGGAACTTGTGTGTAGAAAAAATCTAGAAATTATGGGTTCTCGAATATGAATTGGAAGAACTAGGGTTTTAATAAATTAAATTGGGGATTTCATGTTTTATGGATGATTCGTAATGGTTTGATGATTCTAAGATGTTAGAATTCATATATTATTGATGGGATTCGAAGTAGAACTGTTTGTTTGGAGTTTGGGATGTTGAACCAGAGGTTTTAGGTTTAAAAATGGTGGAAAAACACTGAAAATCTTGAGTAGAAGACGAACAGCGCAATCTCGCGCGAAGTCGGTAGAATTCGTTCAAGCGAGATTGCATCTCGGGCGAAGTCGTTTGAGCGACACGTGGAAGTCGTTCAAATGACATGTCATCTGGTTTGAGCGACAGAGTGAAATTCTGGGAATTTTTTAGAATCCAGTTTTGAGTTTATTGGTTCGTGGAAGAGAGATAAATTACCAATTAATAGACTTAAGTAAGGAAGAATTTCGGGAAAAGTATGAGCGACTAAATACTTTAATTATTTCGGCACGGAGAGAATGTACCTTAAAGATTACGAGAGGGATAATAATCTCAATAATTGTACTATGAAATGTTGAAATCAAAATACGTAAGAGAAGTATATATGTAGGTGAGAGAAATACCTTATTATTAAGTGTACTAATGGGTGATAACCCGGGGGTACAAGAATGAATTATAAGTGAACTAATGGGTGATAACCTGGGGGTACAAGATTATCTAAATAAGTGTACTAATTGGTGATAAACCGGGGGTACAGCATTATGATTAGGTGCGCTAATGGGTCATAGCCCGGGGGTGCAGTATTATGATATATAAATATATATAATAAAGGAGGAGGGGGGTTTTTCCACATCATAAAACTTTTGCCACATCATATAACCACATCATACAAAATCTATATAAACAAGTTTTGTATCTATCTATATAATAATGGCATTTTGAAAGTATGTATCCTACGGTTGAAAATGCTGGGATATTTTGGGTGTTAAACATGCTAGAGTGTTGTCCAGTCCCAACATAAAAAGTACAAACTAGACCCATTACCCTAGAGCAACATTAGCCGGCTACACTTATCAAATACAGTACAGAGCACAAAGCTAAAAAAAAAAGATGGTCCCTCTCGCTCAATGGAGAGAGAACATGCATCGCACATAATACCATATCCTCTCTCTTTCTCTAAGACCTCCAACTAATCAACCCTCTCATAATACCCTTCGCTCTCTCTCAAGATAAAAATGGAAGTGCCGGTTTAGATAAAAAAAAGGTGCCTGCCGGTTCAGATCAGAGGAGGTGCCGAATCAAATTAGGTGCCCGTTCGGGTAGTTACGATTCAGATCTGGGGTTTTTGATGGGTTCAGATCAGAGGAGGTTCCAGTTCCGAGGGGTTTTTTGAAATCTATTTTTTTTTCAGGTACCAAAATAATGGTAGATCTCACTTTGGGTTTTCAGGTACAAAACCTACCTGATAATGGTAGATCTACTCAATATATAAAAAATTAATAGATCTGTACAAAACCTACCCAGTTATGATGCACGTACCCATGTCAGCAACTCTATTACAAAGGGTCAAAACTTTTCTTAGCCTTCTCATCTTAAAGCAAGATCTGAGTGATATGTGTAAGACTCTCTAAGACCTTTGTTGTATTTTTCTTCTTTTGTTGCATATTCTAGAACATCTTGCAATCCACAACTTTATTAATGAAAACCAGATATTTTCGTCAATCTTATAGTTGTACCAGTCTATCTAAATGATACCCTTTGGTTTATATATCTGCTTTGACAAGAAAAATTATTTGGTCTATGTTAAAGTTTTGTGGTTTCTTTACCTTCATGATTTGGGTTAAAATAAACTAATTTAAATCTTTTGAGTACCTTTAAACATTTAAATAATTGGTGGTATGAAATATATAAATGAACAAGAGGTCCAAACTCTTGATGATGTCGTGTCCAAAACAGGTAATGACAGAAAGCATATGTTAGTACTTAGTCCCTTTCAGTCCGTATTCGCATTTAACTGTATGTGCTCTTAGTGTTCAAATTGAGGTTATGTAAGCAGTTTGTGTTTGAGGCCAAGTGTTCCAGGATAAAAAAACTACAGAGTTTTCTTATTTTCAATTTTGTTTTGGCAAAAAAAAAACCTACATAGTTTTTTAACAACATCATTAATTTTTCAGTATCCTTTGAGACCTGTTAAAGGGTGCATTTAATAACACCTATTTTAAAAGAGTTATTTTTCCATTTATTTATTTACATTTTTTTATCATTTTTTATACAATTTTTTTGTAATCATTCGAGAAAAAGTTGATTTACAAAGTTTGACAGTTTTTTTTAATGAAAGTTAACAGTTAAAGTTGATGGTTTTTCTAAATTCTTGGTGGTGAAAAGGTATAAGTGCATAGGGCTCGAGTAAGAGATGGTACTAATTACAAAAAAAAATGCTTTAAGACAGTTATTGAAGAAAAAATTGATCATTAAAAAAAGTTTTATATTAAGAGCAGTTAAAAGAAGTTCAATAAGGAAAATGTAAAGTGAATTTTATGTTAAAATGAAGTGTCAAAATCATTGAACAATTCACTTTCTCTTAGATAGTTAAATAGAAGGCACGTGGCCCGAGAAGGTCTATGCTTTTCTGACCAAGTCAGGGCACAAGGGGGACAATGAGCAGATATGCTCAGATGCCAAGTGCCCAAGGCATTTTCGATATGTTAACTCACTTCAATGCACGGGGCCCAAGAAAAAATGTATAAAGTCTTTTATGAGGATTCAACTAATTTATCAATGTGTTTAAAGTTTAAAACCCACATCATGAATAGTATATAATAATTACGCCTAGATTTTGTATCTTATGATCGTATTTAGAATAAAATAAAAAGGTTTGAATTAAACGTATATTAAAAAATATTTGAGGGACTTTTTGTATATATCATTTCTTTTTTTGGGGATGATATCCAAATTCACTTTCCTTTGTGTTATATGTGTAATTGGAAATATACTAATTGATTCTTTTTCATAACAAAAAATGTAAAGCTGGAGTTATATCTTGAGAATCAGTTTTTTGTACTTCTTTGATAATAGTAGGATATATCTCCACAATCAAATTTACAATGCGTTTCACACCAATTGAAATGACATTTTGTGATGGTTGAAATAAATAAAATGGTCAAATCTTAAATAAAAAATAGGGTTTTACCATTTCAATTTTTGCTATCTGATTTGGCTTGACTTTGCAGCTGTCATTATTAACATTAAAAATGTTCTAAATTCTAAGTTTGGATGTAAAAATCCATTGTGTCATTCTAAGTTCTCAATGTTGGCTTCAAAGTCATTGTAGAGTATTTGGTTAATGGGAAGCGTTAAATGCGTCGAGAAAGCTTCCATATCGAGATGTAAAGGATATATTCCTCAAAATGTGTGTAACGTCGTTATTAAATAAGACGTAATTTAATTACTATTTTTAAATCTTTCTTAAAATGTAAAATACCATACCTAAGTACGAGCGTGCTATAACAAAAAATCATCGGGAACAATTTTTTCACCGTGCCATCGGCACAGGTAAACCCTAATATATATATATAGGTCAGATGTGACTATATGTATATATGTACGTGAGTTTATGAATCAACCTACTGTGTATAGCTTGTAGAGATGGGCATGTAAATTTATAAAGAAAATCTTAAGAGTATAATGGATTTATTATGAAAATGAGAAAATGTACTAATTAGCTATTCGACATAGGCTAATTTGACAACATATTGTATGGGCGATACGGGTTTACTAATTGTGAGAATAAATACTATTAGGATGAATTCAGACTAGTTATATTGGGTGGTATAGCTAAGGACAAAATTAAATACACGTTAGGCGTGCACAATAGAATAGAGGTGAGAATCTCATGTGAGAGTTCGAACTAACATGCACTTGATACTTGTTTTACTGCAATTTTTAAATACTTGCTTAAACAAATATTTTTACACATCGGGATCTGAACCATTTCTTAAATCTCTTTCCTCTCTTGCTATATGTATGTATTATATCAGGTGCTCAGCCACAGGCACACCAGGCTTAGAGGTTCGGATTGCTTGGCGTGCTACAACTGTTGTGGAAGCGGTAGATATTTGTATTAGACGCCTCAATCATTTCATTTCCATTCTTTATAGACATTATCTTTAGGACATGTGTCTTCCATTCCTTGGACAACTTTCAGAGATTATGTTCAGTTTATTTACCATTCATTCTCATTTGGACTGATGGTTACTATTGTTTTAGTTTAGAGTTTTGAACTGGAATGTTTTATCCAGTCATGTCTATTTCAGCATGTGATTCTGACTCAGTATTTGTATTAATTAATTATGCGTGGATGGTTTATATTAAATTTCTTGGTTTGGTAATTAAATGGTTTTTATTTAAAAAGGAAAAAATGTTTTGGCACTTATCTTAATTACATTAGGTGATTAAATGAGTTATTATGTTTTCGACAGTGATGCTAAGAATGAACCTACTGAACATTCTTTTTTAAATTTTATAAAGGACTGATCACCCGATATTTAATTGGGCAGGGTGTCACAGGTGGTATCAGAGCATCAGGTTCTAGAGTCCTTTAGGATCTGTACGGGTACTATGTTTTCAGCTTTGCGTCATTTGATATAAAGCCCTATTTTTAGGACCGTTGTGATCTTATATTTTTACGGTTACGTCTTCAGCTATTCGAGATTTAGTAATAACTGTGGACTCATAATATTCTTTCTCGTCTTAGATGCCTCCTCGACGTGCACCAAGAGACCGACAGGCCCAGCCAGAGCAGCCGACAGTACAGGCTGAGGGAACAATGAATGCAACAGAGGTTGCCACGATAGTTGCACAAGCGGTGAATGCAGCCTTAGCGGTGGTTCAGCAGGACCCACCCCAGGTTCAGGCAGTGGCACCAGTTCCAGTGCATCCATTTCCCACTTCATGGGAAAGCGTTAGAGAGTCCTTTCAGAGGGCTTGTCCCCCAGATTTCATGGGAACTTCAGATGTGGTTATCTCTAGTCAGTGGAAGAAGGACATATAGCGAAACCTTCGTATGTATGAGTGCATGTAAGCTCAGAGGCAAGTTTTGGCTACCTTCAAGCTAAGAGGGGTAGCCTTACAGTGGTGGGAGTCCACTACTACTACTACCGAGGAGCGAGATTTCATGACTATCAGTGGTTTCTAGGTGAAGTTTGACCGGAAGTACTTTCCTTCCGCCGTCAAGACTGAGATGAGGCAAAAACTTTTAGACCTCACCCAGGAAGGGAGGACAGTTGCAGAATACGAGGAGAAATTCACACGATTGACAAACATGGTACCGGAGGAGGTGCCTACTGAGGAGAAGCACATTCAGATGTTCATGGATGGCTTGACTTTGAGGATACGATAACATCTATTGGGAAACCTTTCCCTACACTCATATACTGACGTTCTGAATGTAGCCTTATTGAATTGTCAGGACAACCGCTCCCATGCTAAGGGAAGCAAGCGAGGGGGAGAGCCCATCCAATTGGGAAAGACAGGGGGAGGTAGTGCCAATGGGGTACCAGTTGAGAAGAGTAAGAGGCAGGGTTCCCAGTAGGGGGAGTCTTCTAGGAGGTTTCATTCTGGAGGTTTCAGGCATGGTTATGGGGGTTGGAGACAGGGCCAGCCATAAGGCCAGCAGCAGTGCCAGCCATAGGGCCAGCAGCAGTGCCAGCCATAGAATCAGTAGCAGGGCCAATAGCAGGGAGGACAACAGGGCCATCATAGGCAAGGTAGAGGTGGTAACGGCCAACCGAGCTGAGTCTATCAAGGACAGAGAGGAGGAAACTTCATCAGGGAATGTTATACATGTGGCAAGACTGGCCATAAGAAATAAGAGTGCCCGATAAGGACAGAGTTCCTCGGTAGCAGGGTGCTCACTAGGAGCCCCAGAGACCTATTTTTCCCACCACTCTACTAGCGCCAGCTCCAGTTCCATCTTTACCCACAGTTCCGATGCAGCAGGGACAGTTGCAGTATGGACGTGTCTATAATGTCCACTAGGCCGCAGTTCCGCAGGCACTACCTGTAGTAGAGGGCAAGTTTTCTATCCATGTTACTTTGGGTCATATCTTATTTGACACGGGGGCATCACACTCCTTTATAGCCACTATCTTTGGATGGGCCAATGGGTTGTTAAGCACGGTAGAGAGTACAGTGACTTGTGTTGACTCTCCGCTAGCTAATGGGTCGATGATTTTCTTCATATGCCGGGGAGTAGGCATAGAGATTGGTAGTTTGATTTTATCGGATGATATGTTAGTGTTAGATATGTCTGAGTACGACGCCATTATTGGCATGGATTGGCTAGTCGAGTATAGGGTCATGATTGATTTCTTCAGTAGGAGTATTGTGTTCGCCATTTCGGGCCAGGAGATGTTCTTAGTTGTGATGCCTCGTTCTGAGGGAGGGTCTTCCACCCACTTATTTTATATAGAGGATGAGACCTCTGCAGTAGTGGTTCCAATCGATTCAATTTCGGTAGTCTACAAGTTTGCTGATGTATTTCATGATACACTTGAGTTGCCTTCGAGTAGGGAGATCGAGTTTGTGATAGACTTAGCACCAGGCACTTGTCCGATAGCACGTGCACCTTACCGTATGGCTCCGACAAAGATGAGGGAGTTGCGGGATCAGATAAAACAGTTGTTGGGATAGGGCTTCATCCGTAGGAGTACCTAACCTTAGGGTGACCCAGTTCAATTTATGAAGAAGAGGGATAGGTCCCTATGACTTTTTATTGATTATCGAAATCTTAACAAAGTCACGATACGGAATAAGTATCCGTTGCCTCGCATCGATGACTTGTTTGGTCAACTTAGAGGAGCGGCCCACTTCTCGAAGATAGACTTGAGATCTGGGTACCATCAGCTATGCATTAGGGAGCAGGACGTGGCTAAGACTTCTTTTCTGATGAGGTATGGGTCGTATGAATTCAGCGTTATGACATTTGGGCTAACCAACGCCCCAACGGTATTTATGGACCTTATGAACAGAGAGTTCCTAGATCAGTTTGTCATTATCTTCATAGATGACATCCTGATTTATTCCCTCACTGAGGAAGAGAATGCCGAGTACTTATGTATGGTTATGCAGACCTTATGAGAGCATGAGTTGTACACCAAGTATGAAAAGTTTGAATTTTATAAGCGGGAGGCACAATTTTTAGGACACATTATATCAGACAAAGGGATATCTATGGACCCTAGTAAGGTGTCAGCGATGAGGAAATGGTGACAGCCCACGACACCGATGAAGGTGAAAAGTTTTCTGGGATTATCTGGATACTGTAAACGATTTATGCAGGGATTCTCAAAGATTGCGGGTCTAATGACAAATCTGACTCGTAAGGGCATGTCGTTTGTTTAGGATGATGCATGTTAGTTGGAATTTGATGAGATGAAGGATAAGTTGATTTTAGCACCCGTACTAGAACTTCCCAAGGCAGGAGTGGAATACCTGGTTTATACTGGCAGCAGTCGTGTTTGCGCTTCGAATTTGGAGGCATTACTTATTGGGGGAATAGTTTCATTTATTTACAGACCACGAGTCACTGCAGTACTTGTTCACGCAGAAAGAGTTGAATATGCATCAACGCAGGTGGCTTGAGTTTGTAAAAGATTATCAGTTCGAAATACACTATCACCCGGGGAAGGCTAAAGTAGTTGCTGATGCATTGAGCCATAGGCTGATAGATGACACGACGAGGTGTGGAAAACAAAATGGAAGGAATTGGTACATCAGGATACCGTGGCCCGATCATTTATGTCTGCGATGACGGTTACGCCTCATAATGTTACGCAAGTAGTACAGGCACAGGCAGTGAATTCGTTCTGTCAAGATTGGATTCGGCATCTTTTAGTCGGGGGAGCCGAGTCTTATTCAATAAGCTCTGAGGGTGGTTTGAGATTCAATGGGAGACTAGTTGATCCAGAGGGGGAGGACCTTCGACATGCAGTGATGACGAAGTCGCATGGGTCTCAATTTATGATATATCCCGATGGGGACAAAATGTACCAGGATATAAGGCGGCAGTATTGGTGGATCGGGATGAAAAAGGATATCGCAGAGTTCGTATCCAAGTGTACCACTTGCCAGTTAGTGAAAGTGGACCATCAGAGACCACCAGGTTTGCTTCAGCCATTGGAGATTCCTATGTGGAAATGGGAATGAATTTCCATGGATTTTATTACCGGGTTGCCCACTTAGTAGAGGGGGCACGATTCTATATGGGTTATAATGGATCGATTGACGAAAGTACCCCACTTTTTGCCCATTAGGACAGACTACACGAAGGGATAGTATGCTCAACTATTTATTGCAGATATAGTGAGATTGCATGGTGTGCCTCTTAACATCGTGTTGGATAGAGATAAGACATTTGTATCTCATTTTTAGGAGAGCTTCCAGGAAGCTATGGTTATCGAGTTGCGGTTGAGTATAGTGTATCAACCGTAGACCGATGGGCAGACTAAACGCACTAATCAGATGCTCGAGGACATGTTACGCATGTGTATCGTGGATTTTGGGGGAGGTTGGGAGCAGTATCTTCCACTAGTGGAGTTTTCTTATAACAACTCCTATCAGTTTACTATTGGCATGGCCCCGTTTGAGGCATTGTATGGTCATCCTTGTCATTCCCTAGCTTGTTGGCTAGAAGTGGGAGACAACAAGCTACTCGGGCAAGAGGTAATTCAGGATATGTCGAGCAGGATCGAGATGATTCGAGATCGCATACGGGTAGCCCAGGACAAACAAAAAAGCTACGTCGATGCTAAAAGGTTCTTTTGAGAGTTTGCAGTGGGGGACCAGGTTTTGTTGAGAGTATCTCCGATAAAGGGAGTAATGAGATTTGGGAAGAAAGGGAAGTTGGCTCTGAGATAAGTAGGACCATTTCCTATTATAGAGAGGGTCGGACCAGTGGCTTACAGACTTGGGTTACCGAAACACTTGCATCGTATCCATGATGTGTTCCACATTTCGTCACTGAGGCGATACCTTCGGGATTAGTTGGCACACACTCATATTGCGATTGAGGAGATTGAGTTACCGCCAGATAGTTCATATGAGGAAAGACCGATGGATATCCAATATTATAGTGAGAGGAGGTTGAGGTCAAAGGTAGTTCCACCTATCCGGGTGCAGTGGCAGCATCACAATGTGGAGGAGTCTACTTGGGAGCGTGAGGCGGATATGCGTGAGAAATATCCAGATTTATTCATACCAGGTATCCCTTATTTTTTTGAATTTCGGGACAAAATTACTTTATTAGGGGGAAGTATGAAATACCCCATATTTTTTATGATTTAAATAATTATGGGATTAATTGAATTTAAATGTGAGAATTAAATTATAAATTAATCCAGATCTAATAAAAAAATATTAACTAGCGTGATAAGGGTTAACACTTATTGATTTAATATTACTGTGCGATATGTAATATGGAACTATACACTTTGATAAATTATCGAGAGAGAATAATACAACAGTTTAGTGAATTAAGTCAAACGCGCGTGTGAGTCATGTCGGGACTAATTTAGTGGAATAAATATATCAATTATTTTTAATAACTCGTATGCTCATTTCGAATGTACCATTGAGTCTGGAAGGATTGAGATAGTCAAAATAGTATACTCGGGTGTTTAGTTTGGGTCCCGGGGCAATTTTAGGCCTAATCGGCACCCCGAGAGGGCATTATGGTAAATTGGATTTTTAGGATTAATTAATGGACAAAAATTAAGAGTTAAATTATCAGCCAAAGAAAATCCATTAGGGTTAAAAATCTACAAGTTGTAAGAACGTCCAGAGGAAGTGCGAGGGAGAGCTATTTCTAAAAGAAGAGGGCCAAATTGACACCACCTTGCACAACCACCACCACCACCGTGTAGATCGGGACACGGGGGACACACCCATACCAACAACGTCAAGAAATTAAACGACTAATTCAAGGCAAGTGTTTATAACTTGCTATATTTTGGTATTTATCATACTCGTGTTAGTATAGGACTGTTAGAAACATGTTTTTGTTCAAAAATGATGAAATCGAGAAATTTGGAAATGAAATTGATTTCGAGATTTGTTAAATTGAAACCCTTCATATATGTAGACTAGAAATCACTTTTTGAGGAACTTATGTGTAGAACAAATCTGGAAATTATGGGTTCTCGAATATGAATTGGAAGAACTAGGGTTTTGATAAATTAAATTGGGGATTTCATGTTTTATGGAGAATTCATATATTATTGATGGGATTCGAATTAGAACTGTTTTTTTGGAGTTTGGGATGTTGAATTAGAGGTTTTAGGTTTAAAAATGGTGGAAAAACGCTGAAAATCTGGGTAGAAGACGAACAGCGCAATCTCGCGTGAAGTCGCTCGAATTCATTCGAGCGAGATTGCATCTCGCGCGAAGTCGTTCGAGCGACACGTGGCAGTCGTTCAAACGACATGCCATCCGGTTCGAGCGATAGAGTGAAATTCTGGGAATTTCTTAGAATCCTGTTTGGAGTTTATTGGTTCATGGAAGAGAGATAAATTACCAATTAATAGACTTAAGTAAGGCAGAATTTCAGGAAAAGTATGAGCGACTAAATACTTTAATTATTTTGGCACGGAGAGAATGTACCTTAGAGATTACGAGAGGGATAATAATCTCAATAATTGTACTATGAAATGTTGAAATCAAAATACGTAAGAGAAGTATATATGTAGCTGAGAGAAATACCTATAAATTATAATAGAATGTGTGTATGCCTATTATGTAATATTATTATTAAAGGCATTAATGTGTGCTAACCCGGGGGTGTAAGAATCTTATTATTAAGTGTACTAATGGGTGATAACCCGGGAGTGTACTAATGGGTGTTAACCCGGGGGCACAAGATTATCTAAATAAGTCTACTAATGGGTGATAACCCGGGGGTACATCATTATGGTTAGGTGCGCTAGTGGGTCATAGCCCGGGGGTGCGGTATTATGATATATATATAGGGAAGATATGACTATATGTATATATGTACGTGAGTTTGTGAATCAACCTACTGTGTATAGCTTGTAGAGATGGGCATGTATATTTATAAAGAAAATCTTAAGAGTATAATCGATTTATTATGAAAATGGGAAAATGTACTAATTAGCAATTCGACATAGACTAATTTGATAACGTATTGTATGGGTGATACGGGTTTACTAATGGTGAGAATAAATACTATTAGGAAGAATTCAGACTAGTTATATTAGGTGGTATAGCTAAGAAGAAAATTAAATACACATTAAATGTTCACAATAGAATAGAGGTGAGAATCTCATGTGAGAGTTCGAACTAACCTCCACTTGATACTTGCTTTACTGTAATTTTTAAATACTTTCTTAAACAAATATTTTTACACATCGGGCGCTGACCCGTTTCTTGCATCTCTTTTCTCTCTTGCTATATGTATTTATTATATCAGGTGCTCAGCCACAGGGACACCAGGCTTAGAGACTCAGATTGCTTGGCGTGCTGCAGCTGTTGTGGAAGCTGTAGGTCTTTGTATTAGACTCCTCAATCATTTCATTTCCATTCTTTATAGACATTCTCTTTAGGGCATGTGTCGCCCATTCCTTGGACAACTTTCAGAGATTATGTTCAGTTTATTTCCCGTTCATTTTCATTTGGACTGATGGTTACTATTGTTTTAGTTTAGAGTTTTGAACTGGAATGTTTTAACCAGTCATGTCTATTTCACCATGTGATTCTGATTTAGTATTTGTATTAATTAATTATGCATGGATGGTTTATATTAAATTTCTTGGTTTGGTAATTAAATTGTTTTTAATTAAAAAGGAAAAAAATGTTTTGACACTTAGCTTAAATTTGGTGATTAAATGAGTTATTATGTTTTCGACAGTGATGCTAAGAATGAACCAACCGAACATTCTATTTTAAATTTTATAAAGGACTGATCACTCGATATTTAATTGGGCGGGGTGTCACACGGCTTTGCTTCATTGCCAGGATCACCGTCTTCATGTGAAAGGAAGCAAGAAGAGTACGAATTCGGGTCAAGCCAGTTATCAGGGAGGTAATGGTGCTAGAGGAGAACTACCCTCATCACAACAGTCGGGAAGTAAGCAGAAAGAGAGGGACAGCCAGCAGGGGGATTCATTCAAAAGACAACATTTTGTGGGTTTTAATTTTAGCGGAGGTGATTATAGGCACAGTCAGGGTGCCCAGCAGCAGCAGCAGCAGGTGGGCTAGCAAGGACAAGCAGGACGAGCTAATAATGGGGGTTGAGGCCACTCGGTCCAAGGTATTGGGCAGTTTTAAATAATAATAATTGGGGTTGTTATCCGGAGAATACGACGTGCCACTGATTTCAGTGTGGGGAACCGGGTCACTTTAAGAAAGCTTGTCCGC
The DNA here is from genome assembly GCA_949130495.1 of Sambucus nigra. Classification (NCBI taxonomy): domain Eukaryota; kingdom Viridiplantae; phylum Streptophyta; class Magnoliopsida; order Dipsacales; family Adoxaceae; genus Sambucus; species Sambucus nigra. The sequence goes on along the minus strand of OX422224.1, from coordinate 32,527,741 downwards.
AGTTGATCGGGGGGCAATTGCCTAGGGGTCCTCAGCATCAGTAAGCGCATTTACAGCCTCCGACGCCTATTCCAGCCGTCCCACTATAATAGGGGCAACTACAGTACGGGCGTGTGTATCATATTAAGGATGCTTTACTTCCTCCAACCCCGATTGAGCCGCCAACTATTGAGGGTAAGTTTCCCATTCATGGGTATGTAGGTCGTGTGTTATTTGATACGGGCGTAACACACTCGTTAATTGATAGACATTTTGCTCAATCGACGGGGTTGATTAAGTGTGCGGAGAGTACCTTTACTAGTGTCAAATCTTCTATGGGTGATGGTTCTCTTATATTCTTTGTTTGTAAAAAGTTAGGAATAGACCTTGGTAATTTATGTTTTGAGGCCGATTTACTCTTCCTTGATATGGTCGGGTATGATGTTATTCTATGTATGGATTGGCTAGTGAAATACCGTGCTATGGTAAATTGTTATGTGAGGAGTATAGTTTTTTCCATTCCGGAGCAAGAAATGTTTCTAGTGGCTATGCCACTTTCGGAGGGAGGTTTGAGCACCTACTTATATTGTATTGCGGAGGATACTTCACGCGATATAGTGGTTTCCTTAGATTCGATTCTAGTTGTTAGAGAATTTGAGGATGTTTTTCGGGTTTACCTCCAAGTTGTGAGATCGACTTTGTGATTGATTTAGCACCGAGAACTCAATCGATTGCTAGAGCTCCATTCCATATGGATCCTATGGAATTGAGGGCGTTAAGGGATCAAAATTCAGCAGTTGTTCCAACAAGGGTTTATTCGACGCATCACATCGTTGTGGGGTGCTCTTGTGTTGTTTGTGAAGAAGGGAGATGTTTTTCTCCTGTTAAGTGTTGATTATCGAGAATTGAATAAGGTTACCATCAGGAACAAATACCTATTACCTCGGATCGATGATTTTTTTGATCAACTAAGGGAAGGGTCATACTTATCTAAGATTGATTTGAGGATTGGGTGTCATCAGCTGCGAATTCGAGAGCAGGACGTGTCGAAGACTGCATTCTTGACTAGATATGGGTCCTATGAGTTTCTGGTCATGCCTTTTGGGCTAACCAATGCTCCTGCTGTATTTATGGACCAGATGAATAGAGTGTTTTGGAACTTCCTAGATCAGTTTATCATAGTGTTTATTGATGACATTCTAGTCTATTCTCAGACTGAAGCCATTCATGCTAAATATTTACGATTGGTCTTGCAAATGCTACGGGATCATCAATTGTATGCTAAGTTCCAGAAGTGTGATTTCTCGTTGCAGGAAGTGCAATTTTTAGGTCACATTATCACAACGGAGGGCATTTTGATAAACCCGAGTAAATTTGTCACGATGAAGGAATGGGGTCAGTCCACGACACCCATAGAGATTCGTAGTTTTATGGGTTTGGCAGGTTATTACCACCATTTCATTAAGGGTTTTTCCAAGATCGATAGACCTTTGATAAACTTGACTTGGAAGGGAGTGAGATTTGTTTGGGATGATTCCTATCAGCGATCTTTTGATGAGTTGAAGGATAGGTTGACTTCTACTCCAGTACTCACGTTCCCAAGACCGGGGGTGGACTAGTTAGTCTTTACTGACGCTTCTCTGCAAGGATTGGGAGGTGTGTTGCAACAAGAGTATTAGGATATTGCTTATGCTTCCCGAAACATAAAGCCCCATGAGTAGAACTATCAAGTGCATGATTTGGAGCTTGCTACGGTAGTGTTCGCCTTGAAGATATCGAGACATTACCCCCTGGGGGAGAAGTTTAGTCTTTTCACAAATCGTTGCAATATTTATTCTCGCGAAAGGATTTGAATATGTCACAATGTCGATGGTTGGAGTTCATGAAAGACTGTCAATTTGATATTCATTATCACCCGGGCAAGGTGAACGTGGTAGGGGATGCGCTGAGTCGAAAACTTGAGGGGGAGTTAGCGAAGGTATGCAAGGCTAAATGGAAAGAACTTATCTAGCAAGATGATGTAGCCAGGGAGTTTATGTCAGTGTTGACCGTCACACCTGCGATTGTGATGAGAGTCATAACAGCACAGGGTAGAGACAAAGATTGACAAGGCCGTATACACCAGTTGTTAACCGAGGGAGGTGAGTCATACTCTATAGGTTTTGAGGGTGGGTTACGTTTCCACGGGAGGCTTATTGTCCTGTATGAGGGAGATTTGAGGCGGGCCATCATAACTGAATCTTATGGTTCCATATTTTCAATACATACAGGTGGAGACAAGATGTACCAAAACATGCGCCGTCAATATTAATGGGCGGGTATGAAAAGGTACATCTTTAAATTTGTTACCCAATGTACTACTTGTCAATTGGTGAAAGTAGACCACCAGTGACCAACTGGACTGCTACAACTGTTAGAAATACCAGTATAGAAGTGGGAAAGTATCTCAATGGATTTCATCACAGGATTGCCAACGTCACAAAGTGGTCATGATTCTATTTGGGTTATCATCGATCGTCTGACCAAGTCGTCACATTTCTTACCGGTACGGACGGATTACAATACAGCCCGTTATGCACGGCTTTTTATTATAGAGATTGTGAGACTTCATCGGGTGCCCATCAATATAGTCTTCGACCGAGATAAGATTTTTGTGTCCTATTTTTGGCGAAATTTCCAAGAAGCTATGGGGACCGAATTGAAGTTGAGTACCTCCTACCACCCGCAAACGAAGTGACAGATGGAAAGAGTTAACCAGAGGACATGCTTAGAATGTGTGTACTTTACTTTAAATGAGGATGGGAGCAATACCTTCCTTTGGTCAAATTTGCTTATAATAATTCGTACCAATTCACAATAGGTATGGCACCTGATAAAGAATTATGGCCAGCCATTTAGACCACCTACTTGTTGGTTGGAAGTAGGGGATAAAAAGCTCCTTGGACCTGAAATGATCCAAAACACCTCTTAAAAGATTGAGATTATTCAAAACCTCATCCGAATCGCTCAAGACCATCAGAAAAGTTATGCCGATGCGAATAGAAGGCATGTGGAATTGGAGGTTGGAGACCAAGTTTTGGTACGGGTGTCACCAATGAAGGGTATAATGCGATTTGGGAAGAAAGTCAAGCTTGAACCGCGCTATGTAGGCCCTTTTCCCGTTATTGCTAAGGTAGGACTCGTAGCATACCAACTCGCCTTACTGGAATGCTTAAAACAGATTCACGACGTGTTTCATTTTTGATCCTTGAAGAAGTACAAAAGGTGTGACGGAGATCATTAGCACATTCATTTGGATAATATCGAATTGCAGCCCGATATCTCATACTAGGAGCAACCAATTGCAATCTTAGATCATGGAGAGCGTAGGTTAAGGTCGAAGGTGGTGCCCTTGGTTCGTGTCCAATAGAGACATCAGAATGTCGAGGAATCAACTTAGGAGCGTGAGGACGATATGCAAGAGAAGTATCCATACCTCTTTTTATAAGGTACGCCTAAATTTTTTAGGGAAAAATTCCCTTATAAGGAGGGGAGTATGTAATACCCCTTATTTTTGAGTAATTATTTTTATATTAATTTTCCATGCGGGTTAATTATATAAAATAAAAGAAGTTGGAGTAAATATTATTTTAAGTGATTTAAGATATAATATTTACTAATTTTTGCATATTTACTACTAAGTGAATGTAAATAGCATGACATTATGTTTTATTGCATCGTTGTGCCTTAAGCGACGGGTATGGCTTATATTCCAATTGAATCATTATTGATAAATTAAATGATGTTGGAACATGAAATAATTTATGTTATCTCGGATGCCAATTTAGAGGTCGCGGTTAGTCCGAAAATAGTTGAAATAGTGAAAATACGTACCCTGTTGTATTTTTGGGTTCCGGGTACTTTTGACTATTTTTGACTTAATTATGTTGTTACGAGTCATTTTAATTGTGTAGTAACATTTCAAGTTGGATTTAGAGTTAATGGGCATTTAAGTCTTCCAACAACTTTATTCTCATTTATGTGTTCCAAACCTAGAGAGAGAGAGAGAGAGAGAGAGAAAGGGAGAGAAAAGAGGGAGAATTGAAGATTGGAGCTTAAATTTGTTGCTACCGGAAGATAATCTGAAACTACAATGTGACACGCCGTCCAATTAAATACCGGGTAGCTACTCTTTATTAAATTAATACAAAATATCAAGTTGGTTCAGTCTTAGCATCACTGTCGAAAGCATTTAATTAATTACTAGCCACCTAATATTTAAAATAGAAAGATGCCAAATTTTATTAAATAAGTTAATAATTAACCAAGTAATTAAATCATCAACCATCACTTGCATAAACAATCCCATATGAATAACCCAAGAAATGAAATAAAGTGAGTCTGGAGTAAACACTCGAATAATAATAATACCAGAGTAAATAAAGTCCTAATACAAGAGTTTGAATAAATAAACCAATATCTAAAATAATTAAATTATGTAACTACAACCTCTAAATAAGAATGGGAAACATGCCCTGACTGATATGAATGACTCTGAAGGAATCAAAGATAGATGTGGAGGTGTCTAATACCAAGATCATGTAGCTTCCACAACAGCTACCGCACGTCTTCAGAACGAAACTTTTATGCTTGGCATCCCTGTGGCTGGGCACCTAAAAGGTTTTTACAAACAAAATAGATTTGGAGGAAAATGGGTTAGAGATCGAGGTGAAAACAGTTTAAAAACATAGCAAGTGTTTAAATTACAATATTAAATAACACATATATTAAACATGTTAGTTGCGTACTCTCACATGAGTTTCTCACCCCTCAACTAATGTGCACGCCTAACGTATTACCCTTAACCCATCCTAGTTATGTCATTAACTAACTAGTATATACAACTTACTGTCTTCACATTCTAATATAGGATGTCTACTTGTATTACCCAAATATTTCATAGTTATATCCCACATTCGTATTCACTAAATTACTTATCTCAAGTGTTATTTAAATTCTCACATTCTTAGTCCATTCAAATATCTTAGTTATTCACATCTGCTTAGCAATAGTGAACCAGCCACAGGTACATATATAAATCACTCTCAGTACATATATACATATATGGCACCCCTAGGCTAAGTTGCGGTGCACGCATACTCTGCTATCGAATCCCGGTACATCTCGTACATAAGGATCACGTGTTCCGAAATACTCAGGAACCATTACAATACAAATCACACATAGTAGAGGGGAACATAGTTCACATACCCATGGGTCACACACATACCTACGCTCCAATGGTCAGCTGACTTACCAACTCACAAATAAGTCATTCATAGTCCTATGTCCTTAAGGTGCCAGTCTAAATCCTCCCGAAGGCACACAAAGATAAGACAGCCATTTCCCAAAAATCAACCTCCTGTGATAGCAAGTATGGTAGGTATGTCATACACATAATCATCCATATAATAAGTATTCACACAACTTAGGTAATCATTATTTTAGTATAAGTATATTCCATCCCCATATCGTATGTCTCACTCATATAATGATATCGTCTCATTTTTTCTACACAATATATTTTAACGCGATAATCCTCTACGTATAGCTCCAAGTACATACCCTATCCCAAAGAGGGTTACTAAGTCCCCCGATAGTATCTAAGGTTATCTCAGTATTTAAAGTTCCCCCTTTTAGTCTTTAACCTCAAATTATAATTGGAGAAAAATATATTCAGGTCATCACAACTTACAATCGTACCTCACTAGTCGGATATTCGTAAGTCTACCATTTAACCTCAATTAAATCTAATAAGTTTCCGGGCTTCAAATACCATCCTACTGGTCTTCCCTAAGTACAAAAAAGCTCAATAAATCATAACTAAAGAGTTATAAGGGTTGGAAGTTATTAACTTATCTAAAGGAAAAATACTTCACTTTTTCTACAGGGGTTGATCGATCGAAGAAATGGATCGATCGATCGACATGCTTGGATCGATCGATCGATCAAGCAGCTATCTGCCCAGAATTTCTTTGACAGTTACGGGTTCTTCCAATTTTACAACATAAATCCTCCATTAAAACGTCCCAAACTCCCAAGAAAGTTTACTAACCATCTTATTAACATATTAGCATAATCTTTAACGTATTAGAATCATTAAATCATCATGGATCATCAGTTTCTTGGATCAAATCACCCAATTTTCATAAAAACCCTATTTCTTCTATTTCCTTAAACATATTCATATAACTACACATAAATACATAATTCCCTATGCATGGATCATGGTCTCATAACTAGTATATGCCCAAACCTTTATCTACATGAAGCCTACCCAAATTCAATATTTAATTCTCCAGTTTCATAATTATTTCACTTATTTACGATAAATCATCAAATCTAACCTATCATGTAAAATATATTCCTTGAATCTCTAGAAGATAAATCACTTGACTACGATTAGAAGTTTTTTATTCTTTGATGACGATATTGGCTGGTCCTCTCTCTCTTTCCGGTCACAAATCCGGTGATGGTGGTGGTGTATGGAGGTTATTTGGCCTTAGAACTCTCCTGAAACCCTTCTTTCTTATCATGTTGTTCTCTCTTGTGTTTAAAAGTTAATGACCCTAATAAACCTAAGGGTTTTTTTATATACAAAACTTAATTTTCTTAGGCTACTATTCACCAAAAATATAAATCACTAATATACTCTCCCAAGTTGTCGGTTTGACCTAAAACTGCCCCGAAACCAAAACTAAACCCCCGGGTAGACTTTTTTGACTATCTCGGCCCTTCTGAACATGTTGGCGCACTCAATATGATCATTTAATTAATATTATAATTAAAATCCATAAAAATACGGAGTATTACATACAACCCTAAGGCAAGTTTCTAACTTTCAAATGTATGATTTAGTGTGGATAATTTGTATTTTTAGTTATGTTCTTGAGATTTACCATTTCTCGGTTTTAATGATTTTGGGGTGTTTAAACCCTTAAACCTTGATTTAGATATGATTTGTGTTGGTTAGATTAGTTAGTGGTTGTGTAGGATTGATTTGGTGGGATTATGGGTTGATGGTTTAGGAGTTAATGGAATAAATGGGTTTTGAGGAAATTAGGGCTAATGTAACCCGTAGCCCCCAACTGGGCAAATCTATTCACCCTCCCTAGCGAATCGATTCTCTAAAAAGGGTGGCCACAAGTCCGAGGAGCCGAATCGATTCGGGTTAAGGCTGAATCGATTCGACATGAGATAGAAAGTTGGTGTTCTCAGCTGAATCGATTCGCTTTTAGGGCTAATCGATTCGCAATCAGGTGCAAATCGATTCGGCCCTAGGCGAATCGATTCGGAATCCTTCTGTTTTGGGATGTTTTTCTAACTTAGTTTTTAGCCCTTTTCTTTTAGATTTAAGACCTAGGAACCTTCTCTTTTGAAGTAAAATAGAATACTAGAGTCTTAAATTTGGGGATAATACCTTAGACTAGAAAGATGGTAATTGAGCTTATTTAGGGGGCTATTTAATAAAAGTTAGTATAGATCTCATCTAGTAAGCTAGACTAGGACTAAGGGAAAGTTAGGTGGTATTGTTTGGGACTCCTAGAGACTAGTATGAGGAAAATTATATGTGGTAGCCTTTAGTGTTGTTGTGAATTCTCGGAGGTTAGTATGGGGGAAATTAAACTTGGTAACTTATGTCGTTAGACACACATGGTTCCTAAAACATACTTTTAATTGGCATACCTTGTGAATTATGAATTTCATATACATACCTATCTAAATGCTATCATAAGGGAAGTTACGCGAATGAGGTGAAGTCCCCAGGCTAGTGCTTGTAGGATGAATATAGTCCTCGTCCATAGGACCGGTGGTTACATTATGTAATTGTTTTATTCAAAGTGAGGTAATTCCGGCTATGGTTATGACTCACTGTCAAAGGTATATGGCCACTTCCCACGCGATGCGATTTAGGATGCCCATGTGGTCTTGGATATAGGCCATGGAAGATGATAGCTATTTAAGGGTGCATCCAATGGGGTGACTCCCTAAAGGATGTTCTTAGAATCGTTATATTGTGATTGTAAGTATTCTCACGGATATGGAAACTCACAAATGGCTAATGCATTTACAAATCAACTGTGTGGAGTAAGTTTCCTAAATGGTAAATGGACTTGTGAAACTATCCTTTATGAATTCGGTAAATTTAACATGCTTAGAAAATTAAACTATTTCCCTTAATTAGATGAGTAGTTTAACTTATATTGAATCTTGTATGTCGCTAGTATGTGCATTTAGATGAGAGGTGAGGATAATTCTTGTATGTAAGAGCGAATCGAAATTGCTTATGAATTTTAGAATTCATAAATATTATGCATTTTATTCACATGTTTATCATATTAAACCGGGCCCTTACCCATTTATATCTCTTTGTTTTGTATGGATCTCTTTTACGCCCAGGTGCTCCACCGCAAGGATGCCAGTGTTGATCCTTCCCTCCAAGTGTCCAGGAGTTATAACAATTTTTTCGATGTTGTAGGATATTTGTTATGGGCGCCTCTTTCTTTTATGTACTCTAGTTATGATCAGTCTAAACATTCGGGCGTGTTGCCTAAGTTTTGAATTTTCTTATATACTATGATATTTCTTTGTAATACTCGGTGTAACCGTTTGTATTGGTCTGTTAACCGATAGCTTATTCGGTTATTACGTTGTGAATGATTTTTAAACTGTCATCTGTCTTTATTTACATCCACCTTCTTTTCAAATTGGATTGTCTAAATGGTTTTAATTAAACTTACAAATAATTGAAATCCGTTTTCTAAAATAATTGGTTATTATCTCATATTATTATTTTCACGACAGTGATGCTAAGAATGGACCATCTACGATTCCTGTAATTATTGGAGTATCGGGCTGGCCACCTATTATTTTAATAAGTGGGGTGTCACAATGCCTTACTTGCTAACAAGTAAATATAGAACACCAACATCCTGATGGACTCCTTCAATCTTCACCAATTCTCGACCGGAAATGGGGTCATATTACCATTAATTTTATCAGTGGACTACCTCATACATCTCAAAAATATAATTCCATTTGGGTAATAAAACACCGACTTATCAAATTTTCTCATTTTTTGCAAGTAAAGACCACAGATTCGTTTTAAAAAATTAGTAAACTCTATATTCGATAACTTGTACGATTACATGGAATTCTTTTATCGATCGTGTCAGATAAAGATTCTCGTTTTGTAGGAAAGTTTTAGCAAGTACTTCAAACTACAATGGGTACTAAACTTCATTTGAGTGCCGCCTTCAATCCACAAATAGATGGATAATCTAAACGTGCAGTTCAAATAATAAAAGATATGTTACGAGCTTCTACGTTAGATATGCCCAACAATTGGAATGCACATGTACTCCTTGTTGAGTGTTCTTATAATCATAGTTATCAATCAAGTACCAAAGTTTCTCCGTTTGAATCTTTATAAGGAAGACCTTATCATTCACCTTCATGTTATGTATCTCATGTGTCCCAGTTATGTCACTATATTTCTAATCCCCCCATACTATTATATGGCATGAAATTTATGTTCAACAAAATCATGAATTTGAAGTACGTCCTATTCAAATTTTGGATCGCCAAGTGAAACAACTCAGGAAAAAGTAAATCCCCTTAGTCAAATTACTTTGGGAAAATCAAAATCAGTAAGATTCCACATATGAACCAGAACAGGCTACCAAAGATCAATATCCTCGTCTCTTCCAAGGTAAATTCGAGGAGGATTTTTTTAGGTAGGTACATTGTAATATTCGTACTCGAATTAAGATAACCTAATTTCATAATAAATAAAGTCAAACATATTCAAAGGAAAAATTGAACAAATCTACAAAACCTACAATAGCTAAATTAACCAAGTATCTCCAAAGTTTCAATAAATGCTAGACACTGAATATTTCAAACTACCATAACTTGAATTATACTTAACCCCTGCACCCCAACTTTATATCAAATTCACTCTCTAAACTTCAACTAATAAGAAATCACTATTTTATCCCCATGACTTTTTGAAATTATAAATATGCCCCAAAATTTTACTAAAGATGCACTTTTAAGGCTATATAAGTAAATATGTCAAACAATCAAGAACTAAAACACTATTATTTGACAATTACACAAAACCCCGTGTCCACCTCAGCATCCACATACGCAGATAATGTCAAAAAACACATGTTTGAACCATGTAAACATGTGAGGTTCAAGTAAACATGCCTTAAATCATTCAAACCTTGGACAAAATCACCTCACATTCAAACCAATCAGACCCCCTTCTCATACAATATAAAAACCCCATGAGCTAAGCCATTAAACTCACATCTTTAGTGTATTCAAAAACTATATTTTCTCTCAAATAAGGCAACCTATCATTTTGTGCATTATATTCGGTTCTTTCAATTCCAAATGTTTTTTTTGTTGCTATTATGCTTATATCCATCAAAATAATAGAAACTTTAGGTGTAAGGCAACCCTTAGGTGAAGAAATATGAAAATCTATCACTAAAGCTTGAGATTTAATGGTTAATTTAGATATAATGCTTATAACTCAAGTTTGAAGCTATGAACATATTCATTATAACCTTAGGAACTCTAGTTCAATGATCAAAACCCATGAATTTAAGTAAAAAGATTCAACTGATCGAAAGTGTTTTCTAATTCAGAAAACTCAAAACTTCGAATTTCCTTCACACAAACCACCTTAAGCCTTGAAACAAAAACAAAACTGCTCGTCAACATAGAAAAAACCTAACCAAGTTCATAAGAATCCCTACCATACTTCTAAAATATTCTAATGTTAACTCAAAATTTCTGAAAAACACACAGTTATGGAACTCGATATATACTGCACCTCAATCAATAAAACTTAGGATTCCTTACGAAATTTTAGTTTTAGTTTGTTTAGAAATCGTTAGGGATTGTTTAGAAATGAAGGAGACACCCCAGGCCAAAGATTTCAAACCTTAAAGAAAACAATCTGCAGGTTAGAGATGAACTATTTGACTAAAAAACTTGACCACGTGTGTGAGAGGACGTGGCAAATAAAAAAATTTTGAAATTTTTTCCAATATTTTTATTCTATTTTCCGGTCAAAATGGTATAAGGTAAGGTTGCCATTGGACAAGCATAGCCAAATGTATGGGAAAATGAGGTTTTAATTTTAAAATACTTTTCGTAAATTATAAATTGACCCTTCCTGACCTTTTAAACATATCAATTTTAACCCCAAACTTTGTCTATAAGTACTTTAAAATATTTAAGTAAAAAATTCTTGTACACCAAAGTTCAAATTTAAAAATAAGATAAAGATTTTAATGTGACAAGTTATTTACAATTAAACCTCAGAAACTTTAAATCACACAATTTTGGGTATAAATTGATCAAAACCAACCTCAATTGAATAATACTTATTCACCCAAACATTTGTATGCAGATAATCATATATCATCTTCTCCCAATATCCTCTTTTAAATCGTAAGCAGTTCAAAACTACCAATCCAGTAGGTTATTTTACCTCTTTGATAGTAAACATTGCATACTTGTTTAACATCTATTAATATCATTCTATGATAGCCCTACTTGAATCCCAGTACGTGTAGAAATTACCTTACTAATATATTATTATATCACTCATTATTTTAATTATGATCAATCGGATCAAGTTGAACCCTTCTCATCTAATAATTGATATGATAACAATTCTTTGTAATGATTCAGTTCACCTTACACTTTTTGCATTATTATTTCTTATAAAAGCATCAGTAATAACTAGGAGTAGATTTTCATGTTATCCCACGTAATATTTCTAATTTTCCTATGGTCTCAGATGATTGAGAGACAGAAATTTAGCTACATACATATTAGTATCACTTTAATTAAGTGATCATCCAGTTATTATCCAAAACTTGTGTATTACTTATAATTTAGTTTTACTGATGGCTTACTTATTTCTGTACTACTTGGTGCACTAGTAAGTATGGGATTATCAGTGAAAACACCTCGACTTTCCTTAATGATATTTATGAGAAATATTTACATCTGACAAACACTGAGTTATATATACACACAATCCCTTATCTATACAAATATTTTTTTTATAAAATTGGTAAAGCCCACTTAGCATATATATGGAGAAAGAAGATAGTATCTCTTCCCCTTTTGAAACACACACCAATGTTTGGGAAGAGACTAAGCCAGATGGAAGTAATGAGTTGCACTATTCTATTTTCTACTTTATAGTTCGAGTTGACAATAAAATTTAATTCATCCATGCGGTGGCAATATACTATGTGTACCATTTTAATAATGAATAAAGTTATTTTTCTGCCTTAACTTTTATTTCCTTCTTCATATATATTTTCTTACACATTCAAACCAAAATCAGGGTGTGACAAATCAGGTTTTTGAGACTTAATAAATAGGACCCATATAGGGGAATACATGTCATTTTATAATTAGACAATAACCTATTTTGGGTATTTGTGATAAATGTGGGGAATGTGGGTAGAATGGGTAGCCATTCCTCCATCACAAGAGATCTAAGCATGAATGTGAAGATAAAAGAGACTGTATAACTCAAGAGAAAGCCAAGAAATTCAATCCGGGAGAGATTTGACAAATTTTTCAGCTAGAATCCAAAAGTATAGAGGATACCAAGAAAGGAATTATAATTATCTACTATTAAAGACAAGTGTTTGAATTTTTTTTTGATACTATGTCAATAATTCATATTATAGTTGGTGTAAAAATATGGATTTTTAGGTGGGATTCACATTACGAAAATGGTTTTTTTAGGAATGATATTGTAGAAGTTGATTTAGTGATAATCCCATATGAAATCTGGGATTGATTTATATATAAAATATGTGATCTTGTATGGTTCTTATGAGAATTCAAAGAATTGTGAAAATAGGGTTTAGTAATGAATGATGTATTGATTTAATTGATGAATCTAAAAGAAACTTTAACATCACTTTAAATGCATGTAATTTTGGTTTTATTTTGAATTAGACTATGAGCCATAGATTAAACAAAGTTTATGGATCTTATTTTTCTAATGAGCTTTGAATCAAGTCATTTAAACTTTTGTGGAGAGAGTAAAAGTTATTTTAGTAAGCGGTGTTTAATCTGTGAGAATATATGATTTTTGCTAATTTTGACGTCACTTCAAATGCATGTCATTTTTTTTACTTAGAGTTATATTATGAAACATTGATTGAAAGAAAGGTGTGGATACTATCTTTCCAATAACCTTTGAATCAGGTAATTTGGACGTCTGTGGAAGGAGTAATAGCTGTGTTGGTAAAATGCGTTTAATCTCACAGAATATTAAAGTTATGGGAATTTTTGAGTTTTAAGAGTTTTAAAGGGAGATTGTGGTAGGAATTTTAAAAACTCATATTAACTTATTCCCTAGACATTTAGGAAGTATATTAGGCTAATGGGGGATGGAGTTCGTGTAAGGAAATACCTGGCTAAGTGAGTAAATGATCACGGGTGGAAATCGAGAAATCAAGTTAGAATTTAGATATGGCGAGGCTAAGTTCTATGGCCGAATATCATGTTGGCCATAAAAGTGAAGTTAGAGAATTAATAATAAGTAAGTGAATATTTGATAAATCGAAAGTCTGGGTAAACTCGAAATTTTTGGTCTAGTTCTACGAGATATATATGAACGATAAGTCGATTATATATATATATGTATATATATATATATATATATATTTTTTGTACGTGTGTGTGTGTGTGTGTGTGTGTGTGTGTGTGTGTGTGTATAGGTATAAATGTGGCAAAATGGCCATAGTGTGGCGTAGGATCTTGGGGATGATAATTCTTCCTAAGCTTAAAATAAAATTATATAAGGTGGCCCTTTTTTCAAAAGGTACAAACATAGGGTTGATTTGAAGTCACTTTAACTGGTTAATTAGGAGGAGTTATCTTAGGTGGGATAGGTTTAGTAGTGTTTTCCATTGAAACAATCTTATCTAAAGGTTCGAATTTTGTTTTTGCCACTTCACCTTGATAACTAGACTTTTGCGTATTTGTCGTTGTTACAAGCCAATTTAATCAAAACCCTTCACGCCGAAAAAATATAACAAAACTAGTGTAGAGTGGTAAGTAGGGGAATCCATCCAAGTTTAAGGGTGAAACATGCAAGAGAGGAAATATGTAATTCATTTGTTTATTATTCTCTTTTTCGATTTTTGCATTTTTCTATTTTTTTAGTTTTTTCAATATTAAAACAATTTTGAGATGAATGAGAGTTAACTAATAACTAAATAAAAAAGAATAAGTGAAGATGCTAATTAAATCTAACTAAAACAAAAATAGGAAATAAGAAATGGGTGAGGAAATAAAAGTGAGGACTAATAAGGGATAGGATGACACCACGTATTCTAGTTAATTAAAATTAATTAATTCATTAAAATTAATTATCCCAAATTAGTATCAAAATCACAAATCAACTCTCGTTGCAAGTGTTATTTGAATAAAAAAAAATTAGAAAATTAATTTTAACACTCTTACAACTCTTGAAATGTAGATCCAAACATCATCGAATAAATCACCTGCTTGGATCGATCGAGTAAACTACTTTAAATCATAAAATTAAGCCTATGGTTGAAATTAAAGGAATAATACCACACTTGAGAAACCCCTATATCTAGTTCGAATCTAAAATGGGTATTATAACTAGAATTTCAATTTGTCTTGAAAATCATTTACCCTCTCTCGAGGCATAAATAAAAGTGTAAGAGTGCAAAATTTATCATCAAAGGGACATTTAATGTAAAAAAAAACTAATTAAAATGGAATTAACATCATATAATGGGTCACCCCACCCCTTGAAAGGCGTTTTAGCCTAACATGATATTAAACATGATTAACAAATAATCAAAGGTTAATAAAATAAAATACAAGAGAAGAGAACTATCAAACCCAATCTCTTGAAGTGAAATTGAACTATAATTTCATTGAAATCAAGAACCATTCATCCAATATGAGCATCCAACAATAATCAATTCAATATAACATTGAATTGAATTACTCACAATTTATCCTCACAAATCTCTAAAAATAAAAATAAAAATATTTACAAAATATTTCCATAATTTATTTTCTACTCTAACCTATCTCTCTAACTCTCTCTACAATCCTCCTTCCTAAACAGTCTTTATCTTCTTTAAATAGTAGTCATGGAGATAAGGGTAAATTGGGTAAGGATAAAATGTGGGTGATCAGGGGGTGTGCACATGAGGTTTGAGAGGTATGAGGTCACAAAAATCTGATTTGGGTGAGGGCAATTTCTGGATTAAAGAAGGTGCATGTGGGAAGTGGTTGTTTGTGGGTATAATGGGAAAAGAGGGTTAAGTGGTTTAAGTCACGTGAGAGGTAATTGTTTTTATTTTGTTTGTCTTATGAAGGTTGAAATAGTGGAAGGCCTTAGAAGGGAAATGGATTTTGGTAGGTTCGCAGGTTGGAAGGCTTAGCAGGTGTCGGGTTGGTGGAATGTGGGTGGTTCCGGGTTGAGGGTTAAGAGCTGCGGGTTAAGGGTTGGTGTGGGGTCGGAGATGAGTTTGTGGGAATAGGGTTGAATTTGGGTTTTGGTATTGCTGTTGGGTCGAGAGTGTCCGAATCTCGGGTTATCAGGGTCCAGTGTTCGTTTTGGGAATGGGTTTAAGTTGGTGTTGGTTGGGGGTAGGTGCCGACAGAAGGGGGTTAGGACAGCTGAAGGTTGGATACGGGTTGGATTGTGGCAGGGTATGGTCGGGTTTAACAGGAATGCCGGGTATGGGTCAAGTCGTGGCAGGGCATTTCGCCGGAGGTTGAGGATCCGGGTGGTTCGGGGTGGAGTGGTTGGTCGGGATGGTCTCAAAAATGGGTTTGTGGGTTTTGTGGATGAGAGATAAGGGTGTTGGAGTTGGGTTATGGAGCTTTAGGAGGGAGAGAGATGGAGTTTTGGTTGAAGGTTGAAGATGGGTGTGGTGATGATTGGGTGTAGTAGGGTGTATGAAGGTTAGTGTGAGAGTGAGTGAGTGTTTTGAGTGTGATGTAGGGTAGATTGTATTAAGGTGTGAGTGGAGGTTTAGATTTGGTGTAAATGGGTGTAAGAGGGTTTTGTGTGTGTGTGTATTAGTTTGTACCTTTTAAAAAAAATATAAAGTATCTAACTAAAAAAGTAAAATAAAACTAAAACTAAAATCTACTAAAAAAAATCCTAATCTATAAAATAAAACTCAAATAATAAAATAAAAGAAATAAACACTAAAAATCTAATAAAAACTAAAATCCTAAAAAAACACAACCTAATAAAACTGTGACACCCCAACTAATTAAATACCGGGTAGCTACTCCTTTATTAAATTAATACAAAATGCCAAGTTGGTTCAGTTCATAGCATCACTGTCGAAAACGTTTTAACAATTACTAGCCACCTAATATTTAAAAAGTGAGTTGTCAATTTTAATTAAATCTGATCATCATACAATAAGTGAATTACGAATGCTAACATAACCACCACAACATAGTCACAATAGAATAACCATTAAATAATAATGAGTCTGGAGGAATACTCCTCACAACAATCAAAATACTGAAATAAATAAATACCAAGTCTGCATCACTAAATTAAATACAACCCAAAGTCTGAAATAACTGAAATGTAAGATGTCTCTAAAAGGAACGGGGGGACATGCCCAACAAAATAAGAAAAATCTAATAATGGAATCAAGATCAAAGATGAAGGCGTCTACTGTCAAGGTCCTGTAACTTCCACAGCAGCTACAACATGTCACCTGAATAGAACTCCTATGCATGGTGTTCTTGTAGCTGGGCACCTAAAAGGTTTTACAAAAAAATAGATTTGAAAGCAAACGGGTCAGAGCCCGATTGTGAAAATAGTTTAAAAATTTGCAAGTGTTTAATATCATTAAACAGTGAATATAAAGTGCATGATAGTGTGTGCACTCACATGAGTTCCTCACCTCTCAACTAATTGTGCACTCCTATCGTACCCGTACCCATTCTAGTTGTTCCCATATCTAACTAGTCCGATACCAAATTCCAACATTATTATACGAAATCCAATTCAATTCCCAACAACTTTTATGTAACAGAGTGATATATCTTGTTACTCAGTTTCCCATGTTAGTACTACTACTTACTAGAGATTTTCCGTTTCACTTTACAAACTGTTGCTATTATTTATACTCACATTTATTCATGACAATTCACTTCAATTAACAGTATGTTATTCTCATAAAAAGTATGCAATACTAGCACCCCGAGACTAAGCTGTGGTGCACACATACTATGCTATCAAATCCTGGTACATCACGTACATAAGGACCACGTATTTTGAATTTCTCAGGAAACGTATCATTAATCAATAATCACAAACAATGGAGGCGAACGTAGTTCACATCACATGGGTCACGCACATACCTACGCTCCCATGATCAGCATACTTATTAACTTCTCATTAAGTCCTTCTCTGACCTATGTCCTCGAGGTACCAATCTAAATCCCCCCGTAGGCACGCAAAGATTAGATAGCCCTGATCGAACACCGACCTCCCATGATAGCAAGTACGGTAGGTATGTTATACACAGAATACTACATATACTAAGCAATCACACATCTTAGATATCACAATATTTCATTAGGGGTATACATCTCATTCTTATACCAACACTTAGTGTTACACAACTCACAAGTCCCCGGTTTATATGTATTTAAGTTATCAACTCTTCTCACGCCGTGATTAGTTACTCGCTTCCCAAACCACAAATGTCATCCGATTTACTACAAGATTCTAAGTTTTACTCTTCAATGTACCCCAATCTCCCAACTATACCCATTAGTTAATAAGGGAAGGTTATCTCATATTTTAAATAAGTCTACGGGATACTAGAAATAAATTCAGGTCAAAAAGGCCATTTTGTCAACTCATTAGAAATCTCGTTCGAACGAGGTCGTTCGAACGAGTGTCGTTCGAATAAAAGGCTTCGAAAGAACTACCAACTCGCTAGAAGGGATACTGTCATCTCATTAGAAGTTCTCTCGAACGAGGTCATTCGAACGACCTGGGCAGGTCTTCTAACGAGATGGCAGTTTCAGCCCAGAAATTCCCAAGTCTGCTTTTCTTCATTTCTTACTTCTCTAAATCCACCCTAAGACCATCCAAATCATGTTTTAACGTATATAAACAATGTCTAATCACCCTAGATCATCCCTTAACATATTTTAGGGGTCAAATCTTACAAATCATCACGAAATTATCATAAATCTCCAAATATTTCCCCAAACCCTATGAACATGAACCCATAATTTTATTATGTCCAATTACTCATCATAATCCATTTTTAAATCATCATGTATAACTCTTCGAATATTAAATCAGTCCATCATCATTCTACATGCAAATCCTAACCCAAATTCAAAGTTTCTCCCTCAAATTTTATTATTTTTCTTCAAAACTTTCAAGAGAAGATAATTCCTACACTAAACATGGAAGAAATATTCAATGCACTAAAGATATTAAATCACTTGCCTTAGATAGTTCTTCAGAATTGATGTTGGTGAATGAAGGTTGCTTCTCTCCTTTCTCTACAGATTTTCTCCCAAGGTTGAAGATGGTAGTTGGAGGTTTCTTTTGGGACTTCTTCAAACTCTCCTATAACTCCCATAGCCCTTTAACTCTCCTAATGCTGATAATGGGCTTAGTGGGTTCCTAAATAATACTCCTAAAATTCGTAGGTTTTAATTCCCATATTTTTAAAATTACCAAAATACCCCTCTAGGTTGCCGGTATGGCCCAAAAATGCCCCGGAACCCAAACTAAACCCCCGGCTAGTGTTAACAATCTCTTGAACATTGTTCCGGATGAAATTCCGACTGAGGAAAAGAAGGTTCAGAAGTTTATGGATGGATTGACTTGAAATTCGGGATAAGAGTTTGACCTTGAAATTCGGGATAAGAAGGGATGTGAGAATGTAGTGGCGGATCACTTATCTAGGCTAACCATTGAATCATCCGATAACCTGTTGCCACTAAATGAGTCCTTTCCCGATGAGCAATTGATGCTTGTCTCTCAGCTTCCATGGTTTGCTGATATTGTGAACTATCTTGTGACGGGTGAAATGCCACTACATTGGTCTAAGCAAGATCGTTCCAGGTTTTTAAAGGAAGCCAAGCATTTCTTTTGGGATGACCCGTATCTTTTCAAGTATTATCCCGATCAAAGCATTCGAAAGTGTTTACCCAATCACGAGATTCAAAGCGTAATCTCTTTCTGCCATGACCAAGCCTGTGGAGGTCATTTCAGTGCTAAAAAGACCGCTGCAAAAATTTTGCAGTGTGGATTCTATTAGCCCACCATTTTTCATGACTCGAATGATTACAGTAGGAGTTGTGATCATTGCCAATGGTTAGGAAAGATCACACGTAGGAATATGATGCCCTTAAATCCCATCCTAATGATGGAGGTTTTTGTTTGTTGGGGCATTGATTTTATGGGTCCATTCCCAAATTCCTACGGAAATCTCTACATTCTTTTGGCAGTTGATTATGTGTCTAAGTGGGTAGAAGCCATACCGTGTAAGATGAATGATCGCCATGTGGTGGTCAAATTCATTCGAGAAAATATTTTCTCTCGTTTCGGTACGCCTCGAGCCATCATTAGCGATCAGGGAACCCATTTCTGTAATCGATCCTTCGAGAGTCTAATGAAAAAGTACTCGGTCACGCACAAAGTAGGATGTTCTTATCACCCTCAAACCAGTGGTCAAGTAGTGGTTTCCAATAGGCAAATTAAGCAAATCATCGAGAAAACAGTGAATTCAAATCGAAAGGATTGGTCCTTAAGGTTGTTGGATGCATTGTGGGCCTATCGCACTGCCTACAAAACACCACTTGGTATGCACCCTTATAGGCTTGTCTACGAAAAAGCCTGTCACCTTCTGGTAGAGTTAGAACACAAAGCCTATTGGGCCATTAAGACTTTCAATTTCGATTTTCCTGCTGCGGGAAAAGTCCGAAAACTCCAACTCAATGAGTTGGAAGAGATTCGGAATGATGCGTACGAAAACGCAAAATTTTATAAAGAGTATATGAAAATGTTCCATGACAAGTCCATCCTAAGTAAGTCATTCGAACCTAGTCAAAAAGTTCTCTTGTACAATTCTAGGTTGCATCTCTTTCCTGGTAAGTTGAGGTCTCGATGGTCCGGGCCCTTTGTTGTTAGGACAGTCTACCCACATGGAGCAGTTGAGATAGAGAATCCTAAAAATAGTGAAATTTTTAAAGTTAATGGTCAAAGATTGAAGCCTTATCTAGACTTAAAAGATCAAGAAGTGGAGGACATTCCCCTCCAAGAACCGGTGTACCACGAGTGAACATAAAATTGGGTCGTGTTTTTGTATCATAGTTTATGTTTTTGTGTTTTTCAGGAAACGTTTGTTGGAGAAAGTATCTCGTTGTGGTAATACTCTTAATAAACTTTTAGCTTTTTTCAAACTATCTTGTACATTGAGGACAATGTAGAAATTAGGTTTGGGGGTATGAGGTGATTTTTCTCCTCTTTCAAAAAAAAATAAATAAATAAATAAAAAATCAGAAAATTTTCAAAAATCCAAAAATATTTTCAATATAAGTGAGTTTTGGTAAAATTTCTTAATATAGAATTAATTCACAAATCTCTCAACTTATAATTTTTTTACACTTGGCCATATAATATAATCGAAAAAGAATATTGAGGCGAAAGTTAATATGCTTAATGAATAAATGTGGAGATTTTAACCCGATGAGATTTTCGTGCCATTCATCATTTTTGAGAAATTTAAACCAATCCCAGTTAGAATAACTCCAACTTTCCTTCAGCGCTTAAAATCGTCGATGATCTCAAATTTTTTTTTGTTCGATTACTGAAAACTGGAAATCAAAATGAGAATCGTAGACACTAAATGTCTAAATAAGTTGCCTTGAAACACAAAAGTAGCACGGAACTTGAGAAATGACATTAGGCCATCGTTTGAGAGCCCAGAAAATTAAGCTTAAACAGACCCTTATACACTATTTTGTTGCAAGGCCATTTGTGCTAAAATAAAAATGAGACTTTTATTGAAAGCCCAAAAATTCATACCCATTTTTTTTTAGAATATCAGGGTAAAAGGACAAAAGAAGAATGTTTGCTACAGTTATGTCTGAAAAGAAAAGAAGAAAAGGGAAGATAGAAATAATGAGAAAATAGAAGACAAAAGAATAAACAAAAGGAATACGAAAAAAAAAATTATGAGTTGAAAAGAAAAAGAAAATGGAGGTTGAAAGAAAAAGTGCCAAAAATTCAAAATACCGAAAAATCTCTATATTCTCAAAAAATTTTGAACTCCAAATCCATTCTTTCTAGCTAAAATCCGAGCCTACAATACAACCAAAAGAAAGTCCTAATTGATCTCAAGTAAAGTTAGTTATAGTGTGGAGAGAAGATGAATATGATATTTTAGTGTGATTCATGTTTTCAAATGTAATCGATCTTCCATTCGTGAGATCATAATCATCCATTATAAAATGTCCATCTTTCATGTTTGTATATGTGAAATTTGCTCATTGAATTTACTCTTTTATTCACATATACCGAGAGAAATTATCCTATTCCGAGTGTTCGTTTGTGAGCGCATCCCGTGAGATCTTGAATCAAAACAAACTTTCGTGTAAGAAACTTAACGATAAAATCTTTTGAATTGGACGGTTATATTGGTTATACACACACGCACAGTAAGTTGAGATTGAAAAGTGAAATTTTACTATATTTATAAAAGTTGCATTTAAGACTTGGTTATATTACCTTTGTGTCTTTTGTAAATAAAATCAAGTTTTTGAATTTTGTGGGTATATTCACTGCAAACCCTCACGAGACAAAACTTGTCCACTAGGGCAACCTAGGGGTTTAACGGCTTGTTGCACATGTTAAGTGCAACCGTGATTCCTACGAAAGTGAGTTAGATTTTAATTTTTGCTCGAGGACTAACAACGTTTAAGTTTGGGGGTATTTGATGAGTGCATTATTTTTTATTATTTACACCCAAATCTAGGACTTGTTAACCCCGTTGCATTATAAATAAAGTGCTTTTATAGCCATTTTTGCTATTTTAAAGAAAAATACAAATTTTAGAATAAATGGGGTTAATAAATGCAATTATGAGGACTTCACACTCACATCTTATATCCACAACCTTAAATACTCGTTGCTAATATCTTGTACAACGTTGTTTTTTAGTATTGACAGGTTTAGAATGCAAGCGGCGATGACGGGACTCAATTCGAGCATAAAACGGACACCTACGCAACTTCAGGGGCAAAATTATAAATTCAAAAGATTTATTTCGGACTCGGACAAAACACGAAAATTGAAGACCTTGAATCAAGGGACACTTGGGTTCAAATGAAGGATCAATCGGAGTTGAAATGAAGAAGTTATAGTCGTTCAAAGTTTGAAGCCGAAAGAAAGTCAAAAGTCAATGCCCCCGCTCAAACCCGAAGTCAAACCTCGTGAACCGGACACTTCTGAAATATTATTGTTCCCGAAATGAGGGTCACGTCGGTTCTTACGGTTCGTCGATCGGAGGTCGTATGAAGAAGATATTGAGTTCGGGGTTTTGTTTATAATTTTGAAAACTTGGTCAGATATTGGGGTTAAATATATTTCGCGCGGTTTATTTATTCAAGATGCTGTTGGTTCAGCTGGCCAGGGGCGTGTTTTACCTAAGGGAGGTCAGGAGTTCGAATCCTCGTTCCTGTTAAAAATTTTGGACGAAAACCCTTTTCTTCAGTGAGTCAACTCGCTAACCCAGCGAGCCAACTCGGCAGGTCCTTTTTCCACCCCTTTTCCCTCTTTTTCTGCCGAAAGGCAACTCATTTTGGCAAGATTTCTTCCTTGAGCATTGCACCTACTACCCTATGTGTCCATATTTTCACTTTCCACCCTTTATTTCAACCTATTTGTTCTTAAATAATTCATTTTAAATCATTCTATATCCATTTCTTTTCTAATCTTCTTCTAAAAAAATTCACACCAGATTTTCTCCATTAATACATCCACCCACCGTCCACCTACTTTATTTCCTACACATGTTTAGTTTATTATTTTAATAAATATTGTAAATTTCCAAAAATACCCTAAACTTCATTATCTTCCTATAAAAGGGAGGGGGGAGACACACATTTGGGGGGTGAATTTGGAGAGACACATTTGGGAAGATATATTTGTGTAGGGACTCAAAGTCTTGGACCCGAAATTTTGTAAGTTGATTATTATTAATAAAAATTATTATTTCATCTTGCAATATTCGTGTTCCATTTATGATGTGTGAGTAATTTTATTTCTAGGACTAGGTGAAGTTTATCGTGATTAATTAATTTGTGCATTTTAATTTAATTCAGTATTTATTCCCCAAATATATTAATTGATAATAAAAATTCGGTATTCATTTAAAACGACACGAGAGTGTGTTTTAAACCTCCGGAATGATTTGATAAATCATATTTTGAGTATTTGAAGTTGTAATTTTTGATGGGTTATACTTGCATTAAATTGTTTTGATATCTCATGCTTAAATACATATTCAAACTTGAAATTTGATATTTTCGAGGGAATCGGGATTTAAGGTGTGTAATTTAAGAGACATAAAAATATTTTGAGAACGTGTAATGTTTTATTTTCCGAAATACACGCGATGAGAGTCGGTATATTTTGAGTTATAAAGTTGGGAAAGTACGGGATTAACTTGACATACAACTTTAATTAAAATCGATAGATGGATCCGACGTCCTAGATTTCTCCCATATTTGATATTATCACTTGTTCATTTGTAGTCATTTATATATTTTGCTCTTGTTTTAATTCAAACTCATCCATATTTATACACTCATTGTCTAGTTGGAAAATCGGTATTTCATGAATTGATGAAATCTCCGTGGGTTCGACCCGTACTTGTACCCGCTATATTTCAATAGCCCGTGCACTTGCGGTAGTTTTATAACAAATAAAACTTGACAAGAAGTTGCTCCAGTTCAGGCTCATGCATTCCCGTCTGCTTGGGAACGCGTTCGTGATGCTTTTTAGAAAGCACATCCTCCGCAGTTTGCAGGTAGCTCCAATGTTGTTGTGTTCAGTCAGTGGAGGAAGGACATTCAGAGGCACTTAAGGATGTACGAGTGCACGGATGTCTAGAAGCAGATACTAGCTACTTTTGAGCTTGTAGGATCAGCATTGCAGTGGTGGGAGTCCATTACCACCGCGGAGGAGAAGGATGCCCTCACTATTCAGGATTAGCTACCCGGTATTTAATTAGTCGGGGTGTCACAAAAACTAGAAACATAAAT
Source organism: Sambucus nigra (assembly GCA_949130495.1). Taxonomy (NCBI): domain Eukaryota; kingdom Viridiplantae; phylum Streptophyta; class Magnoliopsida; order Dipsacales; family Adoxaceae; genus Sambucus; species Sambucus nigra. The sequence continues at coordinate 32,503,348 of OX422224.1, read as the reverse complement.
TCCGAAAAACTAATCCTAATAAAATAAAAACTAAAAACTAATAAAAGTACAAAAAAAAAGAAATAGAAAATAAATTCTAGAAAATTCTAAATAAATCTAAAATAAATCCTAAAAGTAAAATGACTCTGTAATACCCCGTATTTTCGTGATATTTATTTTTGGGGATTAATTGAATTAAATGTGTATTAATTGGAAATTAATCCGGATAAAAATATTAACGAGATGTGAGTTACTATTTGATTATAATGTGTATATTTGGCAATATATGAATATTGGAAATATTGAAATCGTCGCGAGATTGAAATACGACAATTTGGGAAATTTTGTTAGGACGCGCGTGACAGTCGCGTCAGGAATATAATTATTTGAATTAAAAAGTGCATTTTATTTTTATCACCCGTATGGTCATTTTGAGTGTGCCAACGCGTTCGAAAGGGTCGAAATAGTCAGAAAACACTAGCCAGGGGTTAAGTTTGGGTCCCGCGGCATTATTGGGCCATACCGGTAACTTATAGGGGCATTTCGGTAATTTCGGAAATTGGGTAATTAAAACCCACGAAAATTAGAGTTAGAAATCTGACTTATTCTTTATCCACTAAACCCACTAACTAGACTAAGGGACTTAATGGGATACGGGAGAAGTTAAGATATAGTTCCAACTTGCCAAAAACCAACCACACCTCCATTGTCATCATCCTTAGAGAAAAACTTGTAGAGAGAGAGAGAGAGAAGAGAATTCTGCAGAAAGAGAGAGGGAGAACAACTCAGCCTTCAAGATTCAACATCAAATTTAGAGAAAGATTAAGGCAAGTGGTTTAATTCCAATTGATTTAATGCTATGCTTTTCCATGTTTAGGAAATTGTCAAATTTATCTTGGAAGATTGTTTAGACCCATGAATTTGAAGATGTAAAACTATGAACTATGTTAGGGACTGCATGTAGAAACATTATGGACGAATTATGAACTCAGAATTATGACTCTTGATGATTTAAAAACAGATTTTAGAAGAAGTTTGTTAATGTTCTTGAAAGAAATAGAAAACTGGAATTCTTGATGAAGATTTGATCCATACAAAGCCCTTGGTTGATGAATTATTGGTTTTAGAACGTTATTAATGTTTTAGGATGGTTGTATGATGATACTATAACGTTATATTAGAGATTCATGCGTTAAAAGTATGTTTTGGGATAATTTGAAAACTGCAAAATGAAGCAGTCCGTAGCCATACCTGGTGCATTCGATCGATCGATGTTCATCAGTCGATTGATCGACCACCATCGATCGATCGAAGGAAAAGGTCGATCGATCGACCTTCCCAGAATGAGTAAAGTTTTTTTTTCCTATTTAAATTTTAATGATGTTAACCCTTGGATAATATTGTTGGAGACCGTATGAATACCCTTAACCTTAAGGAAGACCAGTAGGCTTGGTTATGAAATTTGGACCTTAATTAGAATTCAATTTGAGGAATTATTCTAAACTAATGAAATTCGATAAGTGAGATAATATTTGGGTTAATAGTGTAAATTTGAATAATTTGATGAAATGAGGTTTGGGGCAGAAGTAAGGACCTTAGGAATAAAGATGTTATACGTGGGAATAATAGGAACTTAATAATCTATTTTAGATAGGTTTTAAGTATAAGAAACTACGACGTGAGACATGTCGACAGTTTAACTTTTATATTATCGGGAGACATAAAATATACAAATTTGGAATAATGGTATAAGGATGTAGGGTATACCTTTATTAATATTGAATTATCTAAGATGTGTGAATGCTTAGTATATGATTTTATATGTATGACATACCTACCATACTTGCTATCACGGGAGGTTACGTTCGCGTAGGGCCTTCTTATCCTTGTGTTGCCCGAATTTAGATTGGTACCTCGAGGACATAGTTCAAGAGAACGACTTATTTGTGATTTAATAAGCCAGCTGACTATGGAGTGTAGGTATGTACGTGACCATGGATATGTTGAATTATGTTCGCCTCCATTTTTGTGTGTGGTGTTTATTCCAACAATTCCTGAGAGATTCGGAATTTGTGATCCTTATGTACGTGATGTACCGGGATGGATAGCACAGTATGTGTGCACCGCAGCTTAGCCTTTGGGTGCTTGTATTGTATATTTATGATGTGAATAATATACGGTTAAATGAAAAGGAAATTGCTATGTTAATTTGTGGGTATAGTAATTGTGTTATCATGAAAAGATAAAAGGGGACAGATATCAATAAATGGTTTTGTTAATAATTGGGAATCGGAAAATTAAAGTAGAACTCTCTATTTAATGGTTAAGGTTGGAATTAAATGTGAACCGAGTAGAAGCGTTATAAACTCTTTGGAACTAGATAGTTGTGAGAAAACACATGAATGGGTACAGGAACGTTAGGAGTGCACAGTTAGACGAGAGGTGAGTATTTCATGTGAGAGCACATCCTAACATGTATCTTGCATTCATTGTTTTAATTGTAATTAAAGCACTTGCTGTTTTTAAAATACTCTCCACATTCGGGCTCTGACCCGTTTGCTTTCAAATCTATCTTTTTGTAAAAACCATTTTTAGGTGCCCAGCCACAAGGACACCATGCATAGTATTTCCAGTCAGGTGACGAGCTGTAGCTGTTGTGGAAGTTACAAGGCCTTGCTAGTAGACGCTTCATTTGCCTTGACTCTATATTCAGATATCATCAGTTGTAGGGCATGTCGCCCATTTCTTTAGAGACATTTCATTTTATATTTCAGTTATTCAGACTTCGGGCATGTAATTAATTCAGAGTTCAAACTTGTCTTATTATTTTCAGTTGTGGGATTGTTGTGAGGAGTTTTCCTCCGGACTTATTACTATTGTTGGTATTTCATTACTCGTTATGGTGAATGGATTTATGTTGTTCTTCCATTATTCTTTTATTGCATGTTAATCAGACTTAACTTAAAATTTGGCAACTTACTTTTTAAATACTAGGTGGTTAGTAATCATTAAAATGTTTTCGACAGTGATGCTATTAACTGGATCAACTTGGCATTTTGTATTAATTTAATAAAGGAGTAGCTACCCGGTATTTAATTAGTCGGGGTGTCACAGACTCAAACTACATATCTAAGAAAAATCTAAAAAATACAAACTAAACTCACATGGGGCTCGGGGGAAGGTTTGGGCTATGTCTGGGCTAGTTATGGGACAAGGTATTTAGCTCCATGAATTTCATATCTGACTTAATTTATCGCTTTTACATCTGCAAGACACAATTGACCTACAAAATAAACATTAACGCGCATCAGACCCAAATTTCCGGGGTATAAAATGTAAACTTTTGGGTGCTTATCACACCACCCCCAAACAGAGCGTTGCTAATCCTTGAGCAATAAGATAGAGAGAAAGAGAAAGATAAGCAACGAAAAGTGTACCACTTTCGCGGGCTTTTGCGATTGCACTTAGCATGTACAACAAGCCTTTAAACGTATAGGTTGCCCTACAGGACGAGTTTTGTCTTGTGAGGGTTTGCAGGGAATATACCCACAAAATTCTTTATTTGAAAATAGCAGTCAGTCTCTTATTAGATGTATAATAATCACAAAATCCATCATGGGAAAAATATTTTGAGAAATACAAGCTAAAAGTTTACAAAAAGTTAGCCAAGTAAATACACCAGGCACATCCTGCCTAGAACTCAACGTGTGTGGTGTGAATCAGTCAAAATGGGTCGAGTATCATAAGAGTAATTCCTAGATAGCCTCTTCGGAATCAATGCTTCAACTTCAAATCTCACTGGATATTGCTCTCTCAAATGAAATCTCGAGATTAGGGTAAGTGTATCGCTCTTGTGTGTGAGGAGGAGAGTAAATGTAAGCAAGGTCAAACGCCTCACACACATATAAGAAATAATGAACATTTTGAAAGAAAAATGATCTCATGAAAGAATGTTGATCACTATAGTGAAAACGTCGAGTTATTCACCACGTTGACTTTCATTTGCCCGAACACCTAGGGGAAATAATGATATTTATGGGTGAGGGGAAAAATAAATGGGATATGTGGTATGAGGTGAGGTAGGATATGATGGATGTGAATGATGGATGTATGATGGATGAGCGAGAAGTTTGTACTATGAAGAACAAATGTTTTTATTTCAAAACTAACTACTAACTAGAAACTCTCTTTCTTTTCTTTTCTCTTTTTTTTCTTTTTGTTTATGATTTTTTCTTTTCTTTTTCTCTATTTTTTTTTTCTTCTCTTTTTTCTTCTTCTATTTTTTCTATTTTTATATATTTTTTTTCTTTTTTGTTTTTCTCTCTCTTTTCAAACCAACAATGAAGATATTTAACATTTGGAATAAACACTCTTTTCTTAAAAAAAATGATGGATGATATATGAATGGAGTGGGGAATGTGTATGGATGGTGAGGGGAATAAATGAGAATATGGGTGAAGTGAATGGGTGGAAATCTAGTCATCGGGACAAACTTCAAGACACGCATTTCTTACAACTCGATAAAGATGTTGTTCTCAGTGATCAAACCAAAAATAAAAAATAATGAGATCATACAATGATTTAATGTGGAACCAAAAGAAGTTGAATCAACTTGTGACTCAAAGATTGCGTAAAATACTATGAAATTGTGAAAAGCACAAATGACACAAGCTAAAGTCTCTACTAGTGATCCTTAAGGTTTTCTTGGGAATTGTAGTACTCTTCAACTCTAAACCATAGTGAAGTGATAAGTGCGAAAATTTTATTGAGTTTAGAAATTCAAGGTGCAACCTGACTTGTTACGTATTACATAAGCTATTTAGAAAAAAATCTCATCTAGCTTGATTCGTAGATATAAAAAGATGGATGATAGAAAATTCACGTCAATGAGGGAGATGAAAGAAACTGCACGAAAAGTTTAAAAATTAGGTTTAAAAATAAAAAAAAAATCAAAAGAGGTATGATTTGGATAAAATTACCCACCCCCAAATAAAAAGCAACATCGTACTCGATGTTAAGTAAAAGAATTTTTAAAATTGAGATAAGAAGGGTAGGAAAGAGATTACCACAATCAACTGCTAATTAAGTGGACGGATGAATCCAAGAAGAACCTGAATAAGTAGTAAGATAACAAAATTTTTACAAGTCTATAAACATGATAAAGAATTGGGTGGTGTGAAACACCACCCCCAAACAGGGTGATACTTATATAAGAAACAACGGGTTGCCTCCTGGTAGCGCTAAGTTTAATGTCTTCAGCCAGACTGATGGAAACTCACCCTAAAGATAACAACTATGAAAGAACGGGGCGACAGAAAAAGCGAGTGATGATAATCACCCCCAAACAAGACTGAAGCATCAGTCTTATTGGATGAATTCTAAAAGGGTCAATGCACTTGGATGGTAAAGTGAACCACACGATGCAAAGCATCTGTGGATGAGGGGAGGGTGGGTATTATGGTAATGATAAGGGTGAATAGGCATCGGTCACGGGCCTTATTGATCCAGAAGGTGATGGAAACAAGGGCCCTAGAAGCATGATGCTCAAGTTGGTGAGGAAGGAGAAATGGTTTGAAAAGTGGAATGGAATGATTCTTATAAAAATCACACGACCGTTCTATGAATGAGTGATGATAATGGTCGCATCGTGACATGCTAGGGAGCTATCGATGGGAAAAATCAACACCACAAGAGAGTGGCGGGCATAGAGTACTAAGATCGGTGCCATGGAAGTGGAGATTAACACCAAAAATGCTCTCATGGAAGGTGGAGGATGGTTTCAGGTGAGGATTTAAAAATGTAGATGGAAACATTAAAGGTGTAAAATCAAGATCCAAACCCGGTTATGGAAGGGAATGGAAAATGGGTGGGTCGGGTGGGATAAACGATGGATCAGGTGGGATAAATGGTGGAGGAAGATGATCCAACTCAAGAGTACCTACTCGAGAAGCCTGCCCTGTCCTTCCATATAGACTCGTATCCCGTATGGATCCCATCAAGTACCTACTCAAGAAGCCTGCCCTGCCCAGTCGAATGGCCCATTGGTTGATACTTCTAGCCGAATTTTATCTTACCTATGTCACACAAAAATCCATGAAAGGAAGGTACATATCCGACTACCTTTCTGACTACCCTATGGAAGAAGCCGATGTCTAGATTTTTGAGTTACCTGATGAGAATATCCTTTGTGCCTCCCAAGAAGACCTTCGATGGAAAATGTTCTTTGACACTGCTGCCAACAAGAAGGGATATGGTGTTAAAATCCTCCTAATTGCCCTTTATGACTCCCACACTCCCATCGACATCAAATTGAATTTCTCATGCACTAATAACATGAATGAATACGAGGCATGCATAGTAGGCCTCAAGGTTACCCTTATGAATGGAATTCCATACCTCGAAGTCTATGGGGATTTTTCCCTCATCATCACTCAAGTACTCAAAAAATGGAAAGTCAATGACAAAAAACTCTTACCCTTCCATTCCCACCTTAAAGAGCTAGCCTTCTAATTCCAAGAAATCACCTACCATTACCAACCCCAAGCAAAGAACAACCTAGATGACGCCCTTGCTACCTTATCCTCCATGATTGACATGCCCAAAGGAAAAACTATGGATCCCTTCCTTGTCTAGAAGAAAGACAAATCAACCCACTGTTACCATATCGAGCTCTTCACAGAGAAAGAATCCAAAATAATCGACTGCTGGTACGATGACATATTGTGCCTCCTCAAGCATGATAGGTATCCCCAAGGATCTGGCAAGAAAGACCGAGAAACTCTTCGTAGACTGGCTGCCCAATTCATTATCTATAATAAAGAACTATTTAAGAGAAACTTCGATGGAACCCATTTACACTGCATCGTAGAGGATGACATTGAAGAAATGGTGCAAAAAATCCATAATGGGGAGTGCGGACCCCATATAATGGCCATATGCTCGCCAAAATGATCATCCGACATGGTTACTACTCGACTACCATTATTCAGGACCGCACAACCTATGCTGGAAGATGTCTCAAATGCCAACAACTCTCCAACCTATAGCATCTGCCTCCGCAAGAATTGTACAACATGACTTTTCCCTGCCCTTTCTGCATATGGGGCATCGATATGATAGGAAATGTTACGCTAAAGGCATTAAACAAGTACGAGTTCATTCTAGTCCCCATTGATTACTTCACTAAATGGATTGAAGTTGAGTCGTACGCAGTTCTGAATGCCAAGAAAGTAGCCATATTCATCAACAAAAATATCATCTGCTAGTATAGGGTCGCACACGAGCTAGTATCGGACAACATGATACATTTTAAGGCAGAAGTTACAGAAGTGGTTGATGAGTATGGAATTCAAAGACATAAATCTTGTCCATACTCACCTCAAAACAACGGGGCAGTCGAGGTAGCAAATAAGAACATGAAAGCCATCATCAACAAGATGACCAAGAGTTGTCGAGATTGGGTCGACATGATCCCTTACTCCTTCTAGGGCTACTTCACTTCAGTTTGAACCTCTACTCGGGCTACCCCTTACTCTCTAGTCTATAGCATGGAAGTGATCCTACCCATGGAGATAGAAATACCTTCACTGCGCATCTTGCTTGAAAGCAATGTCAATGAGTAAGACTGGCAACAAAGTCGTCTTGACGAGTTGTCCCTCTTAGATGAAAGAAGGATGAAGGCTCTGTATCACAAACATGGATACCATCACCGTATAGCACGATCATTCAAAGAGTATAAAGGACCGCAATGTCTGAGAAGGGGACCTAGACCATAAGGAAATAGCAGAGCCCATCTGGGACCCAAGAGGGAAATTCAAGCCCAATTGGAGTGGCCCGTACATTGTGAAAAAGATCCTGTCAGGTGGCGCAACTGTGCTCACTAACCTAGATGGAGAAGAAATGGCGCGTCCAGTCAACCTGGATCGTCTTAAAAAGTTTTACCCCTAGTTCAAAATCTCGGCGCGCTACGACTCTCCTCATCCCACTTCTATTCTGGAAAAAAATTCTCTTCATTTCCCCTTACCCAGGACTAAGTGGGACTGATCCTCTAAAATTATTTTAAAAAATTTCAAAAACCCTTAGAGTTACGTAGACAGTTCATCCTTTTACATGAGCGCAACCCCTTCTTTTTCACAAAATACTATTATTTTCTTACCCCTGAGAACGACAGTTCATTTTAACATATACATGAACAAGAGGATTACGTATGAGTTAGTGATTGGTACAAATAATTTAAATGCAAAGCATCAAGAGGAACAACTAGATGATCAAAAACTTATTTATTTCATTATCCAAAAATTCGGTACAATTACATCGGCGTAAGGAGTCAAATGACTTCCCTCGCCATCCTACACCTACTTCTTTAAACAAAATAAAAACAAACTCCCCCACTCCTCCTAAATAACTAGAATAACCACAAATAGAGCCAAAACACCATACAAAAGCTTCACAAAGACTACCCACGACTGCAAGAAGCACTGCATCCATCTCTCACATCCTGGGGTTCCCAAACCTCCGCTGACTGGAGGGAATGTCGCTGACGCTACATTAAACGATAAGCCCGGACCAGTCGCGGAAATCCAGAATACCACCCTCCAAGGTATCGAATAAGGAAAACCATATTTTCCCACTCTCTACGGACATCATCTTGGAATACACTCTACTCCACAACCACTTCCTGTAGTCCCTTGAGACGTTCCAGACTCAACCAACAAATTAGGAGGGATGAGTCGACGGACGACGACCCTCTCATAAAGAGCTTAGCCGCATTCATATGTGCTCCGTCAGGTCTTACACAAGAAATAAATCCAATGTCCGTAGTGGCATGATTTGCTCCCAATCATATTAGCACAGAAGTCGCTAGGGAAAATAGAAAGAGGTTTGCCTAAGTCCAACCAACCGAACATATTGGTACTCCTCGAGCTCCAGAATGGGAAACAACTCCCCCCACCACCGCACAGAACAGTACAAGCTTAGTTCCCCATGCTCCATAAACTAATTCCACCAAATCTAAATATCTAGGCCTATGCCAATAAATTAGCGCGAGAAGAATTTTGGAATTTCTGACAGGGGATACTCAGGTGGAACCCCCATGTGAAATCTCTCAGATAGCCACATGAACAACATTGCAGGGCTCCCCTTTAGAAAAGTCGGAATGACCCTCCCGCCAGACATCTAGGCCATTAATTATCTCTTCCAATATTACCGACGCATGATTGCGATGATAGGACATCTAAGAAACAATAGCACCCAGTTGGGGGTCCATTAGTGTCTCCCCAGTCACCAATAAAAATTTTGAGACAAGGCCCAGAATGATGGCCCCAGCATATCCAGCATCACCCACATCCTTCAAGTGCACAAACTGTAAAATCGCGGGAAGGTAAATCATCCCTCCCGTAAAAAATGACCTAGATGCTGGAGGTGAAATGTGAAGGAGCCGAGCTAACAGTTCACGGGGAGAACAAGAAAATTCAGGCAGAGCTACGGCAACACTAGGATTTATCCCTAATATGGAAGAAAATTTCTCATTAGTAGGACAAATCTCATCCAACCCGAAGCAGAAGACATGATCCTTGGGATAGAAGAACTCTATGGCCGTCATCAACATGCTCCATTCTATGGGTCGGTTATGCCACAAAGAGACCCGATCCATGTGGAAAGCGTCAGAATCAACATTGTAAGAACACGTCTCCTACAAGGCTTTGAGGTAATGTACGAACTCAATGCTACTAGGGAGAGACATTTTGAAAGACTAAGACTTAAGATGCAAACAAGAATTTGGAGAATAAAGGAGATTAAAGTGTGAGGAAGAAAGCCCCATCCACACCCCCTTTTATACTAGAAAACTTGCAGAAATCGGAGAAAAACTTTCCCAACCAAGTACCAAGATATTAATAAAGTGTAATTAAAGACTTGGGTTGCTTGGAGTGGACTAGTATGTCGATAGGCAGGACACGGGTTATGCTGATCGGTAACACCCTCTTTTGGAAATTTCTCTTTTTCCGTTTTTGTTAAAATGAAATAAAAAAGGCAACAAAAATAATTTTATATCATAAGGAAATTCTGGATTCCTTTTATACTTATACTTATCTCATTTATTCCTCCTCAAATCAATTTTCAAAAAATTCTTTTTTTAATGTCTCAATAGAAAAATGAAAGAGCATGTGCATTTATTCACCAAGACAAAGAAATTAACAAGAATTTCATTCATTTGCATTGCTTGTCTGTGTTATATTAATATTTTTGCATGAGAGAAATAAAAAACAATGGGTCTCAGCCTGAACCCAATCTTCTATCTTCTCTCTCTCTCTCTCTCTCTCTCTCTCTCTCTTTATGAGCCTCCATCCCTGCGGCTCACCCTCTTCCCCCTATGACGAGACGATGTGCCCCCACTACCAGAGCCTGAGCCTTCCTCTGATGAAGCAGACGACACCAATAAAGAAGGAACTGGAACCGACTCATGAATTTGAGCGATCATGAAAGAGATCCAATACATGATGTCCTTCAGCCAAGTGGTCAAAACAGTGATCTGCTGCAAAAAAGAAAGGAAAAGAATAAATCAGTCAATTATGAGAAACAAAAAATAAAAAATCGAAAGAGATATAAGATATAAGATATACCGCAGGATGAAGGACCTCCTCCGTTAAGCCCAGCTCATCTGGGTCCATCGCGTGAGGACGATGCTGTAAATACACTGACCCCCCATCAGCTCTCCAAAGGTTGTAACTGGGGGAATGCAATCCAAAAAAAAAAGGTCCCAACATCGTCGCTGCCGCCGCTGGTGTAGCTGCGCCACTATGAGAGGATCCCATATGCTGACTCGAGCCCGCCCTAGGGAAAGCCATAACATCATATATGTTAGGACGAATAAGTTAACTTGAGATAAACTCCATGCAGTCGTACATCACCACTATGTTGATTTACAAGGAGCACGACTCTCCAATCATTGCTGCCACCCGGGCATCCTCGGACATCTTTCGTATACACCTAATGAACATAAGGGGCCGCACCAGTGGTACCTCTACCTCATCCTCTATAATCTGTCAGACTAATCTCTCTCTACAAATTACGAGGAGTAGCTGAACTCATGTGCCAGTAGGCGCCGCATCTGTGCACGTCCCCTAGTCACCCCGATGTGCTAAATAGCCATCCCCCAGGGATAAATGGTCACCTGCAAATTCCCAGACAAAGCAAAGGATGGATATCAATATCGAGATAATCATAAAAAATAGAGAGCATTCTCAAGATCAAAGAAGGCTCACCCAATCACTCGTTAGGCCATTCAAGACTCGACGCACAGTCTCCAGAGCAAGAGTTTTCTTAGATTGCTGGTTGGACCTCCGCCACCGATACATCCGACAGAAGTCCCCAATGGAGTCGTCCTTCAAAGATATTAACGGGGTTTTTGACCCAATCACCTCATTGAACCACGTATGCAAAGGACAAGGGATCAACATTAAAAAAAGTGCATGAGTAGAAAATGCGAATGCGTAAAGGAAAATGCGCAATATAAATAATACCTCAAAAAATATGTGGCCCCAGTAAAATTCAACTGGCAGCACCGGCTGAATGCATCAAAAGAATAATAAAGGGTCGCCAAAGTCAGGCTCCCCCAGTCATAAAAATGGGTGTTAGAAAACACCCTCAGAATGGCAAAAACCATAAGTAAACGACGTTACCACTTGTCGCCACCAAGAAACCCCCAACACCAAAAATATAAACAAATGGGCCATTTGACTCACATGTTACCCATCATTCTCATCAATCCTCCTCATCAGCAAAAGATCCCTCATAGAGGACATGCGAAGCTAATCCACAGAAACCACCATCACCACATCACCCAAAGTCGTCGTCACCGCCTCCGACGTCACCCTTAACATCCTGTCAACCTTAATCTATGTACCCTTGCAATCCAAACCCAGCAGCTGCTGCACATCAATGGGAGTCACTATCATCTCCCCAAATCCAAAGATGAAGGTGTGGGTAGTGTCCCACCACCTCTCTCCCAGTGCACATAGAACCATAATGGAGCGGGGCAACTCATAGAGAATAGGCGCCAACCTCCTAAAGCCACCAGAGGAAACCATCCAATGTACCACACGAGGAAGATGCTCCCAAATATCTCTAAGGTTTATTCATCATTCCCTTTAGGGTCATTAAATGTTTTGACACTTCATCCCAAGTTTTGTAGATGAGGTCAATTATAGTGTACCTCCTTATGTGGGCTTCATCTTGGACGGAGGGGTTACTCACGGTGACCCCCTCGCCCTTGGCCTTCTTCTGTGGCCTTTCACCTTGGACGGAGGGGTTACTCACGGTGGGCCCCTCGCTCTTGGCCTTCTTTTGTGGCCTTCTATCTTGGGCGGAGGGGCTTCTTGCGATGAGTCCCTAGCCCTTAGCCTTCTTCTGTGGCCTTCCATCTTAGGCGGTGGGGTTGCTCGCTGTGAGCCCCTCGCCCTTGGCCTTCTATCTTAGGTGGAGGGGTTGCTCGCGGTGAGCCCCTCGCCCTTGGCCTTCTTCTTTGGACTTCTATCTTGGGAAGAGGGGTTGCTCGTGGTGAGCCCCTCTCCCTTATCCTTCTTTTGTGGCCTTCTAGCTTAGGTGGAGGGGTTACTCGCGGTGGGCCCCTCTCCCTTGGTCTTCTTCTATGGCCTTCTATCTTAGGCAGAGGGGTTACTCTCGGTGAGCCCCTCACCCTTAGCCTTCTTCTGTGGCCTTTTGTCTTGGGTGGAGGGGTTTCTCGCGGTGATCCCCTCGCCCTTGGCCTTCTTCTGTGGACTTCTAGATTGGGTGGAGGGGTTACTCACGGTGTGTCCCTCGCCCTTGGCCTTCTTTTATGGCCTTCTATCTTAGGCAGAGGGGTTACTCACGATGAGCTCCTCGCCCTTAGCCTTCTTTTGGGGCCTTCTATCTTGGGCTGATGGGTTTCTTGTTGTGAGTCTCTAGCCCTTGGCCTTCTTCTGTGTCCTTCTATCTTGGATGAAGGGGTTGCTCGCCGTGAGCCCCTCGCCCTTGGCCTTCTTCTGTGGCCTTCTGTCTTGGGTGAAGGGGTTGATCTCGGTGATCCCCTTGCCCTTGGCCTTCTTCTGTGGCCTTCTATCTTAGGCGGAAGGGTTTCTCACCGTGAGCCCCTCAGCCTTGGCCTTCTTCTATGGCCTTCTGTCTTGGACGGAGGGGTTAGTCACGGTGAGCCCCTCGCCCTTAGCCTTCTTCTTTGGCCTTTTATCTTGGGCAGAGGGGTTACTCATGGTGAGCCCATTGCCCTTAGCCGGCTTCTTTAGCCTTTTATTTTGGGCATATGGATTACTCACGGTGAGCCCCTCTCCCCTGGCCTTCTTCTGTGGCCTTCTATCTTGGGCGGAGGGGTTACTCGCGGTGATCCCCTCGCCCTTGGCCTTCTTCTGTGGCCTTTCATCTTGGGTAGAGGGATTGCTCGCTGTGATCCCCTCGCCCTTGGCATTTTTTCTATCAAACTTATAATCTTGAGTAGGTGGAGCCGCTCTAAGTGTATCCTCATACTCCAGGCTATTTCACTATTTTTTTCACTGGGTTGAGGACTTCTCAATATTAGCCCCCTCATGCAGAAGTGTCTTGTAGTGTCGAGAGACTTGTGCATGAAACTGTCGTACCTTTTATTTATGCTTGGCAGTTGCTCAATATGATGAGCGCTCTGTTTCCCTTGGAGCTTGGGATACAAAACGGTCGTACCTTATACTTATACTTGGTAGTTGCTCGATATAATGAGCGATATAGTGCCTTTGGATCCTTAGGTGCTAAACTGTCACACCTTATATTTATACTTGGCACTTGCTCGAGACTGTGAGAGCTCCGGTGCCCTTGGAGCCTTAGGTGCTGAATTGTCGCACCTTATATTTATACTTGGCAGTTGCTCCAGACTGTGAGCGCTCTGGTGCCCTTGGGGCCTTAAGTGCTAAACTATCGCACTTTATATTTGTACTTGGTAGTTGCTCAAGACTTTGAGCGCTCCGATGCCCTTGGAGCCTTAGGTGCTAAACTATCGCACCTTATATTTATACTTGGCAGTTGCTCAAGACTGTGAGCACTACTATGCCCTTGGAGCCTTAGGTGCTAAAGTATTGCACCTTATATTTATACTTGGCAGCTGCTCAAGATTATGAGAACTCCGATGCCCTTGGAGCCTTAGGTGCTAAATTTTCGCACCTTATATTTATACTTGGCAGTTGCTCAAGACTGTGAGCGCTCCGGTGCCCTTAGAGCCTTAGGTGCTAAATTGTTGCACCTTATATTTATACCTAGTAGTTGCTCAATACTGTGAGCGCTCCGATGCCCTTGGAGCCTTAGGTACTAAACTGTGGTACCTTATATTTATACTTGCACTTGCGCAATACTCTGAGTTGCTCTATTTTATGTGAGAACTGAAGATTAAACTTCCCCCTTCTAACTGTGTGGTATTTGCATATGAGATGAGAAAGTTAAAATTTAGAAGTTGCCCCTCTAGCTACGGGGTACTTACATATAACTAAGCAAGTTAAAATTTTGAAGCTGCGCCTCTGACTGCGGGGTACTTGCATATAACTGAGCAAGTTAAAATTTGGAAGTTGCCCCTCTAGCTTTGGGGTACTTGCATATAACTGAGCAAGTTAAAAAAAATTAAAGCTTCCCCTCTAACTACGGGGTACTTGCATATAACTGAGCAAATTTAAATTTTGGAGTTATCCCTCTAACTGCGGGGTACTTGCACATGAGCTGAGCAAGTTATATTTTTGAAGTTTCCCCTCTAATTGTGGGGTACTTGCATATAATTGAGCCAGTAAAGATTTTTTGAGGCTACCCCTCTAACTGCGAGGTACTTGCATATGAGCTGAGTAAGTTAAAAAATTTAGCGCAGCCCTATGTGGTTATGGGGTACCTTCTAGCGCAACCCCGTGTGACTTTTGGATATTTTTTTTAGAGCAACCCCATGTGACTATGGGGTATTTTGTTATACACATTCATTTCATAGGGATTAACTAGGAGATGGGGTTAGCCCTTCTCCTTCCCACAAACTTTGCATAAAATTTCACATATATCATAAGTAAAGAAATAAATATTTCTTTATACTAAAAATTTCCCTTGATCTGTAGGGTCCTTGTTCCAAACTTTTCTTAGGAACATTTTTGTCTCGGAAAAGTAACAGGTTTAGAGAGGGGGGTAGACCCACTTCTCCCTATTTTCTAAAATCTGGTCAAGTAAATTTTCTTATTCTCTAGGCTATAAATCTGTATGGAATAATGATAAAGAAATGTACATAATTTTTTTTTTATTATTATTATTATTACTTGGAGGATAACCTCCTGTTGGTCTGTCATGTCTGTAGGGACTTTACTCACTATACTTTTACTTTTGGGTTGGATATACCCCCAAGTATAATGAGGAAAGTTCCTTATATCATGGGCCCTCTTCTGATCTAGTAGATGTTCTACTATACTATTAAGAAAGAGAAAACATAAGTCTGGTGTACCTTTTGTTGAGCAATTCTAGGCCTTTCTGTCTATATTCCGGTCGCTTCCACTTTTTTTTGAGTTTAAATGCTTCAGGTGGTTGCTCATGCTAGGTATCAGTCATGGGAAGTTCTCTGTATGGTGTTCTGGCCATCTCGGGTTCCTCTCTTGGGATATGTACTCCTTTTCTATCGCCATTTCCATGCCCATCGCCACTATTGTGGCCACCGTCCGAGCCGGTCACGTCACCCCAAAGTGTGTTCAAATGCACGTTAAGGCTGGCACTTTTGAGGATTCCTCATCTCTTTCTACAACTGCTAGTGGCATCTCATCCCCAGTCATTGTCGATGAGGGTTCCTCACCATTTGTGGGTTCCTAGAGCACCAATCTTCAAATGCATGTTTCTGTTGTGGAGGGTTTGGGATCCAAGTGTTCCTCGCCGAACAAAATGTCTAACCAGGGTTCCTTGTGCGCCGCTGTTACTAGGGCATTTGGATTTTCCAATTTCATCATCTGCAATCATGCTACGAGGGAGCACGGGTTCCTCGCAATTTCATCATTTGCTGTCAGTGACACATTTAATCTTAGGAGTATGGATTCCTTGCAATTTGTAAAAAAATTAGCGAGGGTTCCTCGACATTTGATATGGTGGTCAAGGGTTCCTCATGTGAGAACTTTTGTATGAGAGAGGATTCGTCTGCAAATTTTCATTTGAGGGATTCCTTGACTGAGCGTGCTTTTACAAGTTCCTCTCCCTAGAGTTTGTATACCAGGGGTTCCTCGCAAGGGCTCCTCACCGAAGTATGTGCATGTGGGGAGATCCTTGTCTCAAAATTTTGAGACTATGGGTTCCTCGACCGCTGGCACAGTTGCTAGGGGACCTTTACCAATACCTCTGATGAGGTAAATGGGTTCCTCAACCAACATAGGTTTCCTCCTACTACTCCAATCACAAAGGGTCCATCTTCTGAAGCTTCTCACTTAACGAGTATCTCGTCTGGCACTTTGACCCCAAGGGGTTCCTTGCTTGCTGTCATGACCACAGGAGGTTCCTCGCGACCATCATTAGTCAAGGGTTCCTCATTGCTGCCTGTTATTAGCGAGACACCGCTCAGTCCCTCGCGCGTGACTTTTCGAAACGACTTCCTCATCGGGACCATCGTCGGCAGCTGACAGGTCTAGTAACTTGTGGTTTCCTTTGGATGTACATGTCTCGACCTCATATTTCGTCGAGTGTTCCTCATCAGCAGGAACTTGGTTTGGAGAAGAGGGTACCTCGCAGTTCTTTTCAGAGGGGGGTGTCTCGACTGTTGGATTTTTTCTTAGAGAGAGGGGGTTCTCGACCCCTAGTTATTTATTTCAAGAGGAGGGGGTCTCGACGTTTTCAGATTCTACGGAAATGGGTGTCTCAACCAGTGGAGGAATGGTGGTCTCGTCTTTACAGACTACCCATTTAACTAAGGGTCCCTCGCGGGCTATCCTCATATCCGTGGGTCCCTCGTCAGCAGCGAAATCGGCAGCTAATGGTTCATCGCGTGTCATCCTCATAGCTGGGGGTGTCTCGGTTGTCGGTATCTCATCGATAGTTGTACTGGATCTCCTTATTGCTTCCAGTTTCTCTTCGACAGCTTGAGCACGAGGGATCCCTCGACACTGCATAAGATCGATGGGATTCATCGCACATAGGCACCTCATCGCAATCTAATTTCGTAGGAAACTCATTCACTGCTTCCATAACCGAGAGCTTATCGACTACTTTAATCGTGACTTTAGGTTCCTCACCCGTTCCTTCAATAGTCAGGGGTTCCTCGTTGGTCAATTTAGGACCAAGGGGTTCCTCGTCGAAAATTTTCACCGTAAGCTACCCTCGTCTGGACCCTTCTTAGCTGTGGGTTCCTTGTTCAATGTTTTGAACATAGGGGGTCCCTCGTGCACAGCTGGTTTAGGACTTATAGGTTGCTCGCCAAACAGAGCTTCAACTATGGGACCCACTACCAATGATCCCTCGCCCATAGTTAACACTGCCAACGGTCCCTTATATAAAGGGAGTTTCAACTTGAATGACTAATACTTCTGGGGTTCCACACTGACTGTGGTTATCATGAGGAGTGTGATGTTAACCAAGGGGCGACCCACCTTGTTTGTGGGTTCCTCGACCGCTATGTCCTAACTACCTCTAGGTTCCTTGATGGCTATGTACCAACTACCTCTGGGATCAAGTGCGACTTTGATCCCTTACGATGTAATAGGTTCCTCGTGCATTGGTTCGCTTGCCATTGAATTTGAAAATTTTGGGTGGAACATACCCCTTTGGGCATGGTTTCTCATTCACATCTTGTGGGCAAGGTCCTGCAACTCTTCATACAAATGAGGACCCTCTCCCTCTGAGAAGAGGAGAAAAACTTCCTGACCTCCTTCTTAGTAACAACTTTGGAGGGAGATTCCTCCAAACTCATGCCCTAGCCTGCTGATGAGCTTGATGATGTCACAACTTTCTCCGACGTCGCCCTCCGCGACTGAGCTAAATCTAACGGAATCGCTACCGGAGTGGCTGCCCCTGTAGAGGGGGTTGTCGTCGAAGCCGCTGTCAATGAACTGGTATGTCCTCGCTCAAGAGCACGTACTCTAGCTCCGATCACCACCGCATCCCCTTGAGTGGTCTGGTCTCTTTGAGCTCCATTCCTAGATGTAATGTCTTCAAACACTAGTTGCTTAGAAACATTAAAACCTTCTTTGTCCATGGAAGTGAGGATACATCACCAGTAGAGTCGCCAAATGTAGGAGGTTAGTGAGACTGGGGTCTATGAAAATCTGGAAAGGGTTAGGCATGACCCACTCCAATGGACACTGCCTGTAAGGTCTTCAAGGTCTCCTAATGCAACTTCTCAAGAAACTTTCTCCTTCTGGTAACAATGTAACTCAAGCTTCAACTCACTCCCAGCAAGAAGATGAAGTTTCACAGAAAAAACAGTAATTTTCTCAAGGGAAACACCTGAGAATGATGGTTGTTAGTGGGGAGTGCAAGAACAAGGCACTCAGCACTAAGAGAATAAACAGGGAGAGAATACTAGGTAGGTCTGGTGTGGTTTTAGCAGAGTAACAGTGCAATTTCAAATTTTTCTATCTTTCATGACCTTGCCCAGGGGTCCTAATTATACTTAGGCACTAGGGATAGGTTGGCACTTTTAGCGCCAAAACATAGAGGGTTGGTGAGGGACAAATTCTGCAGTGTACTATTTGTCCCTACCTGCATGCAGCTTTGCATGTCCTCTTTGGCGGGTGCCACTTGGTGCCAACAAAAATCAAAAATCAAATATGTCTTCTAATGGAGACAAAAAAATCAGATTTGCTAAATATCTTTTGAAACGGTAACTTTTGGTACAAACTTTGTAAAATTGAGGGGGGTCTCGAGGACCACCTCCTCTAAAATCTTTGTAAGCTTGAGGGGGATCTTGAGGACCCCCTTCTAAAATCATTTTTCTTGAGAGGGGTCTAGAGGACCCTCTCCTTTAAAATCATTTTATAAATAGTTCTTTTCTTATGAGCATCCAACCCTTTGGCTGCTCACTTCACTTGTGACTAAGTGTGAGGTGTGTGAGGATTGGGTGACCCTAGAGTCTCCTACTAGTATTCTCTTAATCCAATAGTGCTAAGTGGTTAAGCTTGCTCAAAATACCTTGTCCCTCAGTCTCTAAGCCAAAACTCCTAAGAGATCCCAACTAGCCTACTTGAGCCCTGCTTGCTCAACTAGACAACCTGTATAAGAAAATAAGTGTTAGTACTTCTATTCTTTTTTCATGATGAGGGGTTGCTTATGGTAGACACCCCATCATCCTAACTTATTTTTCTAGGAGTTGAGGGGGGAGGACCTTGCGGGTCTCTCCTCCCAAGTAAGTTTCTGCTGTTGAGGAACCCTAGTAGGGGGTTCCTTCTCAAACATCATTTTTGTTGTTGAAGAAGCCTTGGGAGGTTCCTTCTCAAATGTCATTTATGCGGGGACCCTTGTAGAGTCCCTCTCAACTTGGGCTTCTGCAGGGAACCTTATGGTGACTCATCTCAATTTGAGTTTCTACAGGGACCCTTGCGGTGGTCCTTCTCAATTTGGACTTCTACGATGACCCTTGCAGTGAACCGTTTCAGCTTGAGTTTCTACAGTGACCCTTGCGGTGGCCCTTCTCAACTTGGACTTCTGCAGGGACCCTAACAGTGGCCCTTCTCGACTTGAGTTTCTGCAGTGACCCTTGCAGTGGCCCTTCTCAAATGTCATTTTTGCGGTGACCCTTGCGGTGACTCTTCTCAAACTTGGACTTCTGCAGTGACCCTTGCAGTGGCCCTTCTGAGCTTGAGTTTCTGCAGTGACTCATGTGGTGGCCTTTCTCAACTTGGACTTCTGCAGTGGCCCTTACGGGGCACTTCTCAGATGTCACTTCTGCAGTGACCCTTGTAGTGGCCCTTCTCAACTTAGACTTCTGCAGTGGCCCTTGTGGGGCACTTCTCCAATATCATTTCTGCAGTGACCCTTAAGGTGGTCCTACTCAACTTGGACTTCTGCAGTGGCCCTTGTGGGGCACTTCTCAGATGTCATTTCTGCAGTGACCCTTGCGGTGGCCCTTTTCAACTTGGATCTCTGCAGTGGCCCTTTCGTGGCACTTCTCGAATGTCATTTCTGCAGTAGTGGCCCTTCTCAACTTGGACTTTTGCAATGGCCCTTGCGGGGCACTTCTCAGATGTCATTTCTGCAGTGACCCTTATAGTGGCCCTTCTCAACTTGGACTTATGCGATGGCCCTTACGGGGCACTTCTTAGATGTCATTTCTACAGTGACCCTTGCGGTGGCCCTTCTCAACTTGGACTTCTGCAATGGCCCTTGCGGGGAACTTCTCAGATGTCATTTCTGCAGTGACCCTTGCGATGACCCTTACTTCTGCAGTGCCCCTTGCAGTTGCCCTTCTAAACCTGGACTTCTCTAGTGGCCCTTGCGGGGCACTTCTCAAATGTCATTTTTGCAGTGGAGGGACCCTAGGGGTTCCTTCCCCTAGGGGTTCCTTCTCCAATATGGCACCTCTACGGTGGAGGGACCCTGGGGGTTCCCTCAACCTCATATTTTTTGTAAGCTGAAGGGGGGGTCTTTGAGGGAACCTCACCCACAAATATAGTGGTGAAGCTTGAAACACCCTTCTACAGATCTCTTTAAAGTAATTCCATGTTGAAGCATATTGCTCTTTGTGATGACCATGTATTATAACCTTAGTCTTCTTCTTTTCTCAATAATATTGCAGCCTAAGTGTGGTCATGTTTAATAGCGTAACCAAATGCCTCTAGTGGCCACTTTGGGTTACATCTAAGTCTCTCCAACAACGTAACTAAAATATCTAAGTTAAATATTAACACATCAGCATCTAATTAGGCATTTACATGATTGTTAACTTAAGCAATTTTAACCTTCACCGTGGTTATTTTACTACATAATAAAAACACTTAATGCTTTAGGCAAAACTACATCATTTGATAAATTTAATATGGTTTTAAAATACTACACCATTTAATATATTCTACAAATTGCACAAATATGTCGTTTGTAACTACATTTTCTTGAAAAGTAAGGCATAAATACTTTTTTCAATTCCTCTTCATTACGTCAAAATGCTTTAACATTTTTTTCTAAATGCTATCATCCATATGAATTATTGTAAATTAATAATTATTTTCCTTGAGCTAGTATGTGATCTTTCATGGAGTTTAACCTTTATTAGAATATTAATTTTCCTCCTTTCATGGAAAGTGGGTTATATATAGATCAAAAATCGATCAATATGGTATGTTATATGCCTTTATTATATGCCTCTTTTAATGAAATTGTGGAATTGTATAGATGGAGGGGTCATGTGGCTGGGATGGATAGGAATATATGAGGATAAGTTTGAGAGGGGAAACAAGTATGGATAATAGAGGCATCTAAATACATGAAGTGAGTTATAATCGAGTTTTGTGTCAAATAGAGGATGGTAGTTTATTAATTAAATAGCATGTGGTGTAAAACTGTCAACCCAACAATACCCCTATGATAGCATTCGACTAATTCATTTTGCTACATTGTGTGAGGGCATGAAAATCGATGAAAAAGTGTAACACCTCGCCCGCCCGGGGAGAGCGAACGGAGCGCTAATGCGATAAAATAAATCCAAATCCACAAGTGACAAGGTATAGAGCATCTAAGTCCCACAACAACAAAAGAGAAACTACAAATCTCAATATCTTCAAATTAAATACTAAATCTCTCGAATTAAAATACAACTATCTAACTCGAAAATAAAATACAAATCTCCAAAGCTCTATACATCAAAATAATACAAATCTTTTCCAAACAATCCTCGCTAAAATCAATCTCCATAGCGCCCCAAAATTCGCGCTAACCTGCCACTAAAAGAAAATATGGGGAAGTACACAATACGACATGAAATATGCTCAACAAATATATTAACGGTGAATAAAACGTAACAACACGAGTACGAATATTCAAATCGATGCAAATCTCAAAGCATTTATCAATATAATTTCTCAACAACA
The DNA here is from genome assembly GCA_949130495.1 of Sambucus nigra. Classification (NCBI taxonomy): domain Eukaryota; kingdom Viridiplantae; phylum Streptophyta; class Magnoliopsida; order Dipsacales; family Adoxaceae; genus Sambucus; species Sambucus nigra. The sequence goes on along the minus strand of OX422224.1, from coordinate 32,481,341 downwards.
CTTTAACCGGGTCACCAGGCCTCACCACATCTGCATATGCTTTATCAAGCCATAGCCCGGGAAACAGGAATTTTGGCGGGTGCCCAACCTCCGTGCCATATTAAAATCTCATGACAACATGATCAATAACAATATAATGATACCACATGAATCAAAATAATTTCAACAATTATTTTCCAGATTTCAATGAATTTATCAATTCAAGTATGAGTTCAATTAACAAGAATTCAAAGAGAATGACACTCGCGAGATTTAAGGAGCATATTGTGTAAAACCCCATACCTCAAACCATGATGAGAAACTAATGATCACATCCTCAAGATCAACACAAAAGATCTACAAAATCTCCTCCAAGAACCTCCAATAAAAATAGCCCCAAGAACACCTCTAATCTAAGGTTGGAACTCACAAATCTCAAGCGCCAATGTGTATATAAAAAGAAGAGGAATATAAAATATATTTGCTGCCAAAATTTGTGCCAAAAGTATGTTAAAAGGGTTGCCCACGACTTCCTTTTATAATGCAAAGAAATGAAGAGTTGGAATCCAAAAGACTCCTTTAAATAAGGCAAATAAATGAAGAGTTGGAAGTTAAAACAACTCCAAGAGTTAAAAACATTTTAAAATCATTTTAAAATCCGTTTTAACTCCGATTTCGAAACCGTTTGAAATTCTCGCCTTTAAAAATAATAACCAACATATTTGGGCAATAAAAATAATTTTATCAAAAACTTTATTTTCCTCCATTTTCCAAAAATTAATTAAAATAGCCCAAAAATTACGCGGGTTGTTACAAAAAGTCCCTGATTATCTAAGTATGGGGTGAATTCTTGTATTCACCGCCATATCACAGTGAATTTTTTTGATTTTATGTCCATTAAGCTTTTCAATTTTCTTTTCAACGTGATGAAAGTTGGTAAAGCATCAGACATTTTTGCCAGTGGATAAATCCAAGTATAAAGTATGAGCATCCAATAGGAGGAAGTAATAAAGAAAACCATCTCTAGATCACATTAAGGAAGGACCCAATAAATCAAAGATAATCTAACTGAAAGGCTCATTATATAATGTGGACCTCTTTGAAAAACATAATTTTTTACTCTTACTGACATGAGATGAATGTAAAAAATATTTTTTTGCTAGCTACTGGTAATAAATTAAACTGGACAACTTTGCTGAATTATTGGATGTCTTAGAAGCTGATGCCAAATTGGAAGAGAAATTGAGTGGAGAGCTGAAGAAGAGGAAACTAGGTATTGCAATTAGCAAACATTCTCAAAATGTATAATTTTACTGTTACTGAATCGAATTTAGTCAGGACCATAATACTCTTCTTGAAGATGAAGATTTTTTAAATCTAATGTAAGATTATGTGTAGTGCCACTCTCAGGAATATATATGTTGTCAATGACTAAGATAGGTGCATCAATATAGGCATATGATAGTGACAGAGAAGATTGGAACGTTTGGTCAAAACGATACTAGTAAGTAAGGGCAAAATTATTTTTCTTTCCACATATTTGACATGGATCAGATGCTTTCTGCACTATGGGATCAAGTAATAATGCCTGAGCCATGGGTACAAAATTGGTTAATGGAACTGGTACAAGGCTTATTCAGATTTGGATCGTGTTTTTGGCGACATGGTGCACTCTTGAGAATAAAGAAAAGTAGGGGCTATTGGATCAAAGCGGTACGATTTTCAAGCCTCATATCAAAATGCAAGTAAATGAGGAAAGAAATCATCCATTGTGATGTCAGTTGTTGTAGATGTAAGTGTGGTTACAATATCATCATATGCACTATCAAGATTGCTTTAAATGATCTGTTGAAGATCCGATTCATTAATGGTGTGTCTAGAAGCAGCAAGGTTGTCAGCTAACTATTTGGCTGAGAACCTTTGCCCAAGGCATGTAGTTCGCCTCGAAATTGCATAATCCGAGCTCGTTATTTTGAGGCATAGTTCTTATTAAAATCCAACCACAAATCACGAGATATGCTCAATCACATAACATGAGCAAGAACAGTTTTGGAGAGAGAAGATAACCACCACCTGAGAAGAACATGGTCTTTACCACTTGAGAAGAAAATCGTCTTGCTTCTACCAATGTAAATAGGAAGGGTTTACATTGAAATATATTGAGGAGAGGGTATGAGGGGGACATGGTAATGATCTGTTAATGTGACCTTCAAGGTCATAGAATTTGAATAAGTTCTTAAATTGTGCATGCCATAATTTTATTTCACTGATATTAGATGATGAATATGAGTGGTTTGCAGGGTATAAGAAGAAATGGGAGAAGGAGCAGAGGAGACAATATTGGAAGAAAAAGATTGTGTGGCCATATAGGCGGAAAGAAAACCATTGTACCATTAAAGAAAACCATTTATGGACCAACAAACCAATTGCTCTCTGTCACCCAATATAAATATGTCCATATATTAGCCTCAAGTCATGCCACATGTGAGGGGGCGTGTTGAGAATACAAAGTTTCGTATGGGACACCTCCACGCATAGCCAATTGGTCTTGGGTTGGATGCTCCAATATTTAACAATATAGTTCTAAAATTGATGGTTTTCTTATATTGTGTTTATCTCAACTTTAAGGAATCTCTTTGGAAGAGTATAATTTTTTTAATATAGATTTGTATCTTTTGGTGAATATCAAAAGAATTGATTTAAATAATGATATTTACAATGGTTCTTGAGAAGATAAAAAATAAGTGAGGTGCGGTTGTTTAAAATTGATTAACTAGACTCTTCCTCTAGTAGTTCATGTTAAAATCCATATTGATGATTGGTGTGAGAGTGATTCAGGTTCATGATGAATGATCAAGGTACATTTAATAGAAAGATCGAAGGAAGAGTAATCATCCTTGGAGTTCAAATAATTTAAAGGTTTTACCAATAAAGAAACTGTAAATTTACAATTCTTGTATGAAAACTGCTCCTCCACAGAAGTTTCTTTATAAGCTCAATTATTGGTCTCTAACCGTATTTTTAGAAATCATTCTGCACAAATATTTCTCCAACATTTCTTTTCGTTTTGTTAGAGTCAAAGTTCACCATATAAGTCACACTTAGAAATTACTGTAACTACTTCCAGCCCCCACAAAATCCCTATTCACAAGAAAGCTGCATATGGACATTGAAAAAGAAGATGATTATCCTGTTTCTCCTCCTTATGTTTATACATGATACATTATTGGTTGGAAAGGCACCGGGGTGGCAGTTTGGGTTAGTCATGTCATTATCTGGTTTGGTTGTTTTCTGTTTGATTTATATTTCATGTACTAATGATTATAAAACAAACATGATTAATGAATTGTGTCACGTGTATAATTTTTTTACATGGATGGGAGATTGATTGACTCGTCACTATGAGGACCCTCAAATACCCATGGATTGGTTGCATGGAGATGCTATGTTAACAAAGGTTTGGCCCTTTTTTTTTTAATTTTCTCATTATATCAACAAAAAAATATATCATTGTTGAGAATATCTTAATATTCCAAGTCGCTTGCATAATTTTTGAACAACTTTGAATTAAATTGTAAACTATTTAAACTGATATGTCTTGTGAGAGTCAATTTTCAACTAACTTTAATAGGGTATGATTGCCATATCACAATTGCCAATGTTAAAGGTTATGAAAAAGAGAAGAAATCCTTCAGGATGTGTGATGATTTATCACGGATAATATAAATTTATATTCTTGGTAGGGAATGGTGCAAGTACCCCATGCCAACTGAAAAATATTTGTATACTAATATGTATTATTTGTTGGAAAAAAAAATTCCTTCCAAAAAAATTCAAAGTGACATTCTTTATACTTTACGAACAAAAAGTGTCCCATCCCTGCAAAATAACCTTTTTCAAATTCATTATCAATCTAATCTTCAAAATTTAATCCTCATGTTATCTTGATTATGCGGGTTTGAACCAATAATATTTCGGAGGCTATTAATTCTTTATGTAATCATTGGGTTACTTGAATATAAATGGATTTGTTTTGGAAAAAAGTGTAAAACTTCTCGTCTTGAGTTGAGTTGAGGTTTTCTTGAGGAGGTTATGCTGCTATTATGGATGCTGAAATAACCTTGCTTTCTTGTCCAAGTGTAAGAGATCATACCTCTTTCATTTGGTTAATTTTCAAATGATTTCTGAGATTTAAAATCGTTATTATTTTTCACTCTTTCAAACATATAATATTAGTATGGTGTTTTAATTAGTATTAGGGGTTTGTATCACTTTCTTAGTTTTATTGTTTTTTAGTTATATGTAAGTGTATCCAATATTGGGATTCATATAATTTGTTTAAGTATCTTCCAATATCTACCGGTAACAACCTCAATAGAGGAAGACCTAATGCGGTTGCACGAGAATCATCTTTGGATGTGGGCCCTTTGCTTATGGCCTTTAAATATGTTCACCATGATTTTCCTTGTATGAAATGGTTCAACTTTGAATCCAATATGAGTGAGATGTATAAAAATTATTCCTCAGATGTTTGGTTCTCTTGGAAGCATATGTTCCACTTAGGAATATGGGATATTTATTTGCGAAATTTGATTTAACTAAAATACATTTTCTTGGTCGGGCTACTTGAGAAGTTTTATGATGAGGCACTTATTGGGGTAGTCACTTCTCGAAATACGATAATAATTTTCTTAATTAATTTATTCACCTTGTGTAAATAACAAAAAAAAATATTGCTTATGGTGCTTCACGCAGCTCATGGTCCAGATGGGTTTCAACCCCTCTTTTATCAACAATTTTGAGAAATTCTAACACCTTTAATGCTATATCAAAAACATTATTTCCTCTTCAGTTTTTCCTCCCTAACATAACTCAAGTCACATTAATTTGATTTATTAAATTGGAAAGTCGTGATACTATCACCCAATGTAGACCCACCAAACCTTTCTATTGTGTCTCACAAGATTCATTTAAAGGTTTTGATGAACCGACTGTACGCAGTACCCCATATCAGTATAGCTTTGTCCTAATAAGAAAAATCGCTAATAGTGTTTTATAGACTGACAAATCATTCTTATCAGTGAGGGTATGAAGGGAAAAAGGGGCTCTATAGAAATTGACCTTGGGAGGGGCTACACAAAACTAAAATGGTTCTTCCACCATAAAGTATTTCAATTTGAACCGGTATTGGATTAACATAATTCTGAGTTATGCCATGAATTTTTTTATGATCCTATGGAATGGTTCCCCACCTCAAGGGTTTAATCCTGAAATGTTTTTGTGATGTGTATGGAAATTTTATATCCAAAGTTCTTATAAGGTAATTATTGATGTTGGGGTGGGGGATGGGCCGAGGGGGCATGGATCAAATGGTTTCCTTAGGAAAAATCTGGAGGCTTAAAATCCTCAAAAAATCCTTTCATTTCCCTGGTTGATATTCAATGAAAATTATGACCAATAATCAACACATGGTTAGAGACACTCGCAATAATGCAAATTATGATTTGTTCAATCACTTGGAGGATGAAAACCACACCTTAAGGCTATTGGAAAGCTCGATAGGTATGGTTAGAAGGGAGGAGTCAAGAAATTTGTGGAACACGTATGGCCCTAAACTTTTTAGATTTTTTATATTGGGTTTATCTCCACTTTATCGATTCTCTTTGGAAAACTAGAAATAATTTTTTATAGAGCTGATTGTACTTCACTTTGTGAATATCAAAAGTATATAATATTTTTAATGCTTTTATCACGGATAAGAACCAACTGAGGAGCGATGATTTAAAAAAAATAACTTTTTTTTCCACTTGTAGGCAAGTCAAAATCAATACAGATAGCAACTACAAGGGTAATCATGGTCAACAACGAATGCTCAAGGTATGGGAAAATTTCAATAGAGAGATGGGAGGAAGAGTGACCAACCTTGATTCTGAAACAAGTTGAAGGTTTTGTCAATAAGGAAAGAGTATATTTAACTTTATTTCATAGAAAAAACATCGCCACAAAATTTTCTTTCAGAATTCGTTTTTTTCTCCCAACCCATATTTTCCAAAAACATGTAGCACGATAATTTTCCATACATTTCATTTGCTCTTATTCTGTAAAAAGTTCAACATATATATCAACATCATATTCATGTCACACTTAGTAATTTCACTCCCCAAAAAAATTTATCCACATAAAAATTGCATGTGCACAACAAACAAGCTGATTATCCTGGTTCCACTCATTACATTTATACATGATCCAGTATTGGGAGGAAAGGTGTCAGGTGGGAATTCATGTTAGTTATGCCATAATGGAGTCATTTATCTGTTGGATATTTTAATAAAATGACAGCTCATTTTGGTCGAACTTTGGAGTCAATTTTAAATCGAACACATATTATAAAAGTGACGTGTCTTAGTACCAATGTGTTCCTTGTCGCAAGGGGATTAATTTGGTATACTCATTTGTTCAAAATAGTGAATTATGAATGAGAAATTTGGACTCAAAGTGACCCACTTGAGCTTAAGTTAGTTGGTGTAAATCTAGATAAGTGGGTTTGTCCCATATTGGAAAAGTGGTAGAAAAGCTTGGGGTTGATATACCCAAGTTATGGGACTAAGGCTTGGATTCCTTTGGAGTATCCCAACTCTTTGAAGGGGAGACGACCTACATTATCCATGTTTGGGCTTTGGGCAAAAGCCCACGCGTGTGTGCCGCCATCCATCCGGGGTCGTGGGTCGTTCTTGAGCAAAAAAATAATTTTTTTGGTCCAAAAAAATTTGTTTTCCCGAAACGAATTAATTAATTACGGATTAATTAATTGCTTAATTATTTCCGTGTTAATTAAAATGTCATCATTTTAATTTATTAATTAAAAACATTGTTATAAGATGCTATTATTAATTAAAAGCAATGTTTTAAAAAGATGTGACTGTTTAAACAGTCACATCCTTTCCTCGAAAAATCCAACAACCATAAACTGTCAACCCTTCACCACTTATATAAAGGGCCATATACAGTCCATTTTAACACCAGAAAAATCTATCCGAATTCCCTATAACCTTTCCTTCTTCCTTTCTTCCTGCTTGAGAGAAATTCTCCATTGTTGGTTCATGGGACTGTTGCACTGAAGTGCTTCTTGTAACAGTCGTTGATCGTTTCATCCTGGGAGACAGACTCCCGTTAAATTTGCCGTCAGTGCCATAGCGGGGGCGTATTCTGTCTTAAGGAGAGATAGTTTAACTTTCGACTCGGTCAAATTTCTGCCAGTGATTGTTTCAATCACAAACTGTATGTTCTTCTTCACTTTCTTTACTGTTACTGTTCTTCAGAGTAATTACTTAATTTTAATTACTATTTATTTATTTGGTTAAATACTATTTTCGTAATACCAAAAACAAAAATCTTAAGATAGAATAATTATTTTTTCGTGTTGTTTTTCACTAAATAAATAAATTTCAAATCTGAAATTTTCTGGAAAAAAATTTGCAATTTACATAGTAAACGTATTTACATTGTCGTATTTTCGTCTGTAATATTTATTTCTCTAACTTTCATTACTTGGTTCTGTTTATTTTTATAATAGAATAATGGCCACTGAATCCTCTGAAAATGTGGTGTTCGTTCCCCATAATGATGTGCCGGTTAATGTTACTACTACTGTTCCTACTCATTTAACCCATGCAGAAAAACCCGAAAGGTTTAATGGTACTGATTTCAAACGTTGGCAACAAAAGATGTTGTTTAATTTAACTACCATTAATCTTGCGAAGTTTATTAATGAAGATGCTCCAGTGGTTAGTGAAAATGAAACAGATAAGACAACTTTGATAATTGTAGAAGCATGGAAACATTCGGATTTTATTTGTAAAAATTATATCCTTAACGGATTGGAAAATACACTTTATAATGTGTATAGTCCAATCAAAACCGCTAAACTATTATGGGAGTCTTTGGATAAAAAAATATAAAATCGAGGATGCCGGCATGAAAAAATTTATGGTCGGTAGATTTCTCGAGTATAAAATGGTTGATTCAAAGACTATCATCCAAGAGCTTAAATTAATTTTTCGTGAAATTATTGATGAAAATGTGGTTATAAGTGAAGCTTTTCAAGTTGCTGCGATAATTGAAAAATCACCCCATTCTTGGGATGATTTCACAAATTATTTGAAGCATAAACGAAAAGTAATGGGGCTTAAAGATTTAATTGTTTGGTTAAGGATAGAAGAAGATAACCGTAAATCTGAAAATAAAAATGTTAACCATGCTATGTCTGCAAAAGAAAATATTGTTGAAAATGGACACAAATTCAACAAAAAGAGAAAGCACAAAAATGAAGGCACAAGTCAACAAGGCGGTGCTAAGAAGTTCAAAGGAAAATGTTTTAATTGAAATAAAGAAGGTTATAGGGCTAAGAATTGTCACAATCCGAAAAAGCAAGAGAACTTCAAGAAGAAAGCACCACAAGCCAACATGACGGAAGTTAATGCCTTGTCTGACGATGTTTCCAATGTGTCTCTCTCCGCAGTTGTATCTGAAATAAATTTGGTGGGTAACACCAAATAGTGGTGGGATGATACTATCGCTACATGCCAAGTGTGTTCCGATAAAAGAATCACCACAACCTACCAACCAATTGAAAATGGAGAATAATTATTCAGGGGAAACTCCTCCACCTCGAAGGTTGAAGGTCAAGGAAAAGTCGTGTTGAAAATGATTTCGGGAAAATAAATTTTTTGGCCCAAAAAAATAAAGTTCAAAGCCCAAAGGTCAATTAAAATTTCGTCCAAAAAATTGAATACTTTCTCAAGAACGACCCACGACCCGGGCCGAGCCGAAAGGACGGCGGCGGCGATATCTTCGATACTCTTTAAATAATGGGTTGCAATATGAACGATAGCTAGTTGTACTTGAAGGCTATAACGATGAAAATTTGATATCTGATTCAAATTATTCAAAATCCACAAGTGGATATGTATTTACTCTTAGAGGTGTAGCCGTATCTTGGAAATCCTCTAAGAAAACGTGTATTGCAAGATCCACTATGGAATATGAATTTATTACTTTAGACAAAGCTGGGGGGGAAGCCAAATGGATTAGAAACTTCTTAGAGGATATTCATATATGTTCAAAGCCCGTGCCACCTGTCATAATATATTATGATAGTCAATCGACAATTTCTAGGGTTGAAAATAATAATTATAACGGTAAGTCATGACATATACATCATCGACACCAAATCGTTAGACAATTACTCTCAAGTGGAATTATTTATGTTGACTATGTAAAGTCAAAATAAAATATAGCGGATCCACTAACCAAAGGTATACTTGGAGAGCAAGTTTCAAGTTCATCACGTGGAATGGGCCTAAAGCCTATGAATTTATAAAGAGCCGTCTTAATGGAAATCCAACTTAAATGACTGGAGATCCTAAGAAATAGGTTCAAAGGGACAACCTAATTATGATGACTCGGTTAGCACTGAGAAGTAATACTTTAATTACTTCATCCCATTCCTAAGATGAGTCAGTGCACAAACTATCGCTTGTGTAAGGATAAACTATGTTTTTAATGATTTCAATATCGTGAATGTATTGGTCAAGTGGCGTATTAGAAGGATACTCTTCATAGAAATCACCTATGTGAGTGAGAAGGGTCTGCTTCTATGAGAATGACGAAGGCTAATTCTCTAACACACTCATGAAACCAAGAGGTGTCCAAGGCCAAAATAGACACAACAATGTGCGACACCCCGCTTAATTAAATGTCGGGTGATAAGTCCTTTATTAAATTAAAATAAAGGGGAAAGTTTGGTTCATTCTTAGCATTACTGTCGCAAAATAAAATTTCCAATTTAAACACCCTAAATAATTAAGCTAAGTGTCAAAAAAATTTAAACCTTACTTCTATTTTATTAAATTTCATTATGAAAACCTTTTTAATAATCAACAGTTTAAGAATCGCATAAATGTTAATGATGGCAATTAACACGCAAGAATTTAACCATTCAGATAAACCAATACCAAGTTTAAAAACTACAAATGAAATCATCCTGACAAGAGTTAATCCCCAAAGAGTACCGAATACTGAAAATAAATGAACATGAATCTCTAACAAATCCAAACTGAACAGGGAAATGGGCGACACATGCCCTAACTAAGAAGAACTAAAATAAGAGTAGAATCAGCAAAGAGGTCGTCTAAGCAAGGGCCTGCAACTCCCACATAAGTTTCAGCACGTCCAGTCCACAGAATCTAAGCATGACACCCCTGTGGCTGGGCACCAGTAATATATACATATATATACAAGCGAAAAGACATAACAGGAAACGGGTCAGATCCCGAGTGTAAAAAAGTTTAAAAATAGTTTAGCAAGTATTTAAAATGCTTACCGGCTAATGTAACAAACATGTTAGTATGCGACACTCTCTTCAGAATGATCACCTCTCATTTAGTGTCACGCCCACCGTACTATTAACTCAGAAGTTTATTATAACTTATTTTCCCATAAGGTTTCATCCCGAGAAAATACTATGGCTATGATAATTAGTTTTTGAAAATTAAACTCTTCCACATTTCTTATGTTACTTAGAACAACGCATTTTCGTTACAAAGTTACCAAACACTAATAATAAAGTCGAAGTATTTATTCATTACTTAACTACTTTTATGCCCCATAGAAAGTTTCCATATCTAAGTATAGATATATTTTGTCACACATATAATATATGTACTATCGGCACCCCACATAAAATTTATGGTGTTGGCATACTCTGCTATCAAGTCCCCATATCACTCGTACGAAGGGAAATACTAGTTCGAAATCACTCTCGAACAGTATTAACACAATACACACAAAATGGAAGCGAAGCATAGTTCCAAGTCACTAAGAGGTTAGAACATACCCCTCACGTCTCTTAGGACCGTCTGACTATCATTCAGATAGCCTGTACCAAGGAATCCTATGTTCTAGGGTACAAGTCAATATCCCCCATAAAGGTCCCATCGAGATAAGGCTGTCCCGGCGTGGCAACCTCCGTGATAGCAAGTAGCGCGGGTATGATTATATACACAAACATAATATATATATATATATATATATATATATATATATATATATATATATATATATACCCATACATTTGGTCATATATATATCAATATTCTCATCATCCCAATCAGGTTCGCACACGACCCAAGGATAATAATTATTAACCGCACATTGTATAATTTTTACCCAATTACCTCGCATAAGGGATTTATTGCTTTTACTCTTAATTAATCGTTGAATACTTACTTCTCATCTCTCGAAGTACTCTCTCTTACTAAATATAATCTCAGTAGGTATACCCTCTCCAACCTTCTAGTCTAAGTCTTTCATGAGTCTTTGAATTCTTTAGTGGGCGTACGCACAATTTCTAATGTGTGACAAAACTCCCTGTTAACCCACAATTTCATCCCGTATTAAATCTCACTCAACCGAGTTTACGTAGACCCTACTGGTCCTCTTCATAACCCATTATACTCCATAAATAATAATCAAGGATTCCTACGTATTTTAATCGGATTAAACAAAAAGGGGAAAATATACAGTTTTCCAGGAGGGATCGATCGATCGAGGAAAGGGGGTCGATCGATCGATCAAGTAGTTCTTGCCCAGAAACTGCAATTTAAACCTACGGGTTTCATCTTCCAAATTGATCCAAAATGCCATTATCGATTTCCAAACTCCCAAACAACATTACTACTAGTTCTCTATACATATATGCATGATTTCCTACGTGAAACATGTACAAATTCATCAACGAGATTGTATTAAAGGGCCAATTTGTTTTAATTATCAAGAACCATAATTTTACATTAAACTTCTATTGTTCTAATTCTTTTTCCAGATTTCTCACTTCTAAATTATTCAAATTTCTTGGGTAATCCTCTACATATGATTGAGATTCTAGAATATATTTATTTTCTCTACAACATACGATTCGATTCTCTAAATCATTAAATTCTTCCATGAAACATAGGTTCAACAATCCTAATCTAACATGGTGAGACATTAACTAAAAGAGAGGCAAGACAGATACTTGCCTGCGAATTCAAGGTTCTGATTTGTGGATGAAAAAGGTATGGTTGCGTTCCTCGTTGTGCGATCTACGTTTTGGTGGTAGCGGCGGTGAAAACGGATCAGTTCTTGGCCTTGGATTGCTTGGAAAGCTCTCCACCTTCTTCTCTAATGGCCGTTATTTGTTTTTTTGCTTATTAACCCTAAAAGACAACTCCTAATGGGTGATATATCCTTAGAAAATTCGTGGGTTTAATTACCCAAAAATATAAAATGTCTAATATACCCTCCTGGGATGTCAATAAGGCTTAAAAATGCCCTAAGACCCAAACTAAACCCTTGGGTATACTTTTTTGACTGTCTCGACCCTTACGGGCACATTGACGCACTCAAAATGACCATACGAGTGACTTATAATTTATTCACTTTTAATAATAATAATTTAGTCCCAACACGACACAGGCGCGTCCTTACTTATATTTTCATAATTGCCATTTTATTCACTCCTGACAATTTTAATAAAATCAATCTTATATATTACTTTACTCATCAAGTAATATTCAACAAATTCCCAATAATTACTAACTCTTGTCACGCTAGTAAACATTTTGAATAAATTTTTGGACTAATATTAAATTAATATCTCAATTTAAATTTAATAAATCCTCAAATTTAAAAGCCATAAAAATATGGGGTATTACACAATGACAACCAATAAGGTTGGAAAGACATTGTGTGAATGTTATTGTCTCAATTAACACAAATGGTCGATCAATTGAAGACATCACGTTCATTGATTGGCTAGTAAGATCGATAGTATCTCACTAGGAAAGATTCAAAGCCACAAGCTATCTTTTTCCATGCAATGTTTTTTCCTAGAAAATCTCTCTTTTTGCATTTATATTTGTTTTATTCTTCCAAATTTCATTCATGTGGGGGATTGTTTGATATTTTAATAAAATGACAGCTCATTTTGGTCGAGCTTTGGAGTCAATTTTAAATGGGACAGATATGTTAAAAGTGACGTGTCTTAGTACCAATGTGTTCCTTGTCGCAAGGAGATTAATTTGGTATACTCATTTGTTCAAAATAGTGAAGTAATGAATGAGAAATTTGGACTCAAAGTGACCCACTTGAGCTTAAGTTAGTTGGTGTAAATCTAGATAAGTGGGTTGGTCCTACATTGAAAAAGTGGTAGAAAAGCTTGGAGTTGATATACCCAAGTTATGGGACTCAGGCTTGGATGCCTTTAGGGTATCCCAACTCTTTGAAGGGGAGAGGACCTACATTATGCATGTTTTGGCTTTGACCCAAAATCCCACATGCCATCGTCCGTCTGCCTCGACCCGGGTCCGGGTCGTAGGTCTTTCTTGAGCACGTATTAAATTTTTTGGATGAAATTTTAATTGACCTTTCGACTTTAAAATTTATTTTTTGGGGCCGAAGAATTTGTTTTCCCGAAACGAATTAATTAATTACGAATTAATTAATTGCTTATTTATTTCCGTGTTAATTAAAATGTCATCGTTTTACTTTATTAATTAAAAACGTTGTTATAAAATACTTCTAAAGAAAGATGTGATTATTTAAACAGTCACATCGTTTCCTGGGAAAAACCAACAGCCATTAACTTTCAACCCTTCACCACATATACGAAGGACCATATGCAGTCCATTTTAACACCAGAAAAATCTACCTGAATTCCCAACAACTTATCCTTCTTCCTTTCTTCCTGCTTGAGAGTAATTTGCCATTGTTGGTTCGTGGGACTGTTTCACTTAAGTGCTTCTTGTAACAGTCATTGACCATTTCATCTTGGGAGGCAGACGTCCGTTAAATTTTACATCATCACCATAGTGGGGGCGTATTCTGTCTTAAGGAGAGATAGTTTAACTTTCGACTCGGTCAAATTTCTGCCAGTGATTGTTTCAATCACAAACTGTATGTTCTTCTTCACTTTCTTTATTGATACTGTTGTTCTTCAGAGTAATTTAATTATTATTCATTTATTTGGTGAAATATTATTTTCGTAATCCGAAAAACAACATTATTTACGTGTCCAATTACTATTCTCAAGTACTAAAAGCTCTAAACTAAAAGTTTTTAATTTATGTTGTGATGTGTTGGGTCATAATCAAGTTATTTCACTCAAATGGGTTATCATGTCAGAAATTGCCACCGCCAATCATTGGGTTCTACTTTTTCCTTAAGTAGTAAAAGCTCACCTTACCATGAACCATAATAAATATATGGAACTCTTGCTTCCCCTTTTGTCTAATAAGGTAGGAAACCAGGGAAGACGTACAAAAACGTATTCAAAGCCCATTATTTACAAACCGATCTCTTTCACTATGTTGGAACGAGAAATCAAGCCATTTACCTCTTTATCATTTAGATGTGAGGTTTCAAGAGGTCAAATAGTGAAGCTAATGCATCCAATGAAGATATTGAGGCATCTTCCTTAAAAAACAACTATGTAACTTAGGAAACGAAGTTTTGAAATAAGAACTCCCAACCCAAACATTTTCTGAAATCTAATTAGAGTGTTATCCCCAACCTCAAGAGCAATGTGAATTAGAAAGGAATAGATCCCTTTTGAAATAAACTTCAAATAATTCTATAAGAATCTTGGAATCCCACTCCACAGTTTTCAACCCATACTTGCTTCTGGTTATAAAGTACCACAAGGATCTTTATTCTAGAGGGAGTCTTTATGGTCATTTGCTTCCATTCTTTCCTATTATAGTTTTTTAATCAGGAAAAACCCAACTCATTATAATCCCTCCAATTTTTATTTTTTATTCTACCATTTTTTCTTATTTTATGAAGTTAATTATGCAGAGTTTTGGCTAAAAATATATCAACCCTTATTTTCTGTCCAAAGACGCGAGAAGGTAGCACATCTGGGAAGGTTTTTGGGATTAGTTGTCTGGGATAATAAAGGCTCTGAGTTTAGTAAACTACAATACATTATATGCGGTTTATTTACTATTGGAGTGGGGGATGAATGCATTACAACCTAAGCTACTATAGGTGTGGATGAATGCATTAAATGTGCAGCCACCTAAGCTACTATAGGTGCAGATGAATGCATTAAATGTGCAGCCACCTAAGCTATTATAGGTGCGGATGAATGCATTAAATGGATTTTAATCTCTACCATCCATCTCATTGTTGATCCAATAGATGTGGTGAATGCCAAGAAGCTATAAATAGGACCCTCTTGAAAAGGATTAAACACACCAAAACATCAACACAACAAAGAAACTAAGAATAGTTAGAGAGTGAGAAAGAGTTCATTTGGAGTTTTGAGTATACACATTTGTGTATAAAAATACACATTGTATTTTCATTTGGAGTGTATTTGTGAGAGTGATGGGAATTGGAGTTACTTTAGTCTTTTCTTGCTTTTATTGTTACTTTCCCTTTATTTTGTCTTTTATTAGTTTCCAAGTATGTTTGAGACTAATATGTACTTTCTAGATATTAGTTGCATTGTTTAGTCTTTTTGGGTATTAGCTTGATTAGCAAGCTAATCTCTCCAATAAATAGGCTTATTGGCCCCCATTTGTAATCAACCTTTTAATATGGATAATTGAGAATAGAGAGAGAAAGAACCATTTCATTTCTTTAGTTGGTATTTTTGTTGTTGTTGTGAAGTGTAGATGTTGTGTAGATTAGTTTTTGTATAGATTAACTTCTTGTTTTTATACTTCCGCACCCAAATTCACATCAAATTTGTATCAGAGTCGCATTTGTTTTTGGCGCGAGGATGATTATCAACTACAAATCCATTGTCCCTGACCCAACATCCCACCCTACAAAAAAAACTAACCCTAATATTTCTCCACTATCTTCACTTGCAAACACCATCGAATCAACCTACCTACCACCTAGGCCAACTCCGATCAATCCTCATGCCATACAGTAGGCAGACGAGTAAAAAAAAGTCCCTCCCGCAATAGGCGACCCTAGCGGCACAGCCCCTAGCTGCTACAGCAGTCGGCACAACCCCCGCCCTGTGTTCGGGGTAGCATACCCCATCCTATTTCACACCTGGTTGTTCAAAAATTTCAGCAGGGCCTTATACCACACTATCTCCTTCTACCGACAGTAGTGGATAGTCCAAAAGTCATGACGAACCCTCAGATTGAAAGAACCAAACCCTACCCCATACAAACACAAATTCAACCCAAATTCCACAAAAAAAAACCACTCCATCAACCCAATTTCAAAACCTTACCCAATTTCAACAAAAAATTTTTATTCCAAACCCTATTTACCCTTTTTTCAAGAAACCCCCAAACCCACTCCATTACCAAACCCTAATAAACATTCATATTCAACCCCGACAACCTCCCACCACATCCCAAACCCTAATCCAATTTTCCCACCACCCACACCTCTTTAACACACTAATCCCCAACCAATTTCTAAAAATTACAATTCAGCCCCTTCATTTTTCAATAATTACAAATCTACCCCTAATCTATCAAGGTCTTACGATTTAATCCCTCCCTCACCCAAAGAATACCTTTCTTACAAATTCTCGTGGGACGGTACCCGATATGGCGTCAATTTGAATGCATGTGCCCATTTTTACACGGTTAGTTGTGCCATCATCAAGAAACTCCAAAGTCTTCAAGCTTCTTGGGCCGAGACGGATTCATATCTCTCTCAAAAGATTCACACATTGGCTTATACTGCTTATTCTATTGGAGAGTATGAGATGTCCCATCAACACCTACATAGATGTCAATCCGAGTGTTATGAAATGGAGATGGAACGTGAACAATGGATATGTGCACGAGCGAGGTATTTGGGTCCATATTTGGTGTACTTGTCCACCAGTGTACCTCCTCCTACATTCGATATCATTCTAGCGCACACTAATGATACTATTTCTTCGGATATGCTTTACGAGGATGTCTCCAAGGTTTTTGAGATGGAGACCACGCTTAATCGTGGCTACGTGTTCCTTCCTAGTGGTTTTTTCACCATATTTGAGGAGGAAGGATGGATCACTCGCACCCGATATAGAGATTTGGAGGCATTTGCAATTGTGGACTTCTTTCCTATCTTTGGGGTAGAAGATGAGGGGTACTTCTTATGTGATTTTTTCGATGTATTTTTTGAATATGGTTGGGAGGCTCGCACTCATTATCGAGAGGTGGAAATATTTGATTTAGTGGGTTTTTCCCCTTTTTTGTCACGATGATGAGCTTTATGATGAGAGTTTTGTGGTTGTTCCCCATGAGGAGTATATGTTGTGTAGGGAGCTCACAATTGGTGTGGGATTTGAGGATCCTTTTTGAGTTCCTTGTGAGGAGCGCTCCGTAAGGCAATTACATGCTTCGATGCTACGGAGGCTCATCACGGGAAATTTGGATGAAATTTGGCATCAATGGCCTTCTCCGCGTCGATCTTGTGTTAGCGCTTAATTTGGACGGACTAGAGGTAACATTCTTCTTCATCAACCATGGCATACATTTGGAGTTTCTCTTTGAGGATATTTTACAAGTCGTTATGCGGGACGCTTTAGAAGATGACTTACCTTTTAATTAGGGGAGCCCCCGGATAATGCCCTCACCAACACTTTTATCGCTCGGGATGAGCTCTCTCAAGTAGGGGAGAGTGATGGGAATTAGGGTTACTTTAGTCTTTTCTTGCTTTTATTGTTACCTTCCCTTTATTTTGTCTTTTATTAGTTTCCAAGTATGTTTCGGACTAATATGTCATTTCTAGGTATTAGTTGCCTTGTTTAGTCTTTTTGGGTATTAGCTTGATTAGAAAGCTAATCTCTCCTATAAATAGGACCATTGGCCCCCATTTGTAACCAACCTTTTAATATGGATAATTGAGAATAGAGAGAGAAATAACCATTTCATTTATGTAGTTGTTGTTGTTGTGCAGTGTAGATGTTGTGTAGATTAACTTCTTCTTTTTACGCTTCCGCGCCCAAATTCACATCAGAGAGTCTCTTTTGAAACTCATTTGCAATAGTGAATTGTTCCGAGTGTCAGTGGATGTAGCCAAATTGGTGAACCACTTAAATATTATGTATTCCCTTGTGTGTGTTGTTCTACTCATTATACTTTTAATATGAGTGTGCCATATTATTATTTGGGGTTACAGTCAGTATCATTTGTTGACACGTTTTCGCACAACAAATTGGTATCAGAGACAAGGTCCTTTGATCTAGCCATTTTGGATATTTTTTGTGGAGAAATAACCATACGTATAGTATTTTTCATACGTACTATTCATACGGTTACTATTCACACCCGAAAAAATTTCTAAACTTGGAATTTTTTTCGTTTGCATTTTTTTTAAGTGTGATTGTTTGAAAAATGGCAACAACAAAATTTGATGTAAAAAATTTTGATGGGCAAAGAAAATTCAGCATATTGCAATGTGAAGTTATGGATGTCTTAGTCCAACAAGAGCTGGAAATTGCTCTTGAAGATATGCCAGAAGACACGAAGGAAGATGACTGGAAAAAATCAATCGCAAGGCTTGTGGTCATATTCGTTTTTTATCTCAGAGGATATATAATATCCTTATATGCGCGAGACCTCGGCACAGAAATTATGGAAACAACTAGAGGACAAGTACATGACGAAGAATATTGAAAATAGGATCTATTTAAAGAAGGAACTCTTCTGGTTCCAATACACATAAGTTATTTCTAAGTTTGAGCATCTGGACAATTTTAATACAATTATTGCTGATTTGCAAAATTTGTATGTTGAAATTGACAATGGGGATAAAGCAGTGTTAGTGCTAAACTCTCTACCTGACTCGTATGAACATCTCATTATCACGCTGTTGTACAGAAAGGAGGAAATAAAATATGTTGAGGTATCCAATACCTTAATGAATAATGAGGTTCGTAAGAAGGATAAGGAGGTATATAGAGACTCAACATGTGAAGCGTTGACAATTTGTGGTAGAATAAATGAAAGGAAGAATGGCAACCGTGGAAGATCTCCATCTAAATCGAGAGGTGGAGCATCAACTTCGGGTAGGAGAATTCCTGCAAAAGATTAATGCGCCTTTTGTCACCAGAAAGGGAATTGGAAGAAAGATTGTCCTAAGTTAAAGAAGGACACGAAGAACCCCATTGCAAACATTGCGGCGAGTGATGATGAAGATTCTGAATTTGCTTTGTCTATTTCATAATTTGGATCCAATTCCCAGGAATAAATTTTATATTCGGGTTGTTCCTATCACATGTGTCCCAATAGGGAGTGGTTTTCTACCATTAAGGAGCTAGAAGGTGGAGATGTTTTGATGGGCAATGATCATGCTTGTCAAATAAAAGGGATAGAAAAAATCCGGTTGAAGTTGCATAGTGGAATAGTCAGAGTGATGGAAGACGTTCGGTATATACCGGACCTGAAGAAAAATCTTATCTCACTTGGTGCTTTGGAAGCTAAAGATTATGATATTACACTGAAAGGCGATGTGCTGAAGGTGTCACATGGAGCCATGGTTGTGATGAAGGGAACGAAAAAGAGTAACTTGTATTTTTTCCTTGGAAATACAGTTACAGGTGCAGTGGCAGTCTCAAAAAGTTCAAAAGAGGTTGCATCTGATGCTACGAGATTATGTCATGTATGCTTGGGACATGCAGGAGAGACGGATTTGCATGGATTGGTGAAGTAAGGTCTATTGAAAGGTGCCAAGACATGTAAGCTTGTATTTTGTGAACATTGTGTTTTGGGCAAGCAAATAAGAGTAAAGTTTGGCACAGTTGTACATCGTACAAAGGGGACTCTTGATTATGTTCACACAGATGTTTAGGGACCTACCAAAGTTTCCTCTTTAGGAGGTAAGCATTATTTTGTATCTTTTGTGGATGACTTCTCCAAACGAGTTTGGGTGTACACCATGCGATATACGGATGAAGTCTTAAAGACTTTATTAAAGTGGAAAAAGATGATAGATGCCCAAACTGGCATAAAAATTAGAAGACTCAGGTCAGACAACGGTGGTGAATACAAGTCAGACCCATTTTTGCAAGTATCCCTGGAAGAGGGGATCGTGCTATACTTCACAGTAAGAGACACGCCATAACAAAATAGGGTGGTTGAACGTAGGAATCGCATATTGCTAGAGAAGGTGTGATGCATGTTATCCAATGCTGTTTTGGGCAATGCATTTTGGGCTAAAGCTGTTACATTTGCATGTCACCTCATTAATAGGTTACCTGCAGCTGCAAATGAGGGAAAACCACCCATGGAGGTATGGCCGGGAAAACCAGCTATAAATTATGATTATTTACGTATTTTTGGCTCCCTTGCATATTTCCATGTTAGGGAAAGCAAGTTGGATCCTAGAGCTAAGAAATCCATATTCTTGGGCTTTAGTGATGGAGTGAAGGGGTATAGACTTTGGCGCCCCGAGACCAAAAAGATCATAAATAACAGGGATGTTACATTCGACAAATCTTCAATGTTCAAGTGTTCTCCTAGGGAGAGAAAAACCAAAGAAGTCTCATAGTAGGCAGGGCTTAAGACTCTAATTATTCCAGCCAGACTTATCACAAATTCAAAAATTGATGAGACAAGTACATATAAGGTGGAGGATCCAGCCCATGAGTCACCTCAACAACCATATTCTATTGCAGCTAATAGACCAGAAAGATAAAAAAAAAAGGAAACTTGAATGGCTTATTACTGACATGGTGGCATATGCACTACCCGTGGTTAAAGATGGCATTCCATCTACTTATAAAGAAGCCGAAAGAAGCTCAAAAAGTGTAGATTGGAAGAAGGCGATGGACGAGGAGATACAGTCTCTTCATATGAACCAGACTTGGGAGTTAGTCCAGCTTCCAAAAGAGAAGAAATCCATTGGGTGCAAGTGGGTATATGACAAGAAAGAAGGATCCTCGGAGATAGTCAATCTAAGATTCAAGGCTCGGTTGGTGGCGAAAGGCTATGCGTAGAAATAAGGGAACGATTATAACGAGGTATTTTCCTCGGTTGTGAAAAATTCTTTAATTCGTATTTTGCTAGCATTGATTGTGCAGTTTGATATCGAGTTGGCACAACTTGATGTGAAAACTGCATTTTTACATGGAGATTTGGAGCAGGAAATTTATATGACTCAGCTAGAAGGGTACAAGGTTCCTGGCAAAGAAAATTGTGCCTGCAAACTAAACAAGCCGTTATATGGGTTGAAGCAAAGTCCAAGGCAGTGTTACAAGCGATTTTATCGATTTATGTTTGGGCAACAGTACACAAGGAGCCACTATGATCATTGTGTGTATTTTCGTAAACTTCGTGATGGATCCTATATTTATTTGCTCTTATATATTGATGATATGCTGATTGCTTCTAAAAGCAAGGTGGAGATTGAAAAATTGAAAATTCAGTTAAGTCATGAATTTGAGATGAAGGATCTAGGCGAGGCGAGGAAAATACTTGGCGTGGAGATTAGCAGAAATTATTCCAGGGGCATTGTTTGTTTGTCCTAAAAATAGTATTTGAAGAAGGTATTACAACGTTTTGGTATGAATTCTAAAACCAAACCTGTAAGTACTCCATTGGCCCCACACTTCAAGCTAAGTTCCATGGAATCCCCACAGACAAATGAGGAACGTTCATAAATGGATCACGCTCCCTATGCTAATGCAGTGGGAAGTTTGATGTATGCAATGATGTGTACGAGGACTGATATTTCACAAGATGTTAGTATGGTGAGAAGATACATGCATGATCTAAGGAAAATGCATTGGACGATTGTGGAATGGATATTACGGTACATCCATGATACTATAGATGTTGGTTTGAAATTTGAGAAGGATTCACGGGCTCGTCAGCATGTGCTTGGACATGTGGATTCATATTACACCGATGATTTGGATAAACGATGGTCCACTACTGGTTATGTTTTTACACTAGCTAGAGGCCCAGTCTGTTGGAAATCTACGTTACAGTCTACGGTGGCTTTGTCAACTATAGAGGCAGAGTATATGGCAGCGAAAGAGGCCATTAAGGAGGCCATTTGGCTTCATGATTTGATTTCAGACTTGGGAATTGTTCAGGATCACGTGAATGTCTTCTGTGATAGTCAGAGTGCTATCCACTTAGCCAAGAACCAGGTTCATCATTCACTGACAAATCACTTAGACATTCATTTCCACTTTATTCAAGAAATTTTCGATGAGGGGACTATTCTCTTCAAGAAGATTGGAACCGCGAATATGTTGATGAAGATTGTTACCGGGATCAAGTTTGAACACTGTTTAAGCTTGATCAATATTCTTCGTATTTGAACACCTTCTAGTGTATGGCGCTTATAAGCGCATTTGGAGGCTATTCGAATCATTTTGGATAATATATGGTTACGTGTTTTGGTGGATCTTTGCATATCTATGCCAAAATGGGATTGTCAATTTTATGGTTGGCAAAAGTTTGAGAGAGCGACCTGTAAATGTTTTGTCAAGGTGGAGATTGTTGGAGTGGTGGATGAATGCATTACCACCTAAGCTACTATAGGTGTGGATGAATGCATTAAATGTACAACCACCTAAGCTACTATAGGGGTGGATGAATGCATTAAATTGATTTTAATCTCTACCATCCATCTCATTGTTGATCCAATGGATGTGGTGAATGGCAAGAAGCTATAAATAGGACCCTCTTGAGAAGGATTAAACACACCAAAACATAAACACAACAAAGAAACTAAGAAGACTTAGAGAGTGAGAAAGAGTTCATTTGGCGTTTTGAGTATACACATTTGTGTATAAAAATACACATTGTATTTTTCATTTGGAGTGTATTTGTAAGAGTCTCTTTTGAAACTCATTTGCAATAGTGAATTGATCCGAGTGTCAGTGGACGTAGCCAAATTAGTGAACCACTTAAATATTATGTCTTCCCTTGTGTGTGTGTGTGTCTTTCTACTCATTATACTTTTATTGTGAGTGTGCCATATTATTATTTGGGGTTACAGTCAGTATCATTTGTCGACACGCTTCCGCACAACATTTACAACTATGAAGATCAAAACTTCCCTAAATTACAATACTTTTTATCTTGAATTGAAATCTAAATAATTATTCAAAATCTAATATAGTTTATGTGTACTTTCACTTGTTGTCGGGTGCATTCAGCATTAGTTACATTTATCACCACTCAAGCCAAAACAATCAAGACTTGTGATCGAATACAAACCCTCTTTATTTTACAGGTTAACACTTCTTAAAATTATATTAGTTAGTTCACTTCGTATTTGTAACGGGATAAAGAGACAGGATAATGGGGCAAAAACATAGTTTTGAACTTGTGTAAACTGGAGAAAACCTCTAACAAGTCCGTGAGAGTGGAAAAATCAAAGTAATAATATCGTAAAAAATTATGTTAGTATTATATTGAGGCGCAAAAAACAATGCTAGATACTCTTTACAGCTGTAATGGAACTTAAAAGACTGGGAATAAACTTCTTAAGTACCTAAAAATGTAGCATATAGCATCTAATGTGTTTATTACATATTCATTCAAATTCTCGCAAAGAGTGCTTATAAGTGCACCAACATTGCACCACATTCTAGAAAAGGAAATTCAATGCCCAAAACTTCTACATTACTCTAGAAACATGGTATTTTTCGAACTGTTTGGGAATTTTAGTCCCCAGTTCTAAGCTTTGGAATTGGAATTGGGGCCATTTCAATTCCCTTGTTTAGTTCGAAGAAAATTGTCATGGAATTCCTAATCAAAGAATTTCAATTCCATAAATTGAACATACACACACACACACACACTGACTAACAGTTTCAAATACACGCAGTTTCACACTCGCACACACACTGCACGCACACACTCAAACATTTCACACAGCTTTACATGTAGTGTGCACATACACATTGCACAGACTTTCACACACGCACAAACATTCCCACAGTATCACACACAATGCACAGTGAACATACACACACACAAACCCACACAATTTCCGTTTCACATAAATTTTCAATGACACACACACTGCAAAACTGAGTGTATGTGAAACTGTGTGTGTTTCATGTTCAATGAGTGTAAAGTTTGCGTATGAACTCTGTATACAGTGTTGGCGTGTGAAACTTCATGTGAATTGTGTGTGCACATAGTGTGTAGGGGGTGGGGTTGTGATCAGTGGGCGTGTACGTGAAACTGTGAGTGCAGTATGTGAAACACTCTGTGCTATGTGTGTGTGGAGCTACACGTGCAGTGTGTATGTGAAACACGAACAGTGTGTGAACTTCTATGTGCAATGTGTGTGAAACTAAGTTTTATGTGTGTGAAATTATATGAAACAGTGTGTAATGTGTGGAGTTGAGTATGTGTGCAGTGTATTTGTGCTCGCCTGACTGTGTAATCCATTCCATAAACTTTATTTTTCTAATTATCTACTTTTACTTTAGAAGTCAATTTATGGATTTGGAATTCTTACATTTTTCTAACCAAGAAATGGGATTGGAATTGAAAGCTCAAATTCAAGTTCCAAAGCATGCAATTGGGCCTCCTGAATACACACTTTGAAACGAGCACTCTTGTACATTAGAATGGAGGGAAAACACATCTTTAGATCAATGGGGAATCCAACCAGGTGTCCATGACATAACAAGGTATATTACAGTGAAAAATCTTTGCCTGCAACATTAGTAAACAAAAATAAACATTACTAAAATGAAAATTTATCAAAATCTTCCTCCTTAATCAAAATCCAACTAAAGCACCTCCACCCAACAGCCACAAAAGGCACAACACTAAATTCCCAAAACTCCTACTTACATAATTTAAATCTTCGGTCAAATTAAAATTTGAATTTCTTAAAGTTTTTCTTAAAACATAGATGTGATGGATTTTAATAGATCTATCCGATATTAGAGCAAGAGACAAAAAAATGCAACTATAGTTATTAAGCTACTAACTATACCATGTTCCATTCTCTGTTTTCTTTTGAGAACCTCCAAGATCACACTATTTTTCTAAGCATATTTAAATTCTATGGCAAGGTCGCTAGACATGGATTTGATGTGTACTTTATTTTTCTGTATTAATGTCCTTAATATCTAGCCTATCTTTAATTTACAAAGATTTACATCTAACAAGATACCTTCACTAGGCATGAATTTGATATGGCACAATGTGCTGGGATATGAAAACTTTTTGTGTTGCAATTCGATTTTGTCATTAGGACAAACAGAAAAAGAATTTTATGATGTAGAAGTAGGATTGGTTTGTACAATTTGATTAACAACCGTCCTTAACCATTTCATTTTATAAGAATTCAAAGTTATAAAAAATGCAAAGCTTTATTAACTTTAGTTGCATGCCAAACTTTTCTTCGTAATGACTTTAGTCAATATTTTTTGTTAAAAAGTATAATATTTTAGTGGAAATGAAGTTACTTAGAGTAAGTGATTGGTATGTAGAAAGCGGAAGACTTGTCTATCAATACACGAGGGAGTAATATTTTCCGCTGTTCTTATTTTTATGTAAATTGTCAAGAAATAAAAATTTAGTGCACTTGCACCAAGTGCTTAAGGGATGTATGGTCAGCTAGTGACATGGGATTTTTTGCCTACTGAGAACTTGAGTCTCAACCCTTATGTTAATGAATAATATATAAAAGGCAAGGGACTGAAATTAATGTGTATTCAATTTTTGTGAGGGATGAAGTTCATTTTGGGTTAGTAGAAAAGACTTTACCCGAAGTTATATTAAGGAAATTATTGACGTGAGGTGTGTGTTGGGGGAGACAATCATATGGTTTCCTTGGAAAAAATATGGAGGCTTAAAATTCCTTAAAACTTCTGTTTTTGTTGATTGATTTGAAACCAAAAAATTGTGACCAGTAGTTAATGCACAGTTAGGGGAGTTTGTGATAATGAAAAATATGAGCTATGGAAGCACTTTGAGGATTCAAACCATGGATTTTGGATGCTGGAAAACATGGAAGGTACGGTTAGAGGTCACGAGTCAAGATATTAGTGCAGAAAATATGGTCCTTAATTCCGAGATTGGACTACGGAAAATTTGTGGACATGTACACGGGTATATTGTGTCTATCTCCACTTTATGGAGTCTCTTTGGTTAGTAAAGTTGACAGTACTCTTCACTTTGAGACTATCAAGGGCATAAATTTGGCTACTGATACTTATAATGCTTTTAGAAGGGATAATAACCTAGTAAGGAGTGATGGTTTGAAATTGATTATCTGGTATTTTCCCCTTGTAGGTCATATCAAAATCATATATTCGGCACTGCTTGACGATTTTCTGGAAATCTCATATACATAAAAATTGTTGAAGCATTATGAAGATTTTATCAATAAAGAGACATTAAATTTTACATTCTTGCTTAGAATAACTCCTTCGATGCATTTTTAGATTTTTTTTAAAAAAAATTCACTTTTTACGTCCACATTTTGCTGTTATATACTTTCTTAGTTCGATATGACATCTCATTTTATTAGTTTCACCCAATCCTTTTATACGATGGATTTATTAAGGTCCATTCCATATTTCTTAATAGACTGATTCTTGAGATAATTGAATCGAGCTTCAACATATTTTAACACTCATGAGTTTTTCCACTTATAAAACTGTAAAAAAAAAAGTGTAAAAATATTAACTCGAGCTTTGCTTGGTCACAGGGAACATGCTCATTTGGAGAGAAACACAATCCAATTCCTCGATTTTTAAACATCAATAGTCTTGATTTTTTCTTAAGTATTATTTTAGATTTCCTATTAAACCAAGGTTGAAGAACACAACGCTCGAGCTGCTTATAATCCCACTTATTGGGCTACTACATAGATCAATTTGTTGTAACAAAAATAAAATAAACTTAAAGGTTGCACCAAGTGCACTAGATTCGTGTACATAACAAGGTCTAGGCGAGGTAATATGTTATACAGCTCAATTTTATTTTCCAACCCCATACCAATTTCTTAATAAATGTGAATCATGGTTAATTTGGAGTTTCCAGTTCAGCATGTTTATGCTTGCACCATTCAAAAATCTGAAGTCGGTAATTCAATTTTGAACATGAAAATGGGAGGAAACTCTTTTTTAACTAGTGTAAATTTTGGAACAGAGCTACGGGGAATCTAACCAGGGGTCCATGAGATAATAATGTATAGTAGAGCGAAACAACTATGCCTAAACCTCTAGCAACCAAGCTTCAAAATCACTAGAACACCATGTGATAATATATATGGCTCGGTATAATGTTTGGGTGGCAATATATGACTTAGGTGACCAAAAGTGTAGCACATGGCATCTTATACATTGATTCTATCAATATATAACGTATATGTTCAACATTTCACAAAATCGGAAACACTCCTACATATTCTAAACATTTTTCTTTTTTCTTCCAGACTTACACTACAACTTCTTTTGCACAGCATGTTTTTGTGAATTTAGTATTTTTTGTATATATCACTCCTTGAACATTCAATTTGCTATCACCAAAATGCACACATATTTGAGGGGCTAGCCGGGTATTTAGTCGATGAGATGAAAAAAGCAAATAGACTCCTCGTAGCACTATTTCTCAGAGATAATAATTGGCTAAGAAAGCAGTTTGAATCGACCTCTGGACAGATCTACTCTAATAGCTATTGAACTATTAAATTTGAATTCAGACAACTTCTATTCACAGACATTTCCAAATTATTTGATAGGTCGACATAGTTGCTAACTTTCTAATTATCTCCTTTTATATACCAATTATCTGGGTTATGTTACACTCCTTTATACCAAATTTTAGTATTCGTAGAATGCATACTTGTACATTGTTTCTTAATAATTGTGATGCAAAGATCAAAAAAGGGGAGATCATTTACACAACCTAAGAACATGTGGAAAAATGAACCTCAATTGTCTCCATCTCTCGTATAGTTATTCATTTGTTTAAAATCTGAATTACTGTACTTGTCTACTACACCAGCTAGGGAAGGAGGATAGCCTCTTGCTAATATGGCACTTTAATCAAAAGCCATTGAAGTCCTACCAGCCAAGAACCACAAAAGGCACAACACTAAATGGCCAAAGCTCTAAATGCCATTTACCAAATAGCAATGTAAAATATTCCCTTTGTCCCAAAATTAATAGTCCCTATTCAAAACAATGTTTTTTAAGGACATACTCAACAAATGGTCAAGATCACGACTTCGCTATGGTGAAATTTGGTTCATTGATTCAGTCTTAATAAAAGAAAGTGGACTCTTAATTTGGGACATCCCAAGATGGCCAGTAGGACTCTTAATTTGGGAAGGAGGGCGTACATTATAATTTTTCCTCATTTTGATATTCATACCCCATATGACAAATTGCAAATCCCAAAGGTCTTTTTCTACAGGTAGGACTACTTATACTTAAAGTTCTACCTTTAATTATAAGGAACTTTTTCTGCGACGCATTTTCCCATGGCTGTTGATATGTCACAGGGAATTTCTACTGATAATTTAACAAAATGTATATATGGATGACAACTTATAGTATACTTAAATTTTCATACCCCATATGACAATTTGTTAAGTCATTTTCTGGAGGGATGACAACTTAACATATACTTGAATTGTAATACCCCATATGACATTTGGTTAAGTCATTTTCTGGAGGACTGTCATCCATATATACATTTTCTGGACTATTGCTCCAAGTTTAATAAGGAAGTTCAGGGAACCTTTTCCCCATAAATGATGGTTAAATCTTAAGGAAGAAAACAGAGTAACATGAGAAATTGGCGTCAGGTCATTAATGAGACCCATGGAGCCAAAGGCCTGGACAAAGATAAATGGAAGGCTTCTTACCAAAATACAGAGAAACAACGGGAAGTCCAAGTATTACACAGAAAATTAGCCAAGTCAAGTGTCTACTGCTAAAATGCTGCATTTGAAATTTTCACTCTTCAAGGAAAAATGAGGCATAATCGTTTTTTATAAAACATAAAGTTACAAAGTGTGTTTTTTAATCTTTTTTGAAACCAACATAAGTCATTATCATTGAAACAAACTATGAATACCAACCATGTTTATACATCTAATTGTTATATCTACCAAAACCACACATAGCACAGACAAGCCTAAACCCTAAACTTTAGGTGAGAATTTTTTTTTTATCCATCCCTGTAGACCTGTTTGTTGAGGACAAGGATAGGGATGGCAATTTAGTTAAGACTGCATGGAGTGCATATCATGTTTATCAAACTAGTTTCAAGCTCAAAATTGTTGACCTACCTTAAGAGAGCTTTATGGTGACCCTCTCACTCTATTGTTGAAACGTTAAAAACTGTAGGAGCTACGATTACCAGGACCATCTTTGAGGAGGGTCCAAAAATTTAAACTCATAAATTTCTTGCTAGTAGGGGAGATAACCACATACACAATGACGGTTTTGACAACCTCAATGGAGAAAATCTTTGTAGTCAGTGCTGACCATTAAGTTTTCTGAGATAATTCTTTTGACTTATCTAACCTGGGATGTTTTGGTCCACAGCTCATTGGTTCAAAAATCCAAGGAGGCTTGGCTAACACTACGGTGAGGCTGGACAATGGTCTCTCCATCCCAGGTTAGTGTCATATACATCAATAGTCAGTTGTTTAGGTTCATAGCTAGTTGGTTTTCTTAACCCAATTTTGGGGATGTGATAAACAATAACAGGGATGATAATCATGATCTCAATATCAATATTGATAATTTTACCCAGATTACTATGGTCAACAGAAATGTTTCTAGAGATATATTTTATAACAAAATTAGGGTCTTAGCTAGATCACAATCCATTGTTTCATCTTCAGTAATTAACTAACCATCTTAACTTTGATCCTAAACTGGACAATAGTGAATCTATCATCCAATTTAGAATAAGGTCTTTACATGGTGAAATCATTAGACCGTATCAATCTAGCATCGTAACAGGGAGGAAAACCAGTGATAATGTTGGCATAAACCAAGAAATCCTTAATAGCTTGCAGGGTTGGAAGGGAAAAATGGGGTCCTTATCTTTAAAATTGAAATCGAGAACGTCTATGATGATGGTGACAAGAGTGAAATGGTAATTTCTCTTAAAGGTATCAAGACTTTTGATATGAACAGTGATCCTCTGGAATGGTTCCCCCCTTTTGGGCTATAAACCATAAATGCGGCTTAGCCGGGAGAACCCATGTCTCCCTACCTTTATGTGATGTGTATGGAATATTATTCTAACATGATCTGTGAGAGATTGATAAAACACAATGGGAGGGTTTGACGATTTTCCTTAAAGACCCTTTTATCTAGCATCTAATTTTTGTAGAGGACCTTACTTTCGTTTATAATGCCCTCTCTAGCTAACAATTTAGTTATTATGGCGGTGCTTAGTGAGTTTTGTGTTATTGATAGGCTTGAAGTCAATTTTTCTGAGTCTAAATTGTATTTTCACCTAATATCCGTAAAAGTGATGCCCTTGCATTGACTTCCTCTATTGGGATGTGCCTCATCGTGGATCTAGGAACATACTTTGACATGACTTTGTTCATGGTAGATTTAGTTCCCATCAATATAAAGATGTGAAGTTGTTCTAAAACTGTGCTTACTAAATTTTGAAGTGGTTTACTGGGAATGGGAAGAATGTTTCTCTTTATGTGCGGGAAAAATATTCTCCCTCCACATCCTGAGCTGGAGGACCCCGAAATCTTGACTACGAACTCTATTATAGGTAGCAATGGGATTTACAATATTAGTGCCTCCTTAAATATATCTTGAGTGCGAATGTTTAGTGGTGATTACTAATAACCTTCTTCCCTATTATGTCCATGCCAAATATTGCCTCTTTTGGACAGCTAAATCTAATTGGAGTATATCCAAAGTTCATATATCAAAATTATTGATGTCGTGAAAGGAACCAAATGGTCCCTTAGGAAAAAATTGAGAGGCTTAAAATTTATCAGTAAGTTGTCTCCTTTCTTTACTTGTTTTCTAATAAACAAATTATGACGATTGGTCAACGCTCAGTTTATAGAATTTGCGATAATGCAAATGGTGAGATATGTATTCACTCTGAGGATGCGGCATGTCTTATGAAGCTATTAGAATGCTGGACATGTATGAACAGAGTTGTTGAGTTGGCACATATGGGCAGCACGTATTGTCCTTAATTTTCAAGATTGACTTGTGATGAATTTGGGAGTTAACGACGTATGTAAGCTTGCAAATGTAGACTGATTTATTGTGTTTATTTCGAATTTATGGAATCTCATTGGAAAATTTGAAACTTTTTTTTAATTGAACTGATTATACTCTTCACTTGGTGACCACCAAAATAATAAATTTGTCACTGATATTTATAATGCTTTAAGATCATTATTAATTTTTTTTAGATCGGATGGGAACCAAGTGAGGAGCGATGGTTTGAATTTTAATTAGCTTGTATTTTCCTCCTCTAGTTTTATGATAAATGGTCAAAATAGGGGGCGAATTCCAATGGCAAGATGAAAGGAAGAATAATCTGCTTTGAAGATGAGCTTAAGGGATCTTTTTATGAATTGAAACTCATCAAACAGAGGGTTTGGTGGTGGATAAGGATTTCTTCTCAAAGACATAAAATTATCTGAAACATGTTCAGGGATTTATCAACATGGAAACTGTAAATTTAACATTCTTGCATAGAAACTCCTTCTCTACAGCATTTTCTTTTAAAATTCGGTTATCGCGCCCTAACCATATTTTTCAAAAAATTACTTGAGTTTGGTTTGGTCACAGAAGGGCACGTGTTATTTTGAAGGATAAATAAGTCAATTCATCGCAATTTAAAGGTCGATAGTTTTATTTTTTAATGATTAATATTCAATAGTTTCTATGAATGAATCTTGAACATCCCACGGCTAGCGCTGCTTATAATCCCACTGATTGGGCTACTACATATCCCTGAGCAACAAAAACAAAATGACCTAAAAGGTTGCATTAAGTCCACAAGATTCGTACACATAACAAGTTTTAAGAAAAGATATTATGTTATACAATTCAATTTTATTACACAAACCCTGAATCAGTTTCTTAATACATGTGAAATATGGTTAAATTGGCGTTTCCAGTTCGGCATATCGATGTCTTCACCATTGAAAAATCAAAAATCGGGAATTCAATTTGGACATGAAAATGGGGGAGAACACTTTTCTAACTAATGTAAATTAGGGAACATATCTACTGGGAATCTAACCAGGAGGCCATGAGATTATAATGTATATTAGAGGGAAAGAAGTATGCCTATAGCACTAGTAATCAAAATTCAAAATCATTAGAACTGCATGTGATAAAATATGACTCAGTATAAAGTTTGGATGACGGTATATGACTTAAGTACCCCAAAGTGTAGGACGTGACATCCTATGTGAAATTAGGTTATCTTCTTAACTGCCAAGTCTCGTTCTAAAGCCTCAGAGATTTACTTTCAAGAAGTTCAAGTGAGGTTTTGATGTTATCTTTTGTAAAATCCCCATGGATCAGTAGAGAAGTGTAAATTGGGGATGTTTGGGAAAGGTGTTTATTCTTCATTATTTGTGAAAGGCTTGACTGGTGTTTTATCAAAAACCAAAAAATGGCATCTTGATGGGATGAAAATCGGTATATCCTAGTTAAATTTGGCATGCTGAGCTAATAAATGCGCGGGCATGTTGCCATTACGCTTTATAAAAGAAAAGGAAATGTGAGAATAACAGACAACAATAGTGTACGAGTATTGTGAATAAGAACATTTACCATCCCATTTTCCTCTATAAAATTACAGTTGTCACCCTCCAAAATGACGCGGTTTCAGCCCTATTCTAAGCCAAAAAGAAGATATGTGCGGGCCACCATTGCTTTAACATTTTTCGCATTGAGTCTCGTTTTGAATTGTTGTGCCAACGCTGACCGCACCTGCCCTTTTCGATCTAGCACCGCCACCCCAATTCAAAGAATTTTCACTCTGACCGAGGACCATATCGAAATTTATTTTAACCATACCCTCCGGCTGAGCCTTCCATTTACCTATTCCACTATCATTGGCTTCTTACCTTTGCTATGTAGCTTCTATGAAATCTCGATGCTGCAAATCGATCACTCTCAGATATTAATAGGCTTTGCTAACACTACTCCATGTTTTAACTTATTTCGATTACGCCAAATTTACCGACACTCATGCCTCACTTTATTGGATTTTCTGACACTACTCTGTCTCATGCTCATTTTCACACAGACAGCAGCCTCCTACACAGGTTGTCAAGAGACGGGATTGAATTTTTCCAAAGGCAACATAAAAAATGTTTCACATCATTTGAGATTCTACAGTTCCATATGATATTTCATTCCTTATTCTGATTAGATGATGAAGGCAGCCCCTAACCAGCTTTATCATTAATTCAAAAGTTAACCTTGTTGCGAGCATATATCCTTTTTTCGTGAATAAACCCCACTTTTTCTCATATTGCCATATCCTTCTCCTCAACAGGGTAAATGCGCAATGATATCTTCAAAATTTCCTTCACATCTTTATTAAAGGAGGTGTCAAGTAGCTTCGAATCCCAATGGTTGGTCTGTTGGTCTATAAGGTCTTTGACAGGGGTATTTCTATCAAGAGACATCTGGGGGTGGCAAGCTTGAAAGTATTTGGTCAGGGCAGCCAACGATGGGTTCCAAAATTTTAATTTATGCACATTCCCAATTCTCCACCTTACCTCAAATTGTACAATTTTTCAACTTTTCCATATACTCTACCAAATGTAACATGCATTCAATCCCTTTTTAGCTCCGCATAATGTTCCCGCCAGAAAATACTTGGCCTTTAGAAGTCTAGAGCACAATGAGGTGAGAATAGATCTTATTTTCCTTGTTTGGCTAAAAGCGCTGAATTGAACGCTTTTAAATCTTGAAATCCCAGACCGCCCTGCTTCACCTGACCCAACACATTCCACGTTCTTTGTTTCCAAGAGCCCACTAAAAATTATGCATCAATTTACTCAAATCTTTGCATGTGATCCGGGATCTTGAAGCAACACATTGTGTACGGCGGGCATAATAAGTACTCCCTTCCTAGCTTTCAAAAGAAAACTGTCATCCCACACCACTTTTTTTTCAAACCCTCTCCCGAGGTGTGAATATATCTCCGTATTTGACCGACCCACAATTGATGGGGGGCCAAGATATCATCCTCAATGCCTCGCCTCAGATGTTGTTAATGTTCTCCTCTCTGTTAGTGGCATGTTCTTACTAAACAT
Source organism: Sambucus nigra (assembly GCA_949130495.1). Classification (NCBI taxonomy): domain Eukaryota; kingdom Viridiplantae; phylum Streptophyta; class Magnoliopsida; order Dipsacales; family Adoxaceae; genus Sambucus; species Sambucus nigra. The sequence goes on along the minus strand of OX422224.1, from coordinate 32,447,072 downwards.
GATGCAGCATTTGTGGGATTTATTTGTTGTCCTGATACTTGTTCACACACCTTTAATATCTTTTGAATCTCCCCAACCTGCTTTCGTTCAGCAGTCCCAAATAGGTTCGAAACTTTTATAAGGCATTAAAGATAACTATGTGATAAATAACAACCAAAGATATATATATACATATATATATATATATATACATATATATATATATATATATATATATATATATATATATATGGCCTTCCAAAATCTCATGATGAATGCATATGGCCTTCCAAAATCTCTACCCAACCTTGCTACACAAAAAGAAAGGGTTGTATGAGATTTTAAAGACTTTTTAATCTTTATGAGAACCATTTACTTTAGCATTTCAGAGAGAGGGAGGGAGAGAGAGAAAGAGATCTTAAAGACATTTTTTAGTATGAGATTTTAGTAGTTTAGAGAAAGCAACGGTCACCACAATTTTAAGGAAATTTTTCTCCAAAATGACTTCCTACTCAAAACAAACTCAAAATATTCAGCACCCACCGCAACCATACCACAAACATATACCATCACCAAGTAAAAAACAAAAAAAGGATTCATAGAAGAGATACATCCGAAGAACATGGAAGGGTCCACATGAAAAAGTGTACAACCAAGTCTTGTTTTTCTTTCAGTTAAATAAGTAGAACCAAGTCTAGCTGATTTTCAACAAAAACACACACACAGAGAAATAGCCCTAGAAAGGAACCATTCAACTCGAAAAAGCTTTGTTGCCAAAATGGATTTCATAACCCCACTAAGAAAGGAGCGGAAGGGGCGGCAGTTATCATCCCATGCTGATGGAATAATCTTTTTATCTTAGCCGTGTTGAATGCATATGGAAGTCCAAAAATCTCTGCTCGGTCCTGGAACACAAAAAGAGCGAGGGGGAGGGGGTGGGGTGTTATTACAATGGTGTGTATAGTGATCAGACAATAATTCTAGGCAAGACTCTCATTTGGAACTCAAAGGGGGCGACTCGCTAATTTGTCGGGCCCGTATTGGCTCGGGTTTGGACCCCATTGATGTTGGGCCGTTTGAATCCCAAATGTGAGTCGGCCTAGAACTACTCATAGACAAATTACATCCAATAGAAGGTCAAACATACCAAAAAGTGTATTGGTGTGCCATTCTGTATAAGGGCAATGGTAGGGAACTTTGTATAAATTAGCTCCCCAAACCAGTCAGGAACTTTTTGTGCAGCAATTTTCACGAAACAGATCTCTGGAAACTGCCTTGCCAATTTAGATAACTCATTTTCTATGAACTGCCATAATAAGAACTCGGTAAACAATAGTATAGGCATGATTTGGATCAACAAATGCATTAGCTAATTTACATACAAGTAAAATTTGATTTACTCAAAAAGGATTAGAACATCACATAGTGTCATAACATCATACCCTAGTTAAAGTCCAAAATGTTCTCTGACGAAGGGACGGACGTGCCTTCTGTAATTTTATAGATTTATAGATTACAGTGGTGTGTACAAGAAACAAATTATATTTAATAGAAGAGTAACTTAAGAGTACCAAATAAATCTCCCAAATCATCGACCAAATGCGTTGACATAGCAACAAAGTATTGTACTCTATCATTATTACACTCCTTATTTTGATTAGATGATAAAGACAACCCCTGACCAGCTCAATCATTAATTAAATTTAACCTTGTCGCGAGCCAATATTCACTTTTCGTAAAGTAAACCCCATTTTTTCTCATAGTGCCATATCTGGGTAAATGTTTAATATTATCTTCAAAATTTATTTCACATCTTTTTTATTAAAGGAGGTTTCAAGTAGCTTGTCGATTCCAAATAATTGGCAAAAGGTTTTGTTAAGTTGAGTTTAGGTTTCAAGTAGCTTCACATCCCAATGTTTGGTGCATGGTCTATAAGGTCTTTGACAAGGGTATCTCTATCAAGAGATGTCGGGGGGTGACAAGCTTGAAAATGTTGGTTTATAAGGTCTTTGACAATGGTATCTCTATTAAAAGATGGTGCGGTTGATCGGGGCATCCAATGATGCTGCCCATTCCCAATATTCCACGTCACTATAAGCTCTAGGATTTTTTTTACTCTCCCATATAATCTGCCAAATGTGATACGCAATCGAACCCTTTTTAGCTTCCTAAAAAGTTTCCAAGGGAAAATACTTGTCCTTTACGAGTCTAAAGCATAATGAGGAGAGATTGGATATTATTCTCCATCATTGTTTGTCTAAAAGCACTATATTGGATGCTTTTAAATCTTGAAATCCCATAAATCCCTGATTCTTTGATTTGGATACTTGTCCCCACCTGATTCAACACATTCCCCGTTGTTTGTTTCCATGATCCCACAAAAAATTATGAATCAATTTACTAAAATCTGTGTATGTGACCCGGGATCTTGAAGCAACTCATTGCATACACCAAGCACGATAAGTACTTCCATTCCCGCTTTCAAAAAAAAATTTTCTTCTTGCCCTGTTACTTTTGTCAACCTTTTCCCAAGGGCCTGAAAATATCTCCTTTGACAGGCCAACAGTTGATAAGAGCCCATGGTATTTGTCGCAAGTGGTCACCTCTTAAATGCCTAAGATGTTTATGTTCAGTGGCATATTCTTACTAAACACGATGCTGTATTTGTGGGGATTTATCTGTTGACTTGATCATCGGCAAAGAATTGGTGCAAAACTTTTACGCCTCCCCTGCTTGCTGCAGTTTCCGAAATTCTGTTTTGGGATGGGGTATTATTCTGTAAGTCCCTCTACACATGAGAAATAATATTTAGGCTTTGATCATAACACAGAAGGAAACACATATTATGCTGTTCATAATATCCTCAACCCACTTTAAATGAAACCCCATTTTCAACATTATGCTTCGAAGGAAATTCCAATCAACTCTGTTATAATCTTTGCCCATTTCAAGCCTTGACGCAAAGTTATCTTCATCTCCTTTCCTTTTCCTTTTAAGGGAGTGGTTTAATTTGAATGCCTCAATAATGATATTCATTATAAGTCTCCCTGCAACAAAGGCCCTTTGATTCTTAGATATTATATCCCCAAAATTTTTTTAAGTCTTCGCCAATAGTTTTGCAATAATTTTTAAATATAACATTGCAATCGCTAATAGTACTAAAATGTGTAATCTTTTTTGGATTCTGAGTCTTGAGACAAGTACTATGTGAATGTGGTTTAACAACGTAAGGTGATGATTATTAGTGATTTTTGGACTGCTAGTTTGCCATTGGGATTCGGAGATTTGAGGGGAGCCATGTGTTTTTATGCAAAATACAATTCTAATGGCTTGAACTCTCAGAGAAGCAGAACTTTCATTTTTCTTATGACTCGCTCGTTCAATCCCCCTAGGATCGTCTCTTTGGCAGGTATATCATTTGCTTTAAACAACTTCTAAAACTAATGCACAGCACGTTCTGCAAAAGTCTATAAATCTCGCATTCTAAAGTTTATATTTCCCATCATTTTTATTTCTAGGGAGGTCTCTAAACTTTCGTGTGGATCAATTCCCCGACACTTCGTGTATGTTTGGGAACCCCAATTCCATGCCTTTGAATTGAAATTCAAAAAATTTCAGTTCAAACCTAAATATTTTCCAAATCACATTCCAAAGCATGGAATTGCGATTATCAAATGCACCATTCAACAACAAGTAAACCCCAACGATAAAATAAACATAAACCAACTATAATTTTTTCAAGAGACTATAATTTAATTTAAGTGAGAAGATGAGGTTAGCATTTCCCAAAGACCAACAGTTTCAAAAGGCGGTCCGACTTTTTTAAGAAAATATTACAATTTAAAGAACTGTTTAGTTATGGCAATTTCACTAGAACTATTTACTTTAGCATTTTAGAGAGAGAGAGAGAGAGAGAGAGAGATCTTAAAGACATTTTTTAGTATGAGATTTTAGTAGTTTAGAGAAAGCAACGGTCACCACAATTTTAAGGAAATTTTTCTCCAAAATGACTTCCTACTTGAAACAAACTCAAAATATTCAGCACCCACCACAACCATACGACAGAACATATACCATCACCAAGTAACTTATCTAAAAAAAAACATCATCAAGTACTACCAAAAACAAAAAAGGGCTTCATAGAAGAAATACGTCCGAAGAACATGGAAGGGTCCACATGAAAAAGTGTACAACCAAGTCTAGTTTTTCTTTCAGTTAAATAAGTAGAACCAAGTCTAGCTGATTTTCAACAAAAAAAACACACAGATAAATAGCCCTACAAAGGAACCATTCAGCTCGAAAAAACTTTGTTGCCAAAATAGATTTCATAACCCCACTAAGAAAGGAGCGGAAGGGGCGGCAGTTATCATCCCATACTCATGGAATAATCTTTTTATCTTAGCCGTGTTGAATGCATATGGAAGTCCAAAAATCTCTGCTGGATCCTGGAACACAAAAACAGCGAGGGGGAGGGGGTGGGGTGTTATTACAATGGTATGTATAGTGATCAAACAATAATTCTAGGCAAGACTCTCATTTGGAACTCAAACGGTGCGACTCGCTAATTTGTCGTGCCCGTATTGGCTCGGGTTTGGACCCCATTGATGTAAGCCCTTTGAATCCCAAATGTGAGTCGGCCTAGAACTACTCATAGACAAATTATATTCAATAGAAGGCCAAACATACCAAAAAGTGTATTGGCATGCCATTCTCTATAAGGGCAATGGTAGGGAACTTCTTATAAATTAGCTCTCCAAACCAGTCAGGAACTTTTTGTGCATCAATTTTCACGAAACAGATCCCTGGAAACTGCCTCGCCAATTTAGATAACTCATTTTCTATCAACTGCCATAATAAGAAGTCGGTAAACAATAGTATAGGCATGATTTCGAGCCGCAAATGCATTAGCTAATTTACATACCGTAGTGAAAGTCCAAAATGTTCTCTGACGAAGAGACGGACGTGCCTTCTGTAATTTTATAGATTTGTAAATACACTACAATAGTTACGGAAAGTGAAATTTAGATAATTTGTTGGTTAATAAAAGAAATCTTACTTACCCAATTGATTTTGTAGTAGAAAAGGCAGACCACCTTTGCATGGGTGTTTATGGTAGTCTTTAACTCCTGGACGGAATTGAGATGAGTGCAAGTAAGGGGCTCCTGGCTCTCAATAGATGATGGATCATCCCTTAAAACGATAGCTTTGGGCAATTCCTCTAAATCTTCGGATTCCTGTAGTCAACTCATGTGAAAACCAAACCACCCACCTCTTAAAAAATTATGGGGTAATAAAACTTGTTTTAGTATAGTAAAAGATGGGTACCTTGTCCTCTCCCATCTTCTTCAAGGTAAAGCTGGATCTGCAACGCTTTCCTAGACTCGTAGTCGACCTCTCGTAGGGGCGATTAGGGATCCATTCAGAAGCCATAGAAATCCTAGCCTACCCTCTCTCTCACACACGACGAAACTTGAGGGACACGATAAAGACAGATATGAGGAGATGTGGGGTTTTCATGTGCTTTTAACACGCCTCACCGACTTATGTTTCACCGACTTATGTTATATACTTAAAAGAGATTTTTGCCTCCGATCCCAAGTATAATATTTCTTGTTCTAAGTCCCATTCATCAGGTCTTCAAAATGAATGTGAATAAAAAAACATATTCACAGTTAACGCCTGCATAACTCTTAAAATGGGGTTAAAATGGGACTAATTAAGAAAACAAAAAATACATGGAACTGTTGACAGAAAACCATGAACAAATGGGACTACAACCCAAATATCTATATATTGTTTGGGTTTTACAACCATGCAGCGATATGCACGGAGGCTTATTAATGATACAAAAGGTTTTTGGGGATATTTTCATGGGGTTTGTAAATTTAGGATTTATTGTAATATGTATTTTGAAAATAAAATAATAAATATTTTATTTATGATTTTAGTCTCTATTTTTTTAATAAGGTCACTAGCGTGGACCTATATTCATAAAACGTCAATCAATCACAACATGCCACGTGTTCCTATAATTTAAAAATAGGGACTAAAAATGAAAACAAAATGTTTGTTGTCCTATATCCATATTCAATATTATTTTAAGTCTTAAAATTACATAATCTATATTTTCATTTTATAGAGGAAGTGAGAAAAATTTTAGGCTTCTTTGCCATTGTCAACTCAGTTGAGGTGTCCGTTTGGTTAAGAGGAATTAAAGGGTTTAGTTCGGGAGAGACGGGAGGGTCGGGAATCGATGCAATTTGGAATTAATTAATCATTTGTTCATGGGATAATAATTAATTTCGTAGGTGGTGGTATGATGCAGGCATGTCAATGGATCGAATTTTATCCGAATCCGATCCATTTATACGGATTTGGATCAAGCCAGAAACCCGATTACCCGATTATCCATTTATTAAATGGAGCGATTTTCGATTCATATGATCCGATCCGTTAATAATCCAATACGATTAATATATATATATATATATATATATATATAATATTTTTTATTGATATATATTGAATTTTCTAATATTTTAAATATATATTATATTAATTATTTGTAATATTATATAACAAAAAAAAAACACGCACACGGCTAGCCCCAACACACTAAAAAAACCACATGCACACACTACACTACACTAAATCTAAACCCAAAACTCTCACTTAGAGAGCGGCGCCCTCTCTCCACACTTCCTCCTCTCCTCCCTCCTATCCACACTTCCTCCTCTCCTCCCTCATTTGATCCGATCTCCTGCTCTCCTCCTCTCTCTCATCTCGCACGCTCCGATTGGTCTCACACAGAGAGCAGGTATGTTTTTTTTTCTTCTGTACAATAACTTAGGTGACTTGCGATTTCTAGACCTTGGTTTATCTTCTGTACAACGTATATACTGATTATTTATCTTCTGTACAACGTGCATACTGATTTCTAGACCTTAGTTTATCTAAAACGTTGGTTTATCTGTACAATGACTTAGGTGACTTGTGATTTCTAGACCTTGGTTTAATCTTGTGTTTCTAGCTACAATTGAAATTTCTACAATTGGTTTAATCTTGTGCTGAAATGTTTTGTTCTTCTATTGGAAATTTTGTTCTTCTATTTGAATTTTTTTGTTCTTCTATTTGAACGCTTCTTACCTGGGCACAAATTGCATGTGATGTTTTAGCTATCCCGGCAACTACAATTGCCTCCGAATCTGCCTTTAGTATAGGAGGTAGAGTTATTGATGAGACACATGCATCTTTTCTTCCCGAGATTGTTGAAGCTTTAGTTACCACTGTGGATTGGATAGAGTCACAAAAAACGTCAAGTAAGTAGTTATTTAATTTGTCATTATTTTTATGTTTTTTCTTTTCTTTAAATGTCTAAATCTTTATAATATTTGTTTCAGTTGTTCAAGAATCATAAGGTTTGTTTCAGCGGTAGCATAGAAGAAGATAATCACTAAGTAAGTTCATTGTTTTCTGTTATTTTATAACATATGTTATCTTACAATATTTGTATTTATGTTTGAAGGATAAATGTCCATTATTCTCTTTTGTTTTTCAAGGTGGCTTTGAAGGAGAAAGTTGAAGTGAAGATGTGGTTTTGTATTTTGATTTTGAACTTTTATCCAAGTCATGTTTGTTGTAAGAGGGTACTTTAGATTATAGATGGAGGCGTAACCCCTTTTTGAGTATGGTAATGATAAGTTAATTAGCCCAAGACCTTGGATTAATGATTGGACATACAAACACAAACCCAATGAAGATGAACTCAGTTTAAACTCACAAATCTCTCGTGTATAACACAGGAGATAGTAATAAACTTTAGAAGTAACTTATGTAGAGGGAGAGAGAAGTAAGCACCCTAGATACACCTTGGTAGGCAGGTAGAAACACACCATACACCCTCAATAATCTCTGTCAAGTATTAAAAGCTTCGCAATAAATAACAATGGTGAGTGGATAAACCCTCTGGTTTTGCAATAACTCTCTCTCTGATGTGTATCTCTAGCAATAACTCCAGAGTTCTCCAAAAAGATCATGTATCTCCTCAGGGGTGGTTGGGGTCCTTAAATAGCCCCCCACACCATCCCCGAGGCAACTCAGACATTAAAGACTATGAAAGACATCCCTCATACTTTATGTCACAATATTAAATGCCTGATGCACTAGTTGGCTCCACGTCATAAACATTAAATGCCAAGACATGCCTTTTGCCTGATCACTGTGTGTCCGGGGGGGGGGGCTGTTGTCACAGAGGTGGCTCACCAACTGCCTGACAACCCTAAATACCACGGTGGTTTACTCAAGTGCATGTCTGACATTGTTTAGCTGGCTAGTGACATCACCTACCGTAGATGTGACATTAAGTAGAGGGTTGTTTGGTTCACAGCCTAACGCCCGATGGAATTCCAAGATGCTCCGCCCGAGGATCCACGGTCAAGGTCCTTCGGTGTTTTACCAGGTGTATCTAAGATGGTCAGGACAAGCCCCAACGGTGCCTCATTTCTCAATACTCCAAACCAAGTCCCTCTAAAGTTCCCACGGTGAGGTCATTCGATAGAGCATGAAAGCTCTCACAGGCCCTGCCAAGCCTGTCTCTCGCAAGTACCGTTTGACCTCACACAAACTCATTTATTATTATCGTTATGTCATTACAACCGTTATAGCTTACATTCAATATACGTAGAAATACAATATGACTAATACATCAAGCTAAAATATGAGATGTCGCGCCAAGCTGCCTCGCTGAGTTGCCACACTTTATATGCCATGCTTGAGATGCCTCAGTTGCTTAATCTCGAACATTATTGCCAATTAGGGAATTGTCCCTAATCTCAATATTACCTTCAAGCCCCCTCTACATTTCCCCCTCGTGGAGAGATTTGTTGGAACAAGAAATATCTGCACGAAACGTCTCAGACAGATGAACCTTTTCTGGCCTTCTTTCCCTCGTTTAGAACCGCAACGTCATAATCTCCTGGAAAAGTAAAATTCTCCCCGATGTACCTGAGACGAAGCGCCATAATCATTGGTGCTTGGGCGAAGGGACATCGCCACTTTTTTCTGATGTTGATCCTCAACCGTTCTAGCTTTAGCATTTAAAAATTCTCCCAGGAGGGCTACTAACCTTCTCAAATACTCGTTTGAACTCTTGGAAAGTGAACTTTTCCCCCGTGGTGCTTTGCTATGTTCGAAAAACGTTTGGACATGTGGGATTTTATTGGATATGCCTGACAAAATCTTCTGGGGCCAAAACTTAAACTTGTTTGGGAAGGAAACGCTTTATGTTCCCCATGTGTTACTTCAATGATGATGTGGCGCTGTCTTTTCAACTGCCAAAGCACTTCCCCAGGTGCCACGTGTTCTTTTGAAATGATTGTAGGCGACCGCGCACGTGCGATGTTTTGGAAAATCTAAATGCCAAACTCAGAAATTGCAAACGGTCATATCCCCACACTTAACCCTTCTTTTCTCTTACTTTGCTTTCATAGTCTTCAAGCTTCCATTGCCTTTAGAGAGAGAAAATGAACTGTGAGAACTCCATTGTTGTTAAGCTCTTACCTCCTGACTTCTTTCTTCTATTATCATCTCTATCTCCACTGGTGCTCGTGTTTCTCCATTCTCGTTCTCAAACCCTTCTTGCTCAAAGCTTTTCTATTACTTTATCGTTATTTGCCATGGCGTCCGGAACCCCACCGCGTATGCTGCCAGTGCTCCGCCCACTGCCTCTACCATTGCCACCAGCCTGGATGCTGCCCTACAGGAAAAACTAAGGTTTTATCGTCGATCACCTATTTTTAGAGAAGGTGATGATTTTGATGGTGCGTGTAAGAGGGTCCATTTTTCTTATAAGTTTGACCCTCTATTGTTGGGCGATGAGGACGAAGCTTCTACTGAGTGGGGTTTTCTTCCTCCCGAAGGGACTCTCCGATTTCGTTTGGATCGAGGGGACTTCTCGTGGTCCCACATTGAGTTTGAAGCGCCCGGGGGTTCTCCTGCTCATTTCGCTGCGTGGAACTCCCACATGCAGAGCTCCTATGCTGAAACGCTCACCAAGATTGGGCTGCAACGGGCCAAGTGGTTCGGTAAGTTCACTCTTTCCAAGAATAATGTTTCCCTTCCTGTTCAGGTCTCTCGCTGGAACGTTACTACCCACACCTTCATCGCTGCGTGGGGCGAGTTCATGATGACGTTGAAAGACGTGTGTGAGCTCCTGGGCCTTGACGTAACAGGCCACGAGCCTTATACTGATAAGTCTTTAGATGCCCAAGAGACTACTGACCGTTTGGAGCTGGATCGGATATGCCAAAGTTGCACCGGTTCATCGAACAAGGCCACTTTCTCCCCCCTTATTAAGTATTTCTTCAAGGATTCTGCTGAAGGTAGTTCTTCTGGAGGTGCCCCTAGTCAAGGTACATCGCTGGAACTTCCTGCTTATATCCTTGTCATTCTTTCCCGTTTTCTTCTACCGGGAAAACCCAATGATCAGCCTCTAAGGGACCTGATCAATATTTCCCTTCGTTTGGACCGAGGTACCAAGCTTCCCCTTGCTCCAATCGCCTTGAGATCTCTCTATACTTGGCTCGAAAGAACCCTCTTCGACATGGAGCGATCTCTTGGTCGTTATAACTTGGAAAATTTTGCCAACTATGTCCTTCTGACGGGCTTTCTCTATGTTCGTTTTCTTGCCGTAGCGGTCAAGATCAATCGTCCTCCTTCTGGGGAAAACATTCTGCCCCCACGCTCCTACCTTTATCATAAGAAACTGAGTCGCAAGGAGTTGATCCCCGTGATTGATTGTTTTGAGGACTTTGTTATGATGCCCTACGAAGAGGACATTTTTGTTCATAACTGTGACTTTTTTCAACATGAGCCCAGGCTAGTGGAGGTAGGCGCTGATATTGAAGATCCTTCGCTGTACGTGGTTGTTCTATTCTATCCTGGGTATCCACCTTCCTATACCGAGTGGGGATATACTCGTGAGCACTACAACCCCAATCTATGCAGTCGTCAATTTGGTTTTGATCAGGGGGCTCCTCGCCCAGTTTTTCAATCATCAAACCCCAAGGTTTCTTTTAGCGAGGCATGCTCCGTGTTTTCATCTACCGCTGCATGGGGAATAAGTTCTGCGATGGCTGGGCGAGTAACCATTCCCAGCAACAAAAGGTAAGGGAATGTGTCTTCTTTGTTCGCTACAAGATACTGGCCAAAACAGTTGGTTGATATTACAGAGTTTGTCGAGGGGGATCCAGTATACCCTCCAGTGCTTTCCTTTTCTGCCTTGGAACTGGGTTTAAAGGGCAACTCCATCCTTGGGGTTGAGTTCCCTATGAGTAAGACCCCCAAGGCATGTCCTACTGAGCTTCCTCCCCTTTATTCCATGATTCCTACCGCTACGCCCAAACCCAAAACCGTTGCAGCCCCTAAAAAACCTGCCCCTTCAGCCGAAGCTACTACTGGTGAAGGGCTTTCTCAACCGCCTTCCAAGAAAGCAAAGAAGGCCAAAAGCAGGGTGTCCTCAACATCACGATCAAAGTCCAAGTCCCATACTCCCACGGTAGCCTTTCCCATAGCCTCCATTCCTCCTCCCATGTCTGCCGAAGTGGCCGAGAGGTTCAGGAGGGAAGCTCAGGCTAAGTTTGATTGGATAAATGCTGATTTTCAACAGCGCTCTGTCGCCATTCCTCCTTCGGTTGCTTTTCCTACGGTCGTGGTTGATCCCATGGAGCCAACGTCAAGGAGGAGAAAAAGTTCAAGGGTTCTTCGAGATACTGGCACTGGTGCAGCGGGGGACAAGGAAGAAGACTCTGGGTACCAAGTCTCAAAAGAAACAAACTCCTGAGGTGCCTCTCTCTCCTGCCCCCTCTGTTGCTGCCTCTCCTCCTTCTTCACCCATGGTTATATATTCTCGTTCTCCTTTCGAATCTGAGGTATGTATACTTGTTTCACTCATTTCCTCTTTTCTTAAGGCATGCTGCATTTGCTTATTTTTTTTCTTGATAACTGTGGTGCAGGGGGTTGAAGAGGAGACCCAATCCCCCTAGTCCTCTTGTGAGCCCTTTTGTGGGGGGACGTTTCGATATTTCTCGAACCGATGTGACTCCTCCCCGTTCCCCCATGACATGGCTTACTTATTCTCGTCGTTCGGCCTCACAACGTGCGAGGGAAGTTGCTATGGGGTGTGATGCTGTTGAATCTGTGGGTGTCTCTTCGCAATCAGAGACAACTCTCCCCATCCCTTCTAGTTTATCCTCTCCATCCAAGCTTCTTCTGCCCATTGTTGTGGCTGAAGAAAATGAGCCCGAGGTATGATTTCCTCTATAATTTATTTGTTATAACATCCTTTCAGTCTCACCCCTTTATTTATTTATCATGCTGAACCTTGAGGTTTTGGGTGCCCTAGATTAAAGTGTCCTCGTTGTTAGCTAGCATTCTTCTTTCAACGATGCTGATGAGACCTCTGACCGCCATTCCCCTTTTCAGTGCCATAACCGAGGTAAGTAACACCTAGAGGTATTTCCCCCTTTTTCTATACTTATTCCTCCTTTTTAACACTTAGCTTCATGTTGCAGCTTTCTCCCAGCCTTGCTCCATCTTGTCTTGATGGTTTGCATGCATATAAGGCCAAGGTTGGTGCTTTTGCCCCTCGTGGTGGTTTTTCTACACCCACTCCTGTTGGGGCCTCATTTGGGAGTCCATCATCTTCTTCTAGTGAACAACCCATGCTGGCCTTGGTCCCTATGTTGGTGGGGGAGTTGTGCCTTCCATTGAGGCTTCTGTAACCAGGGATCCCGTTGTGGCTTCTAAGGTAACGTGCCCGCCCCCAACGATTCCTATCCCTACCGCTGCCACAGTTACTTCCGCTCTGGCTCCTACCGTGACTGAGGTATTTTCAAATTCTCTGTATTTTTGAATTTTCATGAACTCCACCTATATCAGTAACTTAACCATTAAAACATTTGTTAATATTTTTCATAAACTCCACCTATAGTGGTGACTTAACAATGAAAACACTTGTTAAGATTTTTCATAAACTCCACCTATAACGATGACTTAATAATGAAAACACTTGTTAAGATTTTTCATAAACTCCACCTATAACGGTGTCTTAACAATGAAAACACTTGTTAAGATTTTTCATAAAATCCACCTATAACGGTGACTTAACAATGAAAACACTTGTTAAGATTTTTCATAAACTCCACCTATAATGGTGATTTAACAACGAAAACACTTGTTAAGAATTTTCATAAACTCCACCTATAACGGTGACTTAACAACGAAACACTTGTTAAGATTTTTCATAAGCTCCACCTATAACGGTGACTTAATAATGAAAATACTTGTTAAGATTTTTCATAAACTCCACCTATAACGGTGACTTAACAATGAAAACACTTGTTAATATTTTTCATAAACTCCACCTATAACGGTGACTTAACAATGAAAATACTTGTTAAGATTTTTCATAAACTCCACCTATAACGGTGACTTAATAATGAAGACACTTGTTAAGATTTTTCATAAACTCGTTACTTTTCTTATCTCAGGTTGTACGAGAGACTTCCCCACCCACTCTTTCGCCTATTGGCTCACCTCATCGGGAACCTGCCGTCTCGAAAGATTCTGACCATGTTGACGAAGGTTCCACGACCGGTGCTGCAGCAGAGAGTGAATCTGGGTGCGAGCTTTCTCTACAAGATTTAGCTCCTCATGCATTATGTTTAATGGTGCTTCAACGTTCTCCCCAGATGCCTGCCACTCATCGACTGGTGATCGAGCAACTTGTGAATCACAATCCTGAAACCTTCTCAGTGGATTGCTTACATTCCAACATCTCCGTCATGAGTTATAGGTTGCAAGGCATGGCCACTGTGGTTGCAGAAATTTCTAGTACTCCCACTGAAGCCGTTACTAGACCACTTCTTAACCAATTTCTTGGTTATTTGAAGGAGTTGGGTCGCGATGGTTTTCGTTTTGACTGGCTTATATCGTACTTAAAAACCTTAAAGAGCCAGCAACTGATCAGGAAGAGGGAACTATTGCAAAAGCATCAGCAGGACCAATGGGCTAAGGAAGCCAAGTTGGCCGAAATAGTACCCCTTCTAGAAGCAGTTGATAAGAAGGTGAGTGATGCCGAAGAAGCTTTACGTCTGGACAAGCTGAAAAGAGAAAGACTCCTCATCCAACGTGCGCAAGTTCAAATAAGGTTGGAGGTTTCCATCAATGCCCAACAATCTTGTATTACAGCCTCTTCGGTCCTTCCCGGAGATTTTTTCTTATCTTCAGACCTATGGTTCCTTTTAGGCTAGTCAATACTTGTATATAATTTCCTCTTGCTACATATTTTTATCTATGTAACTCTTGGGTAGTAGTTCCCAATTTTGTAATGTTGCTTTATAAATGAATGAAGAATGTATATTTTCCACTTCTTCTGTATGTTACAACTGCTTTTGTGTGTTATAAATTTCTAAATTTCTGCAACTCTTTCACTCTGCTCAAGTCATAACGAAAACTTGTATATTTATAAGAACAGATATTTACAATCTTTGTTCAAACTTAATTGTCTACACATGATAAACCTTCAGCCATTTATTGTTAATCTTAAATGGCTTGTCTTCCTCCATCCTAGAAATTAAGCAATATCCTGATTCATGAGCTTCTTTTACAACAAAAGGTCCCTCCTAATTGGCTGCAAACTTTGGTAGAGGAAGTCCCCTGATGTGCTTCACCACTGATTTGAAAACGAGGTCTCCCTCCATCAAATTCCCCGGTCTTACCAAGTTATCATATGCCCTGGAAAGTTGTTTCGTATACATTTAAAAGTGTTACATCGCATTATCTTTGTGTTCATCTAACTCTTCCAACTGCACGTGTCTATTCTGAGGGATCATGCTGCTTCGCAAGGCGTATCGGGCAGAGGGAACTTCTAACTCCACCGAAAGGATTGCCTCCGCCCCATATACAAGCGAGAACGGAGTGTACCCTGTGGGTTTCCTCTTGGTTGTTCGATAGGCCCATAACACAGTTGGTATCTTGTCGTCCCATGATCCTGGTAAGTCCTCCATTACCTTAGCCAGAATATTAACCAACGTTTTATTAGTCGCTTCGGCTTGACCGTTTCCCTTTGGGTATGCCACCGTTGAGGTATGGTGAACAATGGAGTATTTGTGTGTGAGCATTGTTACTTCAGAATAGACGAAGGGCGTCCCATTATCTGAGAGAATAACTTTTGGTATTCCGAAATGACAAATAATGTATTCTCTAATGAAGTTTCTCACCACCCCAGTCGTTGCCCTTCTGAGTGGTATTGCTTTGGCCCACTTTGTAATGCACTCCATTGCAACTAGTATCCATATATTTCCTCTCGAAGAAGGATGTATTGACCCCACCAGGTCAAATGCCCAAGTGTGAAAAGGGTAAGGCGTTTCCAGAGAGTGTAAGTCCACAGATGGGGCATGGATCATGTTTCCATGTAGTTGGTAAGCTTTACATTTTCAAACAAACTCAGCAGAGTCTTTCTCTATCGTTGGCCAATAATACCCCAATGTCATTAACTGATCATAAAACTTGGCCCCTCCTATGTGAGATGGATTGTGCACCCATTTGAGGACCTCAGCTGCTTCCTCCTTTTTGATGCAACGCAATGACCTGTTGAAGTATCCCCTTCGATAGATCTGCCCCTCCTGGATATAGAACCTTAGGGCCCTTCGCTTTAGTTCCATCGCATCAATTTTTTCTGTTGGGATAACCCCATCTTGAATGAAATCGATATAGGGATGCCTCTAGTTTGTTTGAGCTTCAACGAAATGACATTCAACAACTTCGAAAAATAGCTGACACTTGTCGCACCCCCGTTGTAGCTCTGCCGCGTCCTGCTTCATTCTAGGATAGAAATATCCCCCTCTTTGGATTCGCCTATAAAGAGGTACCTCAATTGTTTCGCAGTGCTCCTCATGTATTTTCTTTAACCTTTGCTCTGCTTCTTTTGGGCCAATACATCTTGATAACCATCCCCTTGTATTTCTGAAGTAGATATTTCCCTGGTTTGTAAAGTATTAGGCTAACTCTCTTAGACCCATTGCCCCTTCGCCAGACTACAGTTGCTTCCTAATCTCTCCCATCCAGTCTGCATCCTCCCCCATTGGTAGCATTGACTGGACCATCGAAGGAGCTGTTCTTCATTGGATCGTGATGATAGTTGTATCGCTCCTCATGACCATCTTCTGAGCAATAGTTGCATACGCGTCTGGATGGCGGTTCATCATTCTGGGATGTCTCTTGATCTTAGTTTGATGGAACTGGCCGAGGAGTCTCTGGATGATCATTATGTATGGTGCCAGGTTCATGTGTTTCAACGCATATTATCTATTTACCTGTTGGATTACTAAGTTCGAATCACCCTTAATGCAGAGTGAACGAATTCCCCTTCGAAGAGCCTCCAACAACCCTAATACCAATGCCTCATACTCTGCTTCGTTATTAGAACAAGGGAAATCTAATTTGTAGGAAAGACAAATCTCTTCTACTCCCTTTGAAAGGATAACCCCTGCCCCTCCCTTCTTTTCTACCGAAGATCCATCAAACTGCATCATCCACTCCTCCTTAGTTTCACCCAGATAATTGGCTTGTAGGTCATCTCCTGGAATGCCTTCTTTAGGTGGTTCGAACGTTCCTGATGGAAAAATTTCCAATAGATCGGCATACGCCTTGGCTCTTAATCGCGTGAAGAACTACACACTTCAAGTCATATTCTGAAAGGATGAGGAACCACCTAGCTTCCTTGTCAATCAATATGGTCCTTACCAATAAATATTTAATAGGATCACATTTAGTCACAATGTGAATCGTAAAAGACATCATATAATGTCTAAGCTTTCGTGCTACAAAGACTAAGGCTAAACAATGCCTTTCTAGGATGCTATATCTAATCTCTGGCCCATGTATGATTCTACTGAGGTAGTAGACTGGTCGTTCTTGCCCATCAATCTCCTATGCCAGCAAAGCTCCCACAGACCTCGTGGTAGATGTAAGGTATAACTACAATGGTGTTCCTGCCCGTGGGGAAACCATGGTCTGTGGTAAAACCAACAGCTTTTTCAGCCCGGTGAAAGACTCCTGGTGAACCTCATCCCACCTGAACTTTGTGCTCTTTCACAGTAGCTGCATCAGCGGGTGTGTTACTTCGGCCAGTCCAGGCATATATCTCCTAAGGTAGGAGACTTTATCGAGGAAGCTCTTCAACTCCTTCGCCGTTCTAGGGCTTGGCATTTCCAAGATCACCCGTTGTTTGTCCTGGTCCATTTGCACCCCTTATCGATCAACCACGAAGCCTAAGAATTTCCCCCTTGTCACGTCAAAAACACACTTCAATGGGTTCATCCTCAACTTATACTTTCTACAATGAGAAAACACCTTACTCAAATCGCTCAGGTGGGACCCCTTCTCCTTTGATTTGATGACCCAGTCATCCACATAGAATTCTACAAATTTGTGGAAGAAGTCATGAAAAATGGCCATCATCATCCTCTGGTAAGTTGACCCAGCGTTCTTGAGGCCGAACGACATCACCCTGTACATGAAGTTACCCAGCGGGGTTCTGAATTCTGCTTTCTCTGCGTCTGAGGGGTCCATTTTGATCTGATTATACCCCACATACCCATCTATGAAGCTATATATCTCATGACCATCCATTGCATCTATCAGGCTATCGATGGAGGGTAGAGGGAACTCATCTTTAGGACAAGCCCTATTCAAATCCCTGAAGTCCACACAGATCCTTATCTGGTTTTTGTTCTTCTTTCCCACTGGGATAATACTGGATAGCCAGAGTGGGTGTTGTATCAGCACGATGAATCCTGCTATCAGCAGGCGCTGGACCTCTTCTTTAATCTTTAGATCCAGCTCGGGCTTGTACATTCTTGTTGCCTATTTGACTAGAACGGCTGAAGGTATTACGTTCAGCCTGTGGCAGCTTACTTCCTCATCCAGCCCTTCCATCTTCGTGTATTTCCACGCGAAGACATCTATAAACTCCTGGATCAATTCGACCAGGGCCTCTCATTTCTGATTGTTGAGATCCTTCGAGATGAAGATGGGTCTTGGATCTTCCCCTCCTTTTCCTAGGTCCAATTGTTCCAACTCCTGTGCCTGGGTGTTTGGCTGATTTTCCATATAATCTGGTTCCTCGATGACTTCTTCCACGAATTCCTGTATGCCAGAATTATCTATCACCATGAACTGCCCCCGTTGATCCACCAAAAAGCATTCATATATCGGGTCATCCTCATCCTCAGTTTCTTAGATTGCCCACTCACACCGTTACAATCGATACACCACCTTTCCTTCCTCGGTAATGACTTTCTTGCATTGCCTGCTGGTAGTGGTGATCAACTTCCTCTTCTTCTCTTTAGAAGCTTCGACCACTTTTTCTCCTGAGAATCGGCTCAATACGCTCTGCTATTGAACCTCATGCTCTATCGAGTCCGCTCGGGGTCTCATCCTGTCTTTAAGCTGCTTCGAGATACCTTGGGGCCGAGGGGCCACCGAATGAGCTTCTTCAGCTATTCCCCTTGTGCCGCTCGTAACCTCCTTCTTCTGCTCGTTTAAGGGCCCCATCCTTTCTTTGATCGAGGGAACCCAGGCTCCCTCCATTCTTCTTGTCAAGACCCTGACATCTTCCTCTAACTCCGTGTAAAACGCTGCGTCCACCAAGTGAGCTTCTTCAACAGCGAAGGGCCTCTTTGTAGCCCTGATGGTCACCTCTGTGCCCTTGACATTATCTTTAGCACATTGGTGGTATGTAGAAGGAACTAGGCCTTAGTTGTGCATCCACACCCTTCCTATTAGCATAGGATAGGAAGTTGCACTCTCACTATACCAAAAATGCTAATCTGGAAGGCTGAAGGAAGGAGATTCTGGCACAGTTTAAAACCGTGCTAGAATCTGGCACGGTTTAAGCATAATCTGCCACAGGTTAAAATCGTGCCAAATATGGGTACATTTCATTAAAAAAATAACACCCCAAAATTTCAAGCGGGGATCGAAATTTCAAGAGGGACCAAATCATTCGAACCTAAGCCTATTTCTCTCTCTCTCTCTCTCTCTCTCTCTCTCTTACCCCTCGCTCCCCGGCCTCTTCCATGATCCATACTACCCGCGACTCCTCCAAGAGTTAAATGCTCTGGCGCCTTCATCGCTGCCTATCGACTCCTCCAAGAGTCCACACTCTCCGGCGCCTTCATCATCCACGAACTGTCATCATCCACAGACCTCTATCCACGAACGACTATCATCTACCATCTGCACGAGCGAAGAAATCACACAAAATAGGTATACCTAGTGGTGCTGTCACTGGGACGTCGGTGAGTGAAATTTTCCCCATTAAATTTCATTAGTTGTTATTATTTCATTAAATCTAAAATTATTTTTAGTTCATAATTTTAAAGTTTAATAGTTTTTATTTGTTATTTTTGCTGTAATTATTGCAGAAATTTTTAGTAATTAGTGCTTAAATTAGTTGTTGTAATTGCCATTGTTGCTGCAATTAGTTGTTAAATGTTGCTCAAATTGTTGATGAAATAAAATTATTAGTTATTTTTTTGAGTATGCTAAAATTAGTTGCTGAATAAAATTATTGTAATTTGAGTATACTGAAATTATTATCTATTTGTAACATCTCTTATGTATGGTGCATACAAAATGATGGTATAACTGATAGATGATATAACAGTTATAACTGATCTAACATGTTATAACTGATATAGCATGGTATGTTGGGTCTCTCATGGTATGTTGTTTTTACTGCTACCTTATGGATGATTCGAAAAGCTATAAATGTATTTTATTTTAACAGAATTAACTCCAATCCTCAGTTGATTGCATAAACAAGCACAAATTATGCTAAAGAAATAGTCCAAGCTTATGGGGCAACAAACAACCAGGTGAGGCATGTGGAGAACACACTTATTAATTGGAAATCCCCTTGCGCATGTCAATTAAAGATCATTACATATGGGAGCTCAAATGGAAACTTGGGACTAGTAACTTTGGGGGTCTTGTTAGAAATGAGCAGGGTGCTTGGGTTGTTAAATATAGTGGTCGGTGGAGAGGCTATACCACGTGTCTTCATGCGAAACTTAGGGTGCTTGGGTTCTTTTCATTGACTACTTCCCACTTGAACTGGCTTTTATTCTGTAATAGTTTATAGTTCCTTAATGTCTTTTTCAGTTCCTCATGCTCTGACAATACTGTGAAAATGTTTTGTAATACTGGTCTTTTTGAATCGGAAATGGGAGGCCCCACCTAGTGAGAAGACATAACTTGTGAAAACTCACCTGCGTAATATGATTATTGTACCCAAGATGATTGGAAGCATGGTTGGTGTTTACAATGGCAAGACTTTCAATCAGATTGAAATCAAGCCTATAATGATTGAGCACTATTTGGCTGAGTTTTCGATATCGTATAAGCTAGTCAAGCATGGATGCCCTGGTATTGGTACCACCCACTCGTCGAGGTTCATTCCTCTCAAGTGAAAACTTCCACTGGAAATCTGGATACAAAAGTCATTTTGTTTTCAAAGACTGTCTACTTATGTAATGTGAGTATTAAGAATCGTTTATCAGATTATCTTGTTATTATGTATGTTTATGCTTTGATTGTTTTTTCTTTGATTTTTTTATATTTATGTTGAAATTAAATAACTTATATAGTTTAAATTGTAATCACTTCCCTGTGTTGACGTAGGGAAGTGATCTTCAAGGATGCACAAGTCTTATGGGACACTTGCCAAGGGAACCATATAAAGATCGATTGTAACGAAAATATTTTAATGCATTTGTTCGATTGAGTGTATAATGTGGAATGGAGTCCAATGTTTTGACCGATAGTTCATGCACCGAAACATCTTTCTCTCATTGAAAACAAAAAAATAGTGCTCAACCACAAGGAATATCTATCGAGTATGAAAAAGTGTGGGAGGTGAGTAATTCCACTTGTGACAAACAATATCTATCGGTTGTGCTTTTCTCCTTGGATAGTATAGTTACATTTGGTTGATTTAGTAGATACTATTGGTAAGTTATTTTGGTTCTCATGTTGAATCTTCTAATCATTTTGCAGAGGGGGAACTTCAAATAGTTGGAAATTCAGTCCCAGATTTGAGGCAGAGGTTATATTTAATCAAGAATTCATCAAGGTAACGTATAACATAATTATGAAATATTAATTTCCATGTCCTATGCATATAAACAGTACTTTTTATTTAGTTAAATAAAGGTTTTGCACTTGGGGATCTAGTTATCATAGTAGGCCCAGTAAGAGGCACGGACACCTCGCACGGGATCAATGTAACTTGTAGTAACTGATCGCGTAGTCTCGGGTCTCCCGTTTTGAGAATACGATGATAACTTATAAAAATCAGTACTTAGACTTAAAAACAAGCTATTAAAGGGTTAAAACCTAAACCATCCCCCAAACGGACGCGTAAGAGGCACGAACACCTCGCACGAGACCAATGTAACTTGTAGGAACTACCCACGTAGTCCCGAGTCTACCCGTTTGAGAATATTACGATAATTTGCAAAAATCAACACTTAAACTTAAAAACATGCCGTTAAAGGGTGAAAACCCAAACCAGCCCCCAAACGACCCCCATAAGAGGAACGAACACCTCGCACGGGACCAATGTAACTTGTAGGAACTGACCGCGTAGTCCCGAGTCTCCCGATTTGAGAGTATGACGATAATTTGAAAAAAACACACTTAGACTTAAAAACAGGCCGTTAAAGGGTGAAAACCCGAACCTGCCACCAAATGACCCCGTAGGAGGCACGAACACCTCGCACGGGACCAATGTAACTTGTAGGAACTGACTGCATAGTCCCGGGTCTCCCGGTTTAAGAATATGATGATAATTTGTAAAAAACAAACTTAGACTTAAAAATAGGCCGTTAAAGGGTGAAAACTCAAACCAGCCCCCAAACGACCCCGTAGGAGGCACGAACACCTCGTACGGGACCAATGTAACTTGTAGGAAGTGACCGCGTAGTCCCGGGTCTCCCGGTTTGAGAATACGATGATAATTTGTAAGAATCAACACTTAGACTTAAAATCAAGCCGTTAAAGGGTGAAAACCCAAACCAGCCCCAACTGACCCTATAGGAGGCACGAACACCTCGCACGGGACCAATGTAACTTGTAGGAACTGACCGCGTAGTCCTAGGTCTCTCGATTTGAGAGAATGATGATAATTTGCAAAAAACACACTTAGACTTAAAAATAGGCCGTTAAAGGGTGAAAACCCAAACCAGCACCCAAACGACCCCGTAGGAAGCACGACCACCTCGCACGGGATCAATGTAACTTAAAGGAACTAACCGTGTAGTCTCGGGTCTCCCGATTTGAGAGTATGATGATAATTTGCAAAAAACACACTTAGACATAAAAACAGGCCGTTAAAGGACGAAAACTCAAACCAGCCCCCAAACGACCCCGTAGGAGGCACGAAGACCTCGCACGGGACCAATGTAACTTGTAAGAAGTGATTGCGTAGTCCCGGGTCTCCTGGTTTGAGAATACGATGATAATTTGTAAAAATCAACACTTAGACTTAAAAACAGGCCGTTAAAGGGTGAAAACCCAAACCAACCCCTAACTCACCCCATAGAAGGCACGAACACCTCGCAAGGGACCAATGTAACTTGTAGGAATTGACCGGGTAGTCCCGGGTCTCCCGGTTTGAGAATGCAAAGATAATTTTTAAAAATCAACACTTAGACTTAAAAATAGTTCGTTAAAGGGTGAAAACACAAACCATCCCCCAAACGACCCCGTAGGAGGCACGAACAACTCGCACGGGACTAATGTAACTTGTAGGAACTAACCGCGTAGTCCCGGGTCTCCCGTTTTGAGAATACGACGGTAATTTCTAAGAATCAACACTTAGACTTAAGAACCGACCGTTATAGGGTGAAAACCCAAACTAGCCCCCAATTGACCCCGTAGGAGGCACGAACACCTCGCATGGGACCAATGTACCTTGTAGGAACTGACCGCGTAGTCCCGGGTCTCCCGGTTTGCGAATACGACGATAATTTGTAAGAATCAACACTTAGAGTTTAAAACTGGCCGTTAAAGTGTGAAAACCCAAACCAACCCTAACTGACCCCGTAGGAGCCACAGACACCTCGCACGGGACCAATGTAACTTGTAGGAACTAACCGCGTAGTCCCGGGTCTACCGGTTTGAGAGTATAACGATAATTTGTAAAAAACACACTGAGACTTAAAAACAGGCCGTTGAAGGGTGAAAACCCAAACCAACCACCAAACGACCCCGTAAAAGGCACGAACACCTCGCACATGACCAATGTAACTTGTAGGAACTGACCGCGTAGTCCCGGGTCTCCCGGTTTGAGAGTATGACGATAATTTACAAAAAACACACTTAAACTTAAAAAAAGGCCGTTAAAGGGTAAAAACACAAACCAGCCCCCAAACGACGCCGTAGGAGGCACGAACACCTCGCACGGGATCAATGTTACTTGTAGGAAGTGACCGCGTAGTCTTGGGTCTCCCAGTTTGAGAATACGACGATAATTTGTAAGAATCAACAATTAGACTTAAAAACTGGACGTTAAAGGGTGAAAACCCAAACCAGCCCCCAACTGACCCCGTAGGAGGCACGAACACCTCGCACGGGAAAAATGTAACTTGTAGTAATTAACCGCGTAGTCCTGGGTCTCCCGGTTTGAGAGAATGACGATAATTTGTAAAAAAACACACTTAGACTTAAAAACAGGCCGTTAAAGCGTGAAAACCCAAACCAACCCCCAAACGACCCCGTAGGAGGCACGAACACCTCGCACGGGACCAATGTAACTTGTAAGAAGTGGTCGCTTAGTCCCGGGTCTCCCGGATTGAGAGCATGATGATAATTTGCAAAAAACACGCTTAGACTTATAAACAGGTCGTGAAAACCCAAACCAGCCACCAAATGACCCCGTAGGAGGCGCGAACACCTCGCACGGGACCAATGTAACTAGTAGGAACTGACTGCGTAGTCTTAGGTGTCCCGGTTTGAGAGTATTACGATAATTTGTAAAAATCACACTTAGAGTTAAAAATAAGCTGTTAAATGGTGAAAACCTAAACCATCCAGCAAACGGACCCGTAAGAGGCACGAACACCTCGCACGGGACCAATATAACTTGTAGGAACTGACAGCGTAGTTCCGGGTCTCCACATTTGAGAATATTACGATAATTTGCAAAAATCAACACTTAAACTTAAAAATAGGCCGTTAAAGGGTGAAAACCCAAACGAGCCCCCAAACGACCCTGTAGGATGCACGAACACCTCGCACGGGACCAATGCAGCTTGTAGGAAGTGATCGCGTAGTCCCGGGTCTCTCGGTTTGAGAATACGACCACAATTTGTAAGAATCAACACTTAGACTTGAAAACAGGTCGTTAAAGGGTGATAACCCAAACCAGCCCCCAACTGACCCCGTAGGAGGCACGAACACCTCGCACGGGACCAATGTAACTTGTAGCAACTGACCGCGTAGTCCCAGGTCTCCCGATTTGAGAGAATGACGATAATTTGCAAAAAATACACTTAGACTTAAAAATAGGCCATTAAAGGGTGAAAACCCAAACCAGCCCCCAAACGACCCCGTAGGAGGCACGAACACCTCGTACGGGACCAATGTAACTTGTAGGAACTGACCGAGTAGTCCCGAGTCTCCCGGTTTGAGAGTATGACGATAAATTTCCAAAAAACACACTTAGACTTAAAAATAGGCCGTTAAAGGGTGAAAACCCGAACCAGCCACAAAATGACCCCGTAGGAGGCACGAACACCCCGCACGAGACCAATGTAACTTGTCGGAACTGATCACATAGTCCTGGGTCTCCCGGTTTGAGAATATGACGATAATTTACAAAAAACACACTTAGACTTCAAAACAGGCCGTTAAAGGGTGAAAACTCAAACTAGCCCCCAAACGACCCCGTAGGAGGCACGAACACCTCGCACGGGACCAATGTAACTTTTAGGAAGTGACCGCGTAGTCCCGGGTCTCCCGGTTTGAGAATACGAAGATAATTTCTAAGAATCAACATTTAGACTTAAAAACCGGCCGTTAAAGGGTGAAAACCCAAACTAGCCCCCAACTGACCCCGTAGGAGGCACAAACACCTCGCATGGGACCAATGTAACTTGTAGGAACTAACCGCGTAGTCCCGGGTCTCCCGATTTGAGAGAATGACGATAATTTGCAAAAAACACACTTAGACTAAAAAACAGGTCGTTAAAGGGTGAAAACCCAAACCACCCCAAACGACCCCGTAGGAGGCACGAACACCTCACACGGGACTAATGTAACTTATAGGAACTAACCATGTAGTCCCGAGTCTCCTGATTTGAGAGTATGACGATAATTTGAAAAAAACACACTTAGACTTAAAAACAGGCCATTAAAGGGTGAAAACCCGAACCAGCCACCAAACGACCCCGTAGGAGGCACGAACACCTCGCACGGGACCAATGTATCTTGTAGGAACTCACCGCGTAGTCCCTGGTCACCCGGACTGAGAGCATGACGATAATTTGAAAAAAACACACTTAGACTTAAAAACAGGTCGAGAAAACCCAAACTATCCACCAAACGACCCCGTAGGAGGCACGAGCACCTCAAACGGGACCAATGTAACTTGCAGGAACTGACCGCGTAGTCCCGGGTCTCCCGATTTGAGAGTATGACAATAATTTGCAAAAAATAGACTTATACTTAAAAACAAGCCGTTAAAGTGTGAAAACTCAAACCGGCCCCCAACTGACCCTGTAGGAGGCACGAACACCTCGCACGGGACCAATGTAACTTGTAAGAATTGACCGCATAGTCCCGGGTCTCCCCGTTTGAGAATATTACGATAATTTGCAAAAATTAACACTTAAACTTAAAAGCAGGCCGTTAAAGGGTGAAAACCTAAACCAGCCCCCAAACGACCCCGTAGGAGTCACTAACACCTCGCACGGGACCAGTGTAACTTGTAGGAACTGGCCGCGTAATCCCGGGTCTCTCGATTTGAGAGTATGACTAGAATTTGCAAAAAAAAACTCTTAGACTTAAAAACAGGTCGTTAATGGGTGAAAACCCGAACTAGCCACCAAATGAGCCCGTAGGAGGCACGTACACCTCGCACAGGACCAATGTAACTTGTAGGAACTGACCTCATAGTCCCGGGTCTCCCGATTTGAGAATATGATGGTAATTTTCAAAAAACACACTTAGACTTAAAAACTAGCCGTTAAAGGGCGAAAACTCAAACTAGCCCCCAAACGACCCCGTAGGAGGCATGAACACCTCGCACGGGACCAATGTAACTTTTAGGAAGTGACCGCGTAGTCCCAGGTCTCCCGATTTGAGAATACGACGATATTTTCTAAAAATCAACACTTAGACTTAAAAACCGATCGTTGAAGGCTGAAAACCCAAACTAGTCCCCAACTGACCCCGTAGGAGGCACGAACACCTCGCATGGGACCAATGTAACTTGTAGGGACTGACTGCGTAGTCCCGGGTCTCCCGATTTGAGAGAATGACGATAATTTGCAAAAAACACACTTAGACTTAAAAACAGACCGTTAAAGGGTGAAAACTCAAACTAGCCCCCAAACGACCCCGTAGGAGGCACGAACACCTCACACGCGACCAATGTAACTTGTAGG
This sequence comes from Sambucus nigra, assembly GCA_949130495.1. Classification (NCBI taxonomy): domain Eukaryota; kingdom Viridiplantae; phylum Streptophyta; class Magnoliopsida; order Dipsacales; family Adoxaceae; genus Sambucus; species Sambucus nigra. Next base: position 32,420,361 of record OX422224.1, on the reverse strand, counting down.
AACTAACCGTGTAGTCCCGAGTCTCCTGATTTGAGAGTATGAAGATAATTTGCAAAAAACGCACTTTGACTTAAAAACAGGACGTTAAAGGGTGAAAACCCAAACCAACCACCAAACGACCCCGTAGGAGGCACGAACACCTCGCACGGGACTAATGTAACTTGTAAGAATAGGCCGCGTAGTCCCTGGTCACCCGGACTGAGAGCATGACGATAATTTGCAAAAAAAACACTTAGAGTTAAAAACAGGTCGTGAAAATCCAAACCAACCTCCAAACGACCCCGTACGAGGCACGAACACCTCGCACGGGTCCAGTGTAACTTGTAGGAACTGACCGCGTAGTCCCGGGTCTACCGGTTTGAGAGTATGATGATAATTTGCAAAAAATACACTTAGAATTAAAAACATGCCGTTAAAGGGTAAAAACCCGAACCAGCCACCAAATGACCCCGTAGGAGGCACGAACACCCCGCACGGGACCAATGTAACTTGTCGGAACTGATCGCATAGTCCTGGGTCTCCCAGTTTGAGAATATGACGATAATTTACAAAAAATAAACTTAGACTTAAAAACAGGCCGTTAAAGGGTGAAAACTCAAACTAGCCCCCAAACGACCCCGTAGGAGGCACGAACACCTCGCACGGGACCAATGTAACTTTAGGAAGTGACCGCGTAGTCCCGGGTCTCCCGGTTTGAGAATACGATGATAATTTCTAAGAATCAACATTTAGACTTAAAAACCGGCCGTTAAAGGGTTAAAACCCAAACTAGCCCCCAACTGACCCCGTAGGAGGCACAAACACCTCGCATGGGACCAATGTAACTTGTAGGAACTGACCGTGTAGTCCCGGGTCTCCCGATTTGAGAGAATGACGATAATTTGCAAAAAATACACTTAGACTAAAAAACAGGCCGTTAAAGGGTGAAAACCAAAACCACCCCAAAAGACCCCGTAGGAGGCACGAACACCTCACACGGGACCAATGTAACTTATAGGAACTAACCATGTAGTCCCGAGTCTCCCGATTTGAGAGTATGACGATAATTTGCAAAAAACACACTTAGACTTAAAAACAGGCCATTAAAGGGTGAAAACCCGAACCAGCCACCAACGACCCCGTAGGAGGCACGAACACCTCGCACGGGACCAATGTATCTTGTAGGAACTGACCGCGTAGTCCCTGGTCACCCGGACTGAGAGCATGACGATAATTTGCAAAAAACACACTTAGACTTAAAAACAGGTCGAGAAAACCCTAACTATCCACCAAACGACCCCGTAGGAGGCACGAGCACCTCGCACCTCGCACCGGACCAATGTAACTTGCAGGAACTGACCGCGTAGTCCCGGGTCTCCCGGTTTGAGAGTATGACGATAATTTGCAAAAAATAGACTTAGACTTAAAAACAAGCCGTTAAAGGGTGAAAACTCAAACCGGCCCCCAACTGACCCTGTAGGAGGCACCAACACCTCGCACGGGACCAATGTAACTTCTAAGAATTGACCGTATAGTCTCGGGTCTCCCTATTTGAGAATATTACGATAATTTGCAAAAATTAACACTTAAACTTAAAAACAGGCCATTAAAGGGTGAAAACCCAAACTAGCCCTCAAACGACCCCGTAGGAGTCACTAACACTTCGCACGGGACCAGTGTAACATGTAGGAACTGGCCGCGTAATCCCGGATCTCTCGATTTGGGAGTATGACTAGAATTTGCAAAAAAAAACTCTTAGACTTAAAAATAGGTCGTTAATGGGTGAAAACCCGAACCAGCCACCAAATGAGCCCGTAGGAGGCACGTACACCTCGCACAGGACCAATGTAACTTGTAGGAACTGACCTCATAGTCCCGGGTCTCCCGATTTGAGAATATGATGATAATTTGCAAAAAACACACTTAGACTTAAAAACTAGCCGTTAAAGGGTGAAAACTCAAACTAGCCCCCAAACGACCCCGTAGGAGGCATGAACACCTCGCACGGGACCAATGTAACTTTTAGGAAGTGACCGCGTAGTCCCAGGTCTCCCGATTTGAGAATACGACGATATTTTCTAAAAATCAACACTTAGACTTAAAAACCGATCGTTGAAGGCTGAAAACCCAAACTAGTCCCCAACTGACCCCGTAGGAGGCACGAACACCTCGCATGGGACCAATGTAACTTGTAGGAACTGACTGCGTAGTCCCGGGTCTCCCGGTTTGAGAGAATGATGATAATTAGCAAAAAACACACTTAGACTTAAAAACAGACCGTTAAAGGGTGAAAACTCAAACTAGCCCCCAAACGACCCCGTAGGAGGCACGAACACCTCACACGTGACCAATGTAACTAGTAGGAACTAACCGTGTAGTCCCGAGTCTCCTGATTTCTGAGTATGAAGATAATTTGCAAAAAACACACTTTAACTTAAAAACAGGACGTTAAAGGGTGAAAACCCAAACCAACCACCAAACGACCCCGTAGGAGGCACGAACACCTTGCACGGGACTAATGTAACTTGTAAGAACAGTCCGCGTAGTCCCTGGTCACCCGGACTGAGAGCATGATGATAATTTGCAAAAAACACACTTAGAGTTAAAAACAGGTCGTGAAAACCCAAACCAACCTCCAAACGACCCCGTACGAGGCATGAACACCTCGCACGGGTCCGGTGTAACTTGTAGGAACTGACCACGTAGTCCCGGGTCTACCGGTTTGAGAGTATGACGATAATTTGCAAAAAATACACTTAGAATTAAAAACAGGCTGTTAAAGGGTAAAAACTCGAACCAGCCACCAAATGACCCCGTAGGAGGCACGAACACCCCGCACGGGACCAATGTAACTCGTCGGAACTGATCGCATAGTCCTGGGTCTCCCGGTTTGAGAATATGACGATAATTTACAAAAAACAAACTTAGACTTAAAAACAGACCGTTAAAGGGTGAAAACTCAAACTAGCCCCCAAACGACCCCGTAGGAGGCACGGACACCTCGCACGGAACCAATGTAACTTTTAGGAAGTGACCGTGTAGTCCCGGGTCTCCCGGTTTGAGAATACGATGATAATTTCTAAGAATCAACACTTAGACTTAAAAACAGGCCGTTAAAGGGTGAAAACCCAAACTAGCTCCCAACTGACCCCGTAGGAGGCACAAACACCTCGCATGGGACCAATGTAACTTGTAGGAACTGACTCGCGTAGTCCCGGGTCTCCCCCTTTGAGAGAATGACGATAATTTGCAAAAAACACACTTAGACTTAAAAACAGGCCGTTAAAGGGTGAAAACCCAAACCACCCCCAAACGACCCCGTAGGAGGCACGAACACCTCACACGGGACCAATGTAACTTATAGGAACTAACCATGTAGTCCCGAGTCTCCCGATTTGAGAGTATGACGATAATTTGCAAAAAACACACTTAGACTTAAAAACAGGTCATTAAAGGGTGAAAACCCGAACCAGCCACCAAACGACCCCGTATGAGGCACGAACACCTCGCACGGGACCAATGTATCTTGTACGAACTGACCGCGTAGTCCCTGGTCACCCGGACTGAGAGCATGACGATAATTTGCAAAAAACACACTTAGACTTAAAAACAGGTCGAGAAAACCCAAACTATCCACCAAACGACCCCGTAGGAGGAACGAGCACCTCGCACGGGACCAATGTAACTTGCAGGAACTGACCGCGTAGTCCCGGGTCTCCCGGTTTGAGAGTATGACGATAATTTCCAAAAAACAGACTTAGACTTAAAAACAAGCCGTTAAAGGGTGAAACCTCTAACCGGCCCCCAACTGACCCTTAGGAGGCACGAACACCTCGGACGGGACCAATGTAACTTGTAAGAACAGACCGCATAGTCCCGGGTCTCCCCGTTTGAGAATATTACGATAATTTGCAAAAATTAACACTTAAACTTAAAAACAGGCCGTTAAAGGGTGAAAACCCAAACCAGCCCCCAAACGACCCCGTAGGAGTAACTAACACCTCGCACGGGACCAGTGTAACTTGTAGGAACTGGCCGCGTAATCCCGGGTCTCTCGATTTGAGAGTATGACTAGAATTAGCAAAAAAAAACTCTTAGACTTAAAAATAGGCCGTTAATGGGTGAAAACCCGAACCAGCCACCAAATGAGCCCGTAGGAGGCACGTACACCTCGCACAGGACCAATGTAACTTGTAGGAACTGACCTCATAGTCCCGGGTCTCCCGATTTGAGAATATGATGATAATTTGCAAAAAACACACTTAGACTTAAAAATTGGCCGTTAAAGGGTGAAAACTCAAACGAGCCCCCAAACGACCCCGTAGGAGGCATGAACACCTCGCACGGGACCAATGTAACTTTTAGGAAGTGACCGCGTAGTCCCAGGTCTCCCGATTTGAGAATACGACGATATTTTCTAAAAATAAACACTTAGACTTAAAAATTGATCGTTGAAGGATGAAAACCCAAACTAGCCCCCAACTAACCCCGTAGGAGGCACGAACATCTCGTATGGGACCAATGTAACTTGTAAGAACTGACTGCGTAGTCCCGGGTCTCCCGATTTGAGAGAATGACGATAATTTGCAAAAAACACACTTAGACTTAAAAACAGATCGTTAAAGGGTGAAAACTCAAACTAGCCCCCAAACGACCCCGTAGGAGGCACGAACACCTCACACGCGACCAATGTAACTTGTAGGAACTAACCGTGTAGTCCCGAGTCTCCTGATTTGAGAGTATGAAGATAATTTTTAAAAAACACACTTTGACTTAAAAACAGGACGTTAAAGGGTGAAAACCCAAACCAACCACCAAACGACCCCGTAGGAGGCATGAACACCTCGCACGGGACTAATGTAACTTGTAAGAACTGGTCGCGTAGTCCCTGGTCACCCGGACTGAGTGCATGACGATAATTTGCAAAAAACACACTTAGAGTTAAAAACAGGTCGTGAAAACCCAAACCAACCCCCAAACGACCCCGTAGGAGGCACGAACACCTCGCACGGGTCCTGTGTAACTTGTAGGAACTAACCGCGTAGTCCCGGATCTACCGGTTTGAGAGTAGGACGATAATTTGCAAAAAAATACTCTTAGACTTAAAAAAAAGCCGTTAATAGGTGAAAACCCGAACCAGCCACCAAATGACCCCGTGAGAGGCACGAACACCTCGCACGGGACCAATGTAACTTGTAGGAACTGACCGCATAGTCCCGGGTCTCCCGATTTGAGAATATGACTATAATTTGCAAAAAACACTCTTAGACTTAAAAACAGGCCGTTAAAGGGTGAAAACTCAAACCATCCCCAAACGACCCCGTAGGAGGCACAAACACCTCGCACGGGACTAATGTAACTTGTAGGAAGTGATCGCGTAGTCCTGGGTCTCCCGGTTTGAGAATACGACGATAATTTGTAAGAATCAACACTTAGACATAAAAACAGTCCGTTAAAGGGTGAAAACCCAAACCAGCCCCCAACTGACCCAGTAGGAGGCACGAACACCTCGCACGGGACAAATGTAACTTGTAGGAACTGACCGCGTAGTCCCAGGTCTCCCGATTTGAGAATACGAAAATATTTTCTAAAAATCAACACTTAGACTTAAAAACTGATCGTAGAAGGCTGAAAACCCAAACTAGCCCCCAACTGACCCCGTAGGAGGCACGAAGACCTCGCATGGGACCAATGTAACTTGTAGGAACTGACTGCGTAGTCCCGGGTCTCCCGATTTGAGAGAATGACGATAATTTGCAAAAAACACACTTAGGCTTAGAAACAGACCGTTAAAGGGTGAAAACCCAAACTAGCCCCCAAACGACCCCGTAGGAGGCACGAACACCTCACACGGGACCAATGTAACTTGTAGGAACTAACCGTGTAGTCCCGAGTCTCCTGATTTGAGAGTATGAAGATAATTTGCAAAAAACACACTTTGACTTAAAAAAGGACGTTAAAGGGTGAAAACCCAAACCAACCACCAAACGACCCAGTAGGAGGCACGAACACCTCGCACGGGACTAATGTAACTTGTAAGAACTGGCCGCGTAGTCCCTGGTCACCCGAACTGAGAGCATGATGACAATTTGCAAAAAACACACTTAGACTTAAAAACAGGTCGTGAAAACCCAAACCAACCACCAAACGACCCCGTAGGAGGCACGAACACCTCACACGGGTCTAGTGTAACTTGTAGGAACTGACCGCGTAGTCCCGGGTCTACCGGTTTGAGAGTATGACGATAATTTGCAAAAAAACACTCTTAGACTTAAAAAAAGACCGTTAATGGGTGAAAACCCAAATCAGCCACCAAATGACCCCATAAGAGGCACGAACACCTCGCACGGGACCAATGTAACTTGTAGGAACTGACCGCATAGTCCTGGGTTTCCCGATTTGAGAATATGACGATAATTTGCAAAAAACACTTTTAGACTTATAAACAGGCCGTTAAAGGGTGAAAACTCAAACCAGCCCCAAACGACCCCGTAGGAGGCACAAACACCTCGCACGGGACTAATGTAACTTGTAGGAAGTGATAACGTAGTCCCGGGTCTCCCGGTTTGAGAATACGATGATAATTTGTAAGAATCAACACTTAGACATAAAAACAGGCCGTTAAAGGGTGAAAAACCAAACCAGCCGCCAACTGACCCAGTAGGAGGCACGAACACCTCGCACGAGACCAATGTAACTTGTAGGAACTGACTCGCGTAGTCCCGGGTCTCCCCGTTTGAGAGAATGACGATAATTTGTAAAAAACACACTTAGACTTAAAAACAGGCCGTTTAAGGGTGAAAACCCAAACCAGCCCCCAAACGGCCCCGTAGGAGTCACTAACACCTCGCACGGGACCAGTGTAACTTGTAGGAACTGACCGCGTAATCTCGGGTCTCCCAATTTGAGAGTATGACTATAATTTGAAAAAAACACTCTTAGACTTAAAAACAGGCCGTTAATGGGTGAAAACCCGAACCAGCCACCAAATGACCCCGTAGGAGGCACGTACACCTCGCACAGGACCAAGGTAACTTGTAGGAACTGACCGCATAGTCTCGGGTCTCCCGATTTGAGAATATGATGATAATTTGCAAAAAACAAACTTAGACTTAAAAACAGGCCGTTAAAGGGTGAAAACTCAAACTAGCCCCCAAACGACCCCGTAGGAGGCACGAACACCTCGCACTTGACCGATGTAACTTTTAGGAAGTGACCGCGTAGTCTCGGGTCTCCCGATTTGGGAATACAACGATAATTTCTAAGAATCAACACTTAGACTTAAAAATCGGTCGTTGAAGGGTGAAAACCCAAACTAGCCCCCAACTGACCCCGTAGGAGGCACGAACACCTCGCATGGGACCAATGTAACTTGTAGGAACTGAACGCGTAGTCCCGGGTTTCCCAGTTTGAGAGAATGACGATAATTTGCAAAAAACACACTTAGACTTAAAAAGAGACCGTTAAAGGGTGAAAACCCAAACCAGCACCCAAACGACCCCGTAGGAGGCACGAACACCTCACACGGGTCCAATGTTACTTGTAGGAACTAACCGTGTAGTCCCGAGTCTCCCGATTTGAGAGTATGATGATAATTTGCAAAAAACACACTTAGACCTAAAAACAGGACATTAAAGGGTGAAAACCCAAACCAACCACCAAACGACCCCGTAGGAGGCACGAACACCTCGCACGGGACCAATGTAACTTGTAAGAACTGGCCGCGTATTCCCTGGTCACCCGAACTAAGAGCATGACGATAATTTACAAAAAACACACTTCGACTTAAAAACAGGTCATAAAAACCCAAACCATCCACCAAACGACCCCGTAGGAGGCACGAGCACCTCGCACGGGACTAATGTAACTTGTAGGAACTTACCACGTAGTTCCGAGTCTCCCGGTTTAAGAGTATTGTGATAATTTGCAAAAATCACACTTAGACTTAAAAACAAGCTGTTAAAGGGTGAAAACCTAAACTATCCTCCAAACGGACCCGTAAGGGGCACGAACACCTCGCACGGGACCAATGTAACTTGTAAGAACTGACTGCGTAGTCCCGGGTCTCCCCATTTAAGAATATTACGATAATTTTTAAAAATCAACACTTAAACTTAAAAACAGGCCTTAAAGGGTGAAAACCCAAACCAACCCCCAAACGACCCCGTAGGAGGCACGAACACCTCGCACGGGTCCAGTTTAACTTGTAGGAACTGACCGCATAGTCCCGGGTCTCCCAGTTTGAGAGTATGACGATAATTTGCAAAAAAATACTCTTAGACTTAAAAACAGGTCGTTAATGGATGAAAACTCGAACCAGTTACCAAATGAACTCGTAAGAGGCACGAACACCTCGCACGGGACCAATGTAACTTGTACGAACTGACCGCATAGTCCCGGGTCTCCCGATTTGAGAATATGACGATAATTTGCAAAAAACACTCTTAGACTTAAAAACAGGCCGTTAAAGGGTGAAAACTCAAACCAGCCCCAAACGACCCCGTAGGAGGCACAAACACCTCGCACGGGACTAATGTAACTTTTAGGAAGTGATCGCGTAGTCCCGGGTCTCCCGGTTTGAGAATACGATGATAATTTGTAAGAATCAACACTTAGACATAAAAACAGGCCGTTAAAGGGTGAAAACCCAAACTAGCCCCCAACTGACCCAGTAGGAGGTACGAACACCTCATACGGGACCAATGTAACTTGTAGGAACTGACCGCGTAGTCCCAGGTCTCCCGATTTGAGAGAATGACGATAATTTGCAAAAAATACACTTAGACTTATAAATAGGACGTTAAAGGGTGAAAACTCAAACCAGCCCCCAAACGACCCCGTAGGAGGCACGAACAGCTCGCACGGGACCAATGTAACTTGTAGGAACTAACCGTGTAGTCTCGAGTCTCTCGGTTTGAGAATATGATGATAATTTGTAAAAAATACACTTAGACTTAAAAACCGGCCATTAAAGTGTGAAACCCTGAACCAGCCACCAAACAACCCCGTAGGAGGCACGGACACCTCACACGGAGCCGATGTAACTTGTAGGAACTGGCCGCGTAGTCTCGGGTCTCCCGGTTTGAAAGCATGACGATAATTTGCAAAAAACCCACTGAGACTTAAAAACAGGACGTTAAAGGGTGAAAACCCGAACCAGCCACCAAACGACCCCGTAGGAGGTACGAACACCTCGCAAGGGACCAATGTAACTTGTAAGAACTGGCCGCGTAGTCCCAGGTCTTCCGGTTTGAGAGTATGACGGTAATTTGCAAAAATCATAATTAGACTTAAAAACAGACCGTTAAAGGGTGAAAACATAAACCAGCCCCCAAATGACCCCGTAGGAGGCACGAACACTGATATACCCATATATACCCTCGGCCAGGCCGAGGGCTCCCTCCAACAAGACAAGCCCGATATGGTCTCGTGACACTCCAAGGGGCCGACCCTCATTAGGCCCAGATGACCCTTCAAGGGGCCGACCTTCCGTCAGGCTCAGACGACCCTCCATCAGGCCCAGACGACCCTCCAAGGGGCTGACCCCTCATCAGGCTCAGACGACCCTCCAAGGGGCCGACTCCTCATCAGGCCCAGACGACCCTCCAAGGGGCCGACCCTCCATCAGGCCCAAACGACCCTCCGAGGGGTAGACCCTCCATCAGGCTTAGACGACCCTCCGAGGGGCCGACCCCTCGTCAGGGCCAGACGACCCTCTGAGGGTACGACAGTATGAGGCCTAAATTGGGCCTGACTCACTATCAGAAGGAAATTTTCCCTCGACCTCGTGTTACTGGCTGAGGGTGAGGCCATCATAGTGCATGGTTTGGGAGACGTGTGGAACAGTGCGCGTGAGGCTCACAGGACACATGGAAGACCGTTACAACCAAATCACCCCCTCACGTGAGGGAATATTATGTCATCATTTGGCATCTACAGGTGTCAGTAGTAGATTGGCTAAATCATCATTCACATGCACTATGCATACTTGGGGGGTATACTACACCCCCCAGGACCTATATATTCTTGTCACCTATAACCCTACAAGGGGATGGAATAAGAATCATAACCCTAGAAAAAAACTCTGCTTATACGCACAGTAGAGAGAGAAAGTGAGCTTAGGTGCATTGTATCCAAGGCCATTATTGCCCATACTTAGTGGATCACACACTCACAGTGGATGTAGGCCAAATTGGCTGAACCACTATATATCATTGTCTTATTCCTCTTATACTCATCTCCTTCTACATACTTATACACTTACATCTCTATGGATGCCATGGTTACTATTGTTTGAGCTCATCATCACTTACCTGGTGGTGCTAAATTTCAGCATCATCAGTTTGGCGCAGCCTGTGGGAACAAGAAGACATCTCTTCCTTTGTACAGCTTGACCTCATTGGGCACTCTGGCGGTGAACGAGTTCTCCCCCTAAGAGGATATGTTTCACCATTAAAAGAAACACACTAAGGTTCTCAAGCTCACTAGTATTTTTTCCAGTTCAGTTCTTCATAGCTCAAACACATGGCACCAGAGATGCCACCACCACCACTTCCCCCACCGAATGATGGAGAAGGACCCAGTTCCAGTCAGCCACCACCTCAGTCTGAGATGGCTGATGTGGCGGCAACCTTGAAGTCCCTGGCAGCGAGCCAGCGGATCATACAGGAGCAGCTCACAGCTCTGAGCCAGAACATACTAAGACCACCAGGGGTCTCACCTGAGATGATTACTCCGACAGCAGCTCCAGGACAGCATGAGGCCAGGGGACCACCCCAGGCACCACGCAAAGACCTGCCACCCCCTCAGCGGCGTAGGGATGTTGCTGACCCCCGGCGTCTACGCCTGGGGAGGCAAGGGAACCCTTACCCTGAAGACAGGTATGATGATCTGGAGGGGTAGGAAGCCCCCATAGAATGCTGGGAGCCGTATGAGGTCTCCAACAATTCCATACGACCTCTCCAGGAGAGCAGAGGGAAGTGTGGAAGGAAAAATCTTGACGATCGCCCGAGAGGCTCTACTTTCGATCGCCTGAGAAGGGGATTGGCCTTTGAGAGGCTGGGCCCAGTCATTGACCTGAGGGAAAAATTGTCTAGATCAAGGAGTGCTGTGAGGTCCAAAAGGGAGGCGGCTGATGACCAACCCCATGGGGGCCGACTCCAAGGACGGGACAACGGTCAGGGGGAGGTAAAGAGCCGATACATGCCAGTCGCGACCGAACCCTCAGTCCATCTCAAAGAAGCGGCAGGGGATAACATTGGCCAAGGCGACCTTACGAGGCCTTGGAATGACTCGATCCAACGACTGGAGGATAATATCGGCGATATACTAAAAATCCGCGACCCTCTTCAGAGGGGATACACTATAGGCTCACCCTTTATGGCGAAGATAGTCAACTTCCCTAAGCCATCAAAGTTCAAGCCACCTGTGGTCACCCCAAGATATGACGGGAGCACCAACCCTGTCCAACATGTTGAGATGTATCAATCAGCAGCAGACATATACTCTATCTCAGATGAGATGAGGTGTCGTGCGTTCTCTGGTACCCTGACTGGGTTGCACATGTCTGGTACACGTCTCTTCCAAAAAATTCCATTGAAAACTTTAAGCAGTTGGCAGACCGGTTCATCCACAACTTTTTCTTTGGGATGAGGCCATAAAAGAAGACAACCCACCTGCTCTATGTTAAGCAGGGGAAGAATGACAGTCTGAGGGACTACATAGCCAGATTCAATAAAGAGAAGCTGGAGGTGAAAGAATATGAGGAGAGCATAGCTATGACAGCCCTGATTGGAGGACTCTAAAAGGGGAAACTGTTATGGAAGCTTGCTGAAGACCCCCTAGGACGATGGCTGAATTACTGTCAACAGCAGGAAAGGTGATGAACGCCGAAGAGGCGATGGCCGCAAAATACGAAGATGAAAAAGGAGGCGCTAGTGGGGGTAAATACCCTAAGAAGAACAAAGAGGGGAAGAAGAGGTCTACGGATGACAAGTTCGCTGCTTACACCCCACTGACGGTCAGCTGTGAACATATTCTCAATGAAATAAAGAGTGACCGATCCCTAAAGTGGCCTGAGAAGTTGAGAGAAGCCCCCAACAAGAGGAACAAGAACCCGTGGTGCGAATTTCACCAAGACCACGAAAATATAACAGACAAATACTTTGCTCTAAAAGATGAGATTGGGAAGATGCTGAAAGAAGGGAAGCTTAGAAAGTACATCGACAAAGGTGACTTCAAGAGGGGCTGAGGGGACGACCCAGAAAGAAGCGAGGTGATGCATGTAGAGAAGGTCCTCAAAAAAGAGGGGACGACCCTTCTGATGATGAGGACGACCCTGACCTCCCACCGAGAGACAACCAAGGCCCTACCAAGAGGCTTAATATAATCTCGCTCAGAGTGGGAATGATCTCCGGGGGTCTAGAAGGAGGATGGTCTGTGGTCACTGACAGGATGGCCCATGTGGCTGAGGCCAAGGCAGTGACGAAGACGGTACACTCAACCTCTCTGGAGGTCAAGTAAGAAAATAGGAAGAAGGTCGTTATGGACACTTTGATAGTGGGGTTCTCGAGAATGGACTTTAAAGGCCTCCTAGCCCCACACGATGACCCACTCGTCATCACAACTAGGGTGCACGGGTGTGCGGTGCCGAGGATATTGGTCGACGGGGGCAGTTCTGTAGATGTAATGTTTTGGCCGTGCTTCAAAGCCTTAGGTCTCAGCTGTGCTAAACTCGTCTCATACCATCATCAATTGATGGGGTTCAGTGGGGAAAAGGTTCATCCCCTTGGAGTGTATGAGGCCGATGTCAGGATGGGGGACAAGTGGCCAAGATGGCTTACCAAGAAGGTCAGTTTCTTTGTGATGGATGAACATGTGTTTTCGGCCTACAACATCATATTGGGGCGTGTGGACCTCAAGGGGTTTGAAGCTGTGCCGTTTATGGTCCATCAGATGATTAAATTTCCTACCCCTTACGGGGTGGGGGAAGTTCAGGGAGACCAGACGACAGCACGAGAATGTTACTACAACTCCGCTGAAGAAAGAGAGGCACACAAGAGGGCTACAACCACTTACAATATTGATACCCTAGACCCCAGGGATGAGACGAAGCTAAAGAAAGGAGAGGCCGCGGAAGAGGTAGAATCCATCATCCTCGATGAGGATGACCCGAAAAAAATATCCAAGTCGGCAAGTCTCTGAAGCCCAATATCAAGGAAGTCCTCATTAATCTGTTGAGGAGAAGACGAAGCGTCTTTGCATGGAGTCATGTAGATATGCCGGGGATCGACCCTGAAATTATGTGCCACAAGCTCAATGTGGTAGAGGGAGCAAAGAAGATAAAGCAGAAGAGGAGAATTTATTCTCGAGAAAAGTATGAGGTCATTAGGGATGAGGTCAAGAAGCTGGAAGATGCTGAGTTTATCAAAGAGGCCATCTACCCTGAATGGCTGTCCAATGCAGTCATTATCCCAAAGGCCAACGGGAAGTGGAGAATGTGTGTGGACTTCACCGACCTCAACAAGAATTGTCCCAAAAACAGCTTCCCTCTCCCCCGCATTGACCAGATGGTAGACGCTACCGTAGGCCATGAGATCATGAGCTTTTGGATGCCTATTCAGGGTACAACCAGATCTTCATGAACCCTGAGGACTCGAAGAAGATAGCTTTCTATACTGACAAGGGGACATACTGTTATAGGGTCATGCCCTTTGGCCTAAAAAATGCGGGGGCAACGTACCAGCGCCTCGTAAATAAAATGATCAAAGACCAAATTGGGAAGTCTATTGAGGTCTATGTAGATGACATGCTGACTAAGAGTTTGAAGGCAGAGGATCATGTGGCAGACCTGGAGAGTACCTTTAATACGATGGACAAATACCAGATGAAGCTTAACCCGACCAAGTGTGTCTTCGGGGTTGGAGCAGGGAAGTTCTTGGGGTTCATTGTCAACCAAAGAGGCATCGAGGCCAATCCTGAAAAGATAAAGGCCCTTGTTGAGATGAAGACCCCCAAGTCCATTAAAGACATTCAGAGACTCACAGGGAGAGTTACTGCCTTGGACAAGTTCGTGTCTAGGGCCATAGACAGGTGTCTACTATTCTTCAAGATTCTTAGAAAATCATTCGAATGGAGTGAAGAGTGTAATGAGGCTTTCAAGGAGTTAAAATAATACCCGGGGTCTCCCTTGTTGTTCTCACGGCTCGTGCAGGGTGAACGACTTTATGTGTACCTCGCCGTCTCAGAGTCATCCATCAGTGCAGCCATTGTGAGAGACGAAGACGGAGTACAGAAGCCTGTGTATTTTAATAGCAAGGCACTCCAGGGGCAGAGCAAAGATATTTAAGGATGGAGAAGTTGGCCTATGACTTGATCCATGCATCGAGAAAGATGAAGCCATACTTCCAGTCCCATACAATGGTCATCCTCACTGACTCTCCCCTTAGGCAGGTTTTGCACAAGCCTGAAAAATCAGGGAGGTCAATGGCCTGGGCTATAGAGCTAGGGGAGTTTGACATAGTGTCTCAGCCTAGGACGGTCATTAAGGGGCAAGCATTGGCAGACTTCGTGGACGAGTTTACTTGGGATACCCGATAAGGTGAGCTCACCGACACACCTGTAGATAAGGCTGAGACAAGCGCCGCTAGAAGGAAAGTGGCTGAAAATGAAGAGGGAAAATATCTCTTTAGACAAGGATCACTCATCAAGAAAAGTTTCTCAGAAGAACATGCCGTGTGGAGTCTCTTCGTCGACGGGTCCTCTTGCGAAAGCGGGAGTGGAGCTGAATTCATAGTATCAGCACCCGACGACACAGACATTGAGTACACCCTGAGGTTCAACTTTAAGGCCTCCAACAACGAGGCCGAATATGAGGCCTTGATAGCAGGCCTCTCCTTGGCGAGATCTCTTAGTATCGGCCAGATTTTGGTTCATAGTGATTCGAGGCTAGTAGTGAATCAGATACTAGGAGCCTACGAGACCAAGGACGAGAGGATGGCTAGGTACCTTGAGAAGGTGAGGTCGTTACTGAAGGGTTTCAGAGAAGTAAGGTTAAAGAGGATACCTAGGCTCGATAATGGTCGAGTTGACGCCCTTGCTAGGTTGGCCTCGGCAACTAGGACAGACATCACGAGGACGGTCCCAGTGGAAATTTTGCTTCGGCCAACTATTGAAGACGCTGAGGGAACACTTGGCAATTGCCTAAATGTTTCTCAGGAAGCTTCATGGATGGACCCTCTGATCAGATACATTAAAGAGGGGGAGATGCCAGAAGCAAGGAAAGAAAGGAAGAAGTTGAGATACAGGGCTGCAAAGTTCACTGTCATTGGGGACACCTTGTACAAAAAGGGATTTTTACTCCCCTTACTTAGGTGTGTGCACCCATCTGAAGTCCCATCCATTTTTCAAGATGTGCACGAAGGATCGTGCTCAAGCCACATTGGGGGCAGATCCTTAGCGAAGAGGGTGATCACCCAAGGGTATTGATGGCTGACCTTAGGGAAAGACGGCGCGGCATATGTAAAAAAGTGCGATAAATGCAAGAGATTTGCCACCATCCCTCACCAACCCCATCATCCTTTCACCTCCATTACATCCCCATGGCCATTTGCAGTATGGGGGATCGACCTCGTAGGACCCTTACCAAGAGCAGTCAATAACTATCGGTTCCTCATTGTAGCAATTGACTATTTCTCAAAATGGGTGGAGGCCGAACCGATGGTCACGATTATAGAGAAGAAGACCTTCCAGTTCATCTGGAAAAACGTTATATGCAGATATGGTCTCCCCAACACCCTCATCTCGGATAGCGAGACTCAGTTGAAGAATACCTCTCTACAGAAGTACTGTGAAAGGGTGAGTATCAAACAATTCTTCTCTACCTCGGTCCGACCTCAGGCTAATGGGAAAACATAAGTTACAAACAGGACAATCCTAGATAGAATCAAGAAGAGGCTTGAGGAGGCAAAAGGAAGATGGGTCGAGGAGTTATATGCCATGCTGTGGGCATACAGGACGACAGTGAGGACCTCTACCGGAGAGACCCCATTCATGCTAGCTTATGGCTCAGAAGACGTCATCCCCACCGAGATTGGGTTTCCTACTCAGAGGGTCCAAATGTATGACCCTCAGAGAAATACAGAAGAGAGGAGACTCGACTTAGACCTGATTGAGGAAAGAAGGGAAGATGCCGAGATAAGGCAGGCTGCCTACCAGCA
Organism: Sambucus nigra; assembly: GCA_949130495.1. Classification (NCBI taxonomy): domain Eukaryota; kingdom Viridiplantae; phylum Streptophyta; class Magnoliopsida; order Dipsacales; family Adoxaceae; genus Sambucus; species Sambucus nigra. The sequence goes on along the minus strand of OX422224.1, from coordinate 32,404,165 downwards.
GAGGACCGCGAGGTTTTACAATCAGATGGTGAAATAGAGACCAATTGCGGTGGGGGACTTGGTCCTCAAAAAGACTTGGCAAAAGCCCAACAAGCTCCATCCTAATTGACATGGACCATATAGGGTCATCGATGAAGTCGTCCCTGGGACCTATAGACTAGAAAACCTAGAGGGGGAACCCTTTTCCAACCCCTGGAATGCAGATCATTTGAAGTAATACTATCAGTAGTTTTGTAAAGTCCTATCGAATGACAGTTGTAAGAGGTGTTGCTCCGATAGAACACTTGAAAAATTAATGAGAAATATCAGCGTTTCTTCTCATCTTGTGTTTGTCAGTTCTAGTACGCATGGAAACATCTTCAGAGGACGACCCTCGTCTTATAATGAGGGTCAATGGAGGGGACGACCCCACCATTGTCCTCAAGAAAGACGAGGAAAAACTTTGTTTAAAAACCATTAAATTGCTAATTATAGCCCTCGACCTATAATGAGGGTCAATTGAGGGGACGACCCCACCATTGTCCTCAAGAAAGACGAGGGAAAACTTTGTTAAAAACCATTAAATTGGTAATTATAGCACTCGGACTATAATGAGGGTCAACGGAGGGGATGACCCCACCATTGTCCTCAAGAAAGACGAGGGAAAACTTGGTTAAAAACCATTAAATTGGAGATTATAGCCCTCGGCCTATAATGAGGGTCAATGAAGGGGACGACCCCACCATTGTCCTCAAGAAAGACGAGGGAAAACTTTGTTTAAAAACCATTAAATTGGTGATTATAGCCCTCGGCCTATAATGAGGGTCAATGGAGGGGACGACCCCACCATTGTCCTCAAGAAAGACGAGGGAAAACTTTGTTTAAAAACCATTAAATTGGTAATTATAGCCCTCGGCCTATAATGAGGGTCAATGGAGGGGACGACCCCACAATTGTCCTCAAGAAAGACGAGGGAAAACTTGGTTAAAAACCATTAAATTGGTGATTATATCGCTCAGCCTATAATGAGGGTCAATGGAGGGGACGACCCCACCATTGTCCTCAAGAAAGACGAGGGAAAACTTTCTTTAAAAACCATTAAATTTGTGATTATAGCCCTCCGCCTACAATGAGGGATGATGGGGGGGACGACCCCATCATTGTCCTCAAGAAAGATGAGGGAAAATTTGGTTAAAAACCATTAAATTGGTAATTATAGCCCTCGGCCTATAATGAGGGCCAACGGAGGGGACGACCCCACCATTGTCCTCAAGAAAGATGAGGGAAGACTTCAAAACCATTAATTTGGTAATTATAACCCTCGGCTATAATGAGCGCCAACGCAGGGGATGACCCCTCGTTCACCCTCAAGAAAGACGAGGGAGGGGTTAGTGATATTGTCAATCAAAAAACATCACAGTGCAAATTATATAAGAGAGAAGTATGGAAGACAGAAAGAGGCATTATATTACAGAATGATGTTTGTTCTACAAAAGTAAAGTACAAAAATGGAGTACATAAAGAGGGTATTGGCTACAAACAGCCACCCTATTGAGCAGCATCAAAGGGAAGGGTCTCAACATCAATAAGAGGAGTATCCTCAACGACCAAGACATGCCGATCCTCAGATGTGCCTGTGCCTTATACATGCTGAGATTCCACTTGAGCTAAGGCTTAAGCAATGAGGGGATCATCCAGCTGAACTGCTTTAAGAGAAGGTCGAACAGACGACACTGCATCAGTGAACTTTAAGACGAACCACCGACAGGCCGTCCTAATTCCCCTCTCCAAGTATTCAAGGCCGAAGCCTTGAAATTCGTCCGAGAGTTTATAGGCCTCCACATCATCGGCCTCGGCTTTCTTGACAGTCGCCTCAAGATCGGCCTTGTGCTGAACCTCCAAGTGATCAAGGCTTCATCCTTCTCCTTTATAAGCAGGTCCTTGGCCTGCTGGTCAGTATCATGCTGTCTCGTCAGCTCATCCAAGACCCTTGCATGCTCAGTCCTGGCACTCTCCACTTCAGCCCTTGCAGTCTCGAGCTCTATCTGCAGGCCGGCCTCATGCTGAATGGCCCTCTCGGCTTCATGAAACTTCTGTTAATTCTTAGCCATCCACTTAGTGGCCGAGGTAAAGGCACAGACAGACTGCACAGAAAAAGACACTTGTTAAGAGGCTGAGGAAACAGTTAGTGAAAAATTCAACTAAGGAGATGAAGTAAAAACAAATACTGGGCCAGTGTGTGCAGACCATAGTCATACACCTTGGCCGGGGGCATTTTAGACAAGAAATCATAGTCGACGGTCGAGGGGGCAGAGAACATAGAGGCTTTGGCCGCCCTCAGATTGGCAATCAGGGAGGATGGCTCGGCCTTTAGAAGCGCCAAGTTCTGGGACCAGAAGGCCCCCATGATGGAAGATGAACCAGCCCCCTTAGACGACTCTACCCTCGCCCTCGTCTTTGAGTCCGTCCGAGGGTCAAAAGGAGTTTCAGGCTCTTTCCTTTTATGGCTATCAGCAGTCGGCTCAACAACCGTCGGCCCCATGGCCTTCGTCTTCCTCAGAGCTTGCTGAGGCTCCTTGCCTTTCTTTTTGCCTAGACCTGATAGTAAGCTGGGAGCAGTCATTTCCCAAAGTTCATCCGATATGCTAGAGGGATGACCTGAAAGGAGGATGACACGTCAGAAAAATGCAGAGGCAATGATGAAACACTTAAAAAAAGTAAAGAATGGGAAACATTAAGTATAACTCATATAGTTCTATCAAGGGGCCTACCCTCAGACCATCTTCCTTGAGGAACCGAGAGGTCATCATATCTTCAAACTTTGGAAGTTCACCCCCTCTCCCTCATCCTCTCAGATATTCAATTATGTCTTTCTCTTCCAAACTAAGTCTAGGGTCTGACTTGGCCTTCATTGAAGGGTTAGACCATCTTCTGAGAACCCTCGGACCATCGGCTACAGGTTGTGCCTCGGCAGAGAACTCCCACTCTCCGGAGATAAAGAAGAATCTCTTCTTCCAATCGTGGTTGGAGGTTTGTGCCATGTGGAGAAGTTTTTTGTCAGACCTCCTCGCCCCTAGGTGATAGTACCCAGGCTATTTGGACGAGGAGGTGATATTGTAACAGGCCAAGAATACGTCGGTCGAGGGCTCATCAGTGAAAGCGTTCTTCCACAGGGAAATGTAGCCAAGGATCGTCCTCCAGGAGTTGGGAGGAAGCTGAGAGGGGGCAATGCCGAGGGCTGACAGGATATCTACGACAGCAGGATGCAGAGGGAATCTGACACCAACCTTGAACATTTGTTCATATACTGTAACCTCTCCCTCTTCACCCTCGAAGACCCTCTCAGACACAGAGGGAACCCTCATAGTTATACTGGGGGACACTCCATAGGCATGCCTCCACAATAAGAGGTCATGTTCCTTAACTGAGGAGATATAGGATGAGGTGTGGGAGGTGTCAACCCGGTCAACATCCGAGTCCTCACCCTCGTCCTCTGTTCCCTCTCCCTCGGCCTCATTACCTGTCAGAGACCTCTGGGGAAAAGCCATCTGGAAGGCATGTGGAGATAGAGTAGTCATAGGGACGGCCTCGGAAGTAACCATACCCTCAGCCTGTCGGCCTGGGCTTAGATCAGGAGTCTCTCTTCTGCCAGAAGAACCACCGCCAGTTGGCGACGACGCTCTCTCATCCATCTCTCCTGAATAACCCTCGACTGGACGATAGGACGACCCACAAGACTCAGATGGCTCAAATGGTTTTATTGTGGCAAGAGGAATGAGAAAGATGGGCCGTACCCAATTAGGGTCGGCCCCTTGTCTTCTCTCCTCCTCTTCCTCTATTCGTCTGATCTCAATAAATAACTTCTCTCTCAGGGAAGGGAATTCCTCAGCTAAGCTGTAAAGCCTCCTAAGCATTAAGGGGGAGACCCTACACTTAGATGAATTTCTAAGCTAACTACAAACAAGTTTGCAATTGACCAAACTGGACTTTTGGATTGAAACAAAGAAATCAAGTGTTTTAATCAAGAACACTCAAGAACCAGTTGCCGAAGAAGACGCCAGAAAAGTTATGAAACACCCTAAGGAAAATCCAACCCTACAAGCCTAAAACAAGAAAGCAAGCAAGAAATGAAGGTAAAGAGGACACTAGGGCAGAGGGATTACCTGAGAGGGAAGAGAGAGACTGCCAAACTCAAAATGTTGAAAATTGCAGAAATGGTGGTTTGTTTGTTGAAAATCTAGAGAGAGAGAGGGCTTGGGCGCGAAGAAGAAGAAGAAGAAAGGGGAATAAAACTTCAAAAACCGTTTAAATACCTTAGTAATGAGTGGGCCCATTAACCAAGGCAGAGCACAGCCCACGAGGAGGGCATCATTAGGGCACAAAGTGCCAGGTCAAGTGTGCAACCGCCACACCTTGGAAACTGAAACAACGAGCATCTGCCTGGGTGTCACAACATCTTGGCAGGTGTCACTCATCAAATAGACCACACACTTGTCTCAAAAGCAACATTATCCCTCAGCCACCTCAGCATCATCTATGGCTAAGGGCTGGGGGGTGATTGATATACCCATATATACCCTCGGCCAGACCGAGGGCACCCTCCAATAAGACAAGCCCGAGATGGTCTCGTGACACTCCAAGGGGTCGATCCCTCATCAGGCCCAGACGACCCTCTAAGGGGCCGACCCTCCATCAGGCTCAGACGACCCTCCAAGGGGCCAACCCCTCATCAGGACCAAACGACCCTCCAAGGGGCCGACCCTCCATCAGGACCAGACGGACCTCTGAGGGGCTGACCCTCCATCAGGCTCAGACGACCCTCCGAGGGGCCGACCCCTCCTTAGGGCCAGACGGAGCTCTGAGGGTACGAAAGTATGAGGCCTAAATTGGGCCTGACTCACCATTAGAAGTAACTTTACAAGGGGTCGACCCTCCATCGGGCCCAGACGACCCTCCAAGGGGACGACCCTCCATCAGGATCAGACGACACTCCAAGGGGACGACTCCTCATTAGGCTCAGACGACCCTCCAAGGGGCCGACCCCTCATCAGGCCCAGACGACCCTCCATCAGGCCCCAACGACCCTCCGAGGGGTCGACCCTCCATCAGGCTCAGACGACCCTCCGAGGGGCCGACCCCTCGTCAGGGCCAGACGACCCTCTGAGGGTACGACAGTATGAGGTCTAAATTGGGCCTGACTGACTATCAGAAGGAACTTTGACCTCAGCCTCGTGTTACAGGCCGAGGGTGATGTCATCACAGCGCGTGGTTTGGGAGACGCGTGGAACAGTGCGCGTGAAGCTCACAGGACACGTGGAAGACCGTTACAACCGAATCACCCCCTCACATGGGGGAATATTATGTCATCATTTGGCATCTACAGGTGTCAGCAGGAGATTGGCTAAATCATCATTCACATGCACCATGCATACTTGGGGGGTATACTACACCCCCCAGGACCTATATATACTTGTCACCTACAACCCTACAAGGGGATGGAATAAGAATCATAACCCTAGCAAAAAACTCTGATTATACGCATAGTAACGAGAGAAAGTGAGATTCTGTGCATTTTATCCGAAGCCATTAGTGCCCATACTTAGTGGATCACACACTCACAGTGGATGTAGGCCAAATTGGCTGAACCACTATATATCATTGTCTTATTCCTCTTTTACTCATCTCCTTCTACATACTTATACACTTACATCTTTATGGCTGCCATGGTTACTACTGTTTGAGCTCATCATCACTTACCTGGTGGTGCTAGATTTCAGCATCATCAAACACCTCGCACGGGATTAATGTAACTTATAGGAACTGACCGCGTAATCCCGGGTCTCCTGGTTTGAGAATACGACGATAATTTGTAAAACTCAACAGTTAGACTTAAAAACAGGCCGTTAAAGGGTGAAAACCCAAACCAGCACCTAACTGACCCCGTAGAAGGCAAGAATACCTCACACGGGACCAATGTAACTTATAGGAACTCACCGCGTAGTCCCGGGTCTCCCAGTTTGAGAATACGACGATAATTTGTAAAAATCAACACTTAGACTTAAAAACTGGCAGTTAAAGGGTGAAAACCCAAACCAGCCCCCAAACGACCTCGTAGGAGGCACGAACACCTCACACGGGACCAATGTAACTTGTAGGAACAAACTGCGTAGTCCCGAGTCTCCCGGTTTGAGAGAATGACGATAATTTGCAAAAAACACACTTAGACTTAAAAACAGGCAGTAAAAGGTTGAAAACCCAAACCAGCCCCCAAACGACCCCGTAGGAGGCACGGACACCTCACACGAAACCAATGTAACTTGTAGGAACTAACCATGTAGTCCCAGGTCTCCTGGTTTGAGAATATGACGATAATTTGCAAAAAACACACTTAGAATTAAAAACAGGCCGTTAGAGGGTGAGAACCCAAACCAGCCACCAAATGACCCCGTAGGAGACACGAAAACCTCGCACGGGACCAATGTAACTTGTAAGAACTGGCCGCGTAGTCCTGGGTCATTCGGATTGAGAGCATGACAATAATTTGCAAAAACACACTTAGACTTAAAAACAGGTCATGAAAACACAAACTAGCCACCAAACAACCCCGTAGGATGCACGAACACCTCTCACGGGACCAATGTAACTTGTAGGAATTGACCGCGTAGTCCCGGGTCTCCCGGTTTGAGAGTATGACGATAATTTGTAAAAATCACACTTAGAGTTAAAAACAAGCTGTTAAAGGGTGAAAACCTAAACCAGCCCCCAAATGGACCCGTAAGAGGCACGAACACCTTGCACGGGACCAATGTAACTTGTAGGAACTGACCGCATAGTCCTGGATCTCCCTGTTTGAGAATATTATGATAATTTACAAAAATCAACACTTAAACTTAAAAACAGGCCGTTAAAGGGTGAGAGCCCAAACCAGCTCCCAAGCGACCCCATAGGAGGCACGAACACCTCGCACGGGACCAATGTTACTTGTAGAAACTAATCGCGTAGTCCTGGGTCTCCCGGTTTGAGAGTATGACGATAATTTGCAAAAAACACACTTAGACTTAAAAACAGGCCGTTAAAGGGTGAAAACCCAAACCAGCCCCGAAATGACCCCATAGGAGGCACTAACACCTCGCACGGGACCAATATAACTTGTAGGAAGTGACCGCGTAGTCCCGGGTCTCCCAGTATTAGAATACGATGATAATTTCAAAGAATCAACACTTAGACTTAAAAACAGGCCGTTAAAGGGTGAAAACCAAAACTAGCCATCTAACGACCCCATAGGAGGCACGAACACCTCGCACGGGACCAATGTAACTTGTAGGAACTAACCGTGTAGTCCCGAGTCTCCCGGTTTGAGAGTATGAATATAATTTTCAAAAAATACACTTAGACTTAAAAAAAGGCTATTAAAGGGTGAAAACCTGAACCAACCACCAAACGACCCCGTAGGAGGCACGAACACCTCGCACGAGACCAATGTAACTTATAGGAACTGGTCGCGTAGTCCCGGTTCTCCCGGTTTGAGAGTATGACGATAATTTGAAAAAATCCCACTTAGACTTAAAAACAGGCCGTTAAAGGGTGAAAACTGAAACCAGCCCCCAAACGACCCCGTAGGAGGCACAAACACCTCGCACGGGACCAATGTTACTTGTAGGAACTGATCGCGTAGTCCCGAGTCTCCCGGTTTGAGAATGTGATGATAATTTGTAAGAATCAACACTTAGACTTAAAAGAGGTCGTTAAAGGGTGAAAACCCAAACCAGCCCCCAGCTGACCCCGTAGGAGGCACGAACACCTCGCTCGAGACCAATGTAACTTTTAGGAACTGACCGTGTTGTCCCGAGTCTCCCGTTTTGAGAATATGACGATAATTTGCAAAAAACACACTTTGACTTAAAAATAGGGCGTTAAAGGGTGAAAACTCAAACCAGCCCCCAAATGACCCCGTAGGAGGCACGAACACCTCGCACGGGATCAATGTAACTTATAGGAACTGATCGCGTAGTCCCGGGTCTCCCGATTTGAGAATATGATGATAATTTGTAAGAATCAAGACTTAGACTTAAAACAGGCCGTTAAAGGGTGAAAACTCAAACCAACCCCCAAACGACCCCGGTGGTGGCACGAACACCTCGCACGGGACCAATGTAACTTGTAGGAAGTGACCGCGTAGTCTCGAGTCTCCCGGTTTGAGAATACGATGATAATTTGTAAGAATCAGCACTTAGACTTAAAAATAGGCCGTTAAAGGGTGAAAACCCAAACCAGGAGGCACGAACACCTCGTACGGGACCAATGTAAATTATAGGAACGGACCGCGTAGTCCAGGGTCTCCCAGTTTGAGAATACGGCGATAATTGGTAAGAATCAACACTTAGACTTAAAACAGGTCGTTAAAGGGTGAAAACCCAAACCCGCCCCTAACTGACCCCGTAGGAGGCACGAACACATCATACGGGACCAATGTAACTTGTAGGAACAAACCGCGTAGTCCGGGGTCTCCCGGTGTGAGAGTACGATGATAATTTGCAAAAAAACACACTTAGAATTAAAAACAGGCCGTTAAAGGGTGAAAACCCGAACCAGCCACCAAACGACCCCGTAGGAGGTACGAACACCTCGCACGGGACCAAAGTAACTTGTAGGAACTTGCCGCATAGTCCCGGGTCTCCCGATTTCAGAGCATGACGATAATTTACAAAAAACACACTTAGACTTAAAAACAGGCCGTGAAAACCCAAACCAGCCACCAAACGACCCCGTAGGAGGCACGAACACCTCGTACGGGACCAATGTAACTTGTAGGAACTCACCGCGTAGTCTCGGGTCTCCCGATTTGAGAGTATGACGATAATTTTCAAAAATCACACTTAAGACTTAAAAATAGGCCGTTAAAGGTCGATAACATAAACCAGCCCCCAAATGACCCCGTAGGAAGCACGAACACCTCGCACGGGATTAATGTAACTTGTAGGAACTGATCGCGTAGTCCCGAGTCTCCCAGTTTGAGAATACGATGATAATTTGTAAAAATCACCACTTAGACATAAAAACAACCCGTTAAAGGGTGAAAACCCAAACCATCCCCTAACTGACCCCGTAGAAGGCACGAACACCTCGCACGGGACCAATGTAACTTGTAGAAGATGATCGCGTAGTCCCGGGTCTCCCGATTTGAGAATACGACGATAATTTCCAAAAATGAACACTTAGACTTAAAAACTGGACGTTAAAGGGTGAAAACCCAAACTAGCCCCCAAACGACCCCGTAGGAGGCACGAACACCTCGCATGGGACCAATGTAACTTGTAGGAACTGACTGCGTAGTCCCGGGTCTCTCGGCTTGAGAGTATGATGATAATTTGCAAAAAACACATTCAGACTTAAAAATAGGCCGTTAAAGGGTGAAAACTCGAACCAGCCACCAAATGACGCCGTAGGAGGCACGAACACCTCGCACGGGACCAATGTTACTTGTAGGAACTGACCGCGTAGTCTCGGGTCTCCCGATTTGAGAGAATAACGATAATTTGTAAAAAAACAAAATTAGAATTAAAAACAGGCCGGTAAAGGGTGAAAACACAAAACAGCCCCCAAACGACCCGGTAGGAGGCACGAACACCTCACATGGGACCAATGTAACTTGTAGGAACTAACCGAGTAGTCCGGGTTCTCCCAATTTGAGAGTATGACGAGAATTTGCAAAAAATACACTTAAACTTAAAAACCGGCCGTTAAAGGGTGAAAATCCAAACCATCCCCCAAACGACCCCGTAGGAGGCACAGACACCTTGCACGGGACCAATGTAACTTGTAGGAATCGGTCGCATAGTCCCGGGTCTCCCGATTTGAGAATATGTCGATAATTTGCCAAAAACACACTTAGACTTAAAAACAGGACGTTAAAGGGTGATAACTCAAACTAGCCCCCAAATGACCCTGTAGGAGGCACGAACACCTCGTACGGGACCAATGTATCTTGTAGGAAGTGACCGCGTAGTCTCGGGTCTCCCGGTTTGAGAATACAATGATAATTTCTAAGAATCAACACTTAGACTTACAAACCGGTCGTTAAAGGGTGAAAACCCAATCTAGCCCCCAACATACTCTGTAGGAGGCACGAGCACCTCGCATGGGACCAATGTAACTTGTAGGGACTGACGACGTAGTCCCGGGTCTCCCGGTTTGAGAGAATGACGTTAATTTGCAAAAATCACACTTAGACTTAAAAATAGATTGTTAAAGGATGAAAACCCAAACCAGCCCCCAAACGACCCCGTAGGAGGCACGAACACCTCACACGGGACCAATGTAACTTGTAGGAACTAACCGTGTAGTCCCGAGTCTCCCAATTTGAGAGTTTGACGATAATTTGAAAAAAACGCACTTAGACTTAAAGACAAGATGTTAAAGGGTGAAAAACCGAACTAGCCACGAAACGACCCCGTAGGAGGCACGAACACCTCGCACAGGTCCAACGTAACTTGTAAGAACTGGCCGCGTAGTCCTAGGTCACCCGGATTGAGAGCATGATGATAACGTGCAAAAAACAAACTTAGACTTAAAAACTGGTCGTGAAAACCCAAACCATCCACCAAACGACCCCGTAGGAGGCACTAACACCTCGCACGGGACCGATCTAACTTGTAGGAACTGACCGCTTAGTCCCGGGTCTCCCGATTTAAGTGTATTACGATAATTTGCAAAAATCACCCTTCGACTTAAAAACAAGCTGTTAAAGGGTGAAAACCTAAACCAGCCCCTAAACGGACCCTTAAGAGGCACGAACACCTCGCACGGGACCAATGTAACTTGTAAGAACTGACCGCATAGTCCTGGGTCTCCCCATTTGAGAATATTACGATAATTTGTAAAAAACACTCTTAGACTTAAAAACAGGTCGTTAATGGGTGAAAACATGAACCAGCCACCAAATGACCCCGTAGGAGGCACGAACACCTCGAACAGGACCAATGCAACTTGTAGGAACTGACCGCATAGTCCCGGGTCTCCCGATTTGAGAATATGATGATAATTTGCAAAAAAAACACACTTAGACTTAAAAATAGGCCGTTAAAGGGTGAAATCCCAAACCAGCCCCCAACTGGCCCCGTAGGAGCCACAAACACCTTGCACGGGACCAATGTAACTTGTAGGAACTGACTCGCGTAGTCCCGGGTCTCCCCCTTTGAGAGAATGACGATAATTTGTAAAAAACACACTTAGACTTAAAAACAGGCCGTTAAAGGGTGAAAACCCAAACCAGCCCCCAAACGACCCCATAGGAGGCACGAACACCTCGCACGGGACCAATGTAACTTGTGGGAACTAACCGTGCAGTCCCGAGTCTCCCGATTTGAGAGTATGATGATAATTTGCAAAAAACACACATAGACTTAAAAACAGGCCATTAAAGTGTGAAAACCTTAACCAGCCAACAAACGACCCCGTAGGAGGCACGAACACCTCGCACGGGACCAATGTAACTTGTAGGAACTGGCCGCGTAGTCTCTGGTCTTCCGATTTGAGAGCATGACGATAATTTGCAAAAAATCCACTTAGACTTATAAATAGGTCGTGAAAACCCAAACCAGCCACCAAACGACCCCATAAGAGGCACGAACACCTCGCACGGGACCAATGTAACTTGTAAGAACTGACCGCGTAGTCCCTGGTGTCCCGGTTTGTGATTATGATGATAATTTGCAAAAATCACACTTAGACTTAAAAACAGGCCGTTAAAGGGTGAAAACCCAAACCAACCCCAAAATGACCCTGTAGGAGGCACGAACACCTCGCACGGGATTAATGTAACTTATAGGAACTCACCGCGTAGTCCCGGGTCTCCTAGTTTGAGAATACGATGATAATTTGTAAAAATCAACACTTAGACTTAAAAATAGGCCGTTAAAGGGTGAAAACCAAAACCAACCCCTAACTAACCCCGTCGAAGGCACGAACACCTCACATGGGACCAATGTAACTTACAGGAACTGACCGCGTAGTCCCGGGTCTCCCGATTTGAGAATACAACGACAGTTTGTAAAAATCAACACCTAGACTTAAAAGCAGGCCGTTAAAGGGTGAAAACCCAAACCAACCCCCAAACGACCTCGTAGGAGGCACGAACACCTCGCACGGGACCAATGTGACTTGTAGGAACAAACCGCGTAGTATCGGGTCTCTCGATTTGAGAGAATGACGATAATTTAAAAAAAACACACTTAGACTTAAAAACAGGCCGTTAAAGGGTGAAAACTCAAACCAGCCCCCAAACGACCCCGTAGGAGGCACGACCACCTCACATGGGACCAATGTAACTTGTAGGAAGTAACCGTGTAGTCCCAGGCCTCCCGGTTTGAGAGTATGATGATAATTTGCAAAAAACACACTTAGAATTAAAAAGAGGCCGTTAAAGGGTGAAAACCCGAACCAGCCACCAAACGACCCCGTAGGAGGCACGAACACCTCGCACGGGACCAATGTAACTTGTAAGAACTGGTCGCGTTGTTCCGGGTCAACCCGATTGAGAGCATGACGATAATTTTCAAAAACACACTTAGACTTGAAAACAGGTCGTGAAAACCCAAACCAGCAACCATACGACCCCGTAGGATGCACGAACACCTCTCACGAGACCAATGTAACTTGTAGGAACTGAATGCGTAGTCCCGGGTCTCCCGATTTGAGAGTATGATGATAATTTGTAAAAATCACACTTAGACTTAAAAACAAGCTGTTAAAAGGTGAAAACCTAAACCACCCCCCAAACGGACCAGTAAGAGGCACGAACACCTCGTACGGGACCAATGTAACTTGTAGGAACTGACCGCGTAGTCCCGGATCTCCCTGCTTGAGAATATTACGATAATTTGCAAAAATCAACACTTAAACTTAAAAACTGGCCATTAAAGGGTGAGAACCGAAACCAGCTCCCAAGCGACCCCGTAGGAGGCACGAACACCTCGCACGGGACCAATGTAACTTGTAGGAAATGACAACGTAGTCCCGGGTCTCTCGGTTTGAGTGTATGAGGATAATTTGAAAAAAAAAACACTTAGACTTAAAAACAGGCCGTTAAAGGGTGAAAACCCGAACCAGCCGCCAAAATGACCCCGTAGGAGGCACGAACACCTCGCACGAGGCCAATGTAACTTGTAGAAACTCATCGCATCGTCCCGGGTCACTCGGTTTGAGAATATGACGATAATTTACAAAAACACACTTAGAGTTAAAAACAGGCCGTTAAAGGGTGAAAACTCAAACCAGCCACGAAACGACCCCATAGGAGGCACGAACACCTCACACGGGACAAATGTAACTTGTAGGAAGTGACCGCGTAGTCCCGGGTCTCCCAGTTTTAGAATACGATGATAATTTCTAAGAATCAACACTTAGACTTAAAAACAGGTCGTTAAAGGGTGAAAACTCAAACCAGCCCCCAAACGACCCCGTAGGAGGCACGGACACCTCGCACGGGACCAATGTAACTTATAGGAACTGACCGCGTAGTCCCGGGTCTCCCGGTTTGAGAATACGATGATAATTTGTAAGAATCAAGACTTAGACTTAAAACAGGCCGTTAAAGGGTGAAAACCCAAACCAGCCCCCAACTGACCCCGTAGGAGGTACAAACACCACGCACGGGACCAATGTCACTTATAGAAACTGACCGCGTAGTCCCGGGTCTCCCGGTTTGAGAATTCGACGATAATTTGTAAGAATTAACACTAAGATTTAAAACAGGCCGTTAAAGGGTGAAAACCCAAACCAGCCCCCAACTGACCCCGTAGGAGCCACGAACACATCATACGGGACCAATGTAACATGTAGGAACTAACCGCGTAGTCCAGGGTCTTCCGGTTTGAGAGTACGATGATAATTTGCAAAAAACACACCTAGACTTACAAACAGGCCGTTAAAGGGTGAAAACCTGAACCAGCCATCAAACGCCCCCGTAGGAGGCACGAACACCTCGCACGGGACCAATGTAACTTGTAAGAACTGGTTGCGTAGTCTCGGGTCACCCAGATTGAGAGCATGATGATAATTTGTAAAAAACACACTTAGACTTAAAAATAGGTCGTGAAAACCCTAACCAGCCACCAAACGACCCCGTAGGAGGCGCGAACACCTCGCACGGGACCAATGTAACTTGTAGCAACTGACCGCATAGTCCCGGGTCTCCCGGTTTGAGAGTATGACGATAATTTTCAAAAATTACGCTTAGAATTAAAAATAGGTCGTTAAAGGGTGACAACATAAACCAGCCCCAAATGACCCCGTAGGAGGCACGAACACCTCGCACGAGATTAATGTAAGTTGTTGGAACTGATCGCGTAGTCCTGAGTCTCCTGGTTTGAGAATACGATGATAATTTGTAAAAATCTAAAAACAAGCCGTTAAAGGGTGAAAACCCAAACCAGCCCCTAACTGACCCCGTAGAAGGCACGAACACCTCGCACGGGATGAATGAAACTTGTAGAAACTAATCGCGTAGTCCCAGGTCTCCCGGTTTGAGAATACGACGGTAATTGGTAAAAATGAACACTTAGACTTAAAAACTAGCCGTTAAAGGGTGAAAACCCAAACTAGCCTCCAAACGACCCCGTAGGAGGCACGAACTCCTCGCACGGGACCAATGTACGTTATAGGAACTAACCGCGTACTCCCGGGTCTCTCGGCTTGAGAGTATGATGATAATTTGCAAAAAACACACATAGACTTAAAAATAGATCGTTAAAGGGTGTAAACTCGAACCAGTCACCAAATGACGTCGTAGGAGGCACGAACACCTCGTACGGGACCAATGTAGCTTGTAGGAACTAACCGCGTAGTCCCGGGTCTCCCGGTTTGAGAGAATGACGATAATTTGTAAAAAATACAATTAGAAATAAAAACAGGCCGTTAAAGGGTGAAAACCAAAACCAGCCCCCAAACGACCCCGCAGGAGGCACGAACACCTCACACGGGACCAATGTAATTTGTAGTAACTAATCGAGTAGTCCGAGGTCTCCCGATTTGAGAGTATGACGATTATTTGCAAAAAACACACTTAAACTTAAAAATTGGTCGTTAAAGGGTGAAAACCCGAACCAGCAAACGACCCTGTAGGAGGCACGAACACCTCGCACGGGACCAATGTAACTTGTAAGAACTGGCCACGTAGTCCCGGGTCTCTCGGATTGAGAGCATGGCGATAATTTGCAATAAACACACTTAGACTTAGAAACAGTTCGTGAAAACCCAAACCAGCCACCAAACGACCCCGTAGGAGGCACGAACACCTCGCACGGGACCAATGTAACTTGTACTAACTGACCGTGTAGTTCTCGGTCTCCAGATTTGAGAAAATGATGATAATTTGCAAAAAACACATTTAGACTTAAAAACAATTCGTTAAAGGGTGAAAACCCAAACCAGACCCCGAACGACCCCGTAGGAGGCACGAACACCTCGCACGGGACCAATATAACTTGTAGGAACTAACCGTGTAGTCCCGGATCTCCCGGTTTGAGAGTATGACGATAATTTGAAAAAAACACACTTAGCCTTAAAAATTGGCCGTTAAAGGGTGAAATCCAAAACCAGCCACCAAACGACCCCGTAGGAGACACGAACACCTCGCACGAGACCAATGTAACTTTTGGGAACTGGCCGCGTTGTTCCGGGTCTCTCGGTTTCAGAGCATGACGATAATTTGCAAAAAACACCCTTAGACTTAAAACAGGTAGTTAAAACCCAAACCAGCCACCAAACGACCCCGTAGAAGGCACGAACACCTCGCACGGGACCAATGTAACTTGTAGGAACTGATCGCGTAGTCCCAGATCTCCCGGTTTGAGAGTTTGACGATAATTTGCAAAAATCACACTTAGACTTAAAAACAGGTCGTTAAAGGGTGAAAACATAAACCAGCCCACAAATGACCCCGTAGGAAGCACGAACACCTCGCACAAGATTAATGTAACTTGTAGAAACTGACCGCGTAGACCCGAGTCTCCCAGTTTTAGAATACGACGATAATTAGTAAAAATCTACACTTAAACTTAAAAATAGGCCGTTAAAGGGTGAAAACCCAAACCAACCCCTTACTGACCCCGTAGAAGGCACGGACACCTCGCATGGGACCAATGTAACTTATAGGAACTAACCACATAGTCCCAGGTCTCCTGATTTGAGAATACGTAGATAAATGGTAAAAATCAACACTTAGACTTAAAAACAGGTAGTTAAAGGGTGAAAACCCAAACCAGTCCCCAATGGATCCCGTAGGAGGCATGAACACCACGCACGGGACCAATGTAACTTGTAGGAACTGACCGCGTAGTCCCGGGTCTCCCGGCATGAGAGTATGATGATCATTTGCAAAAAACACACTTAGACTTAAAAATAGGCCGTTAAAGGGTGAAGACACGAACCACCCACCAAATGACGTCGTATGAGGCACGAACACTTAGCACGAGACCAATGTAACTTGTAGGAACTGATTGCGTAGTCCCGGGTCTCCCGATTTTAGAGAATGACGATAATTTACAAAAAACAAACTTAGACTTAAAAACAGGTCGTTAAAGGATGAAAAACCGAACCAGCCACCAAACGACCCCGTAGGAGGCACGAACACCTCGCACGGGACGAATGTAACTTGTATAAACTGGTCGCGTAGTCCCGGGTCTCCCGATTTTAGAGCAAGATGATAATTTGCAAAAAACACACTTTGACTTAAAAACAGGTCGTGAAAACAAAAACCAGCCACCAAATGACCCTGTAGGAGGCACGAACACGTCGCATGGGACCAATGTAACTACTAGGAACTGACCGCGTAGTCCCGGGTCTCTCGGTTTGAGAGTATGACGATAATTTACAAAAATCAGACTTAGACTAAAAAATAGGCCGTTAAAGGGTGATAACATAAACCAGCCCCCAAATGACCCCGTAGGAGGCACGAACACCTCGCACGGGATTAATGTAAGTTTAGGAACTCACCACGTAGTCCCGAGTCTCCCGGTTTGAGAATACGATGATAATTTGTAAAAATCATCACTTAGACTTAAAAAGAAGCCGTTAAAGGGTGAAAATCCAAACCAGCCTCTAACTGTCCCCGTAGAAGGCCCGAACACCTCTTACGGGACCAATGTAACTTGTAGAAACTGATGGCGTAGTCTCAGGTCTCCCGGTTTGAGAATACGATGATAATTTGTAAAATTCAACACTTAGACTTAAAAACAGGCCGTTATAGGGTGAAAACTCGAACCAACCACCAAATGACGCTGTAGGAGGGACGAACACCTCGCACGGGACCAAATGTAACTTGTAGGAACTGATCGCGTAGTCCCGGGTCTCCCGATTTGAGAGAATGACGAGAATTTGTAAAAACCACAATTAGAATTAAAAATAGGTCGTTAAAGGGTGAAATCCCAAACCATCCCCCAAACGACCCCATAGGAGGCACGAACACCTCACATGGGACCAATGTAACTTGTAGGAACTAACCGAGTATTCCAGGGTCTCCCGATTTGAGAGTATGCCGATAATTTGCAAAAAACACACTTAAACTTAAAAACCGGCCGTTAAAGGGTGAAAACCCGAACCAACCACCAAACGACCCCGTAGGAGGCACGAACACCTCGCACGGGACCAATGTAACTTGTAAGAACTGGCCGCGTAGTCCCGGGTCTCACGAACTGAGAGAATGATGATAATTTGCAAAAAACACACTTATACTTAAAAATAGGCCGTTAAAGGGTGAAAACCCAAACCAGCCACCAAACGACCCCGGAGGAGGCACGAACACCTTGCACGGGACCAATGTAACTTGAAGGAACTGACCGTGTAGTGCCTGGTCTCCCGATTTCAAAATACATGGATAATTTGTAAAAATCAACACTTTGACTTAAAAATAGGCTGTTAAAGAGTGAAAACCCAAACCAGCCCCCCAATAACCCCGTAGGAGGCACGAACACCTCGCACGGGACCAATACAACTTGTAAGAACTAACCGTGTAGTCCCGGATCTCCCGGTTTGAGAGTATAATGATAATTTGTAAAAAAACATACTTAGACTTAAAAATAGGCCGTTAAAAGGTGAAAACCCAAACCAGCCACCAAACGACCCCATAAGAAACACGAACACCTCGACACGGGACCATTGTAACTTGTAGGAAGTGACCGCGTAGTCCCGAGTCTCTCCGTTTCAGAGCATGATGATAATTTGCAAAAAACACACTTAGACTTAAAAACAGGTCGTGAAAACCCTAACCAACCACCAAACGACCCCGTACGAGGCACGAACACCTCACACGGGACCAATGTAACTTTTAGAAACTGACCGCGTAGTCCCGGGTCTCCTGATTTGAGTGAATGATGATAATTTGCAAAAAAACACACTTAGACTTAAAAACAGGCCGTTAAAGGGTGAAAACCCAAACCAGCCACCAAACGACCCCGAAGGAGGCACGAACACCTCGCACGGGACCATTGTAACTTATAGGAACTGACTGCGTAGTCTCGGGTCTCCCGATTTGAGAGTATGGCAATAATTTGCAAAAATCACACTTAGACTTAAAAGCAGGCCGTTAAAGGGTGAAAAACCAAACCAGCCCCCAAACGACCCCGTAGGAGGCACGAACACCGCGCACGGGACCAATGTAACTTATAGGAAATGGGCACGTAGTCTCAGATCTCCCGGTTTGAGAGCATGTGGATAATTTGGAAAAAACACACTTAGACTTAAAAATAGGTCGTAAAAAACCAAACCAGCCCCCAAACGACCCCGTAGGAGGCACGAACATCTCGCACCTTACCAATGTAACTTGTAGGAACTGATCGCGTAGTCCCGGGTCTACCGGTTTGAGAGTATGACGATAATTTGCAAAAATTACACTTAGACTTAAAAACAGGCCGTTAATGGGTGAAAACCCAAACTAGCCCCCAAAACGACCCCGTAGGAGGCACGTACACCTCGCACGGGACTAATGTAACTTGTAAGAACCGACCGCGTAGTCTCGGGTCTCCCTGTTTGAGAGTTTGACGATAATTTGTAGAAAACACAATTAGACTGAAAAATAGGCCGTTAAATGGTGAAAACCCGAACCAGCCACCAAACGACCCCCTAGGAATCACGAACACCTCGTACGTTACCCATGTAACTTGTAGGAACTGACCGCGTTATCCCAAGTCTCCCCGTTTGAGAGTATGCCGATAATTTGCAAAAAACACACTTAGACTTAAAAATAGGCCGTTAAAGGGTTAAAACCCGAACCAGCCACCAAATGACCCCGTAGGAGGCACAAACACCACGCACGGGACCAATGTAACTTGTAGGAACTGACCGCGTAGTCTCGGGTCTCCCGGTTTGAGAGTATGATGATAATTTGCAAAAATCACACTTAGACTTAAAAGCAGGTCGTAAATGGGTGAAAACCCAAACCGACCCCCAAACGACCCTGTAGGAGGCACGAACACCTCGCACGGGACCAATGTAACTTGTAATAACTGACCCCGTAGTTCCGGGTCTATCGATTTGAGAATACGACGATAATTTGCAAAAATCACACTTAGACTTAAAAACAGGCCGTTAAAGGGTGAAAACCCAAACCAGCCCCCAAACGACCCCGTAAGAGTCACGAACACCTCGCACGTTACCAATGTAACTTGTAGGAACTGACCGCATAGACCCGGGTCTCCCGGTTTGAGAGTAAGACGATAACTTGCAAAAATCACACTTAGACTTAAAAACATGACGTTAAAGGGTGAAAACCCAAACCAGCCCCCAAACGACCCCGTAGAAGGCTCGAACACCTCGCACAGGACCAATGTATCTTGTAGGAACTGACCGCGTAGTCCCGAGTCTCCCGGTTTGAGAGTATGACGAAAATTTGTAAAAATCACACTTAGACTTAAAAACATGTCGTTAAAGGGTGAAAACCCAAACCAGCACCCAAACGACCCCATAGAAGGCATGAACACCTCGCACGGGACCAATGTAACTTGTAGGAACATACCGCGTAGTCCCGGGTCTCCCGATTTGAGAGTATGACAATAATTTGCAAAAATCACTCTTAGACTTAAAAACAGGCCGTTAATTGGTGAAAACCCAAACCAGCCCCCAAACGACATCGTAGGAGGCACGAAAACCTCGTACGGGACCAATATAACTTGTAGGAATTGACCGTGTAGTTCCGAGTCTCCCGGTTTGAGAGTATGACGATAATTTGCAAAAAACACACTTAGACTTAAAAAGAGGCCGTTAAAGGGTGAAAACCCAAACCAGCCCACAAACGACCCCATAGAAGGCATAAACACCTCGTACGGGACCAATGTAACTTGTAGGAACTGACCGCGTAGTCCCGGGTCTCTCGGATTGAGAGCATGGCGATAATTTACAATAAACACACTTAGACTTAGAAACAGTTCGTGAAAACCCAAACCAGCCACCAAACGACCCCGTAAGAGGCACCAACACCTCGTACGGGACCAATGTAACTTGTAGGAACTGACCGTGTAGTCCCGGATCTACCGGTTTGAGAGTATGACGATAATTTGCAAAAAAATACTCTTTGACTTAAAAAAAGCCGTTAATGGGTGAAAACCCAAACCAGCCACCAAATGACCCCGTAAGAGGCACGAACACCTCGCACAGGACCAATGTAACTTGTAGGAACTGACCGCATAGTCCCGGGTCTCCCGATTTGAGAATAAGATTATAATTTGCAAAAAACACTCTTAGACTTAAAAACAGGCCGTTAAAGGGTGAAAACTCAAACCAGCCCCAAACGACCCCGTAGGAGGCACAAACACCTCACACGGGACTAATGTAACTTGTAGGAAGTGATCGCGTAGTCCCGGGTCTCCCGGTTTGAGAATACGACGATAATTTGTAAGAATCAACACTTAGACATAAAAACAGGCCGTTAAAGCGTGAAAACCCAAACCAGCCCCCAACTGACCTAGTAGAAGGCACGAACACCTCGCACGGGACCAATGTAACTTGTAGGAACTGACCGCGTAGTCCCAGGTCTCCCGATTTGAGAATACGAAAATATTTTCTAAAAATCAACTCTTAGACTTAAAAACCGATCGTTGAAGGCTGAAAACCCAAACTAGCCCCCAATTGACCCCGTAGGAGGCACGAAGACCTCGCATGGGACCAATGTAACTTATAGGAACTGGCTGCGTAGTCCCGGGTCTCCCGGTTTGAGAGAATGACGATAATTTGGAAAAAACACACTTAGACTTAAAAACAGACCGTTAAAGGGTGAAAACCCAAACTAGCCCCCAAACGACCCCGTAGGAGGCACGAACACCTCACAGGGGACCAATGTAACTTGTAGGAACTAACCGTGTAGTCCTGAGTCTCCTGATTTGAGAGTATGAAGATAATTTGCAAAAAACACACTTTGACTTAAAAAAGGACGTTAAAGGGTGAAATCCCAAACCAACCACCAAACGACCCCGTAGGAGGCACGAACACCTCGCACGGGACTAATGTAACCTGTAAGAACTGGCCGCGTAGTCCCTGGTCACCCGGACTGAGAGCATGATGATAATTTACAAAAAACACACTTAGACTTAAAAATAGGTCGTGAAAACCCAAACCAACCCCCAAACGACCACGTAGGAGGCACGAACACCTCACACGGGTCCAGTGTAACTTGTAGGAACTGACCGCATAGTCCCGGGTCTACCGGTTTGAGAGTATGACGATAATTTGCAAAAAAGCACTCTTAGACTTAAGAACAGGCCGTTAAAGGGTGAAAACCCAAACCAGCCCCCAAACGACCCCATAGAAGGCACAAACACCTCGCACGGGACCAATGTAACTTGTAGGAACTGACCGCGTAGTCTCGGGTCTCCCAGTTTGAGAGTATGACAATTATTTGCAAAAATCACACTTAGACTTAAAAGCAGGTCGTAAATTTGTGAAAACCCAAACCAACCCCCAAACGACCCTGTAGGAGGCAAGAACACCTCGCACGTGACCAATATAACTTGTAGGAACTGACCGCGTAGTCCCGGGTCTCCCGGTTTGAGAATAAGATGATAATTTGTAAAAATCACACTTAGACTTAAAAACATGCCGTTAAAGGGTGAAAACCCAAACGAGCGCCCGAACGACCCCGTAAGAGGCACGAACACCTCGCACGTTACCAATGTTACATATACGAACTGACCGCGTAGTCCCGGGTCTCCCGGTTTGAGAGTAAGACGATAATTTGCAAAAATCACACTTAGACTTAAAAACATGCCGTTAAAGGGTGAAAACCCAAACCAGTCCCCAAACGTCCCCATAGAAGGCACGAACACCTCGCACGAGACCATTGTAACTTGTAGGAACTGATCGCGTAGTCCCGGGTCTCCCTGTTTGAGAGTATGACAATAATTTGCAAAAATCACACTTACACTTAAAAACAGACCGTTAATGGGTGGAAGCCCAAACCAGCCCCCAAACGACCCTATAGGAGGCACGAACACCTCGCACGGGACCAATATAACTTGTAAGAATTGACCGCGTAGTCCCGGATCTCCCGTTTGAGAATACGATGATAATTTGTAACAATCAACACTTAGACTTAAAATAGGCCGTTAAAGGGTGAAAACCCAAACCAGCCCCCAACTGACCCCATTGGAGGCACGAACACATCATACGGGACCAATGTAACTTGTAGGAACTAACCGCATCGTTTGGGGTCTCCTGGTTTGAGAGTACGACGATAATTTGCAAAAAAACACACTTAGAATTAAAAACAGGGCGTTAAAGACTGAAAACCCGAACCAGTCACCAAACGCCCTCGTAGGAGGCACGAACACCTCGCACGGGACCAATGTAACTTGTAAGAACTGGCTGCGTAGTCCCGGGTCACCCGGATTGAGAGCATGATGTTAATTTGCAAAAAACACACTTAGACATAAAAATAGGTCGTGAAAACTCAAACCATCCACCAAACGACCCCGTAGGAGGCACGGACACCTCGCACAGGACCAATGTAACTTGTAGGAACTGACCGCGTAGTCCCGGGTCTCCCGGTTTGAGAGTATGACGATAATTTGCAAAAATCACGCTTAGAATTAAAAATATGTCATTAAAGGGTGACAACATAAACTAGCCCCAAATGACCCCGTAGGAGGCACGAACACCTCGCACGGAACCCATGTAACTTTTAAGAACTGACCGCGTAGTCCCAGGTCTCCCGGTTTGAGAGTATGACGATAATTTGCAAAAATCACGTTTATAATTAAAAATAGGGCGTTAAAGGGTGAAAACTCAAACCAGCCCCCAACTGACCCCGTAGGAGGCAGGAACACCTCGCACAAGATGAATGTAACTTTTTGGAACTGATCGTGTAGTCCCGAGTCTCCCGGGTTGAGAATACGATGTTAATTTGTAAAAATCATCACTTAGACTTAAAAACAAGTCGTTAAAGGGTGAAAACCCAAACCAGCCCCTAACTGACCCCGTAGAAGGCACGAACACCTCGCATGGGACCAATGTGACTTGTAGAAACTGATCGCGTAGACCCAGGTCTCTCGGTTTGAGAATACGATGATAATTTGTAAAAATGAACACTTAGACTTAAAAACTGGCCGTTAAAGGGT
The DNA here is from genome assembly GCA_949130495.1 of Sambucus nigra. NCBI lineage: Eukaryota > Viridiplantae > Streptophyta > Magnoliopsida > Dipsacales > Adoxaceae > Sambucus > Sambucus nigra. Next base: position 32,380,586 of record OX422224.1, on the reverse strand, counting down.
GAAAACCCAAACTTGCCTCCAAACGACCCCGTAGGAGGCACGAACACCTCGCACGGGACCAATGTAACTTGTAGGAACTGACCGCGTAGTCCCGGGTCCCTCGGCTTGAGACTATGACGATAATTTGCAAAAAACACACTTACAATTAAAAATAGCCCGTTAAAGGGTGAAAACTCGAACCAACCACCAAACGCCCCAGTAGAAGGCACCAACACCTCGCACGGGACCAATATAACTTGTAAGAACTAGCTGCGTAGTCCCGGGTCACACGGATTGAGAGCATGATGATAATTTGCAAAAAACACACTTAGACTTAAAAATAGGTCGTGAAAACCTAAACCAGCCACCAAACGACCCCGTAGGAGGCACAAACACCTCGCACGGGACCAATGTAACTTGTAGGAACTGACCGCGTAGTCCCGGGTCACCCGGTTTAAGAGTATGACGACAATTTGCAAAAATCACGTTTAGAATTAAAAATAGGTCGTTAAAGGGTGATAACATAAACCATCCCCCAAATGACCCCGTAGGAGGCACGAACACCTCGCACGGGATTAATGTAACTTGTTGGGACTGATCGCGTAGTCCCGAATCTCCCGATTTGAGAATATGATGATAATTAGTAAAAATCATCACTTAGACTTAAAAACAAGTCGTTAAAGGGTGAAAATCCAAACCAGACCCTAACTGACCCTGTAGAAGGCACGAACACCTCGCACGGGACCAATGTAACTTGTAGAAACTGATCGCGTAGTCCCAGGTCTCCCGGTTTGAGAATACGATGATAATTTGTAAAAATGAACACTTAGACTTAAAAACTGGCCGTTAAAGGGTGAAAACCAAAACTAGCCTCCAAACGACCCTTTAGGAGGCACGAACACCTCGCACGGGACCAATGTAACTTGTAGGAATTGACCTCGTAGTCCCGGGTCCCTCGGCTTGAGAGTATGAAGATAATTTGTAAAAAATACACTTAGACTTAAAAATAGGTCATTAAAGGGTGTAATCTCAAACCAGCCACCAAATGACGCCGTAGGAGGCACGAACACCTCGTACGGGACCAATGTAACTTGTAGGAACTGACCGCGTAGTCCCGGGTCTCCCGGTTTGAGAGAATGACGAAAATTTGTAAAAACACAATTAGAATTAAAAATAGGCCGTTAAAGGGTGAAAACATAAACCAGCCCCCAAACGACCCCGTAGGAGGCACGAACACCTCACACAGGACCAATGTAAGTTGTAGTAACTAATCGAGTAGTCCGGGGTCTCCCGATTTGAGATTATGACGATAATTTGCAAAAAACACACTAAAACTTAAAAACCGACCATTAAAGGGTGAAAATCCGAACCATCAACCAAACGACCCCGTAGGAGGCACGAACACCTCGCACGGGACAAATGTAACTTGTAAGAACTGGTCGCGTAGTCCCGGGTCTTTCGGATCGAGAGCATGGCGATAATTCGCAACAAACACACTTAGACTTAGAAACAGTTGATGAAAACCCAAACCAGCCACCAAACGACCCCGTAGGAGGCACGAACACCTCGCACGGGACCCATGTAACTTGTAGGAACTGACTGCGTAGTCCCAGGTCTCCCGATTTGAGAGAATGATGATAATTTACAAAAAACACATTTAGACTTAAAAATAGGTCGTTAAAGGGTGAAAACCCAAACCAGCCCCCAAACGACCCGGTAGGAGGCACGAACACCTCGCACGAGACCAATATAACTTGTAGGAACTAACCGTTTAGTCCCGGATCTCCCAGTTTGAGAGTATGACGATAATTTGAAAAAAACACACTTAGACTTAAAAATAGGCCGTTTAAGGGTGAAAACCCAAACCAGCCACCAAACGACCCCGTAGGAGACCCGAACACCTCGCACGAGACTAATGTTACTTGTAGGAACTGGTCGCGTAGTCCCGGGTCTCTCGGTTTCAGAGCATGACGATAATTTGCAAAAAACACACTTAGAATAAAAATAAGTCGTGAAAACCCAAACCAGCCACCAAACGACCCCGTAGAAGGCACGAACACCCCGCACGTGATCAATGTAACTTGTAGGAACTGACCGCGTAGTCCCGAGTCTCCGGGTTTGAGAGTATGATGATAATTTACAAAAATCACACTTAGACTTAAAAACAGGCCGTTAAAGGGTGAAGACCCAAACCAACCCCTTACTGACCCCGTAGAAGGCACGGACAGCTCGCACGGGAATAATATAACTTATAGGAACTGACCACATAGTCCTGGGTCTCACGATTTGAGAATACGTAGATAATTTGTAAAAATAAAGACTTAGACTTACAAACAGGTCGTTTAAGGGTGAAAACCCAAACCAGTCCCCAATGGATCCCGTAGGAGACACGAACACCTCGCACGGGACCAATGTAGCTTGTAGGAACTGACCGCGTAGTCCCGGGTCTCCCGGCTTGAGAGTATGATGATCATTTGCAAACAACACACTTAGACTTAATAATAGGCCGTTAAAGGGTGAAAACACGAACCAACCACCAAATGACGGCGCATGAGGCACGAACACCTGACACGGGACCAATGTAACTTGTAGGAACTGACCGCGTAGTCCCGGGTCACCCGATTTGAGAGAATGACGATAATTTACAAAAAAATACACTTAGACTTAAAAATAGGCCGTTAAAGGTTGAAAACTCGAACCAGGCACCAATAGACCCCGCAGGAGGCACGAACACCTCGCACGGGACCAATGTAACTTGTAGGAACTGACCGCGTAGTCCCGGGTCTCCAGATTTGAGAGAATGACGATAATTTGTAAAAACACAATTAGAATTAAAAACAGGCCGTTAAAGGGTGAAAACACAAACCAGCCCCCAAACAACCTCGAAGGAGGCACGAACACCTCACACGGGACCAATGTAACTTGTAGTAACTAATCGAGTAGTCCGGGGTCTCCCGATTTGTGAGTATGACGCTAATTTGCAAAAAACACACTTAAACTTAAAAACCGACCGTTAAAGGGTGAAAATCCGAACCAGCCACCAAACGACCTCGTAGGAGGCACGAACACCTCGCACGGGACCAATGGAAGTTGTAAGAACTGGTCGCATAGTCCCGGGTCTCCCGGATTGAGAGCATGGCGATAATTTGTAACAAACACACTTAGACTTAGAAAAAGTTCATGAAAACCCAAACCAGCCACCAAACGACCCCGTAGGAGGCACGAACACCTCGCCGGGACCCATGTAACTTTTAGGAACGCACTGCGTAGTCCCGGGTCTCCCGATTTGAGAGTATGACGACAATTTGCAAAAATCATGCATAGAATTAAAAATAGGTCGTTAAAGGGTGATAACATAAACTAGCCCCCAAATGACCCCGTAGGAGGCACGAACACCTCGCACGGGATTAATGTCACTTATTGGGACTGATCGCGTAGTCCCGAATCTCCCGATTTGAGAATACGATGATAATTATTAAAAATCATCACTTAGACTTAAAAACAAGCCGTTAAAGGGTGAAAACACAAACCAGCCCCTAACTGACCCCGTAGAAGGCACTAACACCTCGCACGGGACCAATGTAACTTGTAGAAACTGATCGCGTAGTCCCAGGTCTCCCGGTTTGAGAATACGATGATAATTTGTAAAAATGAACACTTAGACTTAAAAACTGGCCATTAAAGGGTGAAAACCCAAACTAACCTCCAAACGACCCCGTAGGAGGCACGAACACCTCGCTCGGGACCAATGTAACTTGTAAGAATTGACCGCGTAGTCCCGGGTCCCTCGGCTTGAGAGTATGACGATAATTTGCAAAAAATACACTTAGACTTAAAAATAGGTCGTTAAAGGGTGTAAACTCAAACCAACCACCAAATGACGCCGTAGGTGGCACGAATACCTCGTATGGGACCAATGTAATTTGTAGAAGCTGACCGCGAAGTCCCGGGTCTCCCGATTTGAGAGAATGATGATAATTTGTAAAAAAAACAATTAGAATTAAAAATAGGCCGTTAAAGGGTGAAAACCGAAACCAACTCCCAAATGACCCCGTAGGAGGCATGAACACCTCGCACGGGACCAATGTAACTTTAAGAACTGAGCGCATAGTCCCGAGTCTCCCGGTTTGAGAATACAACCATAATTCTTAAGAATCAACCCTTAGACTTAAAAACAGGCCGATAAAGGGTGAAAACCCAAACCAGCCCCCAACCGAATCCCGTAGGAGGCGCGAACACCTCGCACGGGACCAATGTAACTTATAGGAACTGGCCGCGTAGTCTCGGGTCTCCCTGTTTGAGAGAATGACGATAATTTGCAAAAAACACACTTAGAATTAAAAATAGGCCGTAAAAAACCAAACCAGCCCCCAAACGACCCCGTAGGAGGCACGAACACCTCGTACCTTACCAATGTAACTTGTAGGAACTGATCGCGTAGTCCCGGGTCTCCCGGTTTGAGAGTACGACGATAATTTGCAAAAATTACACTTAGACTTAAAAACAGGCCGCTAATGGGTGAAAACCCAAACTAACCCCCAAAACGACCCCGTAGGAGGCACGTACACCTCACGTGGGACCATTGTAACTTGTAAGAACCGACCGCGTAGTCTCGAGTCTCCCTGTTTGAGAGTTTGACGATAATTTGTAGAAAACACAATAAGACTGAAAAATAGGCCGTTAAATGTTGAAAACCCGAACCAGCCACCAAACGACCCCCTAGGAATCACGAACACCTCGCACGTTACCCATGTAACTTGTAGGAACTGACCGCGTTATCCCGAGTCTTCCGGTTTGAGAGTATGACGATAATTTGCAAAAAACACACTTAGACTTAAAAATAGGCCGTTAAAGGGTGAAAACCTGAACCAGCCACTATATGACCCCGTAGGAGGCACAAACACCTCGCACGGGACCAATGTAACTTGTAGGAACTGACCGCGTAGTCTCGGGTCTCCCGATTTGAGAGTATGACGATAATTTGCAAAAATCACACTTAGACTTAAAAGCACGTCGTAAATGGGTGCAAACCCAAACCGACCCCGAAATGACCCTGTAGGAGGCACGAACACCTCGCACGGGACCAATGTAACTTGTAAGAACTGACCGCGTAGTTCCGGGTCTATCGGTTTGAGAATACGACGATAATTTGCAAAAACCACACTTAGACTTAAAAACAGGCCGTTAAAGGGTGAAAACTCAAACGAGCCCCCAAACGACCCCGTAAGAGTCACGAACACCTCGCACGTTACCAATGTAACTTGTAGGAACTGACAGCGTAGACCCGGGTCTCCCGGTTTGAGAGTAAGACGATAACTTGCAAAAATCACACTTAGACTTAAAAACATGCCGTAAAAGGGTGAAAACCCAAACCAGCCCCCAAACGACCCCGTCGAAGGCACGGACACCTCGCACATGACCAATGTAACTTGTAGGAACTGACCGTGTAGTCCCGAGTCTCCCAGTTTGAGAGTATGACGATAATTTGCAAAAATCACACCTAGACTTAAAAAGAGGCCGTTAAAGGGTGGAAACCCAAACCAGCCCTCAAACGACCCCGTTGGAGGCACGAACAACTCGCACGTTACCAACGTAACTTGTAGGAACTGATCGCGTAGTCCCGGGTCTCCCGGTTTGAGAGTGTGACGATAATTTGCAAAAATCACACTAAGACTTAAAAACATGCCGTTAAAGGGTGAAAACCCAAACCAGCCCCCAAACGACCCCATAGAAGGCATGAACACCTCGCACGGTACCAATGTAACTTGTAGGAACAGACCGCGTAGTCCCGGGTCTCCCGGTTTAACAGTATGACAACAATTTGCAAAAATCACACTTAGACTTAAAAACAGGTCGTTAATGGGTGAAAACCCAAACCAGCCCCCAAACGACATCGTAGGAGGCACGAACACCTCGTACGGGACCAATGTAACTTGTAGGAACTGACCGTGTAGTTCCGAGTCTCCCGGTTTGAGAGTATGACGATAATTTGCAAAAAATACACTTAGATATAAAAACAGACCGTTAAAGGGTGAAAACCCAAACCAGCCCCCAAACGACCCCATAGAAGGCACAAACACCTCGCACGGGACCAATGTAACTTGTAGGAACTGACCGCGTAGTCTCGGGTCTTCCAGTTTGAGAGTATGACGATTATTTGCAAAAATCACACTTAGACTTAAAAGCAGGTTGTAAATGGGTGAAAACCCAAACCAACCCCCAAACGACCCTATAGGAGGCACGAACACCTCGCACGGGACCAATATAACTTGTAGGACCTGACCACGTAGTCCCGGGTCTCCCGGTTTGAGAATAAGACGATAATTTGCAAAAATCACACTTAGACTTAAAAACATGCCGTTAAAGGGTGAAAACCCAAACCAACCCCCAAACGACCCCGTTAGAGGTACGAACACCTCGCGCGTTACCAATGTTACTTGTACGAACTGACCGCGTAGTCCCGGGTCTCCCGATTTGAGAGTGCGACGATAATTTACAAAAATCACACTTAGACTTAAAAACATGCCGTTAAAGGGTGAAAACCCAAACCAGCCCCCAAACGACCCCGTAGAAGGCACGAACACCTCGCACGGGACCATTGTAACTTATAGGAGCTGATCGCGTAGTCCTGGGTCTCCCGGTTTGAGAGTATGATGATAATTTGCAAAAATCACAATTAGACACTAAAAGAGGCTGTTAAAGGGTGAAAACCCAAACCAGCCCCCAAACGACCCCGTAGGAGGCACGAACACCTCGCACGTAACCAATGTAACTTGTAGGAACTAATCGCGTAGTTCCGGGTCTCCCGGTTTGAGAGTATGACGATAATTTACAGAAATCACACTTAGACTTAAAAACATGCCGTTAAAGGGTGAAAACCCAAACCAGCCCCCAAACGACCCCATAGAAGGCATGAACACCTCGCACGGGACCAATGTAACTTGTAGGAACAAACCGCGTAGTCCCGGGTCTCCTGATTTGAGAGTATGACAATAATTTACAAAAATTACACTTAGACTTAAAAACAGGCCGTTAGTGGGTGAAAACCCAAACCAGCCCCCAAACGACCCTATAGGAGGCACGAACACCTCGCACGGGACCAATGTAACTTGTAAGACTTGATCGCGTAGTCCCGGGTCTCCCGGTTTGAGAATACGATGATAATTGGTAAGAATCAACACTTAGACTTAAAACAGGCCGTTAAAGGGTGAAAACCCAAACTAGCCCCCAACTGACCCAATTGGAGGCACGAACACATCATACGGGACCAATGTAACTTGTAGGAACTAACCGCGTAGTCCGGGGTCTCCTCGTTTGAGAGTACGATGATAATTTCAAAAAAACACACTTAGAATTAAAAATAGGCCGTTAGAGGGTGAAAACTCGAACCAGTCACCAAACGCCCCCGTAGGAGGCACGAACAGCTCGTACGGGACCAATGTAACTTGTAAGAACTGGCTGCATAGCCCCGGGTCACCCGGATTGAGAGCATGATGATAATTTGCAAAAAACACACTTAGACTTAAAAATAGGTCGTGAAAACCCAAACCAGCCACCAAACGACCCCGTAGGAGGCACGAACACCTCGCACAGGACGAATGTAACTTGTAGGAACTGACCGCGTAGTCCCGGGTCTCCCGGTTTGAGAGTATGATGATAATTTGCAAAAATCACGCTTAGAATTAAAAATAGGTCGTTAAAGGGTGATAACATAAACCATCCCCCAAATGACCCCGTAGGAGGCACGAACACCTCGCACGGGATTAATGTAACTTGTTGGGACTGATCGCGTAGTCCCGAATCTCCCAATTTGAGAATACGATGATAATAAGTAAAAATCATCACTTAGACTTAAAAACAAGTCGTTAAAGGGTGAAAAACCAAACCAACCCCTAACTGACCCCGTAGAAGGCACGAACACCTCGCACGGGACCAATGTAACTTGTAGAAACTGATCGCGTAGTCCCAGGTCTCCCGGTTTGAGAATACGATGATAATTTGTAAAAATGAACACTTAGACTTTAAAACTGGCCATTAAAGGGTGAAAACCCAAACTAGCCTCCAAACGACCTTTTAGGAGGCACGAACACCTCGCACGGGACCAATGTAACTTGTAGGAATTGACCGTGTAGTCCCGGGTCCCTCGGCTTGAGAGTATGACGATAATTTGCAAAAAAATACACTTAGACTTAAAAATAGGTCGTTAAAGGGTGTAATGTCAAACCAGCCACCAAATGACGCCGTAGGAGGCACAAACACCTCGTACGGGACCAATGTAACTTGTAGGAACTGACCGCGTAGTCCCGGGTCTCCCGGTTTGAGAGAATGACGATAATTTGTAAAAAACACAATTAGAATTAAAAATAGGCCGTTAAAGGGTGAAAACATAAACCAGCCCCCAAACGAACCCGTAGTAGGCACGAACACCTCACACGGGACCAATGTAACTTGTAGTAACTAATCGAGTAGTCCGGGGTCTCCCGATTTGAGAGTATGACGATAATTTGCAAAAAACACACTTAAACTTAGAAACCGACCGTTAAAGGGTGAAAATTCGAACCAGCCACCAAACGACCCCGTTGGAGGCACGAGCACCTTGCACGAAACCAATGTAACTTGTAAGAACTGGTCGCGTAGTCCCGGGTCTCCCGGATCGAGAGCATGGCGATAATTTGCAACAAACACACTTAGACTTAGAAACGGTTCGTGAAAACCCAAACCAGCCACCAAACGACCCCGTAGGAGGCACGAACACCTCGCACGGAACCCATGTAACTTGTAGGAACTGATCGCGTAGTCCCAGGTCTCCCGATTTGAGAGAATGATGATAATTTACAAAAAACACATTTAGACTTAAAAATAGGTCGTTAAAGGGTGAAAACCTAAACCAGCCCCCAAACGACCCGGTAGGAGGCACGAACACCACGCACGAGACCAATATAACTTGTAGGAACTAACCGTGTAGTCCCGGATCTCTCGGTTTGAGAGTATGATGATAATTTGAAAAAAACACACTTAGACTTAAAAATAGGCCGTTTAAAGGTGAAAACCCAAACCAGCCACCAAACGACCCCGTAGGAGACACGAACACCTCGCACAAGACTAATATTACTTGTAGGAAATGGCCGCGTAGTCCCGGGTCTCTCGGTTTCAGAGCATGATGATATTTTGTAAAAAACACACTTAGACTAAAAATAGGTCATGAAAACCCAAACCAGCCACCAAACGACCCCGTAGAAGGCACGAACACCCCGCACGGGATCAATGTAACTTGTAGGAACTGACCGCGTAGTCCCGAGTCTCCCGGTTTGAGAGTATGATGATAATTTACAAAAAGCACACTTAGACTTAAAAATAGGCCGTTAAAGGGTGAAAACCCAAACCAACCCCTTACTGACCCCGTAGAAGGCACGGACACCTCGCACGGGAATAATATAACTTATAGGAACTGACCGCATAGTCCCAGGTCTCACGATTTGAGAATACGTAGATAATTTGTTAAAATTAACACTTAGACTTTAAAACGGGTCGTTAAAGGGTGAAAACCCAAACCAGTCCCCAATGGATCCCGTAGGAGGCACGAACAACTCGCACGGGATCAATGTAACTTGTAGGAACTGACCGTGTAGTCCCGGGTCTCCCGGCTTGAGAGTATGACGATAATTTGCAAAAAACACACTTAGACTTAAAAATAGGCTGTTAAAGGGTAAAAACTCGAAGCAACCACCAAATGACGCCGTAGGAGGCACGAACACCTCGCACGGGACCAATGTAACTTGTAGGAACTGACCGCGTAGTGCCGAGTCACCCGGTTTGAGAGAATGACGATAATTTACAAAAAACACACTTAGACTTAAAAACAGGCCGTTAAAGGTTGAAAACTCGTACCAGTCACCAAATGACCCCGTAGGAGGCACGAACACCTCGCACGGGACCAATGTAACTTGTAGGAACTGACCGCGTAGTCCCGGGTCTCCAGATTTGAGAGAATGACGATAATTTGTAAAAAACAAAATTAGAATTAAAAACAGGCCGTTAAAGTGTGAAAACACAAACCAGCCCCCAAACAACCTCGTAGGAGGCACGAACACCTCACACGGGACCAATGTAACTTTTAGTAACTAATCGAGTAGTTCGGGGTCTCCCGATTTGTGAGTATGATGATAATTTGCAAAAAACACACTTAAACTTAAAAACCGATCGTTAAAGGGTGAGAATCCGAACCAGCCACCAAACGACCCCGTAGGAGGCACGAACACCTCGCACGGGACCAATGTAAGTTGTAAGAACTGGTCGCGTAGTCCTGGGTCTCCCGGATTGAGAGCATGGAGATAATTTGCAACAAACACACTTAGACTTAGAAACAGTTCGTGAAAACCCAAACCAGCCACCAAACGACCCCGTAGGAGGCACGAACACCTCGCACGGGACCCATGTAACTTTTAGGAACTGACCGCGTTGTCCCGGGTCTCTCGGTTTGAGAGTATGATGACAATTTGCAAAAATCACGCTTAGAATTAAAAATAAGTCATTAAAGGGTGATAACATAAACCAGCCCCCAAATGGCCCCGTAGGAGGCACGAACACCTCGCACGGGATTAATGTAACTTGTTGGGACTGATCGCGTAGTCCCGAATCTCCCGATTTGAGAATACGATGATAATTAGTAAAAATCATCACTTAGACTTAAAAACAAGCCGTTAAAGGGTGAAAACCCAAACCATCCCCTAACTGACCCCGTAGAAGGCACGAACACCTCGCACGGGACCACTGTAACTTGTAGAAACTGATCGCGTAGTCACAGGTCTCCCGGTTTGAGAATACGATGATAATTTGTAAAAATGAACACTTAGACTTAAAAACTGGTCGTTAAAGGGTGAAAACCCAAACTAGCCTCCAAACGACCCCCGTAGGAGGCACGAACACCTCGCACGGGACCAATGTAACTTGTAAGAATTGACCGCGTAGTCCCGGGTCCCTCGGCTTGAGAGTATGACGATAATTTGCAAAAAATACACTTAGACTTAAAAATAGGTCGTTAAAGGGTGTAAACTCAAACCAGCCACCAAATGACGCCGTAGGAGGCACGAACTCCTCGTACGGGACCAATGTAACTTGTAGGAACTGACCGCGTAGTCCCGGGTCTCCCGGTTTGAGAGAATGATGATAATTTGTAAAAAACACAATTAGAATTAAAAATAGGCCGTTAAAGGGTGAAAACATAAACCAACCCCCAAATGACCCCGTAGGAGGCATGAACACCTCGCACGGGACCAATGTAACTTGTAAGAACTGACCGCATAGTCCCGGGTCTCCCGGTTTGAGAATACGACGATAATTCTTAAGAATCAACCCTTAGACTTAAAAACAAGCCGAAAAAGGGTGAAAACCCAAACCAGCCCCCAACTGAATCCCGTAGGAGGCACGAACACCTCGCACGGGACCAATGTAACTTATAGGAACTGACCGCGTAGTCTCGGGTCTCCCTGTTTGAGAGAATGACGATAATTTGCAAAATACACACTTAGAATTAAAAATAGGTCGTGAAAGGGTGAATACCCAAACCATCCCCCAAACGACCCCGTAGGAGGCATGAACACCTCGCACGTTACCAATGTAACTTGTAGGAACTGACCGCGTAGTCCCGAGTCTCCCGGTTTGAGAGTATGACGATAATTTTCATAAAACACACTTAGACTTAATAACTAGCCATTAAAGGGTTAAAACCCGAACCAGCCACCAAATGACCCCGTAGGAGGCACGAACACCACGCACGGGACCAATGTAACTTGTAGGAACTGACCGCATAGTCCCGGGTCTCCCGATTTGAGAGTATGATGATTATTTGCTAAAATCACACTTAGACTTAAAAACAGGTCGTTAATGGGTGAAAACCCAATCCAACCCCCAAACGACCCCGTAGGAGGCACGAACACCTTGCACGGGACCAATGTAACTTGTAGGATCTGACCGCATAGTCCCGAGTCTCCAAATTTAAGAATACCACGATAATTTGTAAAAATCAACACGTAGACTTAATAACAGGCCGTTAAAGGGTGAAAACCCAAACCAGCCCCCAACTGACCCCGTAGGAGACATGAACACCTCGCACGGGACCAATGTAACTTGTAGAAACTGACCGTGTACTCCCGGCTCACCCGGTTTGAGAGTATGATGATAATTTACAAAAAACACACTTAGACATAAAAACAGGCCGTTAAAGGGTGAAAACCCAAACCAGCCTCCAAACGACCCCCTAGGAGGCACGAACACCTCGCTCGGGACCAATGTATCTTGTAAGAACTGATCGCGTAGTCCCAGGTCTCCCGGTTTGAGAGTAGGACAATAATTTGCAAAAAACACACTTAGACTTAAAAACAGGACATTAAAGGGTGAAAACTCGAACCAGCTACCCAATGACCCCGTAGGAGGCATGAACGCCTCGCATGGGACCAATGTAACTTATAGGAACAGATCGCGTAGTCCCGGGTCTCCCGATTTGAGAGTATGACGATAATTTGTATAAAACACACTTAGACGTAAAAACAGGCCGTTAAAGGGTGAAAACCTGAACCAGCCACCAAATGACCCCGTAGGAGGAACGAACACCTCGCATAGAACCAATGTAACATGTAGAAACAGGCCGTGTTGTCTCGGGTCTCTTGGTTCGAGAACATGATGATAATTTGCAAAAAACACACTTGGACTTAAAAATAGGTCATGAAAACCAAACCAACCACCAAACAACCGCGTAGGAGGCACAAACACCTCGCACGGGACCAATGTATCTTGTAGGAACTGACCGCGTAGCCCCGGCTCTCTCGGTTTGAGAGTATGATGACAATTTGCCATATATTACACTTAGACTTATAAACAACCCGTTAAAGGTTGAAAACCAAAATTAGCCCCCAAACGACCCCGTAGGAGGAACGAACACCTCGTTCGGGACCAATGTAACTTGTAAAAACTGACCACGTAGTTCCGGGTCTCCCGGTTTGAGAGTATGATGAAAATTTGCAAAAAATACACTTAGACTTAAAAACAGGTCGTTAAAGGGTGAAAACTCGAACCAACCACCAAATGACCCCGTAGGAGGCATGAACACCTCGCACGAGACCAATGTAGCTTGTAGGAACTGACCGTGTAGTCCCGGGTCTCCCGAATTAAGAGTATAAAGATAATTTGTAAAAAACACACTTAAACGTAAAAACAGGCCGTTAAAGGATGAAAACCGAAACCAGCCACCAAATGACCTCGTAGGAGGCACGAACACCTCGCACGGAACCAATGTAACTTGTAGGAACTGACCGCCTAGTCACTGGTCCCACGGTTTCAGAATACGTAGATAATTTGTAAAAATCAACACTTTGACTTAAAAACAGGTCGTTAAAGGGTGAAAACCAAAACCAGCCCCCAAATTACTCCGTAGGAGGCACGAACACCTCGCACGTTACCAATGTAACTTTTAGGAACTGATCGCGTAGTCCCGGGTCTCTCGGTTTGAGAGTATGACGACAATTTGCAAAAATCACGCTTAGAATTAAAAATAGGTCATTAAAGGGTGATAACATAAACCAGCCCCCAAATGACCCCGTAGGAGGCACGAACACCTCGCACGGGATTAATGTAACTTGTTGGGACTGATCGCGTAGTCCCGAATCTCCCGATTTGAGAGTATGACGATAATTTGCAAAAAATACACTTAGACTTAAAAATAGGTCGTTAAAGGGTGTAAACTCAAACCAGCCACCAAATGACGCCGTAGGAGGCACGAACACCTCGTTCGGGACCAATGTAACTTGTAGGAACTGACCACGTAGTCCCGGGTGTCCCGGCTTGAGAGAATGATGATAATTTTTAAAAAACACAATTAGAATTAAAAATAGGCCGTTAAAGGGTGAAAACATAAACCAACCCCCAAATGACCCCGTAGGAGGCATGAACACCTCGCACGGGACCAATGTAACTTGTAAGAACTGACCGCATAGTCCCGGGTCTCCCGGTTTGAGAGTACGACGATAATTCTTAAGAATCAACCCTTAGACTTAAAAACAGGCCGATAAAGGGTGAAAACCCAAACGAGCCCCCAACTGAATCCCGTAGGAGGCACGAACACCTCGCACGGGACCAATGTAACTTATAGGAACTGACCGCGTAGTCTCGGGTCTGCCTGTTTGAGAGAATGACGATAATTTGCAAAATACACACTTAGAATTAAAAATAGGTCGTCAAAGGGTGAAAACCCAAACCAGCCCCCAAACGACCCCGTAGGAGGCATGAACACCTCGCACATTACCAATGTAACTTGTAGGAATGGACCGCGTAGTCCCGAGTCTCCCGGTTTGAGAGTATGATGATAATTTTCATAAAACACACTTAGAATTAATAACTAGCCATTAAAGGGTTAAAACCCAAACCAGCCACCAAATGACCCCGTAAGAGGCACGAACACCACGCACGGGACCAATGTAACTTGTAGGAACTGACCGCGTAGTCCCGGGTCTCCCGATTTGAGAGTATGATGATTATTTGCTAAAATCACACTTAGACTTAAAAACAGGTCGTTAATGGGTGAAAACCCAATCCAACCCCCAAACGACCCCGTAGGAGGCACGAACACCTTGCACGGGACCAATGTAACTTGTAGGATCTGACCGCATAGTCCCGAGTCTCCCAATTTGAGAATACGACGATAATTTGTAAAAATGAACACGTAAACTTAATAACAGGCCGTTAAAGGGTGAAAACCCAAACCAGTCCCCAACTGACCCCGTAGGAGACACGAACACCTAGCACGGGACCAAAGTAACTTGTAAAAACTGACCGTGTACTCCCGGCTCTCCCGGTTTGAGAGTATGATGATAATTTGCAAAAAACACACTTAGACATAAAAATAGGTCTTAAAGGGTGAAAACCCAAACCAGCCTCCAAACGACCCCCTAGGAGGCACGAACACCTCGCTCGGGACCAATGTATCTTGTAAGAACTGATCGCGTAGTCCCAGGTCTCCCGGTTTGAGAGTATGACAATAATTTGCAAAAAACACACTTAGACTAAAAAACAGGACATTAAAGGGTGAAAACTCGAACCAGCTACCCAATGACCCCGTAGGAGGCATGAACGCCTCGCATGGGACCAATGTAACTTATAGGAACAGATCGCGTAGTCCCGGGTCTCCCGGTTTGAGAGTATGACAAAAATTTGCAAAAAACACACTTAGACTTAAAAACAGGTCGTTAAAGGGTGAAAACTCGAACCAGCCACCAAATGATCCCGCAGGAGGCACGAACACCTCGCACGGGACCAATGTAACTTGTAGGAACTGACCGCGTTGTCCCGGCTCTCTCGATTTGAGAGTATGATGACAATTTGCAAAAATCACACTTAGAGTTAAAAACAGGCCGTTATAGAGTGAAAACCCAAACTAGCCCCCAAACGACCCCGTAGGAGGAACGAACACCTCGCTCGGGACCAATGTAACTTGTAAAAACTGACCGCGTAGTCCTGGGTCTCCCGGTTTGAGAGTATTATGATAATTTGCAAAAAACACACTTAGACTTAAAAACAGGCCGTTAAAGGGTGAAAACTCGAACCAGGCACCAAATGACCCCGTAGGAGGCATGAACACCTCGCACGGGACCAATGTAACTTGTAGGAACTGACCGCGTAGTCCCGGGTCTCCCGATTTAAGAGTATGATGATAATTTGTAAAAAACACACTTAAACGTAAAAACAGGCCGTTAAAGGGTGAAAACCGGAACCAGCCACCAAATGACCCCGTAGGAGGCACGAACACCTCGCACGGAACCAATGTAACTTGCAGGAACTGACCGCCTAGTCACTGGTCCCCCGGTTTCAGAATACGTAGATAATTTGTAAAAATCAACACTTTGACTTAAAAACAGGCCGTTAAAGGGTGAAAACCCAGACTGGCCCCCAAATTACTCCGTAGGAGGCACGGACACCTCGCACGTTACCAATGTAACTTTTAGGAACTGACCGCGTAGTCCCGGGTCTCTCGGTTTGAGAGTATGACGACAATTTGCAAAAATCACGCATATAATTAAAAATAGGTCATTAAAGGGTGATAACATAAACCAGCCCCCAAATGACCCCGTAGGAGGCACGAACACCTCGCACGGGATTAATGTAACTTATTGGGACTGATCGCGTAGTCCCGAATCTCCCGATTTGAGAATACGATGATAATTAGAAAAAATCATCACTTAGACTTAAAAACAAGCCGTTAAAGGGTGAAAACCCAAACCAGCCCCTAACTGACCCCGTAGAAGGCACGAACACCTCGCACGAGATCAATGTAACTTGTAGGAACTGACCGTGTAGTCCCGGGTCTCCCGGTTTGAGAATAAAACAATAATTCTTAAGAATCAACCCTTAGACTTAAAAACAGGCCGATAAAGGGTGAAAACCCAAACCAGCCCCCAACTGAATCCCTTAGGAGGCACGAACACCTCGCCCGGGACCAATGAAACTTATAGGAACTGACCGCGTAGTCTCGGGTCTCCCTATTTGAGAGAATGACGATAATTTGCAAAAAACACACTTAGAATTAAAAATAGGTCGTTAAAGGGTTAAAACCCAAACCAGCCCTCAAACGACCCCGTAGGAGGCACGAACTCGCACGTTACCAATGTAACTTGTAGGAACTGACCGCGTAGTCCCGAGTCTCCCAATTTGAGAGTATGACGATAATTTTCATAAAACACACTTAGACTTCATAACTAGCCGTTAAAGGGTGAAAACCCGAACCAACCACCAAATGACCCCGTAGGAGGCACGAACACCTCGCACGGGACCAATGTAACTTGTAGGAACTGACCGCGTAGTCCCAGGTCTCCCGATTTGAGAGTATGACGATTATTTGCAAAAATCATACTTAGACTTAAAAATAGGTCGTTAATGGGTGAAAACCCAATCCAACCCCCAAACGACCCCGTAGGAGGCACGAACACCTCGTACGGGACCAATGTAACTTGTAGGATCTTACCGCATAGTCCCGAGTCTCCCGATTTGAGAATACAATGATAATTTGTAAAAATCAACTCGTAGACTTAATAACAGGCCGTTAAAGGGTGAAAACCCAAACCAGCCCCCAACTGACCCCGTAGGAGGCACGAACACGTCGCACGGGACCAATGTAACTTGTAGAAACTAACCGTGTACTCCCGGCTCTCCCGATTTGAGAGTATGATGATAATTTGAAAAAAACACACTTAGATATAAAAACAGGCCGTTGAAGGGTGAAAACCCAAACCAGCCTCCGAACGACCCCCTAGGAGGCACGAACACCTCGCTCAGGACCAATGTATCTTGGAAGAACTGATCGCGTAGTCCCGGGTCTGCCGATTTGAGAGTATGACAATAATTTGCAAAAAACACACTTAGACTTAAAAACGGGAACTTAAAGGGTGAAAACTCGAACCAACCACCAAATGACCCCGTAGGAAGCATTGAACACCTCGCACGGGACCAATGTAACTTGTAGGAACTGACCGCGTAGTCCCGGGTCTCCCGGTTTGAGAGTATGATGATAATTTGTATAAAACACACCTAGACTTAAAAATAGGCCGTTAAAGGGTGAAAACCTGAACCAGCCACCAAATGACCCCGTTGGAGGCACGAACACCTCGTACGGAACTAATGTAACTTGTAGGAACTGGCCGCGTAGTCCCGATTCTCCTGGTTTGAGAACGTGATGATAATTTGAAAAAAACACACTTGGACTTAAAAATAGGTCGTGAAAACCAAACCAGCCACCAAACGACCCCGTAGGAGGCACAAACACCTCGCACGGGACCAATGTAACTTGTAGGAACTGAACGCGTAGTCCCGTCTCTCTCGGTTTGAGAGTATGATGACAATTTGCAAAAATCACACTTAGACTTATAAACAAGCCGTTAAAGGGTGAAAACCCAAACCAGCCCCCAAACGACCCCGTAGGAGGAACGAACACCTCGCTCGGGACCAATGTACCTTGTAAAAACTGAAAGCGTAGTCCCGGGTCTCCCGGTTTGAGAGTAAGAAGAAAATTTGCAAAAAACACACTTAAACTTAAAAACAGGCCGTTAAAGGGTGAAAACTCGAACCAACCACCAAATGATCCCGCAGGAGGCATGAACACCTGGCACGGGACCAATGTAACTTGTAGGAACTGACCGCGTAGTCCCTGGTCTCCCGATTTGAGAGTATGACGATAACTTGTAAATAACACACTTAGACCTAAAAACAGGCCGTTAAAGGGTGAAAACCTGAACCAGCCACCAAATGACCCCGTAGGAGGCACGAACACCTCGCACGGAACCAATGTAAATTGTAGGAACTGGCCGTGTAGTCCCGGGTCTCCTGGTTTTGAGAACATGATGATAATTTGTAAAAAACACACTTGGACTTAAAAATAGGTCGTTAAAACGGAACCAGCTACCAAACGACACCGTAGGAGGCACAAACACCTTGCACGGGACCAATGTAACTCGTAGTAACTGACCGCGTAGTCCCGGCTCTCTCGGTTTGACAGTATGATGGCAATTTGCAAAAATCACACTTAGACTTATAAACTAGCCATTAAAGGGTGAAAACCCAAACCAGCCCCCAAACGACCCCGTAGGAGGAACGAACACCTCGCACGGGACCAATGTAACTTGTAGGATCTTACCGCATAGTCCCGAGTCTCCCGATTTGAGAATACGATGATAATTTGTAAAAATCAACTCGTAGACTTAATAACAGGCCGTTAAAGGGTGAAAACCCAAACCAGCCCCCAACTGACCCCGTAGGAGGCACGAACACGTCGCACGGGACCAATGTAACTTGTAAAAACTAAGCGTGTACTCCCGGCTCTCCCGATTTGAGAGTATGATGATAATTTGCAAAAAACACACTTAGATATAAAAACAGGCCGTTGAAGGGTGAAAACCCAAACCAGCCTCCGAACGACCCCCTAGGAGGCACGAACACCTCGCTCAGGACCAATGTATCTTGGAAGAACTGATCGCGTAGTCCCGGGTCTGCCGATTTGAGAGTATGACAATAATTTGCAAAAAACACACTTAGACTTAAAAACGGGAACTTAAAGGGTGAAAACTCGAACCAACCACCAAATGACCCCGTAGGAAGCATTGAACACCTCGCATGGGACCAATGTAACTTGTAGGAACTGACCGCGTAGTCCCGGGTCTCCCGGTTTGAGAGTATGATGATAATTTGTATAAAACACACCTAGACGTAAAAATAGGCCGTTAAAGGGTGAAAACCTGAACCAGCCACCAAATGACCCCGTTGGAGGCACGAACACCTCGTACGGAACTAATGCAACTTGTAGGAACTGGCCGCGTAGTCCCGGTTCTCCTGGTTTGAGAACGTGATGATAATTTGAAAAAAACACACTTGGACTTAAAAATAGGTCGTGAAAACCAAACCAGCCACCAAACGACCCCGTAGTAGGCACAAACACCTCGCACGGGACCAATGTAACTTGTAGGAACTGAACGCGTAGTCCCGTCTCTCTCGGTTTGAGAGTATGATGACAATTTGCAAAAATCACACTTAGACTTTTAAACAAGCCGTTAAAGGGTGAAAACCCAAACCAGCCCCCAAACGACCCCGTAGGAGGAACGAACACCTCGCTCGGGACCAATGTACCTTGTAAAAACTGAAAGCGTAGTCCCGGGTCTCCCGGTTTGAGAGTAAGAAGAAAATTTGCAAAAAACACACTTAAACTTAAAAACAGGCCGTTAAAGGGTGAAAACTCGAACCAACCACCAAATGATCCCGCAGGAGGCATGAACACCTGGCACGGGACCAATGTAACTTGTAGGAACTGACCGCGTAGTCCCTGGTCTCCCGATTTGAGAGTATGACGATAACTTGTAAATAACACACTTAGACCTAAAAACAGGCCGTTAAAGGGTGAAAACCTGAACCAGCCACCAAATGACCCCGTAGGAGGCACGAACACCTCGCACGGAACCAATGTAAATTGTAGGAACTGGCCGCGTAGTCCCGGGTCTCCTGGTTTTGAGAACATGATGATAATTTGCAAAAAACATACTTGGACTTAAAAATAGGTCGTGAAAATGGAACCAGCTACCAAACGACACCGTAGGAGGCACAAACACCTTGCACGGGACCAATGTAACTCGTAGTAACTGACCGCGTAGTCCCGGCTCTCTCGGTTTGACAGTATGATGGCAATTTGCAAAAATCACACTTAGACTTATAAACTAGCCGTTAAAGGGTGAAAACCCAAACCAGCCCCCAAACAACCCCGTAGGAGGAACGAACACCTCGCACGGGACCAATGTAACTTGTAAAAACTGTCCGCGTAGTCTAGGGTCTCCTGGTTTGAGAGTATGACAAAAATTTGCAAAAAACACACTTAGACTTAAAAACAGGCCGTTAAAAGTTGAAAACTCGAACCAGCCACCAAATGACCCCGCAGGAGGCATGAACAGCTCGCACGGGACCAATGTAACTTGTAGGAACTGACCGCGTAGTCCCGGGTCTCCCGATTTTAGAATACGACGATAATTCTTAAGAATCAACACTCAGACTTAAAAACAGGCTGATAAAGGGAGAAAACCCAAACCAGCCCTTAACTGACCCCATAGGAGGCACGAACACCTCGCACGGGACCAATGTAACTTGTAGGAACTGACCGCGTAGTCCCTGGTCTCCCGATTTGAGAGTATGATGATAATTTGCAAAAAACACATTTAGACTTAAAAACAGGCCGTTAAAGGGCGAAAACTAAAACCAGCCACCAAACGACCCCGTAGGAGGCACGAACACCTCGCACGGGACCAATGTAACTTTTAGGAACTAATCGGGTAGTCCGGGTCTCCCTGTTTGAGAGTATGACGATAATTTGTAAAAATCACACTTAGACTTAAAAATAGGCCATTAAAGAGTGAAAACCCAAACCAGCCACCAAACGACCCCGTAAAATGCATGAACACCTTGCACGGGACCAGTGTAACATATAAAAACAGGTCGTGTAGTCCCGGGTCCCCCGATTTGAGATCATGACGATAATTTGCAAAAAACACACTTAGACTTAAAAATAGGCCGTTAAAACCCAAACCATCCACCAAACGACCCTGTAGGAGGCACGAACACCTTGCACGGGACCAATGTAACTTGTAGTAAATGACTGTAGTCCCGGGTCTCCCAGTTTGAGAATACGATGATAATTTGTGAAAATCACACTTAGACTTAAAAATAGGCCGTTAAAGGGTGACAACCCAAACCAGCCTACAAATGCCCCCGTAGGAGGCACGAACTCCTCGCACAGGGCCAATGTAACTTGTAGGAACTGACCGCGTAGTCTCGGGTCTCCCAATTTGAGAGAATGATGATAATTTGCAAAAAACACACTTAGACTTAAAAATAGGTCGTTAAAGGGTGAAAACCCAAACTAGCCGCCAAACGACCCCGTAGGAGGCACGAACAGCTCGCTCGGGACCAATGTAACTTGTAAGAACTGTCCGCGTAGTCCTGGGTCTCCCGGTTTGAGAGTATTATGATAATTTGCAAAAAACACACTTAGACTTAAAAACAGGCCGTTAAAGGGTGAAAACTTGAACCAGCCACCAAATGACCCCGTAGGAGCCATGAACACCTCGCACGGGACCAATGTAACTTCTAGGAACTGACCACGTAGTCCCGGGTCTCCCGGTTTAAGAGTATGACGATAATTTGTAAAAAACATACTTAGACTTAAAAACTGGCCGTTAAAGGGTGAAAACTCGAACCAACCACCAAATGACCCTGTAGGAGCCACGGCCACCTCGCACGGGACCAAAGTAACTTGTAGGAACTGATCGCGTAGTCTCGGGTCTCCCTATTTGAGAATATGATGATAATTTGCAAAAAACACACTTAGACTTAAAAATAGGCCGTTAAAGGGTGAAAACTCAAAGCAGCCCCCAAACCCCGTAGGAGGCACGAACACCTTGCAAGGGACCAATGTAACTTGTAAGAACTGACCGCGTAGTGCCGGGTCTCCCGGTTTGAGAGTATGACTATAATTTGTAAAAAATACACTTAAACTTAAAAACTGGCCGTTAAAGGGTGAAAACTCGAACCAGCCACCAAATGACCCCGTTGGAGGCATGAACACCTCGCACGGGACCAATGTAACTTGTAGGAACTGACCGCGTAGTCTCGGGTCTCCCGGTTTGAGAATCGACGATAATTCTTAAGAATCAACACTTAGACTTAAAAACAGGCCGATAAAGGGTGAAAACCCAAACCAGCCCCTAACTGACCCCATAGGAGGCACGGACACCTCGCACGGTACCAAGGTAACTTGTAGGAACTGACCGCATAGTCCCGGGTCTCCCGGTTGGAGAGTATAACGATAATTTGTAAAAAACACAATTAAACTTAAAAACAGGCCATTAAAGGGTGAAAACTCAAACCATCCACCAAATGACCCCGTAGGAGGAACGAAAACCTCGCACGGGACCAATATAACTTGTAGGAACTTACCATATAGTCCCGGTACTCTCGATTTGAGAGAATGACGATAATTTGCAAAAACCACACTGACATAAAAACAGGCCGTTAAAGGGTGAAAACCCGAACCAACCACCAAATTACCCCGTAGGAAGAACGAACACCTCACACGGGACCAATGTAACTTGTAGGAACTGACCGCGTAGTCCCGGGTCTCCCGATTTGAGAATACGACGATAATTTGCAAAAAACACACTTAGACTTAAAAACAGGCTGTTAAAGGGTGAAAACTCAAACCGGCCCCCAAACGACCCCGTAGGAGGCACGAACAGCTCGCAAGGGACCAATGTCACTTGTAGGAAGTGACCGCGTAGACCCGGGTCTCCCGGTTTGAGAATACGATGATAATTTGTAAGAATCAACACTTAGACTTAAAAAGAGGCCGTTAAAGGGTGAAAACCCAAACTAGCCCCCAACTCACCACGTATGAGTCACGAACACCTCGCACAGGACCAATACAACTTGTAGGAACTGACCGCGTAGTCCCGGGTCTTCCGGTTTGAGAGAATGATGATAATTTGCAAAAAACACACTTAGACTTAAAAATTGGCCGTTAAAGGGTGAAAACCCAAACCAGCCCCCAAACGACCCCGTAGGAGGCACGAACACCTCGCACGGGACCAATGTAACTTGTATGAACTAACCGTGTAGTCCCGGGTCTCCCGGTTTGAGAGTATGATGATAATTTTCAACAAACACACTTAGACTTAAAAATAGTCCGTTAAAGGGTGAAAACCCAAACCAGCCACCAAACGACCCCGTAGGAGGCACGAACACCTCGTACGGGACCAATGTTACTTGTAGGAACTAACCGAGTAGTCTCGAGTGTCCCCATTTGAGAGTATGATGATAATTTGAAAAAATCACACTTGGACTTAAAAACAGGCCGTTAAAGGGTGAAAACCCAAATCCGCCCCCAAACGACCCCGTAGGTGGCACGAACACCTCGCATGGGACCAATGTAACTTTTAGGAACTAATCGGGTAGTCCGGGTCTCCTTGTTTGAGAGTATGATGATAATTTGTAAAAATCACACTTAGACTTAAAAACAGGACCTTAAAGGGTGAAAACCCAAACAAGCCACCAAACGACCCCGTAAGAGGTACGAACACCACGCGTGGGACCAATGTAACATATAAGAACTGGTCGCGTAGTCCCTTGTCTCCCGGTTTGAGATCATGATGATAATTTGCAAAAAACACACTTAGACTTAAAAACAGGCTGTAAAACCCCAAACCAGGCACCAAACGACCCTGTAGGAGGCACGAACACCTCGCACGGGACCAATGTAACTTGTAGTGAGTGATCGCATAGTCCCAGGTCTCCCGATTTGAGAATACGATGATAATTTGTGAAAATCACACTTAGACTTAAAAATAGTCCGTTAAAGGGTGAAAACCCAAACCAGCCCACAAACGACCCCATAGGAGGCACGAACACCTCGCACGGGACCAATGTAACTTGTAGAAACTAACCGCGTAGTCCCAGGTCTTTCGATTTAAAAGTAAGACGATAATTTGTGAAAATCACACTTAGACTTAAAAATAGGCCGTTAAATGGTGAAAACCCAAACCATCCACCAAACAACCCCGTAGGAGGCACGAACACCTCGCACGATACCAATGTAACTTGTAGGAACTGATCGCATAGTCCCGAGTCTCTCGGTTTGAGAGTATGATGATAATTTGCAAAAATCACACTTAGACTTAAAATATGCCGTTAAAGGGTGAAAACCCAAACCAGCCACCAAACGACCCCGTAGGAGGAACGAACACCTCGCACGGGACCAATGTAACTTGTAGGAACTGACCGCGTAGACTCGGGTCTCCGGGTTTGAGAGTATGATGATAATTTACAAAAATCACACTTAGACTTAAAAAAAGGCCGTTAGTGGGTGAAAACCCAAACCAACCCCCAAACGACCCCGTAGGAGGCACGAACACCTCGCACGGGACCAATGTAACTTGTAGGATCTGACCGCATAGTCCTGAGTCTCCCGATTTGAGAATACGATGATAATTTGTAAATATCAACACTTAGACTTAAAAACAGGCCGTTAAAGGGTGAAAACCCAAACTAGCCCCCAACTGACCCCCTAGGAGGCACGAACACCTCGCACGGGACCAATGTAACTTGTAGGAACTGACCGTGTACTCCTAGGTCTCCCGGTTTGAGAGTATGATGATAATTTCCAAAAAACACACTTAGACTTAAAAACATGCCGTTAAAGGGTGAAAACCTAAACCAACTCCCAAATAACCCCGTAGGAGGCACGAACACCTCACTCAGGACCAATGTAATTTGTAGGAACTAACCGCGTAGTCTCGGGTCTCCCGGTGTGAGAGTATGATGATAATTTGCAAAAAAACACACTTAGACTTAAAAACAGGATGTTAAAAGGTGAAAACTCAAACCTTCCACCAAATGACCCCGTAGGAGGCACGAACACCTCGCACGGGACCAATGTAACTTGTAGGAATTGACCGCGAAGTCCCGGGTTTTCCGGTTTGAGAATATGATGATAATTTGAAAGAATCAAAACTTAGACTGAAAAACAGGCTGTTAAAGGGTGAAAACCCAAACAGGCCCCTAACTGACCCCCTAGGCGCCACGAACACCTCGTACGGGACCAATGTAACTTGTAGGAACTGACCGCGTAGTTCCGGGTCTCCCGGTTTGAAAGTATGACGATAATTTTCAAAAAATCTCAGACTTAAAAATAGGCCGTTAAAGGGTGAAAACCCGAACCAACCACCAAAATGACCCCGTAGGAGGCACGAACACCTCGCACGAGACCATTGTTACTTGTAGGAACTGACCGGGTAGTGCCGGGTCTTCCGATTTGAGAATATGATGATAATTTGCAAAAAACACGCTTAAGCTTAAAAATAGACCGTTAAAGGGTGAAAACTCAAACCAGCCCACACACGACCCCGTAGGAGGCACGAACACCTCGCACGGGACCAATGTAACTTGTAGGAAGTGATCGCGTAGTCTCGGGTTTCCGAGTTTAAGAATACGATAATAATTTGTAAGAATCAACACTTAGACTTAAAAATAGGCCGTTAAAGGGTCAAAATCCAAACCAACCACCAACTGACCCCGTAGGAGGCACGAACACCTCGCACGGGACCAATGTAACTTGTAGGAACTAACCGCATAGTCCCGAGTCCCCCGGTTTGAGAGAATGACGATAATTTGCAAAAAACACACTTAGACTTAAATACACGCTGTTAAAGGTTGAAATCCCAAACCAGCACCCAATCGACCCCGTGGGAGGCACGGACACCTCGCATGGGACCAATGTAACTTGTAGGAACTAATCGTGTTGTCCCGGGTCTCCGGATTTGAGAGTATGACGATAATTTGTAAAAAACACACTTAGACATAAAAACAGGTCGTTAAAGGGTGAAAACCTGAACCAGCCACCAAACGACCACGTAGGAGGGACGGACACCTCGCACGGGACCAATGTAACTTGTAGGAACTGGCCGCGTAGTCCTGGGTCTCCCGATTTGAGAGCATGACAATATGATGTAAAAAACACACTTAGACTTAAAAACAAGTGGTGAAAACCCAAAGCAGCCACCAAACAACCCCGTAGGAGGCACGAACACCTCGCACGGGACCAATCTAACATGGAGGAACTGATCGCGTAGTCCGGGGTCTCTCGGTTTGAGAGTATGATGATAATTTGCAAAAATCACAATTAGACTTAAAAACAGGCCGTTAAAGGGTGAAAACCCAAAACGGCCACCAAACGACCCCGTAGGAGGAACGAACACCTCGCACGGGACCAATGTAACTTGTAGGAACTGACCGCGTAGTCGCGGGTCTCCCGGTTTGAGACTATGACGATAATTTGTAAAAATCACACTTAGACTTAAAAACAAGATGTTAAAGGGTGAAAACCTAAACCAGCCCCCAAACGGACCAGTAAGAGGCACGAACACCTCGTACGGGACCAATGTATCTTGTAGGAACTGATCGCGTAGTCCCGGATCTCCCCGTTTGAGAATATTACGATAATTTGCAAAAATCAACACTTAAACTTAAAAACAGGCCGTTAAAGGGTGAGAACCCAAACCAGCTACCAAGCGACCCCGTAGGAGGCACGAACACCTCGCACGGGACCAGTGTAACTTGTAGGAAATGACCGCGTAGTCCCGGGTCTCTCGGTTTGAGAGTATGACGATAATTTGAAAAAAACACACTTAGACTTAAAAACAGGCCGTTAAGGGGTGAAAACCCGAACCAGCCGCCAAATGACCCCGTAGGAGGCACGAACACCTCGCACGGGACCAATGTAACTTGTAGAAACTCATCGCATCGTCCCGGGTCACCCGATTTGAGAATATGATGATAATTTACAAAAACACACTTAGACTTAAAAACAGGCCGTTAAAGGGTGAAAACTCAAACCAGCCACGAAAGGACCCCATAGGAGGCACGAACACCTCGCATGGGACAAATGTAACTTGTAGGAAGTGACCGCGTAGTCCCGGGTCTCCCAGTTTTAGAATACGATGATAATTTCTAAGAATCAACACTTAGACTTAAAAACAGGTCGTTAAAGGGTGAAAACCCGAACCAGCTCCCAACTGACCCCGTAGGAGGCACGAACACATCGCACGGGACCAATGTAACTTGTAGGAACTAACCGCGTAGTCCCGGTTTGAGAAAATGACGATAATTTGCAAAAAAACACACTTAGACTTAAAAACAGGGCGTTAAAGGGTGAAAACTCAAACCAGCCCCCAAACGACCCCGAAGGTGGCACGGACACCTCGCACGGGACCAATGTAACTTATAGGAACTGACCGCGTAGTCTCGGGTCTCCCGGTTTGAGAATACGATGATAATTTGTAAGAATTAAGACTTAGACTTAAAACAGGCCGTTAAAGGGTGAAAACCCAAACCAGCCCCCAACTGACCCCGTAGGAGGCACAAACACCACGCACGGGACCAATGTAACTTGTAGAAACTGACCGCGTAGTCTCGGGTCTCCCGGTTTGAGAATACGACGATAATTTGTAAGAATTAACACTGAGACTTAAAACAGGCCGTTAAAGGGTGAAAACCCAAACCAGCAACCAACTGACCCCGTAGGAGGCACGAACACATCATACGGGACCAATGTAACATGTAGGAACTAACCGCGTAGTCCGGGGTCTCCCAGTTTGAGAGTACGATGATAATTTGCAAAAAACACACTTAGACTTAAAAACAGGCCGTTAAAGGGTGAAAACCTGAACCAGCCATCAAACGCCCCCGTAGGAGGCACGAACACCTCGCACGGGACCAATGTAACTTGTAAGAACTGGTTGCGTAGTCCCGGGTCACCCGGATTGAGAGCATGATGACAATTTGCAAAAAACACACTTAGACTTAAAAATAGGTTGTGAAAACCCAAACCAGCCACCAAACGACCTCGTAGGAGGCACGAACACCTCACACGGGACCAATGTAACTTGTAGGAACTGATCGCATAGTCCCGGGTCTCCCGGTTTGAGAGTATGACGATAATTTTCAAAAATTACGCTTAGAATAAAAAATAGGTCGTTAAAGGGTGACAACATAAACCAGCCCCAAATGACCCCATTGGAGGCACGAACACCTCGCACGGGATTAATGTAACTTGTTGGAACTGATCGCGTAGTCTTGAGTTTCCCGATTTGAGAATACGATGATAATTTGTAAAAATCTAAAAACAAGCCGTTAAAGGGTGAAAACCCAAACCAGCCCCTAACTGACCCCGTAGAAGGCACGAACACCTCGCACGGGACCAATGTAACTTGTAGAAACTGATCACGTAGTCCCAGGTCTCCCGGTTTGAGAATACGACGATAATTTGTAAAAATGAACACTTAGACTTAAAAACTAGCCGTTAAAGGGTGAAAACCCAAACTAGCCTCCAAACGACCCCGTAGGAGGCACGAACACCTCGCACGGGACCAATGTACGTTGTAGGAACTAACCGCATACTCCCGGGTGTCTCGGCTTGAGAGTATGATGATAATTTGCAAAAATAGACATAGACTTAAAAATAGGTCGTTAAAGGGTGTAAACTCGAACCAGTCACCAAATGACGTCGTAGAAGGCACGAACACCTCGTACGGAACCAATGTAGCTTGTAGGAACTAACCGCGTAGTCCCGGGTCTCCCGGTTTGAGAGAATGACGATAATTTGTAAAAAATACAATTAGAAATAAAAACAGGCCGTTAAAGGGTGAAAACCCAAACCAGCCCCCAAACGACCCCGCAGGAGGCACGAACACCTCACACGGGACCAATGTAACTTGTAGTAACTAATCGAGTTGTCCGGGGTCTCCCGATTTGAGAGTATGACGATTGTTTGCAAAAAACACAATTAAACTTAAAAATCAGCCGTTAAAGGGTGAAAACCCGAACCACCCACCAAACGACCCCGTAGGAGGCACAAACACCTCGAACGGGACCAATGTAACTTGTAAGAACTGGTCGCGTAGTCCCGGGTCTCTCGAATTGAGAGAATGGAGATAATTTGCAATAAACACACTTAGACTTAAAAACAGTTCGTGAAAACCCAAACCAGCCACCAAACGACCCCGTAGAAGGCACGAACACCTCGTACGGGACTAATGTAACTTGTAGGAACTGACCGTGTAGTCCTGGGTCTCCAGATTTGAGAAAATGATGATAATTTGCAAAAAACTAATTTAGGCTTAAAAACAATTCGTTAAAGCGTGAAAACCCAAACCAGACCCCGAACGACCCCGTAGGAGGCACAAACACCTCGCACGGGACCAATATAACTTGTAGGAACTAACCGTGTAGTCCCGGATCTCCCGGTTTGAGAGTATGACGATAATTTGAAAAAAATACACTTAGCCTTAAAAATTGGCCGTTAAAGGGTGAAATCCAAAACCAGGCACCAAACGACCCCGTAGGAGACACGAACACCTCGCACGAGACCAATGTAATTTGTAGGAACTGGCCGCGTTGTCCCGGGTCTCTCGGTTTCAGAGCATGACGATAATTTGCAAAAAATACCCTTAGACTTAAAACAGGTAGTTAAAACCCAAACCAGCCACCAAACGACCCCGTAGAAGGCACAGACACCACACACGGGACCAATGTAACTTGTAGGAACTGACCGAGTAGTCCCGGGTCTCCCGGTTTGAGAGTTTGACGATAATTTGCAAAAATCACACTTAGACTTAAAAACAGGCCGTTAAAGGGTGAAAACATAAACTAGCCCCCAAATGACCCCGTAGGAGGCACGAACACCTCGCACAGGATTAATGTAACTTGTAGAAACTGACCGCGTAGACCCGAGTCTCCCGGTTTTAGAATACGACGATAATTTGTAAAAATCTACACTTAGACTTAAAAATAGGCCGTTAAAGGGTGAAAACCCAAACCAACCCCTTACTGACCCCGTAGAAGGCACGGACACCTCGCACGGGACCAATGTAACTTATAGGAAATGACCACATAGTCCCAGGTCTCCTGATTTGAGAATACGTAGATAAATGGTAAAAATCAACACTTAGACTTAAAAACAGGTAGTTAAAGGGTGAAAACCCAAACCAGTCCCCAATGGATCCCGTAGGAGGCACGAACACCACGCACGGGACCAATGTAACTTGTAGGAACTGACCGCGTAGTCCCGGGTCTCTCGGCTTGAGAGTATGATGATAATTTGCAAAAAACACACTTAGACTTAAAAATAGGCCGTTAAAGGGTGAAAACACGAACCAACCACCAAATGACGCCGTAGGAGGCACGAACACCTCGCACGGGACCAATGTAACTTGTAGGAACTGATCTTGTAGTCCCGGGTCTCCCGGTTTTAGAGAATGACGATAATTTACAAAAAACACACTTAGAATTAAAAATAGGCCGTTAAAGGTTGAAAAACCGAACCGGCCACCAAACGACCCCGTAGGAGGCACGAACACCTCGTACGGACCAATGTAACTTGTAGAAACTGGTCGCGTAGTCCCGGTCTCCCGATTTCAGAGCAAGATGATAATTTGCAAAAAACACACTTTGACTTAAAAACAGGTCATGAAAACCCAAACCAGCCACCAAATGACCCCGTAGGAAGCACGAACACTTCGCACGAGACTAATGTAACTACTAGGAACTGAGCGCGTAGTCCCAGGTCTCTCGGTTTAAGAGTATGATGATAATTTGCAAAAATCAGACTTAGACTAAAAAATAGGCCGTTAAAGGGTGATAACATAAACCAGGCCCCAAATGACCCCGTAGGAGGCACGAACACCTCGTACGTGATTAATGTAAGTTTAGGAACTCACCACGTAGTCCCGAGTCTCCTGGTTTGAGAATACGACGATAATTTGTAAAAATCATCACTTAGACTTAAAAACAAGCCGTTAAAGGGTGAAAACCCAAACCAGCCTCTAACTGTCCCTGTAGAAGGCTCGATCACCTCTTACGGGACCAATGTAACTTGTAGAAACTAATGGCGTAGTCTCAGGTCTCACGGTTTGAGAATACGATGATAATTTGTAAAAATCAACACTTAGACTTAAAAACAGGCCGTTATATGGTGAAAACTCGAACCAACCACCAAATGACGCCGTAGGAGGGACGAACACCTCGCACGGGGCCAAATGTAACTTGTAGGAACTGACCGCGTAGTCCCGGGTCTCCCGATTTGAGAAAATGAAGAGAATTTGTAAAAAACACAATTAGAATTAAAAATAGGCCGTTAAAGGGTCAAATCCCAAACCATCCCCCAAACGACCCCATAGGAGGCACGAACACCTCACATGGGACCAATGTAACGTGTAGGAACTAACCGAGTATTCCAGGGTCTCCCGATTTGAGAGTATGACGATAATTTGCAAAAAACACACTTAAACTTAAAAACCAGCCGTTAAAGGGTGAAAACTCGAACCAGCCACCAAACGACCCCGTAGGAGGCACGAACACCTCACACGGGACCAATGTAACTTGTAAGAATTGGCCGCGTAGTCCCGGGTCTCGCGGACTGAGAGAATGATGATAATTTGCAAAAAACACACTTAGACTTAAAAATAGGCCGTTAAAGGGTGAAAACCCAAACCAGCCACCAAACGATCGCGGAGGAGGCATGAACACCTTGCACGGGACCAATGTAACTTAAAGGAACTGACCGCGTAGTGCCTGGTCTCCCGATTTCAAAATACGTGGATAATTTGTAAAAATCAACACTTTGACTTAAAAATAGGCTGTTAAAGGGTGAAAACCCAAACCAGCCACCCAATAACCCCGTAGGAGGCACGAACACCTCGCACGGGACCAATATAACTTGTAGGAACTAACCGTGTAGTCCCGGATCTCCCGGTTTGAGAGTATAATGATAATTTCCAAAAAACATACTTAGACTTAAAAATAGGCCGTTAAAAGGTGAAAACCCAAACCAGCCACCAAACGACCCCATAAGAGACACGAACATCTCGACACGGGACCATTGTAACTTGTAGGAACTGGCCGCGTAGTCCCGGGTCTCTCGGTTTCAGAGCATGATGATAATTTGCAAAAAACACACTTAGACTTAAAAACAGGTCGTGAAAACCCTAACCAACCACCAAACGACCCCGTACAAGGCACGAACACCTTGCACGGGACCAATGTAACTTTTAGAAACTGACCGCGTAGTCCTGGGTCTACTGATTTGAGTGAATGATGATAATTTGGAAAAAAACACACTTAGAGTTAAAAACAGGTCGTTAAAGGGTGAAAACCCAAACCAACCACCAAACGACCCCGTAGGAGGCACGAACACCTCGCACGGGACCATTGTAACTTATAGGAACTGACCGCGTAGTCTCGGGTCTCCCGATTTGAGAGTATGGCGATAATTTGCAAAAATCACACACAGACTTAAAAGCAGGCCGTTAAAGGGTGAAAACCCAAACCAGCCCCCAAACGACCCCGTAGGAGGCACGAACACCTCGCACGGGACCAATGTAACTTTTAGGAAAT
Organism: Sambucus nigra; assembly: GCA_949130495.1. Classification (NCBI taxonomy): domain Eukaryota; kingdom Viridiplantae; phylum Streptophyta; class Magnoliopsida; order Dipsacales; family Adoxaceae; genus Sambucus; species Sambucus nigra. Next base: position 32,348,093 of record OX422224.1, on the reverse strand, counting down.
GGGCGCGTAGTCCCAGATCTCCCGGTTTGAGAGCATGTCGATAAGTTGGAAAAAACACACTTAGACTTAAAAATAGGTCGTAAAAAACAAAACCAGCCCCCAAACGACCCCGTAGGAGGCACGAACACCTCGCACCTTACCAATGTAACTTGTAGGAACTGATCGCGTAGTCCCGAGTCTCCCGGTTTGAGAGTATGACGATAATTTGCAAAAATTACACTTAGACTTAAAAATAGGCCATTAATGGGTGAAAACCAAAACTAGCCCCCAAAACGACCCCGTAGGAGGCACGTACACCTCGCACGGGACCAATGTAACTTGTAAGAACCGAACGCATAGTCGCGGGTCTCCCTGTTAGAGAGTTTGACGATAATTTGTAGAAAACAAAATTAGCTTGAAAAATAGGCCGTTAAATGGTGAAAACCCGAACCAGCCACCAAACGACCCCCTAGGAATCACGATCACCTCGCACGTTACCCATGTAACTTGTAGGAAATGACCGCGTTATCCCGAGTCTCCCGGTTTGAGATAATGACGATAATTTGCAAAAAACAAACTTAGACTTAAAAACAGGCCGTTAAAGGATGAAAACCCGAACCAGCCACCAAATGACCCCGTAGGAGGCACAAACACCTCGCACGGGACCAATGTAACTTGTAGGAACTGACCACGTAGTCTCGGGTCTCCCGATTTAAGAGTATGACGATAATTTGCAAAAATCACACTTAGACTTAAAAGCAGGTCGTAAATGGGTGAAAACCCAAACCGACCCCCAAACGACCCTGTAGGAGGCACGAACACCTCGCACGGGACCAATGTAACTTGTAAGAACTGACCCCGTAGTTTCGGGTCTATCGGTTTGAGAATACGACGATAATTTGCAAAAATCACACTTAGACTTAAAAACAGGCCGTTAAAGGGTGAAAACCCAAACCAGCCCCCAAACAACACGTAAGAGTCACGGGCACTTTGCACGTTACCAATGTAACTTGTAGGAACTGACCGCGTAGACCCGGGTCTCCCGGTTTGAGAGTAAGGTGATAACTTGAAAAAATCACAGTTAGACTTAAAAACATGCCGTTAAAGGGTGAAAACCCAAACCAGCCCCCAAACGACCCTGTAGAAGGCACGAACAGCTCGCACAGGACCAATGTAACTTGTAGGAACTGACCGCGTAGTCTCGAGTCTCCCGGTTTGAGAGTATGACGATAATTTGTAAAAATCACACTTAGACTTAAAAAGAGGCCGTTAAAGGGTGGAAACCCAAACCAACCATCAGACGACCCCGTTGGAGGCACGAACACCTCGCACGTTACCAATGTAACTTGTAGGAACTGATCGCGTAGTCCCGGGTCTCCCAGTTTGAGAGTATGACGATAAATTGCAAAAATCACACTTAGACTTAAAAACATGCCGTTAAAGGGTGAAAACCCAAACCAGCCCCCAAACGACCCCATAGAAGGCATGAACACCTCGCACGGGACCAATGTAACTTGTAGGAACATACCGCGTAGTCCCGGGTCTCTCGATTTGAGAGTATGACAATAATTTGCAAAAATCACACTTAGACTTAAAAACAGGCCGTTAATGGGTGAAAACCCAAACCAGCCCCCAAACGACATCGTAGGAGGCACGAACACCTCGTACGGGACCAATGTAACTTGTAGGAACTGATCGTGTAGTTCCGAGTCTCCCGGTTTGAGAGTATAACGATAATTTGCAAAAAATACACTTAAACTTAAAAACAGGCCGTTAAAGGGTGAAAACCCAAACCGGCCCCCAAACGACCCCATAGAAGGCACAAACACCTCGCACGGGACCAATGTAACTTGTAGGAACTAACCGCGTAGTCTCGGGTCTCCCAGTTTGAGAGTATGACGATTATTTGCAAAAATCACACTTAGACTTAAAAGCAGGTCGTAAATGGGTGAAAACCCAAACCAACCCCCAAACGACCCTGTAGGAGGCACGAACACCTCACACGGGACAAATATAACTTGTAGGAACTGACCAGGTAGTCCTGGGTCTCCCGGTTTGAGAATAAGATGATAATTTGCAAAAATCACACTTAGACTTAAAAACATGCCGTTTTAGGGTGAAAACCCAATCCAGCCCCCAAACGACCCCGTAAGAGGCACGAACACCTCGCACGTTACCAATGTTACTTGTACGAACTGACCGCGTAGTCTCGGGTCTCCCAGTTTGAGAGTAAGATGATAATTTGCAAAAATCACACTTAGACTTGAAAACATGCCGTTAAAGGGTGAAAACCCAAACCATCCCCCAAACGACCCCGTAGAAGGCACGAACACCTCGCACGGGACCATTGTAACTTGTAGGAACTGATCGCGTAGTCCCGGGTCTCCCGATTTGAGAGTATGACGATAATTAGCAAAAATAACACTTAGACTTAAAAAGAGGCCGTTAAAGGGTGGAAACCCAAACTAGCCCCCAAACGACCCCGTAGGAGGCATGAGCACCTCGCACGTAACCAATGTAACTTGTAGGAACTAATCGCGTAGTTCCGGGTCTCCCGGTTTGAGAGTATGACGATAATTTGCAAAAATCACACTTAGACTTAAAAACTTGCCGTTAAAGGGTGAAAACCCAAACCAACCCCCAAACGACCCCATAGAAGGCATGAACACCTCGCACGGGACGATTGTAACTTGTAGGAACACACCGCGTAGTCCCGGGTCTCCTGATTTGAGAGTATGACAATAATTTACAAAAATCACACTTAGACTTAAAAACAGGCCGTCAATGGGTGAAAACCCAAACCAACCCCCAAACGACCCTATAGGAGGCACAAACACCTCGCACGGGACCAATGTAACTTGTAAGAATTGACCGCGTAGTCCCGGGTCTCCCGGTTTGAGAATACGATGATAATTTGTAAGAATCAACACTTAGACTTAAAACAGGCCGTTAAAGGGTGAAAACCCAAACCAGCCCCCAACTGACCCCATTGGAGGCACGAACACATCATACGGGACCAATGTAACTTGTAGGAACTAACCGCACAGTCCGGGGTCTCCTGGTTTGAGCGTATGATGATAATTTGCAAAAAAACACACTAAGAATTAAAAACAGGCCGTTAAAGGGTGAAAACCCGAACCAGTCACCAAACGCCCCCGTAGAAGGCACGAGCACCTCGCACGGGACCAATGTAACTTGTAGGAACAGACCGCGTAGTCCCGGGTCTCCCGGCTTGAGAGTATGGCGATAATTTGTAAAAATTAACTCGTAGACTTAAAAACATGCCGTTAAAGGGTGAAAACCCAAACCAGCCCCCAAACGACCCCGTAGAAGGCACGAACACCTCGCACAGGACCAATGTAACTTGTAGGAACTGACCGCGTAGTCTCGAGTCTCCCGGTTTGAGAGTATGACGATAATTTGTAAAAATCACACTTAGACTTAAAAAGAGGCCGTTAAAGGGTGGAAACCCAAACCAACCCTCAGACGACCCCGTTGGAGGCACGAACACCTCGCACGTTACCAATGTAACTTGTAGGAACTGATCGCGTAGTCCCGGGTCTCTCAGTTTGAGAGTATGACGATAAATTGCAAAAATCACACTTAGACTTAAAAACATGCCGTTAAAGGGTGAAAACCCAAACCAGCCCCCAAACGACCCCATAGAAGGCATGAACACCTCGCACGGGACCAATGTAACTTGTAGGAACATACCGCGTAGTCCCGGGTCTCCCGATTTGAGAGTATGAAAATAATTTGCAAAAATCACACTTAGACTTAAAAACAGGCCGTTAATGGGTGAAAACCCAAACCAGCCCCCAAACGACATCGTAGGAGGCACGAACACCTCGTACGGGACCAATGTAACTTGTAGGAACTGATCGTGTAGTTCCGAGTCTCCCGGTTTGAGAGTATAACGATAATTTGCAAAAAACACACTTAAACTTAAAAACAGGCCGTTAAAGGATGAAAACCCAAACCGGCCCCCAAACGACCCCATAGAAGGCACAAACACCTCGCACGGGACCAATGTAACTTGTAGGAACTGACCGCGTAGTCTCGGGTCTCCCAGTTTGAGAGTATGACGATTATTTGCAAAAATCACACTTAGACTTAAAAGCAGGTCGTAAATGGGTGAAAACCCAAACCAACCCCCAAACGACCTTGTAGGAGGCACGAACACCTCACACGGGACAAATATAACTTGTAGGAACTGACCAGGTAGTCCTGGGTCTCCCGGTTTGAGAATAAGATGATAATTTGCAAAAATCACACTTAGACTTAAAAACATGCCGTTTTAGGGTGAAAACCCAAACCAGCCCCCAAACGACCCCGTAAGAGGCACGAACACCTCGCACGTTACCAATGTTACTTGTACGAACTGACCGCATAGTCTCGGGTCTCCCGGTTTGAGAGTAAGATGATAATTTGCAAAAATCACACTTAGACTTGAAAACATGCCGTTAAAGGGTGAAAACCCAAACCAGCCCCCAAACGACCCCGTAGAAGGCACGAACACCTCGCACGGGACCATTGTAACTTGTAGGAACTGATCGCGTAGTCTCGGGTCTCCCGATTTGAGAGTATGACGATAATTAGCAAAAATAACACTTAGACTTAAAAAGAGGCCGTTAAAGGGTGGAAACCCAAACTAGCCCCCAAACGACCCCGTAGGAGGCATGAACACCTCGCACGTAACCAATGTAACTTGTAGGAACTAATCGCGTAGTTCCGGGTCTCCCGGTTTGAGAGTATGACGATAATTTGCAAAAATCACACTTAGACTTAAAAACTTGCCGTTAAAGGGTGAAAACCCAAACCAACCCCCAAACGACCCCATAGAAGGCATGAACACCTCGCACGGGACGATTGTAACTTGTAGGAACATACCGCGTAGTCCCGGGTCTCCCGATTTGAGAGTATGAAAATAATTTGCAAAAATCACACTTAGACTTAAAAACAGGCCGTTAATGGGTGAAAACCCAAACCAGCCCCCAAACGACATCGTAGGAGGCACGAACACCTCGTACGGGACCAATGTAATTTGTAGGAACTGATCGTGTAGTTCCGAGTCTCCCGGTTTGAGAGTATAACGATAATTTGCAAAAAATACACTTAAACTTAAAAACAGGCCGTTAAAGGATGAAAACCCAAACCGGCCCCCAAACGACCCCATAGAAGGCACAAACACCTCGCACGGGACCAATGTAACTTGTAGGAACTGACCGCGTAGTCTCGGGTCTCCCAGTTTGAGAGTATGACGATTATTTGCAAAAATCACACTTAGACTTAAAAGCAGGTCGTAAATGGGTGAAAACCCAAACCAACCCCCAAACGACCCTGTAGGAGGCACGAACACCTCACACGGGACAAATATAACTTGTAGGAACTGACCAGGTAGTCCTGGGTCTCCCGGTTTGAGAATAAGATGATAATTTGCAAAAATCACACTTAGACTTAAAAACATGCCGTTTTAGGGTGAAAACCCAAACCAGCCCCCAAACGACCCCGTAAGAGGCATGAACACCTCGCACGTTACCAATGTTACTTGTACGAACTGACCGCATAGTCTCGGGTCTCCCGGTTTGAGAGTAAGATGATAATTTGCAAAAATCACACTTAGACTTGAAAACATGCCGTTAAAGGGTGAAAACCCAAACCAGCCCCCAAACGACCCCGTAGAAGGCACGAACACCTCGCACGGGACCATTGTAACTTGTAGGAACTGATCGCGTAGTCTCGGGTCTCCCGATTTGAGAGTATGACGATAATTAGCAAAAATAACACTTAGACTTAAAAAGAGGCCGTTAAAGGGTGGAAACCCAAACTAGCCCCCAAACGACCCCGTAGGAGGCATGAACACCTCGCACGTAACCAATGTAACTTGTAGGAACTAATCGCGTAGTTCCGGGTCTCCCGGTTTGAGAGTATGACGATAATTTGCAAAAATCACACTTAGACTTAAAAACTTGCCGTTAAAGGGTGAAAACCCAAACCAACCCCCAAACGACCCCATAGAAGGCATGAACACCTCGCACGGGACGATTGTAACTTGTAGGAACATACCGCGTAGTCCCGGGTCTCCCGATTTGAGAGTATGATAATAATTTGCAAAAATCACACTTAGACTTAAAAACAGGCCGTTAATGGGTGAAAACCCAAACCAGCCCCCAAACGACATCGTAGGAGGCACGAACACCTCGTACGGGACCAATGTAACTTGTAGGAACTGATCGTGTAATTCCGAGTCTCCCGGTTTGAGAGTATAACGATAATTTGCAAAAGATACACTTAAACTTAAAAACAGGCCGTTAAAGGGTGAAAACCCAAACCGGCCCCCAAACGACCCCATAGAAGGCACAAACACCTCGCACGGGACCAATGTAACTTGTAGGAACTGACCGCGTAGTCTCGGGTCTCCCAGTTTGAGAGTATGACGATTATTTGCAAAAATCACACTTAGACTTAAAAGCAGGTCGTAAATGGGTGAAAACCCAAACCAACCCCCAAACGGCCCTGTAGGAGGCACGAACACCTCACACGGGACAAATATAACTTGTAGGAACTGACCAGGTAGTCCTGGATCTCCCGGTTTGAGAATAAGATGATAATTTGCAAAAATCACACTTAGACTTAAAAACATGCCGTTTTAGGGTGAAAACCCAAGCCAGCCCCCAAACGACCCCGTAAGAGGCACGAACACCTCGCACGTTACCAATGTTACTTGTACGAACTGACCGCGTAGTCTCGGGTCTCCCGGTTTGAGAGTAAGATGATAATTTGCAAAAATCACACTTAGACTTGAAAACATGCCGTTAAAGGGTGAAAACCCAAACCAGCCCCCAAACGACCCCGTAGAAGGCACGAACACCTCGCACGGGACCATTGTAACTTGTAGGAACTGATCGCGTAGTCCCGGGTCCCCCGATTTGAGAGTATGACGATAATTAGCAAAAATAACACTTAGACTTAAAAAGAGGCCGTTAAAGGGTGGAAACCCAAACTAGCCCCCAAACAACCCCGTAGGAGGCATGAACACCTCGCACGTAACCAATGTAACTTGTAGGAACTAATCGCGTAGTTCCGGGTCTCCCGGTTTGAGAGTATGACGATAATTTGCAAAAATCACACTTAGACTTAAAAACTTGCCGGTAAAGGGTGAAAACCCAAACCAACCCCCAAACGACCCCATAGAAGGCATGAACACCTCGCACGGGACGATTGTAACTTGTAGGAACATACCGCGTAGTCCCGGGTCTCCTGATTTGAGAGTATGATAATAATTTGCAAAAATCACACTTAGACTTAAAAACAGGCCGTTAATGGGTGAAAACCCAAACCAGCCCCCAAACGACATCGTAGGAGGCACGAACACCTCGTACGGGACCAATGTAACTTGTAGGAACTGATCGTGTAGTTTCGAGTCTCCCGGTTTGAGATTATAACGATAATTTGCAAAAAATACACTTAAACTTAAAAACAAGCCGTTAAAGGGTGAAAACCCAAACCGGCCCCCAAACGACCCCATAGAAGGCACAAACACCTCGTACGGGACCAATGTAACTTGTAGGAACTGACCGCGTAGTCTCGGGTCTCCCAGTTTGAGAGTAAGATGATAATTTGCAAAAATCACACTTAGACTTAAAAACATGCCGTTAAAGGGTGAAAACCCAAACCAGCCCCCAAACGACCCCGTAGAAGGCACGAACACCTTGCACGGGACCATTGTAACTTGTAGGAACTGATCGCGTAGTCCCGGGTCTCCCGATTTGAGAGTATGACGATAATTAGCAAAAATAACACTTAGACTTAAAAAGAGGCCATTAAAGGGTGGAAACCCAAACTAGCCCCCAAACGACCCCGTAGGAGGCATGAACACCTCGCACGTAACCAATGTAACTTGTAGGAACTAATCGCGTAGTTTCGGGTCTCCCGGTTTGAGAGTATGACGATAATTTGCAAAAATCACACTTAGACTTAAAAACTTGCCGTTAAAGGGTGAAAACCCAAACCAACCCCCAAACGACCCCATAGAAGGCATGAACACCTCGCACGGGACGATTGTAACTTGTAGGAACATACCGCGTAGTCCCGGGTCTCCCGATTTGAGAGTATGATAATAATTTGCAAAAATCACACTTAGACTTAAAAACAGGCCGTTAATGGGTGAAAACCCAAACCTGCCCCCAAACGACATCGTAGGAGGCACGAACACCTCGTACGGGACCAATGTAACTTGTAGGAACTGATCGTGTAGTTTCGAGTCTCCCGGTTTGAGAGTATAACGATAATTTGCAAAAAATACACTTAAACTTAAAAACAGGCCGTTAAAGGGTGAAAACCCAAACCGGCCCCCAAACGACCCCATAGAAGGCACAAACACCTCGCACGGGACCAATGTAACTTGTAGGAACTGACCGCGTAGTCTCGGGTCTCCCAGTTTGAGAGTATGACGATTATTTGCAAAAATCACACTTAGACTTAAAAGAAGGTTGTAAATGGGTGAAAACCCAAACCAACCCCCAAACGACCCTGTAGGAGGCACGAACACCTCACACGGGACAAATATAACTTGTAGGAACTGACCAGGTAGTCCTGGGTCTCCCGGTTTGAGAATAAGATGATAATTTGCAAAAATCACACTTAGACTTAAAAACATGCCGTTTTAGGGTGAAAACCCAAACCAGCCCCCAAACGATCCCGTAAGAGGCACGAACACCTCGCACGTTACCAATGTTACTTGTACGAACTGACCGCGTAGTCTCGGGTCTCCCGGTTTGAGAGTAAGATGATAATTTGCAAAAATCACACTTAGACTTGAAAACATGCCGTTAAAGGGTGAAAACCCAAACCAGCCCCCAAACGACCCCGTAGAAGGCACGAACACCTCGCACGGGACCATTGTAACTTGTTGGAACTGATCGCGTAGTCCCGGGTCTCCCGATTTGAGAGTATGACGATAATTAGCAAAAATAACACTTAGACTTAAAAAGAGGCCGTTAAAGGGTGGAAACCCAAACTAGCCCCCAAACGACCCCGTAAGAGGCATGAACACCTCGCACGTAACCAATGTAACTTGTAGGAACTAATCGCGTAGTTCCGGGTCTCCCGGTTTAAGAGTATGACGATAATTTGCAAAAATCACACTTAGACTTAAAAACTTGCCGTTAAAGGGTGAAAACCCAAACCAACCCCCAAACGACCCCATAGAAGGCATGAACACCTCGCACGGGACGATTGTAACTTGTAGGAACACACCGCGTAGTCCCGGGTCTCCTGATTTGAGAGTATGACAATAATTTACAAAAATCACACTTAGACTTAAAAACAGGCCGTCAATGGGTGAAAACCCAAACCAACCCCCAAACGACCCTATAGGAGGCACAAACACCTCGCACGGGACCAATGTAACTTGTAAGAATTGACCGCGTAGTCCCGGGTCTCCCGGTTTGAGAATACGATGATAATTTGTAAGAATCAACACTTAGACTTAAAACAGGCCGTTAAAGGGTGAAAACCCAAACCAGCCCCCAACTGACCCCATTGGAGGCACGAACACATCATACGGGACCAATGTAACTTGTAGGAACTAACCGCACAGTCCGGGGTCTCCTGGTTTGAGCGTATGATGATAATTTGCAAAAAAACACACTAAGAATTAAAAACAGGCCGTTAAAGGGTGAAAACCCGAACCAGTCACCAAACGCCCCCGTAGAACGCACGAGCACCTCACACGGGACCAATGTAACTTGTAAGAACTGGCTGCGTAGTCCCGGGTCATCCCGATTGAGAGCATGATGATAATTTGCAAAAAACACACTTAGACTTAAAAATAGGTCGTGAAAACCCAAACCAGCCACCAAACGACCCCGTAGAAGGCACGAACACCTCGCACAGGACCAATGTAACTTGTAGGAGCTGACCGCGTAGTCCCGGGTCTCCCGGTTTGAGAGTATGACGATAATTTGCAAAAATTATGCTTAGAATTAAGAATAGGTCGTTAAAGGGTGACAACATAAACCAGCCCCAAATGACCCCGTAGGAGGCACGAACACCTCGCACGGGACCCATGTAACTTTTAGGAACTGGTCACGTAGTCCCGGGTCTCCCGATTTGAGAGTATGACGATAATTTGCAAAAATCACGCTTAGAATTAAAAATAGGGCGTTAGAGGGTGAAACCTCAAACCAGCCCCCAACTGACCCCGTAGGAGGCAGGAACACCTCGCATGGGATGAATGTAACTTTTTGGAACTGATCGTGTAGTCCCGAGTCTCCCGAGTTGAGAATACGATGTTAATTTGTAAAAATCATCACTTAGACTTAAAAACAAGCCGTTAAAGGGTGAAAACCCAAACCAGCCCCTAACTGACCCCGTAGAAGGCACGATCACCTCGCACGGGACCAATGTGACTTATAGAAATTGATCGCGTAGAACCAGGTCTCCCGGTTTGAGAATACGATGATAATTTGTAAAAATGAACACTTAGACTTAAAAACTGGCCGTTAAAGGGTGAAAACCCAAACTTGCCTCCAAACAACCCCGTAGGAGGCACGAACACCTCGCACGGGACCAATGTAACTTGTAGGAACTGACCGCGTAGTCCCGGGTCCCTCGGCTTGAGAGTATGACGATAATTTGCAAAAAACACACTTAGACTTAAAAATAGGTCGTTAAAGGGTGTAAACTCGAACCAGCCACCAAATGACGCCGTAGGAGGCACGAACACATCATACGGGACCAATGTAACTTGTATGAACTAACCGCGTAGTCCGGGGTCTTCCGATTTGAGAGTACGACGATAATTTGCAAAAAAACACACTTACATTTAAAAACAGGCCATTAAAGGGTGAAAACCCGAACCAGCCACCAAACGCCCCAGTAGAAGGCACGAACAGCTCGCACGGGACCAATATAACTTGTAAGAACTAGCTACGTAGTCCCGGGTCACACGGATTGAGAGCATGCTGATAATTTGCAAAAAACACACTTAGACTTAAAAATAGGTCGTGAAAACCCAAACCAGCAACCAAACGACCCCATAGGAGGCACGAACACCTCGCACGGGACCAATGTAACTTGTAGGAACTGACCGCGTACTCCTGTGTCACCCAGTTTAAGAGTATGACGACAATTTGCAAAAATCACGCTTATAATTAAAAATAGGTCGTTAAAGGGTGATAACATAAACCATCCCCCAAATGACCCTGTAGGAGGCACGAACACCTCGCACGGGATTAATGTAACTTGTTGGGACTGATCGCGTAGTCCCAAATCTCCCGATTTGAGAATACGATGATAATTAGTAAAAATCATCACTTAGACTTAAAAACAAGTCGTTAAAGGGTGAAAACCCAAACCAGCCCCTAACTGACCCCGTAGAAGGCACCAACACCTCGCACGGGACCAATGTAAGTTGTAGAAACTGATCGCATAGTCCCAGGTCTCCCGGTTTGAGAATATGCTGATAATTTGTAAAAATGAACACTTAGACTTAAAAACTGGCCGTTAAAGGGTGAAAACCCAAACTAGCCTCCAAACGACCCTTTAGGAGGCACGAACACCTCGCACGGGACCAATGTAACTTGTAGGAATTGACCGCGTAGTCCCGGGTCCCTCGGCTTCAGAGTATGACGATAATTTGCAAAAAATAAATTTAGACTTAAAAATAGGTCGTTAAAGGGTGTAAACTCAAACCAGCCACCAAATGACGTCGTAGGAGGCACGAACACCTCGTACGGGACCAATGTAACTTGTAGGAACAGACCGCGTAGTCCCGGGTCTCCCGGTTTGAGAGAATGACGATAATTTGTAAAAAACACAATTAGAATTAAAAATAGGCCGTTAAAGTGTGGAAACATAAACCAGCCCCCAAACGACCCCGTAGGAGGCACGAACACCTCACACGGGACCAATGTAACTTGTAGTAACTAATCGAGTAGTCCGGGGTCTCCCGATTTGAGAGTATGATGATAATTTGCAAAAAACACACTTAAACTTAAAAACCGACCGTTAAAGGGTGAAAATCCGAACCAGCAACCAAACGACCCCGTAGGAGGCACGAACACCTCACACGGGACCAATGTAACTTGTAAGAACTGGTCGCGTAGTCCCGGGTCTTTCGGATTGAGAGCATGGCGATAATTTGCAACAAACACACTTAGACTTAGAAACAGTTCGTGAAAACCCAAACCAGCCACCAAACGACCCCGTAGGAGGCACGAACACCTTGCACGGGACCAATGTAACTTGTAAGAACTGGCCGCGTAGTCCCGGGTCTCTCGGATTGAGAGCATGGAGATAATTTGCAATAAACACACTTAGACTTAGAAACAGTTCGTGAAAACCCAAACCAGCCACCAAACGACCCCGTAGGAGGCATGAACACCTCGCACGGGACCAATGTAACTTGTAGGAACTGACCGTGTAGTCCTGGGTCTCCAGATTTGAGAAAATTATAATAATTTGCAAAAAACTCATTTAGACTTAAAAATAATTCGTTAAAGGGTGAAAACCCAAACCAGACCCCGAACGACCCCGTAGGAGGCACAAACAGCTCACACGGGACCAATATAACTTGTAGGAACTAACCGTGTAGTCCCGGATCTCCCGGTTTGAGAGTATGATGATAATTTGAAAAAAACACACTTAGCCTTAAGAATTGGCCGTTAAGGGGTGAAATCCAAAACCAGCCACCAAACGACCCCGTAGGAGGCACGAACACCTCACACGGGACCAATGTAACTTGTAGTAACTAATCGAGTAGTCCGGGGTCTCCCGATTTGAGAGTATGACGATAATTTGCAAAAAACATACTTAAACTTAAAAACCGACCGTTAAAGGGTGAAAATCCAAACCAGCCACCAAACGACCCCGTAGGAGGCACGAACACCTCTCACGGGACCAATGTAACTTGTAAGAACTGGTCGCGTAGTCCTGGGTCTTCCGGATTGAGAGCATGGCGATAATTTGCAACAAACACACTTAGACTTAGAAACAGTTCGTGAAAACCAAAACCAGCCACCAAACGACCCCGTAGGAGGCACGAACACCTCGAACGGGACCCATGTTACTTTTAGGAACTGACCGCATAGTCCCAGGTCTCCCGATTTGAGCGAATGATGATAATTTACAAAAAACACATTTAGACTTAAAAATAGGTCGTTAAAGGGTGAAAACCCAAACAAGCCCCCAAACAACCCGGTAGGAGGCACGAACACCTCGCACGAGACCAATATAACTTGTAGGAACTAACCGTGTAGTCCCGGATCTCCCGGTTTGAGAGTATGACGATAATTTGAAAAAAAACACTTAGACTTAAAAACAGGCCGTTCAAGGGTGAAAACCCAAACCAGCCACCAAATGACCCTGTTGGAGATAGGAACACCTCGCACGAGACTAATGTTACTTGTAGGAACTGGACGCGTAGTCTCGGGTCTCTCGGTTTCAGAGCATGACGATAATTTGCAAAAAACACACTTAGACTAAAAATAGGTCGTGAAAACCCAAACCATCCACCAAACGACCCCGTAGAAGGCACGAACACCCCGCACGGGATCAATGTAACTTGTAGGAACTAACCGCGTAGTCCCGAGTCTCCCGGTTTGAGAGTATGATGATAATTTACAAAAATCAAACTTAGACTTAAAAACAGGCCGTTAAAGGGTGAAAACCCAAACCAACCCCTTACTGACCCCGTAGAAGGCACGGACACCTCGCACGGGAATAATATAACTTACTGGAACTGTCTTCATAGTCCTGGGTCTCACGATTTGAGAATACGTAGATAATTTGTAAAAATTAACACTTAGACTTAAAAATAGGTCGTTAAAGGGTGAAAACCCAAACCAGTCCCCAATGGATCCTATAGGAGGCACGAACACCTCGCACGGGACCAATGTAACTTGTAGGAACTGACCGCGTAATCCCGGGTCTCCCGGCTTGAGAGTATGACGATAATTTGCAAAAAACACACTTAGACTTAAAAATAGGCCGTTAAAGGGTGAAAACTTGAACCAGCCACCAAATGAGGCCGTAGGAGGCACGAACACCTCGCACGGGACCAATGTAACTTGTAGGAACTGACCGCGTAGTCCCGGGTCACCCGATTTGAGAGAATGACGATAATTTACAAAAAACACACAGACTTAAAAATAGGCCGTTAAAGGTTGAAAACTCGAACCAGTCACCAAACGACCCCGTAGAAGGCATGAACACCTCGCACGGGACCAATGTAACTTGTAGGAACTGACCGCGTAGTCCCGGGTCTCCCGATTTGAGAGAATGAGGATAATTTGTAAAAAACACAATTAGAATTAAAAACAGGCTGTTAAAGGGTGAAAACACAAACTAGCCCCCAAACTACCTCGTAGGAAGCACGAACACCTCACACAGGACCAATGTAACTTGTAGTAACTAATCGAGTAGTCCGGGGTCTCCTGATTTGTGAGTATGACGATAATTTGCAAAAAAACACACTTAAACTTAAAAACCGACCGTTAAAGGGTGAAAATCCGAACCAGCCAGCAAACGACCCCGTAGGAGGCGCGAACACCTCGCACGGGACCAATGTAAGTTGTAAGAACTGGTCGCGTAGTCCCGGGTCTCCCGGATTGAGAGCATGGCGATTATTTGCAACAAACACACTTAGACTTAGAAACAGTTCGTGAAAACCCAAACCAGCCACCAAACGACCCCGTAGGAGGCACGAACACCTCGCATGGGACCCATGTAACTTTTAGGAACTGGCCGCGTAGTCCCGGGTCTCCCGGTTTGAGAGTATGACGACAATTTGCAAAATTCACGCTTAGAATTAAAAATAGGTCGTTAAAGGGTGATAACATAAACCAGCCCCCAAATGACCCCATAGGAGGCACGAACACCTCGCACGGGATTAATGTAACTTGTTGGGACTGATCGTGTAGTCCCGAATCTCCCGATTTGAGAATACGTAGATAATTTGTAAAAATTAACACTTAGACTTAAAAACAAGTCGTTAAAGGGTGAAAACCCAAACCAGTCCCCAATAGATCCTGTAGGAGGCACGAACACCTCGCACGGGACCAATGTAACTTGTAGGAACAGACCGCGTAGTCCCGGGTCTCCCGGCTTGAGAGTATGACGATAATTTGCAAAAATGAACACTTAGACTTAAAAACAGGTCGTTAAAGAGTGAAAACTCGAACCAACCTCCAAACGACGCCGTAGGAGGCACGAACACCTCGCAGGGGACCAATGTAACTTGTAGGAACTGACCGCGTAGTCCCGGGTCACCCGATTTGAGAGAATGACGATAATTTACAAAAAACACACAGACTTAAAAATAGGCCGTTAAAGGTTGACAACTCGAACCATTCACCAAACGACCCCGTAGGAGGCACGAACACCTCGCACGGGACCAATGTAACTTGTAGGAACTGACCGCATAGTCCGGGGTCTCCCGGTTTGAGAGAATGATGATAATTTGTAAAAAACACAATTAGAATTAAAAATAGGCCGTTAAAGGGTGAAAACATAAACCAGCCCCCAAGCGACCCCGTAGGAGGCACGAACACCTCACACGGGACCAATGTAACTTGTAGTAACTAATCGAGTAGTCCGGGGTCTCCCGATTTGAGAGTATGACGATAATTTGAAAAAAACACACTTAAACTTAAAAACCGACCGTTAAAGGGTGAAAATCTGAACCAGCCAACAAACGACCCCGTAGGAGGCACGAACACCTCGCACGGGACCAATGTAACTTGTAAGAACTGGTCGCGTAGTCCCGGGTCTCCTGGATTGAGAGCATGGCGATAATTTGCAACAAACACACTTAGACTTAGAAACACTTCGTGAAAACCCAAACCAGCCACCAAACGACCCTGTAGGAGGCACGAACACCTTGCACGGGACCCATGTAACTTGTAGGAATTGACCGCGTATTCCCATGTCTCCCGATTTGAGAGAATGATGATAATTTGCAAAAAACACATTTAGACTTAAAAATAGGTCGTTAAAGGGTGAAAACCCAAACCAGCCCCCAAACGACCCGGTAGGAGGCGCGAATATCTCGCACGAGACCAATATAACTTGTAGGAACTAACCGTGTAGTCCCGGATCTCCCGGTTTGAGAGTATGACGATAATTTGAAAAAAACACACTTAGACTTAAAAATAGGCCGTTAAAGGGTGAAAACCCAAACCAGCAACCAAACGACTCCGTAGGAGACACGAACACCTCGTACGAGACTAATGTTACTTGTAGGAACTGGCCGCGTAGTCCCGGGTCTCTCGGTTTCAGAGCATGACGATAATTTGCAAAAAACACACTTAGACTAAAAATAGGTCATGAAAACCCAAACCAGCCACCAAACGACCCTGTAGAAGGCACGAACACCCCGCACGGGATCAATGTAACTTGTAGGAACTAACCGCGTAGTCTCGGGTCTCCTGGTTTGAGAGTATGATGATAATTTACAAAAATCACACTTAGACTTAAAAATAGGCCGTTAAAGGGTGAAAACCCAAACCAACCCCTTACTGACCCCGTAGAAGGAACAGACACCTCACACGGGAAAAATATAACTTATAGGAACTGACCGCATAGTCCCGGGTATCACGATTTGAGAATACATAGATAATTTATAAAAATTAACACTTAGACTTAAAAACAGGTCGTTAAAGGGTGAAAACCCAAACCAGTCCCCAATGGATCCCATAGGAGGCACGAACACCTCGCACGGGACCAATGTAACTTGTAGGAACTGACCGCGTAGTCCAGGATCTCCCGGCTTGAGAGTATGACGATAATTTGCAAAAAAACACACTTAGACTTAAAAACAGGCCGTTAAAGGTTGAAAACTCGAACCAGTCACCAAACGACCTCGTAGGAGGCACGAACACCTCGCACGGGACCAATGTAACTTGTAGGAACTGACCGCGTAGTCCCGGGTCTCCCGATTTTAGAGAATGACAATAATTTGTAAAAAACACAATTAGAATTAAAAACAGGTCGTTAAAGGGTGAAAACACAAACCAGCCCCCAAACAACCTCGTAGGAGGCACGAACATCTCACACGGGACCAATGTAACTTGTAGTAACTAATCGAGTAGTCCAGGGTCTCCCGATTTGTGAGTATGATGATAATTTGCAAAAAAACACACTTAAACTTAAAAACCGACCGTTAAAGGGTGAAAATCCGAACCAGCCACCAAACGACCCCATAGGAGGCACGAACACCTCGCACGGGACCAATGTAAGTTGTAAGAACTGGTCGCGTAGTCCCAGGTCTTCCGGATTGAGAGCATGGCGATAATTTGCAACAAACACACTTAGACTTCGAAACAGTTCGTGAAAACCCAAACCAGCCACTAAACGACCCCGTAGGAGGCACGAACACCTCGCACGGGACCCATGTAACTTTTAGGAACTGACCGCGTAGTCCCGGGTCTCCCTCTTTGAGAGTATGACAAAAATTTGCAAAAATCACGCTTAGAATTAAAAATAGGTCGTTAAAGGGTGATAGGAGGCACGAACACCTCGCACGGGATTAATGTAACTTGTTGGGACTGATCGCGTAGTCCCGAATCTCCCGATTTGAGAGTACGATGATAATTAGTAAAAATCATCACTTAGACTTAAAAACAAGCCGTTAAAGGGTGAAAACCCAAACCAGTCCCTAACTGACCCTGTAGAAGGCACGAACACCTCGTACGGGACCAATGTAACTTGTAGAAACTGATCGCGTAGTCCCAGGTCTCTCGGTTTGAGAATACGATGATAATTTGTAAAAATGAAAACTTAGACTTAAAAACTGGTTGTTAAAGGGTGAAAACCCAAACTAGCCTCCAAACGACCCCGTAGGAGGCACGAACACCTCGTACGGGACCAATGTAACTTGTAGGAATTGACCGCGTAGTCCCGGGTCCCTCGGCTTGAGAGTATGAGGATAATTTGCAAAAAATACACTTAGACTTAAAAATAGATCGTTAAAGGGTGTAAACTATACCAGCCACCAAATGGCGCCGTAGGAGGCACGAACACCTCGTACAGGACCAATGTAACTTGTAGGAACTGACCACGTAGTCCTGGGTCTCCCGATTTTAGAGAATGACTATAATTTGTAAAAAACACAATTATAATTAAAAATAGGCCGTTAAAGGGTGAAAACATAAACCAGGCCCCAAACGACCCCGTAGGAGGCACGAACACCTCACACGGGACCAATGTAACTTGTAGTAACTAATCGAGTATTCGGGGGTCTCCTGTTTTGAGAGTATGACGGTAATTTGCAAAAATCACACTTAGACTCAAGACTAGGTCGTTAATGGGTGAAAACCCAAACCAACCCCCAAATGACCCCGTAGGAGGCATGAACACCTTGCACGGGACGAATGTAACTTGTAAGCACTGACCGCATAGTCCCGGGTCTCCCGGTTTGAGAATACGACGATAATTCTTAAGAACCAACCCTTAGACTTAAAAACAGCCGATAAAGGGTGAAAACCCAAACCAGCCCCCAACTGAATCCCGTAGGAGGCATGAACACCTCGCACGGGACCAATGTAACTTATAGGAACTGACCGCGTAGTCTCGAGTCTCCCTGTTTGAGAGAATGATGATAATTTGCAAAAAACACACTTAGAATTAAAAATAGGTCGTTAAAGGGTGAAAACCCAAACTAGCCCCCAAACGACCCCGTAGGAGGCACGAACAGCTCGCTCGGGACCAATGTAACTTGTAAGAACTGTCCGCGTAGTCCTGGGTCTCCCGGTTTGAGAGTATTACGATAATTTTCAAAAAACACACTTAGACTTAAAAATAGGCCGTTAAAGGGTGAAAACTCGAACCAGCCACCAAATGACCCCGTAGGAGCCATGAACACCTCGCACGTTACCAATGTAACTTGTAGGAACTGACCGCGTAGTCCCGAGTCTCCCGGTTTGAGAGTATGACGATAATTTTCATAAAACACACTTAGACTTAATAACTAGCCGTTAAAGGGTTAAAACCCGAACCAGCCACCAAATGACCCCGTAGAAGGCACGAACACCACGCACGGGACCAATGTAACTTGTAGGAACTGACCGCGTAGTCCCGGGTCTCCCGATTTGAGAGTTTGACGATTATTTGCAAAAATCACACTTAGACTTAAAAACAGGTCGTTAATGGGTGAAAACCAAATCCAACCCCCAAACGACCTCGTAGGAGGCACGAACACCTTGCACGGGACCAATGTAACTTGTAGGAACTGACCGCATAGTCCCGAGTCTCCCGATTTGAGAATACGATGATAATTTGTAATAATCAACACGTAGACTTAATAACAGGTCGTTAAAGGGTGAAAACCCAAACCAGCCCCCAACTGACCCCGTAGGAGACATGAACACCTCGCACGGGACCAATGTAACTTGTAGAAAATGACCGTGTACTCCCGTCTCTCCCGATTTGAGAGTATGATGATAATTTGTAAAAAAACACTTAGACATAAAAACAGGCCGTTAAAGGGTGAAAACCCAAACCAGCATCCAAACGATCCCCTAGGAGGCACGAACACCTCGCTCGGGACCAATGTATCTTTTAAGAACTGATCGCGTAGTCCCGGGTCTCCCGATTTGAGAGTATGACAATAATTTGCAAAAAACACACTTAGACTTAAAAACAGGCCGTTAAAGGGTGAAAACTCGAACCAGCCACCAAATGACCCCGTAGGAGGCATGAATGCCTCGCACGGGACCAATGTAACTTGTAGGGACAGACCGCGTAGTCCCGGGTCTCTCAGTTTGAGAGTATGATGATAATTTGCAAAAATCTCACTTAGACTTAAAAATAGGTCGTTAAAGGCTGAAAACCCAAACCAGCCACCAAACGACCCCATAGGAGGAACGAACACCTCGAAAGGGGCCAACGTAACTTGTAGGAACTGACCGCGTAGTCCCGGGTCTCCCGGTTTGAGAGTACGACAAAAATTTGCAAAAAACACACTTAGACTTAAAAACAGGTCGTTAAAGGGTGAAAACTCGAACCAGCCACCAAATAATCTCGCAGGAGGCACGAACACCTCGCACGGGACCAATGAAACTTGTAGGAACTGACCGCGTAGTCCGAACTCTCTCGGTTTGAGAGTATGATGAAAATTTGCAAAAATCACACTTAGACTTAAAAACAGGCCGTTAAAGGATGAAAACCCAAACTAGCCCCCAAACGACCCCGTAGGAGGAACGAACACCTCGCTCGGGACCAATGTAACTTGTAAAAACTGACCGCGTAGTCCTGGGTCTCCCGGTTTGAGAGTATTACGATAATTTGCAAAAAACACACTTAGACTTAAAAATAGGCCGTTAAAGGGTGAAAACTCGAACCAGCCACCAAATGACCCCGTAGGAGGCATGAACACCTTGCACGGGACTAATGTAACTTGTAGGAACTGACCGCGTAGTCCCGGGTCTCCCGATTTTAGAGTATGACGATAATTTGTAAAAAACACACTTAAACGTAAAAACAGGCCGTTAAGGGGTGAAAACCGGAACCAGTCCCCAATGGATCCCGTAGGAGGCACGAACACCTCGCACGGAACCAATGTAACTTGTAGGAACTGACCGCCTAGTCACTGGTCCCCCGGTTTCAGAATGCGTAGATAATTTGTAAAAATCAACACTTTGACTTAAAAACAGGCCGTTAAAGGGTGAAAACCCAAACCAGCCCCCAAATTTCTCCGTAGGAGGCACGAACACCTCACACGTTACCAATGTAACTTGTAGGAACTGATCGCGTAGTCCCGAGTCTCCCGGTTTGAGAGTATGATGATAATTTGCAAAAAACACACTTAGACTTAAAAACAGGCCGTTAAAGGGTGAAAACTCAAACCAGCCACCAAATGACCTCGTAGGAGGCATGAACACCTCGCACGGGACCAATATAACTTGTAGGAACTGACCGCGTAGTCTCGGGTGTCCCGTTTTGAGAGTATGATGATAATTTGTAAAAATCACTCTTAGACTTAAAAACAGGTCGTTAATGGGTGAAAACCCAAACCAACCCCCAAATGACCCCGTAGGAGGCATGAACACCTCGCACGGGACGAATGTAACTTATAAGAACTGATCATATAGTCCCGGGTCTCCCCGTTTGAGAATAAAACGATAATTCTTAAGAATCAACCCTTAGACTTAAAAACAGGCCGATAAAGGGTGAAAACCCAAACCAACCCCCAACTGAATCCCGTAGGAGGCACGAACACCTCGCACGGGACCAATGAAACTTATAGGAACTGACCGCGTAGTCTCGGGTCTCCCTATTTCAGAGAAAGACGATAATTTGCAAAAAACACACTTAGAATTAAAAATAGGTCTTTAAAGGGTGAACCCCCAAACGACCCCGTAGGAGGAACGAACACCTCGCACGTTACCAATGTAACTTGTAGGAACTGACCGTGTAGTCCCGAGTCTCCCGATTTGAGAGTATGACGATAATTTTCATAAAACACACTTAGACTTAATAACTAGCCGTTAAAGGGTGAAAACCCGAACCAGCCACCAAATGACCCCGTAGGAGGTACGAACACCTCGCACGGGACCAATGTAACTTGTAGGAACTGACCGCGTAGTCCCGGGTCTCCCAATTTGAGAGTATGATGATTATTTGCAAAAATCACACTTAGACTTAAAAATAGGTCGTTAATGGGTGAAAACCCAATCCAACCCCCAAACGACCCCGTAGGAGGCACGAACACCTCGCACGGGACCAATGTAACTTGTAGGATCTGACCGCATAGTCCCGAGTCTCCCGATTTGAGAATACGACGATAATTTGTAAAAATTAACTCGTAGACTTAATAACATGCCGTTAAAGGGTGAAAACCCAAACCAGCCCCCAACTGACCCCGTAGGAGGCACGAACACCTTGCACGGGACCAATGTAACTTGTAGAAACTGACCGTGTACTCTCGGCTCTCCCGATTTGAGAGTATGATGATAATTTGCAAAAGAACACACTTAGACATAAAAACAGGCTGTTAAAGGGTGAAAACCCAAACCAGCCTCCAAACGACCCCCTAGGAGGCATGAAAACCTCGCTCAGGACCAATGTATCTTGTAAGAACTGATCGTGTAGTCCCAGGTCTGCCGATTTGAGAGTATGACAATAATTTACAAAAAACACACTTAGACTTAAAAACAGGCACTTAAAGGGTGAAAGCTCGAACCAGCCACCAAATGATCCCGTAGGAAGCATTGAACACCTCGCACGGGAACAATGTAACTTGTATGAACTGACCGCGTAGTCCCGGGTCTCCCGGTCTGAGAGTATGATGATAATTTGTATAAAAACACACTTAGACGTAAAAATTGGCCGTTAAAGGGTGAAAACCTGAACCAGCCACCAAATAACCCCGTAGGAGGCACGAACACCTCGTACGGAACTAATGTAACTTATAGGAACTGGCCGCGTAGTCCCGGTTCTCCTGGTTTGAGAACATGATGATAATTTGAAAAAAACACACTTGGACTTAAAAATAGGTCGTGAAAACCAAACCAGCCACCAAACGACCCCGTAGGAGGCACAAACACCTCGCACGGGACCAATGTAACTTGTAGGAACTGACCGCGTAGTCCCGTCTTTCTCGGTTTGAGAGTATGGTGACAATTTGCAAAAATCACACTTGGACTTAAAAACAGGCCGTTAAAGGGTGAAAAACCAAACCAGCCACCAAACGACCCCGAGGAGGAATGAACACCTCGCACGGGACCAATGTAACTTGTAGTAACTGATCGCGTAGTCTCGGGTCTCCCAGTTTGAGAGTATGCCGATAATTTGCAAAAATCACACTTAGACTTAAAAACAGGCCGTTAAAGGGTGAAAACCCAAACCAACCCCCAAACGACCCCATAGGAGGCACGAACACCTCGCACGGGACCAATGTAACTTGTTGGAACTGACCGCGTAGTCCGGGGTCTCTCGGTTTGAGAGTATGATGATAATTTGCAAAAATCTCACTTAGACTTAAAAATAGGTCTTTAAAGGCTGAAAACCCAAACCAGCCACCAAACGACCCCATAGGAGGAACGAACACCTCGAAAGGGGCCAACGTAACTTGTAGGAACTGACTGCGTAGTCTCGGGTCTCCCGGTTTGAGAGTATGACGATAATTTGCAAAAATCAAACTTAGACTTAAAAACAGGTCGTTAAAGGGTGAAAACCCAAACCAACCCCCAAACGATCCCATAGGAGGCACGAACACCTCGCAGGGGACCAATGTAACTTGTAGGAACTGACCTTATAGTCCCGGGTCTCCCTGTTTAAGGGTATGATGATAATTTGCAAAAATCACACTTAGACTTAAAAACAGGTCGTTAATGGGTGGAAGCCCGAACCAGCCACCCAACGACCCCGTAGGAGGCACGAACACCTCGCACGGGACCAATGTAACTTGTAGGAACTGGTCGCGTAGTCCCGGGTCACCCGGTTTTAGACCATGATAGTAATATGTAAAAAACACACTTAGACTTAAAAACAGGTGGTGAAAACCCAAACCAGCCACCAAATAACCCCGTCGGAGGCACGAACACCTCGCATGGGACCAATGTAACTTGTAGGAACTGACCGCGTAGTCCCGGGTCTCTCGGTTTGAGAGTATGATGATAATTTGCAAAAATCTCACTTAGACTTAAAAATAGGTCTTTAAAGGCTGAAAACCCAAACCAGCCACCAAACGACCCCATAGGAGGAACGAACACCTCGAAAGGGGCCAACGTAACTTGTAGGAACTGACTGCGTAGTCTCGGGTCTCCCGGTTTGAGAGTATGACGATAATTTGCAAAAATCAAACTTAGACTTAAAAACAGGTCGTTAAAGGGTGAAAACCCAAACCAACCCCCAAACGATCCCATAGGAGGCACGAACACCTCGCAGGGGACCAATGTAACTTGTAGGAACTGACCTTATAGTCCCGGGTCTCCCTGTTTAAGGGTATGATGATAATTTGCAAAAATCACACTTAGACTTAAAAACAGGCCGTTAATGGGTGGAAGCCCGAACCAGCCACCCAACGACCCCGTAGGAGGCACGAACACCTCGCACGGGACCAATGTAACATATAAGAACTGGCTGCGTAGTAACATATAAGAACTGTTTGAGAGCACGAAGATAATTTGCAAAAAAACACACTTAGACTTAAAAACATGCCGTAAAAACCAAAACTAGTCACAAAACCACCCCGTAGGAGGCACGGACACCTCGCACGGAACCAATGTAACTTGTACAAACTAACCGCGTAGTCCCAGATCTCTTGATTTAAGAGTAAGACGATAATTTGTGAAAATAACACTTTGACTTAAAAACAGGTCGTTAAATGGTGAAAACCAAAACCAGCCACCAAACAACCCCGTAGGAGGCACGAACACCTCGCACGGGACCAATGTAACTTGTAGGAAGTGACCGCGTAGTCCCGGGTCTCTCGGTTTGAGAGTATGATGATAATTTGCAAAAATCACACTTAGACTTAAAAACTGGCCGTTAAGGGGTGAAAACCGAAACCAGCCACCAAATGACCCCGTAGGAGGCACGAACACCTCGCACAGGACCAATGTAACTTGTAGTAACTGACCGCGTAGTCTCGGGTCTGCCGGTTTGAGAGTATGACGATAATTTGCAAAAATCACACTTAGACTTAAAAACAGGCCGTTAAACGGTGAAAACCCAAACCAACCCCCAAACGACCCCGTAGGAGGCACGAACACCTCGTAGTTACCAATGTAACTTGTACGAACTAATCGCGTAGTCCCGGGTCACCCGCTTTGAGAGTATGATGATAATTTGCAAAAATCACACTTAGACTTAAAAATAGACCGTTAAAGGGTGAAAACCCAAACTAGCCCCCAAACGACCCAGTAGGAGGCACGAACACCTTGTACAGGACCAATGTAACTTATAGGAATTAATCGCGTAGTCTCGGGTTTCCGATTTTGAGAATACGATGATAATTTGTAAGAATCAACACTTAGACTTAAAAATAGGTCGTTAAAGGGTGAAAATCCAAACCAACCACCAACCGACCCCGTAGGAGGCACGAACACCTCGCACGGGACCAATGTAACTTGTAGGAACTGACCGCGTAGTCCTGACTCCCCCGGTTTGAGAGAATGACGATAATTTGCAAAAAACACACTTACACTTAAAAATAGGCTGTTAAAGGTTGAAATCCCAAACCAGCCCCCAATCGACCCCGTGGGAGGCACGGACACCTCCCACGGGACCAATGTAACTTGTCGGAACTAACCATGTAGTCTCGGGTCTCCTGATTTGAGAGTATGACGATAATTTGTAAAAAACACATTTAGACTTAAAAACAGGTCGTTAAAGGGTGAAAACCCGAACCATCCACCAAACGACCACGTAGGAGGCACGAACACCTCGCACGGGACCAATGTAACTTGTAGGAACTGGTCGCGTAGTCCCGGGTCACCCGGTTTTAGACCATGATAGTAATATGTAAAAAACACACTTAGACTTAAAAACAGGTGGTGAAAACCCAAACCAGCCACCAAATAACCCCGTCGGAGGCACGAACACCTCGCATGGGACCAATGTAACTTGTAGGAACTGACCGCGTAGTCCCGGGTCTATCGGTTTGAGAGTATGATGATAATTTGCAAAAATCAGACTTAGACTTAAAAACAGGCCGTTAAAGGGTGAAACCCCAAACCAGCCACCAAACGACCCCGTAGGAGGAACGAACACCTCGCACGGGACCAATGTAACTTGTAGGAACTGGTCGCGTAGTCCCGGGCCACCCGATTTTAGACCATGACAGTAATATGTAAAAAACACACTTAGACTTAAAAACAGGTGGTGAAAACCCAAACCAGCCACCAAATAACCCCGTCGGAGGCACGAACACCTCGCACGGGACCAATGTAACTTGTTGGAACTGACCGCGTAGTCCCGGGTCTCTCGGTTTGAGAGTATGATGATAATTTGCAAAAATCTCACTTAGACTTAAAAATAGGTCTTTAAAGGCTGAAAACCCAAACCAGCCACCAAACGACCCCATAGGAGGAACGAACACCTCGAAAGGGGCCAATGTAACTTGTAGGAACTGACTGCGTAGTCTCGGGTCTCCCGGTTTGAGAGTTTGACGATAATTTGCAAAAATCACACTTAGACTTAAAAACAGGTCGTTAAAGGGTGAAAACCCAAACCAACCCCCAAACGACCCCATAGGAGGCACGAACACCTCGCAGGGGACCAATGTAACTTGTAGGAACTGACCTTATAGTCCCGGGTCTCCCTGTTTAAGGGTATGATGATAATTTGCAAAAATCACACTTGGACTTAAAAACAGGCCGTTAATGGGTGGAAGCCAGAACCAGCCACCAAACGACCCCGTAGGAGGCACGAACACCTCGCACGGGACCAATGTAACATATAAGAACTGGCCGCGTAGTCCCGGGTCTCCCTGTTTGAGAGCATGACGATAATTTGCAAAAATCACACTTAGACTTAAAAACATGCCGTAAAAACCAAAACCAGTCACAAAACCACCCCGTAGGAGGCACGGACACCTCGCACGGGACCAATGTAACTTGTAGAAACTAACCGCGTAGTACCAGATCTCTTGATTTAAGAGTAAGACGATAATTTGTGAAAATCACACTTAGACTTAAAAACAGGTCGTTAAATGGTGAAAACTAAAACCAGCCACCAAACAACCCCGTAGGAGGCACGAACACCTCGCACGGGACCAATGTAACTTGTAGGAACTGACCGCGTAGTTCCGGGTCTCTCGGTTTGAGAGTATGATGATAATTTGCAAAAATCACACTTAGACTTAAAAACATGTCGTTAAAGGGTGAAAACCCAAACTAGCCACCAAACAACCCCGTAGGAGGAACGAACACCTCGCACGGGACCAATGTAACTTGTGGGAACTGACCGCGTAGTCTCCGGTCTCCCGGTTTGAGAGTATGACGATAATTTGCAAAAATCACACTTAGACTTAAAAACATGCCGTTTAAGGGTGAAAACCCAAACCAGCCACCAAACGACCCCGTAGGAGGAACGAACACCTTCCACGGGACCAATGTAACTTGTAGGAACTGACTGCGTAGTCTCGGGTCTCCCGGTTTGAGAGTATGACGATAATTTGCAAAAATCACAATTAGACTTAAAAACAGGCCATTAAAGGGTGAAAACCCAAACCAGCCACCAAACGACCCCGTAGGCGGAACGAACCCCTCGCATGGGACCAATGTAACTTGTAGGAACTGACCGCGTAGTCTCGGGTCTCCCGGTTTGAGAGTAGGACGATAATTTGCAAAAATCACACTTAGACTTAAAAACAGGCCGTAAAAGGGTGAAAACCCAAACCAACCCCCAAACAACCCCATAGGAGGCCCGAACACCTCGCACGGGACCAATGTAACTTGTAGGAACTGACCGCGTAGTACCGGGTCTCTCGATTTGAGAGTATGATGATAATTTGCAAAAATCAGACTTAGACTTAAAAATAGGCCGATAAAGGCTAATAACCCAAACCAGCCACCAAACGATCCCGAAGAAGGCACAAACACCTGGCACGGTACCATAGTAACTTGTAGGAACTGATCGCGTAGTCCCGGGTCTCCCGGTTTGAGAGTATGACGATAATTTGTAAAAATCACTCTTAGACTTACTAACAGGCCGTTAAGGGGTGAAAACTCAAACCAGCCCACAAACGACTCCGTACGCGGCACGAACACCTCGCACGGGACCAATGTAACTTTTAGGAACTAACCACGTATTCTCGGGATTCCCGGTTTGAGAATACAATGATAATTTGTAAGAATAAACACTTAAGACTTAAAAACAGACCATTAAAGGGTGAAAACCCTAACCAGCCCCTAACTGACCCCGTAGGAGGCACGAACACCTCGCACGGGGCCAATGTAACTTGTAAGAACTGACCGCGTTGTCTCGGGACTCTCGATTTGAGAGTATGATGATAATTTGCAAAAATCAGACCTAGACTTAAAAACAGTTCGTGAAAAGCTAAACCATCCACCAAACGACCCCGTAGGAGGCACGAACACCTCGCACGGGACCAATGTAACTTGTAGGAACTGACCGTATAGTCCCGGGTTCCCTATTTGAGGGTATGATGATAATTTACAAAAATCACACTTAGACTTAAAAACAGTCCGTTAATGGGTGGAAGCCCGAACTAGCCACCAAACGACCCCGTAGGAGGCACGAACACCTCGCACGGGACCAATGTAACATATAAGAACTAGTCACATAGTCCCGGGTCTCCCTGTTTGAGATCATGACGATAATTTGCAAAAAACACACTTAGACATAAAAACCGGCCGTAAAAACCCCAACGAGTCACCAAACGACCCCGCAGGAGGCAAGAACACCACGCACGGGACCAATGTAACTTGTAGAAACTAACCGCGTAGTCCCAGGTCTCTCGATTTAAGAGTAAGACAATAATTTGTGAAGATCACACTTTGACATAAAAATAGGCCGTTAAAGGGTGAAAACCCAAACCAGCCCACAAATGACCCCGTAGGAGGCACGAACAGCTCGGACGGGACCAATGTAACTTGTTGCAACTAACCGTGTAGTCCCGGGTCTCCCGATTTGAGAGTACGATGATAATTTACAAAAAACACACTTAGACTTAAAAACAAGACGTTAAAGGGTGAAAACCCAAACCAGCCCCCAAACGACCCCGTAGGAGTTACGAACACCTCGCACGGGACCAATGTAACTTGTAGGAACTAACCGCGTAGTCTCGGGCCTCCCGATTTGAGAGTATGATGATAATTTGAAAAAATCACACTTAGACTTAAAATCAGGCCGTTAGTGGGTGAAAACCCAAACCAGCCCCCAAACGACCCTGTAGGAAGCATGGACACCTCACACGAGATCAATGTAACTTGTACGAACTGACCGCGTTGTGCCGGGTCTCCCGGTTTGAGAATACGATGATAGTTTCTAAAAATCAACACTTAGTCTTAAAAATAGTTTGTGAAAGGGTGAAAACTCAAACCCTCTCCCAACTGACCTCGTAGGAGGCACGAACACCTCATACGGGACCAATGTAACTTGTAGGAGATGACCGTGTACTCCCGGGTCTCCCGGATTGAGAGTATGATGATAATTTGTAAAAAACACACTTTGACTTAAAAATAGGCCGTTAAAGGGTGAAAACACAAACTAGCCCCCAAACGACCCTGTAGGAGGCCCGAACACCTCGCTCGGGACTAATGTAACTTGTAGGAATTGGCCGTGTAGTCCCGGGTCTCCTTATTTGGGAGTATGACGATAATTTGCAAAAAACACACTTAGACTTAAAAATAAGCCGTTAAAGGGTGAAAACTCAAACCAGCCCCCAAACGACCCCGTATGAGGCACAAACACCTCGAACGGGAAAAATGTAACTTGTAGGAAGTGACCGCATAGTCCCCAGTCTCCTGGTTTGAGAATTCGATGATAATTTGTAAGAATTAACACTTAGACTTAAAAATAGGCCGTTAAAGGGTGAAACACAAACCAGCCCCCAACTGACCCCATAGGAGGCACGAACACCTCGCACGGGACCAATGTAACTTGTAGGAACTGACCGCGTAGTCTTGGGTCTTCCGGTTTGAGAGAATGATGATAATTTGGAAAAAACACATTTAGACTTAAAAACAGGCCGTTAAAGTGTGAAAACCCAAACCAGCCCCCAAACGACCCCGTAGGAGGCTCGAACACCTCGCACGGGACCAATGTAACTTGTAGGAACTAACCGCGTAGTTTCGGGTCTCCCGGTTTGAGAGTATGACGATAATTTGCAAAAAAAACACTTAGACTTAAAAATAGGCTGTTAAAGAATGAAAACCCGGACCAGCCACCAAACGATCTCGTAGGAGGCACGATCACCTCAAACGGGACCAATGTAACTTGTAGAAACTAGCCCCGTAGTCCCGGGTCTCCCGATTTGAGGGCATGATGATAATTTGCCAAAAATCACACTTAGACTTAAAAATAGGTCGTGAAAACCCAAACCAACCACCAAACGATCCGGTAGGAGGCACAAACACCTCGCACGGGACCAATGTAACTTGTAGGAACTGACCGCGTAGTCTCGGGTCTCCCGATTTGAGAGTATGATGATAATTTGTGAAAATCACACTTAGACTTAAAAACAGGCCGTTAAGGGGTGAAAACCTAAACCAGCCACCAAACGACCTCATAGGAGGCACGAACACCTCGAACGAGACCAATGTAACTTGTAGGAACTGACCGCGTAGTCTCGGGTCTCCCGGTTTGAGATTATGATGATAATTTGCAAAAATCACACTTAGAATTAAAAATAGGCCTTTAAAGGGTTAAAACCCAAACCAGCCCCCAAACGACCCCGTAGGAGGCACGAACACCTCACACGGGACCAATGTAACTTGTAGGAACTGACCATGTAGTCTCGGGCCTCCAAGTTTGAGAGTTGGATGATAATTTGCAAAAATCATACTTAGACTTCAAAATAAGTCGTTAAAGGGTGAAAACTCGAACAAGCCACCAAACGACCCCGTAGGAGGCAAGAACACCTCGCACAGGACCAATGTAACATATAAGAACTGGCCGCGTAGTCCTGGGTCTCCCGGTTTGAGAGCATGATGATAATATGCAAAAAACACACTTAGACTTAAAAATAGGCCGTAAAAATCCAAAACAGTCACGAAACGACCCCATAGGAGGCACGAACACCTCGCACGGGACCAATGTAACTTGTAGGAACTGGCCGTGTAGTCCCGTGTCTCCGAGTTTGCGAGTATGACGATAAATTGCAAAAATTACACTTAGACTTAAAAACTGGCCGTTAAACGGTGAAAACCCAAACCAACCCCCAAACGACCCCGTAGGAGGCACGAACACCTCGCAGTTACCAATGTAACTTGTAGGAACTGATCGCGTAGTCCCGGGTCACCCGCTTTGAGAGTATGATGATAATTTGCAAAAATCACACTTTGACTTAAAAATAGACCGTTAAAGGGTGAAAACCCAAACTAGCCCCCAAACGACCCAGTAGGAGGCACGAACAACTTGTACAGGACAAATGTAACTTGTAGGAATTGACTGCATAATCCCGGGTCTCCCAGTTTGGGAGTATGATGATAATTTCCAAAAATCACACTTAAACATAAAAACAGGCCGTTAATGGGTGAAAACCCAAACCAGCCCCCAAACGACCCCGTAGGAGGCACGAACACCTCGCACGGGACCAATGTAACTTGTAGGAACTTACCGCATAGTCCCGGGTCTCCCGGTTTGAGAATACTATGATAATTTGTAAAAATCAACGCTTAGACTTAAAAACAGTGCATTGAAGGGTGAAAGCCTGAGCTAACCACCAAATGACCCCATAGGACGCACAAACACCTCGCACGGGACCAAAGTAACTTGTAGGAACTGACCGCATAGTCCCGGGTCTCCCGATTTGAGAATATGATGATAATTTGCAAAAAACACACTTAGACTTAAAACCGGCCGTTAAAGGTTGAAAACTCGAACCAGTCACCAAACGACCTCGTAGGAGGCACGAACACCTCGCACGGGACCAATGTAACTTGGAGGAACTGACCGCGTAGTCCCGGGTCTCCCGGTTTGAGAATACGACAATAATTTGTAAGAATCAATACTTAGACTTAAAAACAGGTCGTTAAAGGGTGAAAACCCAAACCAAACGCCAACTGCCCCGTAGGAGGCACGAACACCTCACGCGGGACCAATGTAACTTGTAGGAACTGATCGTGTAGTCCCGGGTCACCCTATTTGAGGGTATGACGATTATTTTCAAAAATCACACTTAGACTTAAAAATAGGCCGTTAATGGGTGGAAGCCCGAACCAGCCACCAAACGATCCCGTAGGAGGCACGAACACCTCGCACGGGACCAATGTAACATATAAAAACTGGTCGCGTAGTCCCGGGTCTCCCGGTTTCAGAGTATGATGATAATTTGCAAAAATCACACTTCGACTCAAAAATAGGCCGTTAAAGGGTAACCAGCCACTAAATGTCGTCGTAGGAGGCACCAACACCTCGCACGGGACCAATGTAACTTGTAGGAACTGACCGCGTATTCCCGGGTCTCCCAGTTTGACAGTATGATGAAAATTTACAAAAATCACACTTAGACTTAAAAGCAGGCCGTTAAGGGGTGAAAACCCAAACTAGCCACCAAACGACCCCGTAGGAGGCACGAACACCTCGCACGACCCCAATGTAACTTGTAGGAACTGACCGCGTAGTCTCGGGTCTCCCGATTTGAGAGTATGATGATAATTTGCAAAAATCAACACTTAGACTTAAAAATAGGCCGTTAAAGGGTGAAAGCCCAAACTAGCCCCCAACTGACCCTGTAGGAGGCACCAACACCTCGCAGGAGACCAATGTAACTTGTAGGAACTGACCGTGTAGTCTTGTGTCTCCCGGTTTGAGAGTATGATGATAATTAGCAAAAAATACACATAGACTTAAAAACAGGCTCTTAAAGGGTGAAAACCCAAACGGCCCCGTAGGAGGCATGAAGAGCTCGCACGAGAGCAATGTAACTTGTAGGAACTGAACGCGTAGTCCCGAGTCTCCCTGTTTATGAGTATGATGATAATTTGCAAAAAACACACTTAGACTTAAAAATAAGCCGTTAATGGGTGAAAACTCGAACCAGCCACCAAATGACCCCGTAGGAGGCACGAACACCTCGCACGTGACCAATGTAACATGTAGCAACTGACCGCGTAGTCCCGGGTCTCCCGATTTGAGAATATGATGATAATTTACAAAAAACACACTTAAACTTAGAAAAAGGCCGTTAAAGGGTGAAAACTCAAACCATCCCCCAAACGACTTCGTATGAGGAACGAACACCTCGCACGGGACCAATGTTACTTTTAGGAACTCACCGCGTAGTCTCGGGTCTCCGGGTTTGAGAATACGACGATAATTTGTAAGAATCAACACTTAGACTTAAAAATAGGCCGTTAAAGGGTGAAAACCCAAACCAACCCGTAATTGACCCCGTAGGAGGCACGAACACCTCGCACAAAACCAATTTAACTTGTAGGAACTGATCGCGTAGTCCCGGGTCTCCCGATTTGAGAGTATGATGATAATTTTCTAAAAACACACTTAGACTTAAAAACAGGGCATTGAAGGGTGAAAATCCGAACCAGCCACCAAATGACCCCGTAAGAGGCACGAGCACCTCACACGGGACAATTGTAACTTATAGGAACTGATCGCGTAGTCCCGGGTCTCCCGATTTGAGAATATGATGATAATTTGCAAAAAACACACTTAGACTTAAAAATAGGCCGTTAAAGGGTTAAAAAACTAACCAGCCCCGAAACGACCCTGTAGGAGGCGCGAACACCTCGTACGGGTCCAATGTCACTTTTAGGAAGTGACTGCATCGTCCCGAGTCTCCCGATTTGAGAATACGACGATAATTTGTAAGAATAAATACTTAGACTTAAAAATAGGCCGTTAAAGGGTGAAAACCCAAACCAACATCCAACTGACCCCGTAGGAGGCACGAACACCTCGCACGGGACCAATGTAACTTGTAGGCACTGATCGCGTAGTCCCGGGTCTCCCGATTTGAGAGTATGATGATAATTTGCAAAAATCACACTTAGACTTAAAAACAGGCCGTTAAAGGATGAAAACCCAAACTAGCCACCAAACGACCCCGTAGGATGCACGAACACCTCGCACGGGACCAATGTAACTTATAGGAACTGACCGCGTAGTCTCGGGTCTCCCGGTTTGAGAGTATGACGATAATTTGCTAAAATCACACTTTGACTTAAAAACAGGCTGTTAAAGGGTGAAAACCCTAACCAGCCTCCAAACGACCCCGTAGGAGGCACGAACACCTCACACGGGACCAATGTAACTTGTAGGAACTGACCGTGTAGTCCCGAGTCTCCCTGTTTGAGAGTAAGACGATAATTTGCAAAAATCACACTTAGAATTAAAAATAGGTCGTTAAAGGGTGAAAACTCGAACCAACCACCAAACGACCCCGTAGGAGGCATGAACGCCTCGCACGGGACCAATGTAACATATAAGAACTGGTCGCGTAGTCCCGGGTCTCCCGGTTTGAGAGCATGATGATAATTTGAAAAAACACACTTAGACTTAAAAACAGGCCGTAAAAACCCAAACCAGCCACCAAACGATCCAGTAGGAGGCGCGAACACCTCGCACGGGACCAATGTAACTTGTAGAAACTAACCGCATAGTCTCGGGTCTCCCGATTTAAGAGTAAGACGATAATTTGCGAAAATAACACTTAGACTTAAAAGCAGGCCGTTAATGGTGAAAAACCAAACCCGCCCCCAAACGACCCCGTAGAAGGCACGAACACCTCGCACAAGACCAATGTAATTTGTAGGAATTGACTGCGTAGTCCCGGGTCTCCCGATTTGAGAATACTATGATAATTTGTAAAAATCAACACTTAGACTTAAAAACAGGCCGTTAAAGGGTGAAAACCCAAACCAGCCCCCAACTGACCCTGTAGGAGGCACCAACACCTCGCAGGGGACCAATGTAACTTGTAGGAACTGACCGTGTAGTCCTATGTCTCCCGGTTTGAGAGTATCACGATAATTAGCAAAAAATATAGTTAGACTTAAAAACAGGTTGTTAAAGGGTGAAAACCCAAATCAGCCCCCAAACGACCACGTAAGAGGCACGAACACTTCGTACGGGAGCAATCTAACTTGTAGGAACTGATCGCGTAGTTCCGAGTCTCCCTCTTTATGAGAATGAGGATAATTTGAAAAAAACACACTTAGACTTAAAAATAGGCCGTTAAAGGGTGAAAACTCGAACTAGCAACCAAATGACCCCGTAGGAGGCAAGAAACCTCGCACGGGACCAATGTAACATGTACCAACTAATCGCGTAGTCCCAGGTCTCCCGATTTCAGAATATGATGATAATTTGCAAAATACATACTTAGACTTAAGAAAAGGCCGTTAAAGGGTGAAAACTCAAACCAGCCCCCAAACGACTCCGTACGAGGCACGAACACCTCGCACGGGACCAATGTAACTTTTAGGAACTGATCGCGTAGTCTCGGGTTTCCCGATTTGAGAATACGACGATAATTTGTAAGAATAAACACTTAGACTTAAAAACAGACCGTTAAAGGGTGAAAACCCTAACCAGCCCCTAACTGACCCCGTAGGAGGCACGAACACCTCGCACCGGGCCAATGTAACTTGTAGGAACGGACCGCGTAGTCTCGGGTCTCCCGATTTGAGAGTATGACGATAATTTGCAAAAATTACACTTACTTAAAAAAGGCCGTTAATGGGTTAAAACCCAAAACCAGCCCCCAAACGACCCCGTAAGAAGCACGAACACGTCGCACGGGACCAATGTAACTTGTAGGAACTGATCGCGTAGTCCCGGGTCTACCGGTTTAAGAATACGATGATAATTTGTTAAAATCAACAATTAGACTTAAAAACAGGCCGATAAAGAGTGAAAACCCAAACCATCCCCCAAGTGACCCTGTAGGAGACACCAACACCTCGCAGGGGACCAATGTAACTTGTAGGAACTGACCGTGTACTCCTGTGTCTCCCGGTTTGAGAGTATGACTATAATTTGGAAAAAATACACTTAGACTTAAAAACAGACCGTTAAAGGGTGAAAACCCAAATCAGCACCCAAACTACCCCGTAAAAGGCACGAACACCTCGTACTTTACCAATTTAACTTGTAGGAACTGACTGCGTAGTCTCAGGTCTCCCGGTTTGAGAGTATGACGATAATTTGAAAAAATCACACTTAAAAATAAAAATAAGCCGTTAAATGGTGAAAACCCAAACCAGCCCCAAAATGACCTCGTAGGAGGCATGAACACTGCGCACGTTACCAATGTAACATGTAGGAACTGACCGCGTAGTACTGGGTCTCCCGGTTTGAGAGTATGACGATAATTTGCAAAAATTAAACTTAGAATTAAAAACAGGCCGTTAATGGTGGAAAACCCAAACCAGCCCCCAAACGACCCTATAGGAGGAACGAACACCTCGCACGGGACCAATGTAACTTGTAGGAACTAATCGCGTAGTCCCGGGTCTCCCGGTTTGAGAATACGATGATAATTTGTAAAAATAAACACTTAGACTTAAAAACAGGTCGTTAAAGGGTGAAAACCCAAACAAGCCCCCAACTGACCCCGTAGGAGGCACGGACACCTCGCACGGGACCAATGTAACTTGTAGGAACTAATCGTGTAGTCCCGAGTCTCCCGGTTTGGGAGTATGATGATAATTTGCAAAAAGCACACTTAGACTTAAAAAACAGGCCGCTAATGGGTGAAAATTCAAACCAGCCACCAAATGACGCCGTAGGAGGCACGAACAGCTCGCACGGGACCAATGTAACTTGTAGGAACTGACCGTGTAGTCCCGGTTCTCCCGGTTTGAGAATACGATGATAATATTTTAGAATCAACACTTAGAGTTAAAAACAGGACGTTAAAGGGTGAAAACCCAAACCAACACGTAACTGACCCCGTAGTAGTCACGAACACCTTGCACGGGACCAATGTAACATATAGGAACTAATCGCGTAGTCCCGGGTCTCCCAGTTTGAGAGTATGATGATAATTTGCAAAAAACACACATAGACTTAAAAATAGTGCATTGAAGGCTGAAAACCCGAACCAACCACCAAATGACCCAATAGGAGGCACAAACACCTCGCACGGGACCAAAGTAACTTGTAGGAACTGACCGCGTAGTCCCGGGTCTTCCGATTTGAGAATATGATGATAATTTGCAAAAAACACACTTAGACTTAAAAATAGGCCGTTAAAGGGTGAAAAATAAAACCAGCACCCAAACAACCCCGTATTAGACACGGACACCTCGCACGGGACCAATGTAACTTGTAGGAAGTGACCGCGTAGTCCCGGGTTTCCCGGTTTGGGAATGCGACAATAATTTGTAAGAATCAATACTTAGACTTAAAAACAGCCCGTTAAAGGGTGAAAACCCAAACCAAACGCCAACTGAGCCCGTAGGAGGAACGAACACTTCACACGGGACCAATGTAACTTGTAGGAACTGACCGTGTAGTCCCGGGTCACACTATTTGAGGGTATGGTGATTATTTGCAAAAATCACACTTAGACTTAAAAACAGGCCGTTAATGGGTGGAAGCCCGAACTAGCCACCAAACGATCTCGTAGGAGGCACGAACACCTCACACGGGACCAATGTAACATATAAAAACTGGCCGCGTAGTCCCGGGTATCCCGATTTGAGAGTATGATGATAATTTACAAAAATGACACTTAGACTTAAAAATAGGCCGTTAAAGGGTAACCATCCACTAAATGACGTCGTAGGAGGCACGAACACCTCGCACGGGACCAATGTAACTTGTAGGAACTGACCGCGTAGTCCCGGGTCTCCCAATTTGACAGTATGATGAAAATTTGCAAAAATCACACTTAGACTTAAAAGCAGGCCATTAAGGGGTGAAAACCCAAACTAGCCACCAACCGACCCCGTAGGAGGCACGAACACCTCGCACGACCCCAATGTAACTTGTAGGAACTGACCGCGTAGTCTCGGGTCTCCCGATTTGAGAGTATGATAATAATTTGCGAAAATCAACACTTCGACTTAAAAATAGGCCGTTAAAGGGTGAAATCCCAAACCAGCCCCCAACTGACCCTGTAGGAGGCACCAACACCTCGCAGGGGACCAATGTAACTTGTAGGAACTGACCGTGTAGTCCTGTGTCTCCCGGTTTGAGAGTATGACGATAATTAGAAAAAAATACACTTAGACTTACAACAGGCTCTTAAAGGGTGAAAACCCAAATCAGCCCCCAAACGGCCCCGTAGGAGGCACGAACAGCTCGCACGGGAGCAATGTAACTTGTAGGAACTGAAAGCGTAGTCCCGAGTCTCCCTGTTTATGAGTATGATGATAAATTGCAAAAAACACACTTAGACTTAAAAATAAGCCGTTAAAGGGTGAAAACTCGAACCAGCCACCAAATGACCCCGTAGGAGGCACGAACACCTCGCACGGGACCAATGTAACATGTAGCAACTGACCGCGTAGTCCCGGGTCTCCCGATTTGAGAATATGATGATAATTTACAAAAAACACACTTAAACTTAGAAAAAGACCGTTAAAGGGTGAAAACTAAAACCATCCCCCAAACGACTCCGTATGAGGCACGAACACCTCGCACGGGACCAATGTTACTTTTATGAATTGACCGCGTAGTCTCGGGTCTCCGGGTTTGAGAATACGACGATAATTTGTAAGAATCAACACTTAGACTTAAAAACAGGCCGTTAAAGGGTGAAAACCCAAACCAACCCGTAACTGAGCTCGTAGCTAGCACGAACACCTCGCACGGAACCAATTTAACTTGTAGGAACTGATCGCGTAGTCCCGGGTCTCCCGGTTTGGGAGTATGATGATAATTTTCTAAAAACACACTTAGACTTAAAAACAGGGCATTGAAGGGTGAAAATTCGAACCAGCCCCGAAACGACCCCGTAGGAGGCGCGAACAACTCGCACGGGTCCAATGTCACTTTTAGGAAGTGACCTCATCGTCCCGGGTCTCCCAGTTTGAGAATACGACGATAATTTGTAAGAATAAATACTTAGACTTAAAAATAGGTCGTTAAAGGGTGAAAACCCAAACCAACATCCAACTGACCCCGTAGGAGGCAAGAACACCTTGCACGAGACCAATGTAACTTGTAGGAACTGACCGCGTAGTCCCGGGTCTCCCGATTTGAGAGTATGATGATAATTTGCAAAAATCACACTTAGACTTGAAAACAGGCCGTTAAAGGGTGAAAACCCAAACTAGCCACCAAACGACCCCGTAGGAGGCACGAACACCTCGCACGGGACCAATGTAACTTGTAGGAACTGACCGCGTAGTCTCGGGTCTCCCGGTTCAAGAGTATGACGATAATTTGCTAAAATCACACTTTGATTTAAAAATAGGCTGTTAAAGGGTGAAAACCCTAACCAGCCCCCAAACGACCCCGTAGGAGGCACGAACACCTCACACGGGACCAATGTAACTTGTAGGAACTGGCCGTGTAGTCCTGAGTCTCCCTGTTTGAGAGTAAGACGATAATTTGCGAAAATCACACTTACACTTAAAAAATGGCCCTTAAAGGGTGAAAACCAAAACCAGGCCCCAAACGACCCCGTAGGAGGCACGAACACCTCGCACGTTACCAATGTAACTAGTAGGAACTGACCGCGTAGTCCCGGGTCTCCCAGTTTGAGAGTATGGTGATAATTTGCAAAAATCACACTTAGACTTAAAAATAGGTTGTTAAAGGGTGAAAACCCAAACCAGCCAACAAACGACCCCGTAGGAGGCGCGAACTCCTCGCACGGGACCAATGTAACTTGAAGGAACTGACCGCGTAGTCCCGGGTCTCCCAATTTGAGAGTATGATGGTAATTTGCAAAAAATCACACTTAGACTTAAAAACAGGCCGTTAAGGGGTGAAAACCCAAACTAGCCACCAAACGACCCCGTAGGAGGCACGAACACCTCGCACGGGACCAATGTAACTTGTAGGAACTGACCGCGTAGTCTCGGGTCTCCCGATTTGAGAGTATGATGATAATTTGCTAAAATCACACTTAGACTTAAAAACAGGCTGTTAAAGGGTGAAAACCCTAACCAGCCCCCAAACGACCCCGTAGGAGGCACGAACACCTCACACGGGACCAATGTAACTTGTAGGAACTGACCGTGTAGTCCCGAGACTCCTTGTTTGAGAGTAAGACGATAATATTAAAAAATCACATTTAGACTTAAAAATAGGTCGTTAAAGGGTGAAAACTCGAACCAACCACCAAACGACCCCGTAGGAGGCATGAACGCCTCGCACGGCACCAATGTAATATATAAGAACTGGTCGCGTAGTCCCGGGTCTCTCGGTTTGAGAGCATGATGATAATTTGCAAAAAACACACTTAGACTTAAAAATAGGCCGTAAAAGGGTGAAAACCCTAACCAGCCACCAAACGACCCCGTAGGAGGCACGAACACCTCATACGTGACCAATGTAACTTGTAGGAACTGATCGCATAGTCTCGGGTCCCCCGGTTTGAGAGTATGGTGATAATTTGCAAAAATCACACTTAGACTTAAAAACATGTCGTTAAAGGGTGAAAACCCGAACTAGCCACCAAATGACTCCGTAGGAGGCATGAACACCTCGCACGGGACCAATGTAACTTGTAGGAACTGACCGCGTAGTACCGGGTCTACCGATTTGAGAATACGACGATAATTTGTAAAAATCAACACTTAGACTTAAAAACATGCCGTTAAAGGGTGAAAACCCAAACCAGCCCCCAAGTGTCCTCGTAGGAGGTACGAACACCTCGCACGAGACCAATGTAACTTGTAGGTACTGACCGTGTGCTCCCGGGTCTCCTGGTTTGAGAGTATGATGATAATTTGCAAAAAAAGAATTAGACTTAAAAACATGCCGTTAAAGGGTGAAAATCAAAACCAGCCCCCAAATGACCCCGTAGGAGGCACGAACACCTCGTTCGGGACTAATGTAACTTGTAGGAACTGACCGTGTAGTCCCGGATCTTCCTGTTTTGGAGTATGACTATAATTTACAAAAAACACACTTAGACTTAAAAATCAGGCCGCTAGTGGTTGAAAACTCGAACCAACCCCCACACGACCCCGTATGAGGCACGAACACCTCGTACGGGACCAATGTAACTTGTTGGAACTGACCGTATAGTCCCGGGTCTCCCTGTTTGAGGGTATGATGATAATTTGCAAAAATCACACTTAGACTTGAAAGCCCGAACCAGCCACCAAACGACCCCGTAGGAGGCACGAACACCTCGCACGGGACAAATGTAACATATAAGAACTAGCCGCATAGTCCTGCGTCTCCCCGTTTGAGAGCATGACGATAAATTGCAAAAAACACACTTAGACTTAAAAATAGGCCTTTAAAGGGTGAAAACCCAAACCAGTCACCAAACGACCACGTAGGAGGCACGAACAACTCGCACGGGACCAATGTAACATGTCGGAACTGACCGCGTAGTCCTGGGTCTCCCGGTTTGAGAGAATGACGATAATTTGAAAAAAACACAATGACTTAAAAACAGGTCGTTAAAGGGTGAAAACCCAAACCAGCCCCCAAACAACCCCGTAAGAGGCACGAACACCTCGCACGGGACCAATGTAACTTGTAGGAACTAACCGCATAGTCTTGGGTCTCCCGGTTTGAGAGCATGACGATAATTTGTAAAAAATCACACTTAAAAATAGGTCGTGAAAACCCCAACCATCCACGAAATGATCCCGTAGGAGGCACGAACACCTCGCACGAGACCAATATAACTTGTTGGAACTGATCGCGTAGTCCCGGGTCTCTCGGTATGAGAGTATGATGATAATTTGCAAAAATCACACTTAGACTTAAAAACAGGCCGTTAAGGGGTGAAAACCTAAACCAACCACCAAATGACCCCGTAGGAGGCACGAACACCTCGCACGGGAGCAATGTAACTTGTAGGAACTAACCGCGTAGTCTCGGGTCTCCCTGTTCGAGAGTTTGACGATAATTTGCAAAAATCACACTTTGACTACAAAATAGGCCTTTAAAGGGTGAAAACCTGAACCAGCCACCAAACGACCCCGTAGAAGGCACGAACACCTCGCACGAGACCATTGTAACATGAAAGAACTGGCCGCGTAGTCCCGGGTCTCCCGACTTGAGAGCATGACGATAATTTGCAAAAAATACACTTAGACTTAAAAAGAGGCCGAAAAAACCCAAACAAGTCACCAAACGAACCCAAAGGAGGCACGAACACCTCACACGGGACCAATGTAACTTATAGGAACTGACCGCGTAGTCTCGGGTCTCCCGGTTTGAGAGTATGACGATAATTTCATAAAATCACACTTGGAATTAAAAACAGGCCGTTAAATGGTGAAAACCCAAACCAACCCCCAAACGACCGCGTAGGAGGCACGAACACATCGCACGTTACCAATGTAACTAATAGGAACAGACCGCATAGTCCCGGGTCTCCCGGTTTGTGAGTATGACGATAATTTTCAAAAATCACACTTAGACTTAAAAATAGGTCGTTAATGGTTGAAAACCCAAACCAGCCCCAAAACGAACCCCGTAGGAGGCACAGACACCTCGTACAAGACCAATGTAACTTGTAGGAATTGATCGCATAGTCCCGGGTCTCCCGGTTTGAGAGTATGATGATAATTTCCAAAAATCACACTTAGACTTAAAAACAGGCCGTTAATGGTGAAAACCCAAACCAGCCCCCAAACGATCATGTAGGAGGCACGAACACCTCACACGGGACCAATGTAACTTGTAGGAACTGACCGCGTAGTCCCGGGTCTCCCGATTTGAGAATACTATGATAATTTGTAAAAATAAACACTTAAACTTAAAAATAGGCCGTTAAAGGGTGAAAACGGAAACCAGCCCCCAAGTGACCCTGTAGGAGGCACCAACACCTCGCAGGGGACCAATGTAACTTGTAGGAACTGACTGTGTAGTCCTGTGTCTCCCGGTTTGAGAGTATCACGATAATTAGCAAAAAATACACTTAGACTTAAAAATAGGTTGTTAAAGGGTGAAAATCCATATCAGCCCCCAAACGACCCCGTAGGAGGCACGAACACC
The DNA here is from genome assembly GCA_949130495.1 of Sambucus nigra. Lineage (NCBI taxonomy): Eukaryota > Viridiplantae > Streptophyta > Magnoliopsida > Dipsacales > Adoxaceae > Sambucus > Sambucus nigra. Next base: position 32,305,379 of record OX422224.1, on the reverse strand, counting down.
TCGCAGGGAGCAATGTAAGTTGTAGGAACTGATCGCGTAGTCCCGAGTCTCCCTATTTATGAGTATTATGATAATTTGCAAAAAATACACTTAGACTTAAAAACAGGTCATTGAAGGGTGAAAATCCGAACCAGCCACCAAATGACCCCGTAGGAGGCACGAACATCTCGCACGGGACCAATGTAACTTGTAGGAACTAACCGCGTAGTCCGGGTCTCCCGATTTAAGAATATGACGATAATTTGCAAAAAAACACTTAGACTTAAAAAGAGGCCGTTAAAAGTTAAAAAAATCAAACTAGCCCCCAAACGACCCCGTAGGAGGCACGAACACCTCACACGGGACCAGTGTAACTTGTAGGAAGTGATCGCATAGTCCCGGGTCTCCCGATTAGAGAATACGACGATAATTTGAAAGAATAAATACTTAGACTTAAAAACAGGCCGTTAAAGGGTGAAACCCCAAACCAACCCCCAACTGACCCGTAGGAAGCACGAACACCTCGCACGGGACCAATGTAACTTGTAGGAACTGACCGCGTTGTCCCGGGACTCCCGATTTGAGAGTATGATGATAATTTCCAAAAACCAGACTTAGACTTAGAAACAGTTCGTGAAAACCCAAACCAGCCACCAATCGACCCCGTAGGAGGCACGCACACCTCGAACAGGACCAATGTAACTTGTAGGAACTGACCGCGTAGTCCCGAGTCTCCCAGTTTGTGAGTATGATGATAATTTGTAAAAATCACACTTAGACTTAAAAACAGGCCGTTAAGGGTCGAAAACCCAAACCAGCCACCAAATGACCCCGTAGGAGGCACGAACACCTCGCACAGGACCAATGTAACTTGTAGGAACTGACCGCGTAGTCTCGGGCCTCCCGGTTTGAGAGTATGACAATAATTTGCTAAAATCACACTTAGACTTAAAAATAGGCTCTTAAAGGGTGAAAACCCAAACTAGCCCCCAAACGACCCCGTAGGAGGCATGAACACCTCCCACGGGACCAATGTAACTTGTAGGAACTGACCGTGTAGTCCCGAGTCTCCCTGTTTGAGAGTATGATGATAATTTGCAAAAATCACACTTAGACATAAAAACAGGCCGTTAAAGGGTGAAAACTCGAACCAACCACCAAATGACCCCGTAGGAGGCATGAACACCTCGCACAGGACCAATGTAACACATAAGAACTAGCAACGTAGTCCCGGGTCTCCCGGTTTGAGGCCATGACGATCGTTTGCAAAAAACACACTTAGACTTAAAAACAGTCCATAAAAACCCAAACCAGCCACCAAATGACCCCGTAGGATGCGCGAACACCTCGCACGGGACCAATGTAACTTGTAGGAACTGATCGCGTAGTCCCGGGTCTCTCAGTTTGAGAGTATGATGATAATTTGCAAAAAAAACACTTAGACTTAAAAATAGGGCATTGAAGGGTGAAAATTCGAACCAGCCACCAAATGACCTCGTAGGAGGCACGAACATCTCGCACGGGACCAATGTAACTTGTAGGAACTGACCGCGTAGTCCCGGGTCTCCCGATTTGAGAATACTATGATAATTTGTAAAAATCAACACTTAGACTTAAAAACAGGCGGTTAAAGGGTGAAAACCCAAACCAGCCCCCAACTGATCCTGTAGGAGGCACCAACACCTCGCAAGGGACCAATGTAACTTGTAGGAACTGACCGTATAGTCCCGGGTCTCCCGGTTTGAGAATACGATGATAATTTAAAGAATAAATACTTAGACTTAAAAATAGGTCGTTAAAGGGTGAAACCCCAAACCAACCCCCAACTGACCCCGTAGGAAGCACGAACACCTTGCACGGGACCAATGTAACTTGTAGGAACTAACCGCGTTGTCCTGGGACTCCCGATTTGAGAGTATGATGATAATTTGCAAAAATCAGACTTAGACTTAGAAACAGTTCGTGAAAACCCAAAACAGCCACCAAACGACCCCGTAGGAGGCACGCACACCTCGTACAGGACCAATGTAACTTGTAGGAACTGACCGCGTAGTCCCGAGTCTCCCAGTTTGAAAGTATGATGATAATTTGCAAAAATCGCACTTAGACTTAAAAACATGCCGTTAAGGGGTGAAAACCGAAACCAGCCACCAAATGACCCCGTAGGAGGCACGAACATTTCGTACATGACCAATGTAACTGGTAGGAACTGACCGCGTAGTCTCGGGTCTCCCGGTTTGAGAGTATGACGATAATTTGGTAAAATCGCACTTAGACTTAAAAATAGGCTGTTAAAGGGTGAAAACCCAAACGACCCCGTAGGAGGCATGGACACCTCCCACGGGACCAATGTAACTTGTAGGAACTGACCGTGTAGTCCCGAGTCTCCCTGTTTGAGAGTATGACGATAATTTGTAAAAATCACACTTAGACATAAAAACAGGCCGTTAAAGGGTGAAAACTCGAACCAACCACCAAATGACCCCGTAGGAGGCATGAACACCTCGCATAGGACCAATGTAACATATAAGAACTAGCAACGTAGTCCCGGGTCTCCCGGTTTGAGGCCATGATGATCGTTTGCAAAACACACACTTAGACTTAAAAACAGGCCATAAAAACCCAAACCAGCCACCAAATGACCTCGTAGGAGGCACGCACACCTCGCACAGGACCAATGTAACTTGTAGGAACTGACCGCGTAGTCCCGAGTCTCCCAGTTTGATAGTATAATGATAATTTGCAAAAATCACACTTAGACTTAAAAACAGGCCGTTAAGGGGTGAAAACCGAAACCAGCCACCAAATGACCCCGTAGGAGGCACGAACACCTCGCACAGGACCAATGTAACTTGTAGGAACTGACCGCGTAGTCTCGGGTCTTCCGGTTTGAGAGTATGACGATAATTTGCTAAAATCACACTTAGACTTAAAAATAGGCTGTTAAAGGGTGAAAACCCAAACTAGCCCCCAAACGACCCCGTAGGAGGCATGAACACCTCCCACGGGACCAATGTAACTTGTAGGAGCTGACCGTGTAGTCCTGAGTCTCCCTGTTTGAGAGTATGACGATAATTTACAAAAGTCACACTTAGACATAAAAACAGGCCGTTAAAGGGTGAAAACTCGAACCAACCACCAAACGACCCCGTAGGAGGCATGAACACCTCGCACGGGACCAATGTAACATATAAGAACTGGAAACGTAGTCCCGGGTCTCCCGGTTTGAGAGCATGACGATCATTTGCAAAAAACACACTTAGACTTAAAAACAGGCCTTAAAAACCCAAACCAGCCACAAAACGGCCCCGTAGGAGGCACCTCGCACGGGATCAATGTAACTTGTAGAGAGTAACCACGTAGTCCCGGGTCTCCCTGTTAAAGAGTAAGACGATAATCTGTGAAAATCACACTTAGACTTAAAAATCGGCCGTTAAGTGGTGAAAACCTAAACCAGCCGCCAAACGACCCCGTAGGAGGCACGAACACCTCGCACGTTACCAATGTAACTTGTAGGAACTGATCGCGTAGTCCCGGGTCACCCAGTTTGAGAGTATGACGATAATTTGCAAAAATCACACTTAGACTTAAAACATGTCATTAAAGGGTGAAAACCCAAACCAACCAACAAACGACCCCGTAGGAGGCACGAACTCCTCTCACGGGACCAATGTAACTTGTAGGAACTGACCGTGTAGCCCCGGGTCTCCAGATTTGAGAGTATGACGATAATTTGAAAAAATCATACTTAGATTTAAAAATAGGTCGTTAATGGATGAAAACCCAAACCAGCCCCCAAACGACCCCGTAGGAGGCACGAACACCTCACACGGGACCAATGTAACTTGTAGGAACTGACCGCGTAGCCCCAGGTCTCCTGGTCTGAAAATACGACTATAATTTGTAAAAATTAACACTTAGACTTAAAAACAGGTCATCAAAGAGGGAAAACCCGAACCAGCCCCAACTGACCCCGTTGGAGGCACGAACACCTCGCAAGGGACCAATGTAACTTGTAGGAACTGACCGTGTAGTCCCGGGTCTCGCGATTTGAGAGTATGACGATAATTTGCAAAAAACACACTTAGACTTAAAAACAGGTCGTTAAAGGGTGAAAACCCAAATCAACCCCCAAACGACCCCGTAGGTGGCACGAACACCTCGCACGGTACCAATGTAACTTGTAGGAAATGATCGCGTAGTCCCGGGTCTCCCGATTTGAAAGTATGACGATAATTTGCAAAAAACACAAATAGACTTAAAAACAGGCTATTAAAGGGTGAAAACCCTAACCAGCCACCAAACGACCCCGTAGGAGGCACGAACACCTCACACGTAACCAATGTAACTTGTAAGAATTGACCGCGTAGTCTCGGGTCCCCCAGTTTGAGAGTATGGAGATAATTTGCAAAAATCACACTTAGACTTCAAAATAGGCCTTTAAAGGGTGAAAACCCGAACCAGCCACCAAACGACCCCGTAGGTGGAACGAACACCTCGCACGGGACCAATGTAACATATAAGAACTGGCCGCGTAGTCCCGGGTCTCCCGGTTTGAGAGCATAAAGGTAATTTGCAAAAAACACACTTAGACTTAAAAACTGGCCGTAAAAACCCAAACCAGTCACCAAACGACCCCATAGGAGGCGCGAACACCTCGCATGGGACCAATGTAACTTGTAGAACCAAACCGCGTAGTCCCGGGTCTCTCGGTTTAAGAGTAAGTCGATAATTTGCAAAAATCATACTTAGACTTAGTAATTGGCCGTTAAAGGGTGAAAACCCAAAGCAGCCACCAATCGACCCCGTAAGAGGCACGCACACCTTGAACATGACCAATGTAACTTGTAGGAACTGACCGCGTAGTCCCGAGTCTCCCAGTTTGAGAGTATGATGATAATTTGTAAAAATCACACTTAGACTTAAAAACAGGCCGTTAAGGGTCGAAAACCCAAACCAGCCACCAACTGACCCCGTAGGAGGCACGAACACCTCGCACAGGACCAATGTAACTTGTAGGAACTGACCGCGTAGTCTCGGGTCTCCCGGTTTGAGAGTATGACTATAATTTGCTAAAATCACACTTAGACTTAAAAATAGGCTCTTAAAGTGTGAAAACCCAAACTAGCCCCCAAACGACCCCGTAGGAGGCATGAACACCTCCCACGGGACCAATGTAACTTGTAGGAACTGACCGTGTAGTCCCGAGTCTCCCTGTTTGAGAGTATGATGATAATTTGCAAAAATCACACTTAGACATAAAAACAGGCCGTTAAAGGGTGAAAACTCGAACCAACCACCAAATGACCCCGTAGGAGGCATGAACACCTCGCACAGGACCAATGTAACATATAAGAACTAGCAACGTAGTCCCGGGTCTCCCGGTTTGAGGCCATGACGATCGTTTGCAAAAAACACACTTAGACTTAAAAACAGTCCATAAAAACCCAAACCAGCCACCAAATGACCCCGTAGGAGGCGCGAACACCTCGCACGGGACCAATGTAACTTGTAGGAACTGATCGCGTAGTCCCGGGTCTCTCAGTTTGAGAGTATGATGATAATTTGCAAAAAAAACACTTAGACTTAAAAACAGGGCATTGAAGGGTGAAAATTCGAACCAGTCACCAAATGACCTCGTAGGAGGCACGAACATCTCGCACGGGACCAATGTAACTTGTAGGAACTGACCGCGTAGTCCCGGATCTCCCGATTTGAGAATACTATGATAATTTGTAAAAATCAACACTTAGACTTAAAAACATGCGGTTAAAGGGTGAAAACCCAAACCAGCCCCCAACTGATCCTGTAGGAGGCACCAACACCTCGCAGGGGACCAATGTAACTTGTAGGAACTGACCGTATAGTCCCGGGTCTCCCGGTTTGAGAATACGATGATAATTTAAAGAATAAATACTTAGACTTAAAAATAGGTCGTTAAAGGGTGAAACCCCAAACCAACCCCCAACTGACCCCGTAGGAAGCACGAACACCTCGCACGGGACCAATGTAACTTGTAGGAACTAACCGCGTTGTCCCGGGACTCCCGATTTGAGAGTATGATGATAATTTGCAAAAATCAGACTTAGACTTAGAAACAGTTCGTGAAAACCCAAAACAGCCACCAAACGACCCCGTAGGAGGCACGCACACCTCGCACAGGACCAATGTAACTTGTAGGAACTGACCGCGTAGTCCCGAGTCTCCCAGTTTGAAAGTATGATGATAATTTGCAAAAATCGCACTTAGACTTAAAAACAGGCCGTTAAAGGGTGAAAACCGAAACCAGCCACCAAATGACCCCGTAGGAGGCACGAACATTTCGCACAGGACCAATGTAACTGGTAGGAACTGACCGCGTAGTCTCGGGTCTCCCGGTTTGAGAGTATGACGATAATTTTCTAAAATCACACTTAGACTTAAAAATAGGCTGTTAAAGGGTGAAAACCCAAACTAGCCCCCAAACGACCCCGTAGGAGGCATGGACACCTCCCACGGGACCAATGTAACTTATAGGAACTGACCGTGTAGTCCCGAGTCTCCCTGTTTGAGAGTATGACGATAATTTACAAAAATCACACTTAGACATAAAAACAGGCCGTTAAAGGGTGAAAACTCGAACCAACCACCAAATGACCCCGTAGGAGGCATGAACACCTCGCACAGGACCAATGTAACATATAAGAACTAGCAACGTAGTCCCGGGTCTCCCGGTTTGAGGCCATGATGATCGTTTGCAAAAAACACACTCAGACTTAAAAACAGGCCATAAAAACCCAAACCAGCCACCAAATGACCTCGTAGGAGGCACGCACACCTCGCACAGGACCAATGTAACTTGTAGGAACTGACTGCGTAGTCCCGGGTCTCCCAGTTTGAGAGTATAATGATAATTTGCAAAAATCACACTTAGACTTAAAAACAGGCCGTTAAGGGGTGAAAACCGAAACCAGCCACCAAATGACCCCGTAGGAGGCACGAACACCTCGCACAGGACCAATGTAACTTGTAGGAACTGACCGCGTAGTCTCGGGTCTTCCGATTTGAGATTATGACGATAATTTGCTAAAATCACACTTAGACTTAAAAATAGGCTGTTAAAGGGTGAAAACCCAAACTAGCCCCCAAACGACCCCGTAGGAGGCATGAACACCTCCCACGGGACCAATGTAACTTGTAGGACCTGACCGTGTAGTCCTGAGTCTCCCTGTTTGAGAGTATGACGATAATTTACAAAAATCACACTTAGACATAAAAACAGGCCGTTAAAGGGTGAAAACTCGAACCAACCACCAAACGACCCCGTAGGAGGCATGAACACCTCGCACGGGACCAATGTAACATATAAGAACTGGCAACGTAGTCCCGGGTCTCCCGGTTTGAGAGCATGACCATCATTTGCAAAAAACACACTTAGACTTAAAAACAGGCCTTAAAAACCCAAACCAGCCACAAAACGGCCCCGTAGGAGGCACCTCGCACGGGATCAATGTAACTTGTAGAGAGTAACCACGTAGTCCCGGGTCTCCCGGTTAAAGAGTAAGACGATAATCTGTGAAAATCACACTTAGACTTACAAATCGGCCGTTAAGTGGTGAAAACCTAAACCAGCCGCCAAGCGACCCCGTAGGAGGCACGAACACCTCGCACGTTACCAATGTAACTTGTAGGAACTGACCGCGTAGTCCCGGGTCACCCAGTTTGAGAGTATGACGATAATTTGCAAAAATCACACTTAGACTTAAAACAGGTCATTAAAGGGTGAAAACCCAAACCAACCAACAAACGACCCCGTAGGAGGCACGAACTCCTCTCACGGGACCAATGTAACTTGTAGGAACTGACCGTGTAGCCCCGGGTCTCCCGATTTGAGAGTATGACGATAATTTGAAAAAATCATACTTAGATTTAAAAATAGGTCGTTAATGGATGAAAACCCAAACCAGCCCCCAAACGACCCCGTAGGAGGCACGAACACCTCACACGGGACCAATGTAACTTGTAGGAACTGACCGCGTAGCCCCTGGTCTCCTGGTCTGAAAATACGACTATAGTTTGTAAAAATTAACACTTAGACTTAAAAACAGGTCATCAAAGAGGGAAAACCCGAACCAGCCCCAACTGACCCCGTTGGAGGCACGAACACCTCGCAAGGGACCAATGTAACTTGTAGGAACTGACCGTGTAGTCCCGGGTCTCGCGATTTGAGAGTATGACGATAATTTGCAAAAAACACACTTAGACTTAAAAACAGGTCGTTAAAGGGTGAAAACCCAAATCAACCCCCAAACGACCCCGTAGGTGGCACGAACACCTCGCACGGTACCAATGTAACTTGTAGGAAATGATCGCGTAGTCCCGGGTCTCCCGATTTGAAAGTATGACGATAATTTGCAAAAAACACAAATAGACTTAAAAACAGGCTGTTAAAGGGTGAAAACCCTAACCAGCCACCAAACGACCCCGTAGGAGGCACGAACACCTGACACGTAACCAATGTAACTTGTAAGAATTCACCGCGTAGTCTCGGGTCCCCCAGTTTGAGAGTATGGAGATAATTTGCAAAAATCACACTTAGACTTCAAAATAGGCCTTTAAAGGGTGAAAACCCGAACCAGCCACCAAACGACCCCGTAGGTGGAACGAACACCTCGCACGGGACCAATGTAACATATAAGAACTGGCCGCGTAGTCCCGGGTCTCCCGGTTTGAGAGCATAAAGGTAATTTGCAAAAAACACACTTAGACTTAAAAACTGGCCGTAAAAACCCAAACTAGTCACCAAACGACCCCATAGGAGGCGCGAACACCTCGCATCGGACCAATGTAACTTGTAGAACCTAACCGCGTAGTCCCGGGTCTCTCGGTTTAAGAGTAAGTCGATAATTTGCAAAAATCATACTTAGACTTAGTAATTGGCCGTTAAAGGGTGAAAACCCAAATCAGCCCCCAAACGACCCCGTAGGAGGCACGAACACCTCGCACGGTACCAATGTAACTTGTAGGAAATAATCGCGTAGTCCCGGGTCTCCCGATTTGAAAGTATGACGATAATTTGCCAAAAACAAAAATAGACTTAAAAACTGGCCGTTAAAGGGTGAAAACCCTAACCAGCCACCAAACGACCCCGTAGGAGGCACGAACACCTCACACGTAACCAATGTAACTTGTAAGAATTGACCGCGTAGTCTCGGGTCCCCCAGTTGGAGAGTATGGAGATAATTTGCAAAAATCACACTTAGACTTCAAAATAGGCCTTTAAAGGGTGAAAACCCGAACCAGCCACCAAACGACCCCGTAGGTGGCACGAACACCTCGCACGGGACCAATGTAACATATAAGAACTGGCCGCGTAGTCCCGGGTCTCCCAGTTTGAGAGCATGACAATAATTTGCAAAAAACACACTTAGACTTAAAAACTGGCCGTAAAAACCCAAACCAGTCACCAAACGACCCCATAGGAGGCAAGAACACCTCGCACGGGACCAATGTAACTTTTAGAAACTAACCGCGTAGTCCCGGGTCTCCCGGTTTAAGAGTAAGACGATAATTTGCGAAAATCATACTTAGACTTAATAATAGGCCGTTAAAGGGTGAAAATCCAAACCAGCCCCCAAACGACCCCGTAGGAGGCACGAACACCTCGCACCGGACCAATGTAACTTGTAGGAATTGACTGCGTAGTCCCGGGTCTCCCGATTTGAGAATACTATGATAATTTGTAAAAATCAACACTTAGGCATAAAAACAGGCCGTTAAAGGGTGAAAACCCAAACCAGCCCCCAACTGACCCTGTAGGAGGCAACAACACCTCGCAGGGGACCAATGTAACTTATAGGAACTAACCGTGTAGTCCTGTGTCTCCCGGTTTGAGAGTATCATGATAATTAGCAAAAAATACCCTTAGACTTAAAAACAGGCTGTTAAAGGGTGAAAACCCATATCAGCCCCCAAACGACCCTGTAGGAGGCACGAACACCTCGCACGGGAGCCATGTAACTTGTAGGAACTGATCGCGTAGTCCCGAGTCTCCCTGTTTATGAGTATGACGATAATTTGCAAAAAATACACTTAGACTTAAAAACAGGTCGTTAAAGGGTGAAAACTCGAACCAGCCATCAAATCACCCCGAAGGAGGCACGAACACCTCGCACGGGACCAATGTAACATGTAGCAACTGACCGCATAGTCCCGGGTCTCCCGATTTGAGAATATGATGATAATTTGTAAAAAACACACTTAGACTTAAAAAAAGGCCGTTAAAGGGTGAAAACTCAAACCAGCCACCAAACGACTCCGTACGAGGCACGAAGACCTCGCACGGGACCAATGTAACATTTAGGAACTGACCGAATAGTCTCGGGTCTACCGGTTTGAAAATACGAAGTATAATTTATAATAATCAATACTTAGACTTAAAAATAGGCCGTTAAAGGGTGAAAACCCAAACCAATCCGTAACTGACCCCGTAGGAAGCACGAACACCTCACACGGGACCAATGTAACTTGTAGGAACTGATCGCGTAGTCCCGGGTCACCCAGTTTGAGAGTATGACGATAATTTGCAAAAATGACACTTAGACTTAAAACATGTCATTAAAGGGTGAAAACCCAAACCAACCAACAAACGACCCCGTAGGAGGCACGAACTCCTCTCACGGGACCAATGTAACTTGTAGGAACTGACCGTGTAGCCCCGGGTCTCCCGATTTGAGAGTATGACGATAATTTGAAAAAATCATACTTAGATTTAAAAATAGGTCGTTAATGGATGAAAACCCAAACCAGCCCCCAAACGACCCCGTAGGAGGCACGAACACCTCACACGGGACCAATGTAACTTGTAGGAACTGACCGCGTAGCCCCAGGTCTCCTGGTCTGAAAATACGACTATAATTTGTAAAAATTAACACTTAGACTTAAAAACAGGTCATCAAAGAGGGAAAACCCGAACCAGCCCCAACTGACCCCGTTGGAGGCACGAACACCTCGCAAGGGACCAATGTAACTTGTAGGAACTGACCGTGTAGTCCCGGGTCTCGCGATTTGAGAGTATGACGATAATTTGCAAAAAACACACTTAGACTTAAAAACAGGTCGTTAAAGGGTGAAAACCCAAATCAACCCCCAAACGACCCCGTAGGTGGCACGAACACCTCGCACGGTACCAATGTAACTTGTAGGAAATGATCGCGTAGTCCCGGGTCTCCCGATTTGAAAGTATGACGATAATTTGCAAAAAACACAAATAGACTTAAAAACAGGCTATTAAAGGGTGAAACCCGAACCAGCCACCAAACGACCCCGTAGGAGGCACGAACACCTCACACGTAACCAATGTAACTTGTAAGAATTGACCGCGTAGTCTCGGGTCCCCCAGTTTGAGAGTATGGAGATAATTTGCAAAAATCACACTTAGACTTCAAAATAGGCCTTTAAAGGGTGAAAACCCGAACCAGCCACCAAACGACCCCGTAGGTGGCACGAACACCTCGCACGGGACCAATGTAACATATAAGAACTGGCCGCGTAGTCCCGGGTCTCCCAGTTTGAGAGCATGACAATAATTTGCAAAAAACACACTTAGACTTAAAAACTGGCCGTAAAAACCCAAACCAGTCACCAAACGACCCCATAGGAGGCAAGAACACCTCGCACGGGACCAATGTAACTTTTAGAAACTAACCGCGTAGTCCCGGGTCTCCCGGTTTAAGAGTAAGACGATAATTTGCGAAAATCATACTTAGACTTAATAATAGGCCGTTAAAGGGTGAAAATCCAAACCAGCCCCCAAACGACCCCGTAGGAGGCACGAACACCTCGCACAGGACCAATGTAACTTGTAGGAATTGACTGCGTAGTCCCGGGTCTCCCGATTTGAGAATACTATGATAATTTGTAAAAATCAACACTTAGGCATAAAAACAGGCCGTTAAAGGGTGAAAACCCAAACCAGCCCCCAACTGACCCTGTAGGAGGCAACAACACCTCGCAGGGGACCAATGTAACTTATAGGAACTAACCGTGTAGTCCTGTGTCTCCCGGTTTGAGAGTATCACGATAATTAGTAAAAAATACCCTTAGACTTAAAAACAAGCTGTTAAAGGGTGAAAACCCATATCAGCCCCCAAACGACCCTGTAGGAGGCACGAACACCTCGCACGGGAGCCATGTAACTTGTAGGAACTGATCGCGTAGTCCCGAGTCTCCCTGTTTATGAGTATGACGATAATTTGCAAAAAATACACTTAGACTTAAAAACAGGTCGTTAAAGGGTGAAAACTCGAACCAGCCATCAAATCACCCCGAAGGAGGCACGAACACCTCGCACGGGACCAATGTAACATGTAGCAACTGACCGCATAGTCCCGGGTCTCCCGGTTTGAGAATATGATGATAATTTGTAAAAAACACACTTAGACTTAAAAAAAAGGCCGTTAAAGGGTGAAAACTCAAACCAGCCACCAAACGACTCCGTACGAGGCACGAAGACCTCGCACGGGACCAATGTAACATTTAGGAACTGACGGAATAGTCTCGGGTCTACCGGTTTGAAAATACGAAGTATAATTTATAATAATCAATACTTAGACTTAAAAATAGGCCATTAAAGGGTGAAAACCCAAACCAATCTGTAACTGACCCCGTAGGAAGCACGAACACCTCACACGGAACCAATGTAACTTGTAGGAACTGATCGCGTAGTCCCGGGTCACCCAGTTTGAGAGTATGACGATAATTTGCAAAAATCACACTTAGACTTAAAACATGTCATTAAAGGGTGAAAACCCAAACCAACCAACAAACGACCCCGTAGGAGGCACGAACTCCTCTCACGGGACCAATGTAACTTGTAGGAACTGACCGTGTAGCCCCGGGTCTCCCGATTTGAGAGTATGACGATAATTTGAAAAAATCATACTTAAATTTAAAAATAGGTCGTTAATGGATGAAAACCCAAACCAGCCCCCAAACGACCCCGTAGGAGGCACGAACACCTCACACGGGACCAATGTAACTTGTAGGAACTGACCGCGTAGCCCCAGGTCTCCTGGTCTGAAAATACGACTATAATTTGTAAAAATTAACACTTAGACTTAAAAACAGGTCATCAAAGAGGGAAAACCCGAACCAGCCCCAACTGACCCCGTTGGAGGCACGAACACCTCGCAAGGGACCAATGTAACTTGTAGGAACTGACCGTGTAGTCCCGGGTCTCGCGATTTGAGAGTATGACGATAATTTGCAAAAAACACACTTAGACTTAAAAATAGGTCGTTAAAGGGTGAAAACCCAAATCAACCCCCAAACGACCCCGTAGGTGGCACGAACACCTCGCACGGTACCAATGTAACTTGTAGGAAATGATCGCGTAGTCCCGGGTCTCCCGATTTGAAAGTATGATGATAATTTGCAAAAAACACAAATAGACTTAAAAACAGGCTATTAAAGGGTGAAAACCCTAACCAGCCACCAAACGACCCCGTAGGAGGCACGAACACCTCACACGTAACCAATGTAACTTGTAAGAATTGACCGCGTAGTCTCGGGTCCCCCAGTTTGAGAGTATGGAGATAATTTGCAAAAATCACACTTAGACTTCAAAATAGGCCTTTAAAGGGTGAAAACCCGAACCAGCCACCAAACGACCCCGTAGGTGGAACGGACACCTCGCACGGGACCAATGTAACATATAAGAACTGGCCGCGTAGTCCTGGGTCTCCCGGTTTGAGAGCATAAAGGTAATTTGCAAAAAACACACTTAGACTTAAAAACTGGCCGTAAAAACCCAAACCAGTCACCAAACGACCCCATAGGAGGCGCGAACACCTCGCATGGGACCAATGTAACTTGTAGAACCTAACCGCGTAGTCCCGGGTCTCTCGGCTTAAGAGTAAGTCGATAATTTGCAAAAATCATACTTAGACTTAGTAATTGGCCGTTAAAGGGTGAAAACCCAAACCAGCCACCAATCGACCCCGTAGGAGGCACGCACACCTCGAACAGGACCAATGTAACTTGTAGGAACTGACCGCGTAGTCCCGAGTCTCCCAGTTTGAGAGTATGATGATAATTTGTAAAAATCACACTTAGACTTAAAAATAGGCCGTTAAGGGTCGAAAACCCAAACCAGCCACCAAATGACCCCGTAGGAGGCACGAACACCTCGCACAGGGCCAATGTAACTTGTAGGAACTGACCGCGTAGTCTCGGGTCTCCCGGTTTGAGAGTATGACTATAATTTGCTAAAATCACACTTAGACTTAAAAATAGGCTCTTAAAGTGTGAAAACCCAAACTAGCCACCAAACGACCCCGTAGGAGGCATGAACACCTCCCACGGGACCAATGTAACTTGTAGGAACTGACCGTGTAGTCCCGAGTCTCCCTGTTTGAGAGTATGATGATAATTTACAAAAATCACACTTAGACATAAAAACAGGCCGTTAAAGGGTGAAAACTCGAACCAACCACCAAATGACCCGGTAGGAGGCATGAACACCTCGCACAGGACCAATGTAACATATAAGAACTAGCAACGTAGTCCCGGGTCTCCCGGTTTGAGGCCATGACGATCGTTTGCAAAAAACACACTTAGACTTAAAAACAGTCCATAAAAACCCAAACCAGCCACCAAATGACCCCGTAGGAGGCGCGAACACCTCGCACGGGACCAATGTAACTTATAGGAACTGATCGCGTAGTCCCGGGTCTCTCAGTTTGAGAGTATGATGATAATTTGCAAAAAAAACACTTAGACTTAAAAACAGGGCATTGAAAGGTGAAAATTCGAACCAGCCACCAAATGACCTCGTAGGAGGCACGAACATCTCGCACGGGACCAATGTAACTTGTAGGAACTGACCGCGTAGTCCCGGGTCTCCCGATTTGAGAATACTATGATAATTTGTAAAAATCAATACTTAGACTTAAAAACAGGCGGTTAAAGGGTGAAAACCCAAACCAGCCCCCAACTGATCCTGTAGGAGGCACCAACACCTCGCAGGGGACCAATGTAACTTGTAGGAACTGACCGTATAGTCCCGGGTCTCCCGGTTTGAGAATACGATGATAATTTAAAGAATAAATACTTAGACTTAAAAATAGGTCGTTAAAGGGTGAAACCCCAAACCAACCCCCAACTGACCCCGTAGGAAGCACGAACACCTCGCACGGGACCAATGTAACTTGTAGGAACTAACCGCGTTGTCCCGGGACTCCCGATTTGAGAGTATGATGATAATTTGCAAAAATCAGACTTAGACTTATAAACAGTTCGTGAAAACCCAAAACAGCCACCAAACGACCCCGTAGGAGGCACGCACACCTCACACAGGACCAATGTAACTTGTAGGAACTGACCGCGTAGTCCCGAGTCTCCCAGTTTGAAAGTATGATGATAATTTGCAAAAATCGCACTTAGACTTAAAAACAGGCCGTTAAGGGGTGAAAACCGAAACCAGCCACCAAATGACCCCGTAGGAGGCACGAACATTTCGCACAGGACCAATGTAACTGGTAGGAACTGACCGCGTAGTCTCGGGTCTCCCGGTTTGAGAGTATGACGATAATTTTCTAAAATCACACTTAGACTTAAAAATAGGCTGTTAAAGGGTGAAATCCCAAACTAGCCCCCAAACGACCCCGTAGGAGGCATGGACACCTCCCACGGGACCAATGTAACTTATAGGAACTGACCGTGTAGTCCCGAGTCTCCCTGTTTGAGAGTATGACGATAATTTACAAAAATCACATTTAGACATAAAAACAGGCCGTTAAAGGGTGAAAACTCGAACCAACCACCAAATGACCCCGTAGGAGGCATGAACACCTCGCACAGGACCAATGTAACATATAAGAACTAGCAACGTAGTCCCGGGTCTCCCAGTTTGAGGCCATGATGATCGTTTATAAAAAACACACTTAGACTTAAAAACAGGCCATAAAAACCCAAACCAGCCACCAAATGACCTCGTAGGAGGCACGCACACCTCGCACAGGACCAATGTAACTTGTAGGAACTGACCGCGTAGTCCCGGGTCTCCCAGTTTGAGAGTATAATGATAATTTGCAAAAATCACACTTAGACTTAAAAACAGGCCGTTAAGGGGTGAAAACCGAAACCAGCCACCAAATGACCCCGTAGGAGGCACGAACACCTCGTACAGGACCAATGTAACTTGTAGGAACTGACCGCGTAGTCTCGGGTCTTCCGGTTTGAGAGTATGACGATAATTTGCTAAAATCACACGTAGACTTTAAAATAGGCTGTTAAAGGGTGAAAATCCAAACTAGCCCCCAAACGACCCCGTAGGAGGCATGAACACCTCCCACGGGACCAATGTAACTTGTAGGACCTGACCGTGTAGTCCTGAGTCTCCCTGTTTGAGAGTATGACGATAATTTATAAAAATCACACTTAGACATAAAAATAGGTTCTTTAAAGGGTGAAAACTCGAACCAACCACCAAACGACCCCGTAGGAGGCATGAACACCTCGCACGGGACCAATGTAACATATAAGAACTGGCAACGTAGTCCTGGGTCTCCCGGTTTGAGAGCATGACGATCATTTGCAAAAAACACACTTAGACTTAAAAACAGGCCTTAAAAACCCAAACCAGCCACAAAACGGCCCCGTAGGAGGCACCTCGCACGGGATCAATGTAACTTGTAGAGAGTAACCACGTAGTCCCGGGTCTCCCGGTTAAAGAGTAAGACGATAATCTGTGAAAATCACACTTAGACTTACAAATCGGCCGTTAAGTGGTGAAAATCTAAACCAGCCGCCAAACGACCCCGTAGGAGGCACGAACACCTCGCACGTTACCAATGTAACTTGTAGGAACTGACCGCGTAGTCCCGGGTCACCCAGTTTGAGAGTATGACGATAATTTGCAAAAATCACACTTAGACTTAAAACAGGTCATTAAAGGGTGAAAACCCAAACCAACCAACAAACGACCCCGTAGGAGGCACGAACTCCTCTCACGGGACCAATGTAACTTGTAGGAACTGACCGTGTAGCCCCGGGTCTCCCGATTTGAGAGTATGACGATAATTTGAAAAAATCATACTTAGATTTAAAAATAGGTCGTTAATGGATGAAAACCCAAACCAGCCCCCAAACGACCCCGTAGGAGGCACGAACACCTCACACGGGACCAATGTAACTTGTAGGAACTGACCGCGTAGCCCCAGGTCTCCTGGTCTGAAAATACGACTATAGTTTGTAAAAATTAACACTTAGACTTAAAAACAGGTCATCAAAGAGGGAAAACCCGAACCAGCCCCAACTGACCCCGTTGGAGGCACGAACACCTCGCAAGGGACCAATGTAACTTGTAGGAACTGACCGTGTAGTCCCGGGTCTCGCGATTTGAGAGTATGACGATAATTTGCAAAAAACACACTTAGACTTAAAAACAGGTCGTTAAAGGGTGAAAACCCAAATCAACCCCCAAACGACCCCGTAGGTGGCACGAACACCTCGCACGGTACCAATGTAACTTGTAGGAAATGATCGCGTAGTCCCGGGTCTCCCGATTTGAAAGTATGACGATAATTTGCAAAAAACACAAATAGACTTAAAAACAGGCTGTTAAAGGGTGAAAACCCTAACCAGCCACCAAACGACCCCGTAGGAGGCACGAACACCTGACACGTAACCAATGTAACTTGTAAGAATTGACCGCGTAGTCTCGGGTCCTCCAGTTTGAGAGTATGGAGATAATTTGCAAAAATCACACTTAGACTTCAAAATAGGCCTTTAAAGGGTGAAAACCCGAACCAGCCACCAAACGACCCCGTAGGTGGAACGAACACCTCGCACGGGACCAATGTAACATATAAGAACTGGCCGCGTAGTCCCGGGTCTCCCGGTTTGAGAGCATAAAGGTAATTTGCAAAAAACACACTTAGACTTAAAAACTGGCCGTAAAAACCCAAACTAGTCACCAAACGACCCCATAGGAGGCGCGAACACCTCGCATCGGACCAATGTAACTTGTAGAACCTAACCGCGTAGTCCCGGGTCTCTCGGTTTAAGAGTAAGTCGATAATTTGCAAAAATCATACTTAGACTTAGTAATTGGCCGTTAAAGGGTGAAAACCCAAATCAGCCCCCAAACGACCCCGTAGGAGGCACGAACACCTCGCACGGTACCAATGTAACTTGTAGGAAATAATCGCGTAGTCCCGGGTCTCCCGATTTGAAAGTATGACGATAATTTGCCAAAAACACAAATAGACTTAAAAACTGGCCGTTAAAGGGTGAAAACCCTAACCAGCCACCAAACGACCCCGTAGGAGGCACGAACACCTCACACGTAACCAATGTAACTTGTAAAAATTGACCGCGTAGTCTCGGGTCCCCCAGTTGGAGAGTATGGAGATAATTTGCAAAAATCACACTTAGACTTCAAAATAGGCCTTTAAAGGGTGAAAACCCAAACCAGCCACCAAACGACCCCGTAGGTGGCACGAACACCTCGCACGGGACCAATGTAACATATAAGAACTGGCCGCGTAGTCCAGGGTCTCCCAGTTTGAGAGCATGACAATAATTTGCAAAAAACACACTTAGACTTAAAAACTGGCCGTAAAAACCCAAACCAGTCACCAAACGACCCCATAGGAGGCAAGAACACCTCGCACGGGACCAATGTAACTTTTAGAAACTAACCGCGTAGTCCCGGGTCTCCCGGTTTAAGAGTAAGACGATAATTTGTGAAAATCATACTTAGACTTAATAATAGGCCGTTAAAGGGTGAAAACCCAAACCAGCCCCCAAACGACTCCGTAGGAGGCACGAACACCTCGCACAGGACCAATGTAACTTGTAGGAATTGACTGCGTAGTCCCGGGTCTCCCGATTTGAGAATACTATGATAATTTGTAAAAATCAACACTTAGGCATAAAAATAGGCCGTTAAAGGGTGAAAACCCAAACCAGCCCCCAACTGACCCTGTAGGAGGCAACAACACCTCGCAGGGGACCAATGTAACTTATAGGAACTAACCGTGTAGTCCTGTGTCTCCCGGTTTGAGAGTATCACGATAATTAGCAAAAAATACCCTTAGACTTAAAAACAGGCTGTTAAAGGGTGAAAACCCATATCAGCCCCCAAACGACCCTGTAGGAGGCACGAACACCTCGCACGGGAGCCATGTAACTTGTAGGAACTGATCGCGTAGTCCCGAGTCTCCCTGTTTATGAGTATGACGATAATTTGCAAAAAATACACTTAGACTTAAAAACAGGTCGTTAAAGGGTGAAAACTCGAACCAGCCATCAAATCACCCCGAAGGAGGCACGAACACCTCGCACGGGACCAATGTAACATGTAGCAACTGACCGCATAGTCCCGGGTCTCTCGGTTTGAGAATATGATGATAATTTGTAAAAAATACACTTAGACTTAAAAAAAGGCCGTTAAAGGGTGAAAACTCAAACCAGCCACCAAACGACTCCGTACGAGGCACGAAGACCTCGCACGGGACCAATGTAACATTTAGGAACTGACCGAATAGTCTCGGGTCTACCGGTTTGAAAATACGAAGTATAATTTATAATAATCAATACTTAGACTTAAAAACAGGCCGTTAAAGGGTGAAAACCCAAACCAATCCGTAACTGACCCCGTAGGAAGCACGAACACCTCACACGGGACCAATGTAACTTGTAGGAACTGATCGCGTAGTCCCGGGTCTCTCAGTTTGAGAGTATGATGATAATTTGTAACAAACACACTTAGACCTAAAAACAGGGCATTGAAGGGTGAAAATCCGAACCAGCCACCAAATGACCTCGTAGGAGGCACGAACATCTCACAAGGGACCAATGTAACACTTAGGAACTGACCGCGTAGTCCCGGGTCTCCCGATTTGAGAATAGTATGATAATTTATAAAAATCAACACTTAGACTTAAAAACAGGCCGTTAAAGGGTGAAAACTCGAACCAACCACCAAATGACCCCGTAGGAGGCATGAACACCTCGCACAGGACCAATGTAACATATAAGAACTAGCAACGTAGTCCCGGGTCTCCCAGTTTGAGGCCATGATGATCGTTTATAAAAAACACACTTAGACTTAAAAACAGGCCATAAAAACCCAAACCAGCCACCAAATGACCTCGTAGGAGGCACGCACACCTCGCACAGGACCAATGTAACTTGTAGGAACTGACCGCGTAGTCCCGGGTCTCCCAGTTTGAGAGTATAATGATAATTTGCAAAAATCACACTTAGACTTAAAAACAGACCGTTAAGGGGTGAAAACCGAAACCAGACACCAAATGACCCCGTAGGAGGCACGAACACCTCGCACAGGACCAATGTAACTTGTAGGAACTGACCGCGTAGTCTCGGGTCTTCCGGTTTGAGAGTATGACGATAATTTGCTAAAATCACACGTAGACTTTAAAATAGGCTGTTAAGGGGTGAAAATCCAAACTAGCCCCCAAACGACCCCGTAGGAGGCATGAACACCTCCCACGGGACCAATGTAACTTGTAGGACCTGACCGTGTAGTCCTGAGTCTCCCTGTTTGAGAGTATGACGATAATTTATAAAAATCACACTTAGACATAAAAATAGGCCGTTAAAGGGTGAAAACTCGAACCAACCACCAAACGACCCCGTAGGAGGCATGAACACCTCGCACGGGACCAATGTAACATATAAGAACTGGCAACGTAGTCCCGGGTCTCCCGGTTTGAGAGCATGACGATCATTTGCAAAAAACACACTTAGACTTAAAAACAGGCCTTAAAAACCCAAACCAGCCACAAAACGGCCCCGTAGGAGGCACCTCGCACGGGATCAATGTAACTTGTAGAGAGTAACCACGTAGTCCCGGGTCTCTCGGTTTAAGAGTAAGTCGATAATTTGCAAAAATCATACTTAGACTTAGTAATTGGCCGTTAAAGGGTGAAAACCCAAATCAGCCCCCAAACGACCCCGTAGGAGGCACGAACACCTCGCACGGTACCAATGTAACTTGTAGGAAATAATCGCGTAGTCCCGGGTCTCCCGATTTGAAAGTATGACGATAATTTGCCAAAAACACAAATAGACTTAAAAACTGGCCGTTAAAGGGTGAAAACCCTAACCAGCCACCAAACGACCCCGTAGGAGGCACGAACACCTCACACGTAACCAATGTAACTTGTAAAAATTGACCGCGTAGTCTCGGGTCCCCCAGTTGGAGAGTATGGAGATAATTTGCAAAAATCACACTTAGACTTCAAAATAGGCCTTTAAAGGGTGAAAACCCGAACCAGCCACCAAACGACCCCGTAGGTGGCACGAACACCTCGCACGGGACCAATGTAACATATAAGAACTGGCCGCGTAGTCCCGGGTCTCCCAGTTTGAGAGCATGACAATAATTTGCAAAAAACACACTTAGACTTAAAAACTGGCCGTAAAAACCCAAACCAGTCACCAAACGACCCCATAGGAGGCAAGAACACCTCGCACGGGACAAATGTAACTTTTAGAAACTAACCGCGTAGTCCCGGGTCTCCCGGTTTAAGAGTAAGACGATAATTTGTGAAAATTATACTTAGACTTAATAATAGGCCGTTAAAGGGTGAAAACCCAAACCAGCCCCCAAACGACCCCGTAGGAGGCACGAACACCTCGCACAGGACCAATGTAACTTGTAGGAATTGACTGCGTAGTCCCGGGTCTCCCGATTTGAGAATACTATGATAATTTGTAAAAATCAACACTTAGGCATAAAAATAGGCCGTTAAAGGGTGAAAACCCAAACCAGCCCCCAACTGACCCTGTAGGAGGCAACAACACCTCGCAGGGGACCAATGTAACTTATAGGAACTAACCGTGTAGTCCTGTGTCTCCCGGTTTGAGAGTATCACGATAATTAGCAAAAAATACCCTTAGACTTAAAAACAGGCTGTTAAAGGGTGAAAACCCATATCAGCCCCCAAACGACCCTGTAGGAGGCACGAACACCTCGCACGGGAGCCATGTAACTTGTAGGAACTGATCGCGTAGTCCCGAGTCTCCCTGTTTATGAGTATGACGATAATTTGCAAAAAATACACTTAGACTTAAAAACAGGTCGTTAAAGGGTGAAAACTCGAACCAGCCATCAAATCACCCCGAAGGAGGCACGAACACCTCGCACGGGACCAATGTAACATGTAGCAACTGACCGCATAGTCCCGGGTCTCTCGGTTTGAGAATATGATGATAATTTGTAAAAAATACACTTAGACTTAAAAAAAGGCCGTTAAAGGGTGAAAACTCAAACCAGCCACCAAACGACTCCGTACGAGGCACGAAGACCTCGCACGGGACCAATGTAACATTTAGGAACTGACCGAATAGTCTCGGGTCTACCGGTTTGAAAATACGAAGTATAATTTATAATAATCAATACTTAGACTTAAAAACAGGCCGTTAAAGGGTGAAAACCCAAACCAATCCGTAACTGACCCCGTAGGAAGCACGAACACCTCACACGGGACCAATGTAACTTGTAGGAACTGATCGCGTAGTCCCGGGTCTCTCAGTTTGAGAGTATGATGATAATTTGTAACAAACACACTTAGACCTAAAAACAGGGCATTGAAGGGTGAAAATCCGAACCAGCCACCAAATGACCTCGTAGGAGGCACGAACATCTCACAAGGGACCAATGTAACACTTAGGAACTGACCGCGTAGTCCCGGGTCTCCCGATTTGAGAATAGTATGATAATTTATAAAAATCAACACTTAGACTTAAAAACAGGCCGTTAAAGGGTGAAAACTCGAACCAACCACCAAATGACCCCGTAGGAGGCATGAACACCTCGCACAGGACCAATGTAACATATAAGAACTAGCAACGTAGTCCCGGGTCTCCCAGTTTGAGGCCATGATGATCGTTTATAAAAAACACACTTAGACTTAAAAACAGGCCATAAAAACCCAAACCAGCCACCAAATGACCTCGTAGGAGGCACGCACACCTCGCACAGGACCAATGTAACTTGTAGGAACTGACCGCGTAGTCCCGGGTCTCCCAGTTTGAGAGTATAATGATAATTTGCAAAAATCACACTTAGACTTAAAAACAGACCGTTAAGGGGTGAAAACCGAAACCAGCCACCAAATGACCCCGTAGGAGGCACGAACACCTCGCACAGGACCAATGTAATTTGTAGGAACTGACCGCGTAGTCTCGGGTCTTCCGGTTTGAGAGTATGACGATAATTTGCTAAAATCACACGTAGACTTTAAAATAGGCTGTTAAAGGGTGAAAATCCAAACTAGCCCCCAAACGACCCCGTAGGAGGCATGAACACCTCCCACGGGACCAATGTAACTTGTAGGACCTGACCGTGTAGTCCTGAGTCTCCCTGTTTGAGAGTATGACGATAATTTATAAAAATCACACTTAGACATAAAAATAGGCCGTTAAAGGGTGAAAACTCGAACCAACCACCAAACGACCCCGTAGGAGGCATGAACACCTCGCACGGGACCAATGTAACATATAAGAACTGGCAACGTAGTCCCGGGTCTCCCGGTTTGAGAGCATGACGATCATTTGCAAAAAACACACTTAGACTTAAAAACAGGCCTTAAAAACCCAAACCAGCCACAAAACGGCCCCGTAGGAGGCACCTCGCACGGGATCAATGTAACTTGTAGAGAGTAACCACGTAGTCCCGGGTCTCCCGGTTAAAGAGTAAGACGATAATCTGTGAAAATCACACTTAGACTTACAAATCGGCCGTTAAGTGGTGAAAACCTAAACCAGCCGCCAAACGACCCCGTAGGAGGCACGAACACCTCGCACGTTACCAATGTAACTTGTAGGAACTGACCGCGTAGTCCCGGGTCACCCAGTTTGAGAGTATGACGATAATTTGCAAAAATCACACTTAGACTTAAAACAGGTCATTAAAGGGTGAAAACCCAAACCAACCAACAAACGACCCCGTAGGAGGCACGAACTCCTCTCACGGGACCAATGTAACTTGTAGGAACTGACCGTGTAGCCCCGGGTCTCCCGATTTGAGAGTATGACGATAATTTGAAAAAATCATACTTAGATTTAAAAATAGGTCGTTAATGGATGAAAACCCAAACCAGCCCCCAAACGACCCCGTAGGAGGCACGAACACCTCACACGGGACCAATGTAACTTGTAGGAACTGACCGCGTAGCCCCAGGTCTCCTGGTCTGAAAATACGACTATAGTTTGTAAAAATTAACACTTAGACTTAAAAACAGGTCGTCAAAGAGGGAAAACCCGAACCAGCCCCAACTGACCCCGTTGGAGGCACGAACACCTCGCAAGGGACCAATGTAACTTGTAGGAACTGACCGTGTAGTCCCGGGTCTCGCGATTTGAGAGTATGACGATAATTTGCAAAAAACACACTTAGACTTAAAAACAGGTCGTTAAAGGGTGAAAACCCAAATCAACCCCCAAACGACCCCGTAGGTGGCACGAACACCTCGCACGGTACCAATGTAACTTGTAGGAAATGATCGCGTAGTCCCGGGTCTCCCGATTTGAAAGTATGACGATAATTTGCAAAAAACACAAATAGACTTAAAAACAGGCTGTTAAAGGGTGAAAACCCTAACCAGCCACCAAACGACCCCGTAGGAGGCACGAACACCTGACACGTAACCAATGTAACTTGTAAGAATTGACCGCGTAGTCTCGGGTCCCCCAGTTTGAGAGTATGGAGATAATTTGCAAAAATCACACTTAGACTTCAAAATAGGCCTTTAAAGGGTGAAAACCCGAACCAGCCACCAAACGACCCCGTAGGTGGAACGAACACCTCGCACGGGACCAATGTAACATATAAGAACTGGCCGCGTAGTCCCGGGTCTCCCGGTTTGAGAGCATAAAGGTAATTTGCAAAAAACACACTTAGACTTAAAAACTGGCCGTAAAAACCCAAACTAGTCACCAAACGACCCCATAGGAGGCGCGAACACCTCGCATCGGACCAATGTAACTTGTAGAACCTAACCGCGTAGTCCCGGGTCTCTCGGTTTAAGAGTAAGTCGATAATTTGCAAAAATCATACTTATACTTAGTAATTGGCCGTTAAAGGATGAAAACCCAAATCAGCCCCCAAACGACCCCGTAGGAGGCACGAACACCTCGCACGGTACCAATGTAACTTGTAGGAAATAATCGCGTAGTCCCGGGTCTCCCGATTTGAAAGTATGACGATAATTTGCCAAAAACACAAATAGACTTAAAAACTGGCCGTTAAAGGGTGAAAACCCTAACCAGCCACCAAACGACCCCGTAGGAGGCACGAACACCTCACACGTAACCAATGTAACTTGTAAGAATTGACCGCGTAGTCTCGGGTCCCCCAGTTGGAGAGTATGGAGATAATTTGCAAAAATCACACTTAGACTTCAAAATAGGCCTTTAAAGGGTGAAAACCCGAACCAGCCACCAAACGACCCCGTAGGTGGCACGAACACCTCGCACGGGACCAATGTAACATATAAGAACTGGCCGCGTAGTCCCGGGTCTCCCAGTTTGAGAGCATGACAATAATTTGCAAAAAACACACTTAGACTTAAAAACTGGCCGTAAAAACCCAAACCAGTCACCAAACGACCCCATAGGAGGCAAGAACACCTCGCACGGGACCAATGTAACTTTTAGAAACTAACCGCGTAGTCCCGGGTCTCCCGGTTTAAGAGTAAGACGGTAATTTGCGAAAATCATACTTAGACTTAATAATAGGCCGTTAAAGGGTGAAAACCCAAACCAGCCCCCAAACGACCCCGTAGGAGGCACGAACACCTCGCACAGGACCAATGTAACTTGTAGGAATTGACTGCGTAGTCCCGGGTCTCCCGATTTGAGAATACTATGATAATTTGTAAAAATCAACACTTAGGCATAAAAACAGGCCGTTAAAGGGTGAAAACCCAAACCAGCCCCCAACTGACCCTGTAGGAGGCAACAACACCTCGCAGGGGACCAATGTAACTTATAGGAACTAACCGTGTAGTCCTGTGTCTCCCGGTTTGAGAGTATCACGATAATTAGCAAAAAATACCCTTAGACTTAAAAACAGGCTGTTAAAGGGTGAAAACCCATATCAGCCCCCAAACGACCCTGTAGGAGGCACGAACACCTCGCACGGGAGCCATGTAACTTGTAGGAACTGATCGCGTAGTCCCGAGTCTCCCTGTTTATGAGTATGACGATAATTTGCAAAAAATACACTTAGACTTAAAAACAGGTCGTTAAAGGGTGAAAACTCGAACCAGCCATCAAATCACCCCGAAGGAGGCACGAACACCTCGCACGGGACCAATGTAACATGTAGCAACTGACCGCATAGTCCCGGGTCTCTCGGTTTGAGAATATGATGATAATTTGTAAAAAATACACTTAGACTTAAAAAAAGGCCATTAAAGGGTGAAAACTCAAACCAGCCACCAAACGACTCCGTACGAGGCACGAAGACCTCGCACGGGACCAATGTAACATTTAGGAACTGACCGAATAGTCTCGGGTCTACCGATTTGAAAATACGAAGTATAATTTATAATAATCAATACTTAGACTTAAAAACAGGCCGTTAAAGGGTGAAAACCCAAACCAATCCGTAACTGACCCCGTAGGAAGCACGAACACCTCACACGGGACCAATGTAACTTGTAGGAACTGATCGCGTAGTCCCGGGTCTCTCAGTTTGAGAGTATGATGATAATTTGTAACAAACACACTTAGACCTAAAAACAGGGCATTGAAGGGTGAAAATCCGAACCAGCCACCAAATGACCACATAGGAGGCACGAACATCTCACAAGGGACCAATGTAACACTTAGGAACTGACCGCGTAGTCCCGGGTCTCCCGATTTGAGAATAGTATGATAATTTATAAAAATCAACACTTAGACTTAAAAACAGGCCGTTAAAGGGTGAAAACCCAAACCAGCCCCCAACTGATCCTGTAGGAGGCACCAACACCTCGCAGGGGACCAAGGTAACTTGTAGGAACTGACCGTGTAGTCCCGAGTCTCCCGGTTTGAGAATACGATGATAATTTGAAGAATAAATACTTAGACTTAAAAATAGGTCGTTAAAGGGTGAAACCCCAAACCAACCCCCAACTGACCCCGAAGGAAGCACGAACACCTCGCACGGGACCAATGTAACTTGTAGGAACTGACCGCGTTGTCCCGGGACTCCCGATTTGAGAGTATGATGATAATTTGCAAAAATCAGACTTAGACTTAGATACAGTTCATGAAAACCCTAACCAGCCACCAAACGACCCCGTAGGAGGCACGCACACCTCGCACAGGACCAATGTAACTTGTAGGAACTGACCGCGTAGTCCCGAGTCTCCCAGTTTGAGAGTATGATGATAATTTGCAAAAATCACACTTAGACTTAAAAACAGGCCGTTAAGGGGTGAAAACCGAAACCAGCCACCAAATGACCCCGTAGGAGGCACGAACACCTCGCACAGGACCAATGTAACTTGTAGGAACTGACCGCGTAGTCTCGGGTCTTCCGGTTTTAGAGTATGACGATAATTTGCTAAAATCAAACTTAGACTTAAAAATAGGCTGTTAAAGGGTGAAAACCCAAACTAGCCCCCAAACGACCCCGTAGGAGGCATGAACACCTCGCACAGGACCAATGTAACTTGTAGGAATTAACTGCGTAGTCTCGGGTCTCCCGATTTGAGAATACTATGATAATTTGTAAAAATCAACACTTAGACATAAAAACAGGCCGTTAAAGGGTGAAAACCCAAACCAGCCCCCAACTGACCCTGTAGGAGGCACCAACACCTCGCAGGGGACCAATGTAACTTGTAGGAACTGACCGTGTAGTCCTGTGTCTCCCGGTTTGAGAGTATCACGATAATTAGCAAAAAATACACTTAGACTTAAAAACAGGATGTTAAAGGGTGAAAACCCATATCAGCCCCCAAACGACCCCGTAGGAGGCACGAACACCTCGCACGGGAGCCATGTAACTTGTAGGAACTGATCGCGTAGTCCCGAGTCTCCCTGTTTATGAGTATGATGATAATTTGCAAAAAATACACTTAGACTTAAAAACAGGTCGTTAAAGGTTGAAAACTCGAACCAGCCACCAAATGACCCCGAAGGAGGCAGGAACACCTCGCACGGGACCAATGTAACATGTAGCAACTGACCGCATAGTCCCGGGTCTCCCGGTTTGAGAATATGACGATAATTTGCAAAAAACACACTTAGACTTAAAAAAAGGCCGTTAAAGGGTGAAAACTCAAACCAGCCACCAAACGACTCCGTACGAGGCACGAAGACCTCGCACGGGACCATTGTAACATTTAGGAACTGACAGAATAGTCTCGGGTCTCCCGGTTTGAAAATACGATGATAATTTATAAGAATCAACACTTAGACTTAAAAACATGCCGTTAAAGGGTGAAAACCCAAACCAATCCGTAACTGACCCCGTAGGAGGCACGAACACCTCACACGGGACCAATATAACTTGTAGGAACTGATCGCGTAGTCCCGGGTCTCTCAGTTTGAGAATATGATGATAATTGAAAAAAACACACTTAGACTTAAAAACAGGGCATTGAAAGTTGAAAATCCGAACCAGCCACCAAATGACCTCGTAGGAGGCACGAACATCTCGCACGGTTCCAATGTAACTTGTAGGAACTGACCGCGTAGTACTGGGTCTCCCGATTTGAGAATACTATGATAATTTGTAAAAATCAACACTTAGACATAAAAACAGGTCGTTAAAGGGTGAAAACCTAAACCAGCCCCCAAATGATCCTGTAGGAGGCACCAACACCTCGCAGGGGACCAATGTAACTTGTAGGAACTGACCGTATAGTTCCGGGTCTCCCTGTTTGAGAATACGATGATAATTTAAAGAATAAATACTTAGACTTAAAAATAGGTCGTTAAAGGGTGAAACCCCAAACCAACCCCCAACTGACCCCGTAGGAAGCACGAACACCTCGCACGGGACCAATGTAACTTGTAGGAACTGACCGCGTTGTCCCGGGACTCCCGATTTGAGAGTATGATGATAATTTGCAAAAATCATACATAGACTTAGAAACAGTTCGTGAAAACCCAAACCAGCCACCAAACGACCCCGTAGGAGGCACGCACACCTCGCACATGACCAATGTAACTTGTAGGAACTGACCACGTAGTCCCGAGTCTCCCAGTTTGAGAGTATGATGATAATTTGCAAAAATCACACTTAGACTTAAAAACAGGCCGTTAAGGGGTGAAAACCGAAACCAGCCACCAAATGACCCCGTAGGAGGCACGAACACCTCGCACATGACCAATGTAACTTATAGGAACTGACCGCGTAGTCTCGGGTCTCCCGGTTTGAGAGTATGACGATAATATGCTAAAATCACACCTAGACTTAAAAATAGGTTGTTAAAGGGTGAAAACCCAAACTAGCCCCCAAACGACCCCGTAGGAGGCATGAACAACTCCCACGGGACCAATGTAACTTGTAGGAACTGACCGTGTAGTCCCAAGTCTCCCTGTTTGAGAGTATGACGATAATTTGCAAAAATCACACTTAAACATAAAAACAGGCCGTTAAAGGGTGAAAACTCGAACCAACCACCAAACGACCCTGTAGGAGGCATGAACACCTCGCACGGGACCAATGTAACATATAAGAACTGGCAACGTAGTCCCGGGTCTCCCGGTTTGAGAGCATGATGATCGTTTGCAAAAAACACACTTAGACTTAAAAACCCAAACCAGCCAATAAACGGCCCCGTAGGAGGCGCGAACACCTCGCACGGGATCAATGTAACTTGTAGAGAGTAATCGCGTAGTCCCGGGTCTCCCGGTTTTAGAGTAAGACGATAATCTATGAAAATCACACTTAGACTTAAAATCGGCCGTTAAGTGGTGAAAACCAAAACCAGCCGCCAAACGACCCCGTAGGAGGCACGAACACCTCGCACGTTACCAATGTAACTTGTAGGAACTGACCGCGTAGTCCCGAGTCTCCCAGTTAGAGAGTATGACGATAATTTTCAAAAATCACACTTATACTTAAAACAGGTCGTTAAAGGGTGAAAACCCAAACCAACCAACAAACGACCCCGTAGGAGGCACGAACACCTCGCACGGGACCAATGTAACTTGTAGGAACTGACCGTGTAGCCCCCAACTGACTCTGTAGGAGGCACCAACACCTCGCAGGGGACCAATGTAACTTGTAGGAACTAACCGTGTAGTCCTGCGTCTCCCGGTTTGAGAATACGATGATAATTTGAAGAATAAATACTTAGAATTAAAAATAGGTCGTTAAAGGGTGAAACCCCAAACCAACCCCCAACTGACCCCGTAGGAAGCACGAACACCTCGCACGGGACCAATGTAACTTGTAGGAACTGACAGCGTGGTCCCGGGACTCCCAATTTGAGAGTATGATGATAATTTGCAAAAATCAGACTTAGACTTAGAAACAGTTCGTGAAAACCCAAACCAGCCACCAAACGACCCCGTAGGAGGCACGCACACCTTGCACAGGACCAATGTAACTTGTAGGAACTGATCGCATGGTCCCGAGTCTCCCAGTTTGAGAGTATGATGATAATTTGCAAAAATCACACTTAGACTTAAAAACAGGCCGTTAACGGGTGAAAACCGAAACCAGCCACCAAATGACCCCATAGGAGGCACGAACACCTCGCATAGGACCAATGTAACTTGTAGGAACTGACCGCATTGTCTCGGGTCTCCCGGTTTGAGAGTATGACGATAATTTGCTAAAATCACACTTAGACTTAAAAATAGGCTGTTAAAGGGTGAAAACCCAAACTAGCCCCCAAACGACCCCGTAGGAGGCATGAACACCTCCCAATGGACCAATGTAACTTGTAGGAACTGACCGTGTAGTCCCGAGTCTCCCAGTTTCAGAGTATGAAGATAATTTGCAAAAATCACACTTAGACATAAAAATAGGCTGTTAAAGGGTGAAAACTCGAACCAACCCCCAAACAACCCCGTAAGAGGCATGAACACCTCGCACGGGACCAATGTAACATATAAGAACTGGCAACGTAGTCCCGGGTCTCCCGGTTAGAGAGCATGATGATAGTTTGCAAAAAACACACTTAGACTTAAAAGCATGCCTTAAAAACCCAAACCAACCACAAAACGGCCCCGTAGGAGGCGTGAACACCTCGCACGGGACCAATGTAACTTGTAGAGAGTAACCGCGTAGTCCCGAGTCTCTCGGTTTAAGAGTAAGATGATAATCTGCGAAAATCACACTTAGACTTAAAAATCGGCCGTTAAGGGGTGAAAACATAAACCAACCCCCAAACGACCCCGTAGGAGGCACGAACACCTCGCACGTTACCAATGTAACTTATAGGAACTGACCGCGTAGTCCCGGGTCTCCCAGTTTGAGAGTATGACGATAATTTGCAAAAATCACACTTAGACTTAAAACAGGTCGTTAAAGGGTGAAAACCCAAACCAACCAATAAACGACCCCGTAGGAGGCACGAACTCCTCGCACGGGACCAATGTAACTTTTAGGAACTGACTGTGTAGCCCCGAGTCTCCCGATTTGAGAGTATGACGATAATTTGAAAAAATCATACTTAGATTTAAAAATAGGCCGTTAATGGATGAAAACCCAAACCAGCCCCCAAACGATCCCGTAGGAGGCACGAACACCTCACACGGGACCAATGTAACTTGTAGGAACTGACCGCGTAGCCCCGGGTCTCCCGGTTTGAAAATACGACTATAATTTGTAAAAATTAACACTTAGACTTAAAAATAGGTCGTCAAAGAGGGAAAACTCGAACCAGCCCCAACTGACCCCGTTGGAGGCACGAACAACTCGCACGGGACCAATGTAACTTGTAGGAACTGACCGTGTAGTCCCGGGTCTCGCGATTTGAGAGTATGGCAATAATTTGAAAAAAAACACATTTAGACTTAAAAACAGGTCGTTAAAGGGTGAAAACCCAAATCAGCCCCCAAACGACCCCGTAGGAGGCACGAACACCTCGCACGGTACCAATGTAACTTGTAGGAACTGATCGCGTAGTCCTGGGTCTCCCGATTTGAAAGTATGACGATAATTTGTAAAAAACACAAATAGACTTAAAAACAGGCCGTTAAAGGGTGAAAACCATAACCAGCCACCAAACGACCCCGTAGGAGGAACGAACACCTCACACGTAACCAATGTGACTTGTAGGAGTTGATCGCGTAGTCTCGGGTCCCCCAGTTTGAGAGTATGTAGATAATTTGCAAAAAACACGCTTAGACTTAAAAACAGGCCGTTAAAGGGTGAAAACTCAAACCAGCCCCCAAATGACCCCGTTGGAGTAGGGCTGACAATTTTTGACACGATAACCCGTTTATGGTAATAACCCGAAATGACCTGAGCTTGTATAGATTTAAAAGTACTCAAACCTTATACTCAAATAAAATTCAATGTGACCCGAAAATGACACGACTAACCCAAATTGCCACCCCTACGTAGGAGGCACGAACACCTCGCACGGGACCAATGTAGCTTGTAGGAACTGACTGTGTAGTCCCGGGTCTCCCTGTTTGAGAGTATGACGATAATTTGCAAAAAACACACTTAGACTTAAAAATAGGCCGTTAAAGGGTGAAAACCCAAACCAGCCCCCAAACGTCCCCGTAAGAGGCACGAACACCAAGCACGGGACCAATGTAACTTGTAGGAACTGACCACGTAGTGCTGGGTCTCCCGGTTTCAGAGAATGAAGATAATTTGCAAAAAAAGCACTTAGAGTTAAAAACATGTCGATAAAGGGTGAAAACCCGAACCAGCCTCCAAATGACCCCGTATGAGGCACGAATACCTTGCACGGGACTAATGTAACTTGTAAGAACTGACTGCGTAGTACCGGGTCTAACGATTTGAGAATACGACGATAAATTGTAAAAATCAACACTTAGACTTAAAAACAGGCCGTTAAAGGGTGAAAACCCAAACTAACTCCCAACTGACTCCGTAGGAGGCACGAACACCTCGCACGGGACCAATGTAACTTGTAAGAACTGACCGCATAGTCCTGGGTCTCCCCATTTGAGAATATTAGACTTAAAAACAGGCCGTTAAGGGGTGAAAACCCAAACCAGCCACCAAACGACCCCGTAGGAGGCACGAACACCTCGCACGGGACCAATGTAACTTGTAGGAACTGATCGCGTAGTCTCGAGTCTCCCGGTTTTAGAGTATGACGATAATTTGTAAAAATCACACTTTGACTTAAAAACAGGCTATTCTAGGGTGAAAACACAAACTAGCCTCCAAACGACCCCGTAGGAGGCACGAACACCTCACACGGGACCAATGTAACTTGTAGGAACTAACCATGTAGTCCCGGGTCTCCCGATTTGAGAACACGACGATAATTTGTAAGGATCAACACATAGACTTTAAAATAGGCCGTTAAAGGGTGAAAACCCAAACCAGACCCCAACTGAACCCGTAGGAGGCACGAACACCTCGCACGGGACCAATGTAACTTGTAGGAACTGATCACGTAGTCCCGGGCCTCCCGATTTGAGAGTATGAGGATTATTTGCAAAAAATCACACTTTGACTTAAAAACAGGTTGTTAAAGGGTGAAAACCTAAACCAGCCCCCAAACGACCCCGTAGGAGGCATGAACACCTTGCACGGGACCAATGTAACATATAAGAACTGGCCGCGTAGTCCCGGGTATCCCGGTTTGAGAGCATGATGATAATTTGCAAAAAAACACACTTAGACTTAAAAACAGGCCGTAAAAACCCAAACCAGCCACCAAACGACCCCGTAGGAGGCACAAACACCTCGCACGGGACCAATAACACTTGTAGAAACTAACCGCATAGTCCCGGGTGTCCCGGTTTAAGAGTAAGATGCTAATTTGTGAAAATCACACTTAGACTTAAAAATTGGTCGTTAAAGGGTGAAATCCCAAACCGGCCCATAAACGACCCCGTAGGAGGCATGAACTCCTCATACGGGACCATTGTAACTTATAGGAACTAACCGCGTAGTCCCGAGTCTCCTGGTTTCAGAGTATGATGACAACTTGCAAAAATCACACTTAGACTTAAAAACAAGCCGTTAAAGTGTGAAAACCCAAACCAGCCCCCAAACGACCCCGTAGGAGGCACGAACACCTCACACGTTACCAATGTAACTTGTAGGAACTGACCGCGTAGACCCGGGTCTCCCAATTTGAGAGTATGACGATAATTTGAAAAAATCACACTTAGACTTAAAAACAGGTCGTTAAAGGGTGTAAACCCAAACCAGCCCCCAAACGACCCTAGTAGGAGGCACGAACACCTCACACAGGACCAATGTAACTTTTAGGAACGGACCGTGTAGTCCCGGGTCTCTCGGTTTAAGAGTAAGATGATAATTTGCGAAAATCACACTTAAACTTAAAAATTGGCCGTTAAAGGGTCAAATCCCAAACCAGCCCATAAATGACCCCGTAGGAGGCACGAACTCCTCGTACGGGACCATTGTAACTTATACAAACTGACCGCGTAGTCCCGAGTCTCCCGATTTCACAGTCTGACGATAATTTAGAAAAATCACACTTAGACTTAAAAACAGGCCGTTAAAGGGTGAAAACCCAAACCAGCCCCCAAACAGCCCCGTAGGAGGCACGAACACCTCACACGTTGCCAATGTAACTTGTAGGAACTCACCGCGTAGTCCCGGGTCTCCCAGTTTGAGAGTATGACGATAATTAGCAAAAATCACACTTAGACTTAAAAACAGGCCGTTAAAGGGTGAAAACCCAAACCAGCCCCCAAACGACCCTAGTAGGAGGCACGAACACCTCACACGGGACCAATGTAACTCGTAGGAACAGACCGTGTAGTCCCGGGTCTCCCGATTTGAGAATACGATGATAATTTCTAAAAATCAACACTTAGAGTTAGAAATATTTCGTCAAAGAAAGAAACCCAAACCAGCCCCCAACTGACCCCATATGAGGCACGAACACCTCGCACGGGACCAATGTAACTTGTAGGAACTGACCGTGTAGTCCCGGGTCTCCTGATTTGAGAGTATGACGATAATTCGCAAAAGACACACTTAGACTTGAAAACAACCTATAAAAGGGTGGAAACCCAATTCAGCCCCCAAACGACCCCGTAGTCGGCAGGAACACCTCGCATGGTACCAAGGTAACTTGTAGGAACTGATCGCGTAGTACCGGGTCTCCCAGTTTGAGAGTATGGCGATAATTTGCAAAAGACACACTTAGACTTAAAAATAAGTCGTTAAAGGGTGAAAACCCAAATCATCCCCCAAACGACCCCATAGGAGGCACGAACACCTCGTACGAGACCAATGTAACTTGTAGGAACTGACCGTGTAGTCCCGGGTCGCCCTGTTTGAGAGTATGACAATAATTTTCAAAAAACACACTTAGATATAAAATAGGCCATTAAAGGGTGAAAACCTAAACCATCCCCCAAACGTCCCCATCGGAGGCATGAACACCTCACACGGGCTCATTGTAACTTTTAGGAACTGACCGTGTAGTCCCGAGTCTCCCGGTTTAAGAGTATGATGATAATTTGCAAAAAACACACTTTGACTAAAAAACAGTCCTTAAAGGGTGAAAACCCAAACCAGCCACCAAACCACCCCGTAGGAGGCACGAACACCTCGCACGAGACCAATGTTACTTGTAGGAACTGACCGCGTAGTCCCGGGTCTCTCGGTTTGAGAGTATGGCGTTAATTAGCAAAAATACACTTAGACTTAAAAATTGGCCATTAAAGGGTGAAAACCCAAACCAGCCCCCAAACGACCCCGTAGGACGCACGAACACCTCGTACGGGACCAATGTAACTTGTAGGAACTGACAGCGTAGTCTCGGGTCTCCCGATTTGAGAGTATGATGATAATTTGCAAAAATCATACTTAGACTTAAAATAGGCCATTAAAGGGTGAAAACTCAAACCAGCCCCCAAACGACCCCTAAGAGGCACGAATACTTCGTTCGGGACCATTGTAACTTGTAGGAACTGACTACGTAGTCCCGGATCTCTCGATTTTAGAGTATGACGATAATTTAAAAAAATAACACTTAGACTTAAAAATAGGCTGTTAAAGGGTGAAAACTTGAACCAGCCCCCAAACGACCCCGTAGGAGGCACGAACACCTCGCACGGGACCATTGTAACTTATAGGAACTGACCGCGTAGTTCTGGGTCTCCCGGTTTGAGACTATGACGAAAATTTTCAAAAATCACACTTAGACTTAAAAACAGACCGTTAAAGGGTGAAAACCCGAACCGGCACCCAAACGACCCCGTAGGAGGCACGAACACCTCGCACGGGACAAATGTATCTTGTAGGAACTGACTGTGAAGTCCCGGGTCTCCCGGTTTGAGAGTATGATGATAATTTACAAAAATCACACTTAGACTTAAAAACAGGTCGTTAATGGGTGAAAATCCAAAGCATCCCACAAACGACCTCGTAGGAGGCACGGACACCTCACACGGGACCAATGTAACTTGTAGGAACTGATCGTGTAGTCCCGGGTCTCCCAGTTTGAGAATACGATGATAATTTGTAAAAATCAACACTTAGACTGAAAACAGGTCGTCAAAGAGTCAAACCCAAAGCAGCCCCCAACAGACCCCGTAGGAGGCGCGAACACCTCGCACGGGACCAATGTAACTTGTAGGAACTGATCGTGTAGTCCCGGGTCTCCCGATTTGAGAGTATGACGATAATTTGGAAAAAACACACTTAGACTTAAAAATAAGCCGTTAAAGGGTGAAAACTCAAATCAGCCCCCAAACGACCCCGGAGGAGGCACGAACACCTCGTACGGGACCAATGTAACTTATAGGAATTGACCGCGTAGTCCCGGGCCTCCCGGTTTGAGAGTATGAAGATAATTTGCAAAAAAAAACACTTAGACTTAAAAAGAGGCCGTTAAAGGGTGATAACCTGAACCAGCCACCAAATGACCCCGTAAGAGGCACGAACACCTCGCACGGGACCAATGTAACATGTAAGAATTGACCGCATAGTCCCGGGTCTCCCGGTTTGAGAATATGATGATAATTTACAAAAAAACACACTTATAGTTAAAAATAGGTTGTTAAAGGGTGAAAACTCAAACCAGCCCCCAAACGACCCCGTAAGAGGCACGAACCCCTCGCACGGGACCAAGGTAACTTGTAGGAAGTGATCGCATAGTCCCGGGTCTCCTGATTTGAGAATACGATGATAATTTGTAAGGATCAACACTTAGACTTAAAAACAGTCCGTTAAAGGGTGAAAACCCAAACTAGCCCCCAACTGACCCTGTAGGAGGCACGAACACCTCGCACGGGACCAATGTAACTTATAGGAACTAATCGCGTTGTCTTGGGCCTCCCGATTTGAGAGTATGACGATTATTTGCAAAAAATCACACATAGACTTAAAAATAGGCCGTGAAAGGGTGAAAAGCCAAACCAGCCCCCAAACGTCCCCTTAGGAGGCACGAGCACCTCGTACGGGACCAATGTAACTTGTAGGAATTGACCGCGTAGTCTCGAGTCTCCCGGTTTGAGAATATGGCGATAATTTACAAAAAAAAAACACTTAGAGTTAAGAACAGGACGTTAAAGGGTGAAAACTCAAACCAGCCCCCAAACGACTCCGTAGGAGGAACGAACACCTCGCACGGGACCAATGTAACTTGTAGAAAGTGACCGCGCAGTCCCAGGTCTCCCGATTTGAGAATACGAAGATAATTTGTAAGGATCAACACTTAGACTTAAAAATAGGCCGTTAAAGGGTGAAAACCCAAACCGGCCCCCAACTGACCCCGTAGCAGGCACGAACACCTCGCACTTGACCAATGTCACTTGTAGGAACTGATCGCGTAGTCCCGGGCCTCCCAGTTTGAGAGTACGACGATTATTTGTAAAAAATCACACTTAGACTTAAAAACAGGCCGTTAAAGGGTGAAAATCCAAACCAGCCCCCAAACGACCCCTTAGGAGGCACGAACACCTCGCACGGGATCAATGTAACTTGCAGGAACTGACCGTGTAGTCTCGGGTCTCCCTGTTTGAGAGTATGATGATAATTTGCAAAAATTAACACTTAGACTTAAAAACAGGCTGTTAAAGGGTGAAAACCTAAACAAGCCCCCAAACGTCCCCATCGGAGGCACGAACACCTCACAGGGGCTCATTGGAACTTTTAGGAACTGACCGTGTAGTCCCGAGTCTCTCGGTTTGAGAGTATGATGATAATTTGTAAAAAACACATTGAAACTTAAAAATAGGCTGTTAAAGGTGGAAAACCCAAACCAGCCCCAAAACGACCCCGTAAGAGGCACGAACACCTCGCATGAGACCAATGTAACTTGTAGGGACTGACCGTGTAGTCTTGGGTCTCCCGATTTGAGAGTATGATGATAATTTGCAAAAAACACACTTAGACTTAAAAACAGGTCGTTAAAGGGTGAAAACTCAAACCAGCCCCCAAACGACCCCTTAGGAGGCTCGAACACCTCGCACGGGACCAATGTAACTTGCAGGAACTGACCGTGTAGTCTCGAGTCTCCCAATTTGAGAGTATGATGATAATTTACAAAAATTTACACTTAGACTTAAAAACAGGCCGTTAAAGGGTAAAAACCTAAACCAGCCCCCAAACGTCCCCTTCGGAGGCATGAACACCTCACACGAGCTCATTGTAACTTTTAGGAACTGACCATGTAGTCCCGAGTCTCCCGGTTTGAGAGTATGATGATAATTTGCAAAAAACACATTTAGACTTAAAAACAGGCCGTTAAAGGGTGAAAACCCAAACCAACCCCGAAACGACCCCGTAAGAGGCACTTACACCTCGCATGGGACCAATGTAACTTGTAGGAACTGACCGTTTAGTCTTGGGTCTCCCGGTTTGAGAGTATGATGATAATTTGCAAAAAAAAACACTTAGAGTTAAAAACAGTCCTTAAAGGGTGAAAACCCGAACCAGCCATCAAACGACCCCGTAGGAGGCATGAACACCTCGTACGGGACCAATGTAACTTGTAGGAACTGACCGCGTAGTCCCGGGTCTCCCGGTTTGAGAGTATGATGATAATTTGCAAAAAAACGTACTTAGACTTAAAAACAGGTCTTTAAAGGGTGAAAACCCAAACTAGCCACCAAACCACTCCATAGGAGGCGCGAACACCTCGCACGAGACCGATGTTACTTGTAGTAACTGACCGCGTAGTCCCGGGTCTCTCGCTTTGAGAGTATGGCGTTAATTTGCAAAAATACACTTATACTTAAAAACTAGTTGTTAAAGGGTGAAAACCCAAACCAACCCCCAAACGACCCCGTAGGAGGCACGAACACCTCGTACGGGACCAATGTAACTTGTAGGAACTGACTGCATAGTCTCGAGTCTCCCGATTTGAGAGTATGATGATAATTTGTAAAAATCACAGTTATACTTAAAATAGGCCATTAAAGGGTGAAAACCCAAACCAGCCCCCAAACGACCCCGTAAAAGGCACGAATACTTCGTACGGGACCATTGTAACTTGTAGGAACTGACCACATAGTCCCGGGTCTCTCGATTTGAGAGTATGACTATAATTTGATAAAATAACACTTAGACTTAAAAACAGGCTGTTAAAGGGTGAAAACTCAAACCAGCCCCCAAATGACCCCGTAGGAGGCACGAAAACCTCGCACGGGACCAATGTAACTTATAGGAACTGAGCGCTGGGTCTCCCGGTTTGAGAATGTGACGAAAATTTGCAAAAATCACACTTCGACTTAAAAATAAGCCATTAAAGGGTGAAAACCCGAACCGGCACCCAAACAACCCCGTAGGAGGCACGAACACCTCGCATGGGACCAATGTAACTTGTAGGAACTGACCGTGTAGTCCCGGGTCTCCCGATTTGAGAGTATGGCGATAATTTGCAAAACTCACACTTAGACTTAAAAACTGGCCGTTAATGGGTGAAAACCTAAACCAGCCCCCAAACGACCTCGTAGGAGGCACGGACACCTCACACGGGACCAATGTAACTTGTAGGAACTGACCGTGTAGTCCCGGGTCTCCCGGTTTGAGAATACGCCGATAATTTATAAGAATTAACACTTAGAGTTAAAAACAGGCTGTCAAAGAGGGAAACCCAAAGCAGCACCCAACTGCCTCGTAGCAGGCGCGAACACCTAGCACGGGACCAATGTAACTTGTAGGAACTGACCGTGTAGTCCCGAGTCTCCCGATTTGAGAGTATGAAGATTGTAAGGACATTTTTCTCATGTCCGAAATGTTTCATTTATTTATGTCGTACGCCGCTACATTTGGCACGTCTCCTCACGATCTCACATGACGGCCTCTATCCGAATTCCGGGAATCAAGCATGCATTATCTCCACTAATATGTCCCTGATCTTCATCAACGACTTCACGTTCCTTTATTGTAGGCTCGTAATGCAAGTGGAACGCAAGAGAAGTCAAATCAGTGAAACAAGGCATGATAGGGATGTTCAAGGGAAAATTGGTAATTTTACAGCCACTGTCCGGAGAACTGGTCAACTGGAAAGTTGAAGAGCTTGCTGCAACAAAGATACTGGAAGAAACGGCACCTCAATCCGAGCTACAGTGAACAAGTTATGGCCCGTTGAAAATGGAGATATGTTCATTGAAAATTCTGGGAATTTTTCTAAGTGTTTAAGGACCTGTTCCCAGCACACTTTCCCGAACCCAGCTTGGAACCGGTTCGGGGGGGCGAACCGGTTCGCAGGGGTACCCGAACCAGTTCGGGGTACCTGTATGCTGGATAGAATTTCAGCAGTTTAAAATCGTGGGTCTCTTCATGTATTTCCCTATAAATACCAACTTCGGGAGAGTTGTTTTGCAAGACTTTAGGAGACGAATTTGAGAGTCCAAATACATCTAGTCTTCATATTTTTGAGTCCCAAGACTCATGTTTTGATTCACACATCCTTGCCAAATATTTGTGAATCCTTTTGCAACCCAAGAACACAACTTTGGTTTGTTCAACCCTTGTGGAGGAGACCGTTCTTCTTCTTCATTGCAGCCTTACTGGAAAGGGATAATTCCAGCCGCGACTACAGAATCCGATACCCGAGGGTAATTCTCAGTCAACTTGTATTTTCATTGTAATCCGATTGTAAGCCGTTTTCTTACAAATTATAGTGAAAATAAATGGTTTTACCCCTGAGGGGGATTTTTCCTTAATTGCATGTGTTTGAATGTTCTTGCGTAGATTATCAATTTATTCAATCACATACTGCTGCATGTTTAGGGTTTGTTTGTGTTAAAAGGGTTTTATATATAATTTGATCATTTGAACGCGAGCACACACGTTCTTTAAATTGGTATCAGAGCAGGTTACGCTAATCTATCGCGTATTCCTTTTTCCGCAAAATTTTTCTAAGATATCAATTGTCTGAAAAAATTGATTTTTGAAAAAGTGCGTGTTCAAATGGAGAAGTCATATTATAAAATGCCTGTTTTGACGGGACAAATTATGCTTATTGGAAAGCCCGTATGAGGTCGGCTTTAAAAGCCATTGATGAACGTGTCTGGATTTTGGTTGAACGAGGGTGGACTCCTCCCACCGTGACTGTTGATAATGTGACCAACTTGAAACCTGACATTTCTTGGACTGATGAAGAAATTAAATGGTCATCTTTTAATTCTAAGGGTCTAAGTGCTATTTCTGGGTCTGTCACACCTGATGAGTTCAAACGCATAATGACGTGTACCGCGTAAAAAGAGGCATGGGATGTTTTACAACTCACCCATGAAGGAACTAATGCTGTGAAAGAGTCTAAGTTGCAAAACTTGACAACTCAATTTGAAACAATCACCATGCATGATTCTGAATGCTTTGATGAATTTTATGCTAGACTTTCTGACATTGTGAATACTAGTTTTAATCTTGGTGAACATATTTCGAATGCTAGAGTTGTTAAAAATATTCTTCGTTCTTTGCCTAAGCGTTTTATCCCTAAAGTCACTGTGCTAAATTCTATGGGTAATTTAAATACGCTAAAATTGGAAGAACTTGTAGGAGATTTGCAAACTTATGAAATTGATATGTTCCCTAAAAATGCTAAATCTAAAGATATGGGAATTGCTCTTAAAGCCCAAGAGAGAAGGAGTGAGGGGCCATCTAGAAAGAGGGTAGAGTCATCTAGAAAGAGAGAGACTGACACGTCAGATTCTGAGTGCGATTTTGACTTAGATGATTTGTCTCTTTTAGCAAAAAATTTCAAGAGGATTCTCAAATTTAAGAAAAATGGCAATTTTAAAGATAAAAAGAAATTTGAGAAAAATAAGTTTGAAAAGAAAAATGAAAAAGTTTCCAAAAATCCTCCTCTGAAAGAAAGTGAGAGATGTTTTGAGTGTGATGG
Organism: Sambucus nigra; assembly: GCA_949130495.1. Lineage (NCBI taxonomy): Eukaryota > Viridiplantae > Streptophyta > Magnoliopsida > Dipsacales > Adoxaceae > Sambucus > Sambucus nigra. The sequence goes on along the minus strand of OX422224.1, from coordinate 32,262,939 downwards.
TAGGGGTCATAGAGCTTTTGAGTGTGCCAATCGTCTGAATAGAGAGAAAGGGAAAGCTGTTCTTAATGCTACCCTTAGTGACGACAGTGAGGTCGAGACGGTGGATTCTGGAGATGAGTCACCGCATGAGTGTAACTTCACCGCATTCATGGCCAGCCAAGTGAGCACTCCTTGTTCTCCTCACGGCGTTGAGGATGATGCTTCACAGGGACACCTCGACAGTGAGATCGATGTGAGTGAGGGGGAGGATGACACAAGTGAGAGCGAGAGTGATATACAACGCGCCTACGCTGAGTTATATTCTGACTCATTTAAAACTAAAAAGCGTAACAAAGCGTTAGTTCTTAAGATCACCTGCTTAGAGGAAGATTTAAAGAAAGCAAGAGAAAGAGAGTTCTCCACTAGCACCGCCCTAAGAGAGAGAGAATCTGCATGTGTCGGGAAAGATATTCTGTTTAGAGAGAGAGAGAGAGTGTTTTAGAGAAAGAGAGAGGGGACTTGACTAAACAAGTGGCTAGTCTTACGAGTCAGCTCCATTCTTCCGTGGAGACTCGAAAGAAACTTGAAGCCCTTGTTGCCCAGCTTACTCATGACCTTGAGAAAGCACGGGAAGTCAAGGTACAAATCGAGGACAGATCTGGGAAGATGGGAAAGATGCTCCTCGGCCCCGCTTTAGGTTTTGGTGATCGTCAAGGATTTGGATATGATGGTGCCTCCACGTCCCAAATTGCACCTGGACCAGTTCCTGAGTTTACTACAACTCCTTATGGTCACCGTAAAAAACCTCGAAGGAGAGTTCGACCAAGAAAAGCAAACCAAGGTCCGCCTTTGACTGTGCTCTTTTGTACTTATTGCAAAAGAAAAGGCCACCTTAGGGAAACTTGCTATAGCATGGGTCGGACACGACGTACTACTCTTCCACCACGTCATACTGATGAGTTTTCTAGTCTGAGAGAGCGAGTTGAGTTCTTAGCTTCCACGACTCAAAGTTTAATGGAAGAATTTCGACGGATCTCTTTGCCGTTAGTGAATGCTTCTCATATTCCAGCTAAAATCAACAACAACAAAGGCAAACAAAAGGTCATCTCGACTTGGGTACCTAAGAAAGATAAAACGGCTTTTGTTGTTCATGTTTCTCTCAAAGAACATAATACCTATCAGTGGTATTTTGATAGTGGGTGCTCCAGACACATGATAGGTGATGCCTCATTTTTTACTACTCTTGAGGACTATCAAGATGGCAGAGTCACCTTTGGAGATGGGAGTAAGTCTAGCATTATAGGACGAGGTACTATCGAGTTACCTGGTTTTCCTAAGCTAGAAAATGTTTTGTACGTCAAAGGTTTGAAAGCAAACCTTCTCAGCATTAGCCAGCTGTGCGACACTGACCTTGCAGTAAAGTTTGACCGGGACGCGTGTAAAGTCTACAATCAAACCGGTAAACTATTGATGCAAGGGATGAGGACCGAGGATAATTGCTATGGGACTGAGCCCACATCCTCACTTGTCTGCAACAGCGCCACGATCACTCCTATGGATCTGTGGAACCAACATCTAGGTCACGTGAACGTTAGACATCTTAATCGTTTATCTAAAAAGGACCTAGTACGTGGCTTACCATCTCTTGGAAAGTCAACTTCAACCGTTTGTGGACCCTGTCAGTTGGGAAAACAAATTCGTAGTCCTCATAGGAAGTTGCATTCCATTACCACCTCTCGTGTTCTGGAGTTGATTCACATGGATCTTATGGGCCCCACTCGTACTGAGAGTCTAGGTGGTAAGAGATACATCCTCATGATGGTAGATGATTTCTCCAGGTACTCCATTGTAGGTTTTCTGAGAGAGAAATCCGATGCTGTAGATTTCTTAACGACTAAGTGCCGTGTCCTATAAAATCAACACGGTGTCACTATTAACAGAATACGTAGTGACAACGGCACTGAATTTAAGGAAGCAAAGGTGGATTTGTACTGTGATAGCCTTGGGATCAAACATGAGTTTTCTGCTGTGAGAACTCCTCAGCAAAATGGGATTGTTGAGAGAAAGAATAGAACGATCCAAGAGATGGCTAGATCTATGCTTCTAGGTCGTAAAGTTTCTAGGAGATTTTGGGCAGAGGCAGTGTCTACTGCATGCCACACGGTGAATAGGGTTTATTTGCGTCCACACACACTACAGACACCTTATGAGTTATGGACCGGCAAGAAGCCCAACCTGGCGTATTTCCGTGTTTTTGGGAGTAAATGCTACATCCTACGGGACAGAGAGAAATTAGGAAAGTTCGACTCTCGGAGCGACGAGGGAATATTTCTAGGATATTCATCGAATAGTAGAGCATACCTGGTATTTAACCTGAAGAGCTCTAGGGTTATGGAATCAATAAACGTTACCGTGCAAGATGACGAACCTTCGACGGTTATTGATCCTAACCTTAAGTGTGAGATGAGGATTGTTCTGACAATGATTTACCTGTTCCTCTCTCACACTCTGTGGATCCTACTCCTGTGTTAGGGGACACACCTGCTTCGGTTCGCAAGAGTCATGACCCTTCTGCCATTGTTGGTGATCCCACTCTAGGGGTCAAGACTCGTGCTCAGCTAGAGAACGTTGTTAGCCATCTTTGCTACACGTCCAAAGTTGAGCCCAAGAACCATAAAGAAGCACTCAAGGATGAACACTGGATATCTGCTATGCAGGATGAGTTGCTTCAGTTTAAAAAGAATAATGTCTGGGAATTAGTCCCCCGACCTAGTGAGACTAATGTGATAGGTACCCGGTGGATTTTTGTGACACCTCGACTAATTAAATACCGGGTAGCTACTCCTTTATTAAATTAATTCAAAATGCCAAGTTGGCTCAGCTAATAGAATCACTGTCGAAAACATTTTTTTTTTATTATTACTAACCACCTAGTATTTAAAAAGTAAGTTGCCAAATTTTAATTAAAGTCTGATTAACATTCAGTAAAAGATTTAAAGAAGGAATAATAACACCATTCACCATAACGAAATAGTAGAATAACCAACACATGAAATAAATAAATCCAGAGGAAAAACTCCTCACAACAAACTCCACATCTGAAATGAAATAACTAAATACTGAATACTACATCAATACATGCCAAGTCTGAAAACTGAAATGGAAAAGTCTCTAATAGAATTTGGGCAACATGCCCTACAACTGAAGAATACTGAATATGGAATCCAAATGATAGAAGCGTCTAAGAGTAAATCCCTGTAGCTTTCACAAACAGCTACAGCTCGTCACCTGAATGAGTATCCTATGCATGGTGTCCTTGTGGCTAGGCACCTAAAAATGGTTTTACAAAAAGATAGATTTGAAAGCAAACGGGTCAGAGCCCGAATGTGGAGATATTTTAAAAACCTGCAAGTGCTTTAAAAGAATTTAAAACATTAAATGCAAAATACATGTTAGAACGTGCACTCACATGGAATTCTCACCTCTCGTCTAATTGTGCACTCCTAACGTAAGTACCCATCTAAAATGACACTAACCACTAGCTAAGTGACATCATACCTAGCTAGACTGTCATAGGTTCTACCCTTATTACTCGGTTCCCATTAACATTATAATGCTCGCAATTAAATAGGGGCTTAACGTAGATTCAGGTTCTCACATAAAAGTAATACAACTCATTATAGATCATCCCTATTGTTATTCCATAGTTACACACAACACCATATGAAAGTTCTCAGTTTATTAAGTGTATATTTTCCACAACATAAATATACAATATAAGGACCCCGAGACTAAGCTGCGGTGCACACATACTCTGCTATCCATCCCGGTACATCACATACATAAGGAATCACGTATTCTGAATCTTTCAGGAATCATTCAGATAACACAAATCATAAATAGTGGAGGCGAACACAGTCACATCACATGGGTCACGCACATACCTGCGCTCCCACGATCAGCAGACTTATTAACATCCCAATAAGTCCTTCTCTGACCTATGTTCATCGAGGTAACCAGTCTAAATCCAGGCAACACAAGGATTAGAGGGCCCTAAGCGAACGCAAACCTCCCGTGATAGCAAGTATGGTAGGTATGTCATACACACAAATCATATACCAATACTAAGTAAGCACGCATCTTAGTAATCACCGTAGTTTAATTGTAGTACTTATTGCATTCTCGTACCAACTTAATACATATACAACTTATATAATCCCGGTCCATATTTATACGCGCCATAATTTATTCTCGCGTCGTAGTAGGCACTCACGTCTCAGCTCATAATGTCTATTTGATTCGATCCACACTTATATAAGATTTTCTCCTCATAATAACCCAAATGTTCCAAATCTACCCATAAATCCCCAAAGGAGTGTTATCTCTATCCTCGAACAAGTTTACGGGATTCCCAAAATCAAAACAGGCCAAAAAGGCCTAAACTGCCAGCTCGCTAGAAGTCTCGTTCGAACGGGGCTGTTCGAACGAGAGTTCGTTCGAACGAACTGGGCTATCTAACGAGATCTCGTTAGAATGAGATTATCGAACAAACATCCCTCTCGTTAGAACCCCAAACTGTCAACTCGTTAGAAGCTCGTTCGAACGAGCTCGTTCGAACGACCTAGGTAGGTCTTCTAACGAGTGACCAGATTCAAGCCCAGAAATCCTATCTCGTTTTTCATCAATTTCTACACCTCAAATCTTAAACAAAATTCGTCCCAACAATGTTTTAAGGTCTCCAATCATCCTAAAACATACTAAGGTCATATACTAACATCTTTTAAGGAATTAACACATCCTAAACATCATTAATTCATCAAATCTCTACCCTTTCCCCCAAGATTTCAAGAACATAAACCCTAGAATTTTAAATCCTCAATAAATCCATTCTAGATTCATTTTTGTTACATCCAACACATATTAACATCAGAATAATCATCTCCATACTATTCTACATGCAATTTGTCCTCAAAATTCAAGTCATAAGTCCAATTAAAATGGGTTTTTAATTTAACTTCCAAGAACAAATGTAAATCTTTCAATTTATCTAACATGGAAGAGACATTCTCTGAATTAAAAAGGATTAAAACACTTGCCTTGAGTGTCTCTGAATTTGGTGTTGGTTTGATGAAGCTTTTCTGCAGAATTCCTTCTCTCTCTCTCTCTACAAGCCTTCTTCTCCAAAGGTGGCTAGGGTTTTCTTTGGGAAAGTTTTGGAAACCTAATCTGATAACCCCCGTAGCTTATTGGGTCATTAAGGGTTGGTTAGTGGGTTTAGTGGGTCTATTCCCAATCAGATAAAGACTCCTAATTTTCGTCATTATTAAATCCCAAAAATACAATATTACCAAACTACCCTTAATGTTGCCGGTATGGCCTAAAAATACCCCGGGACCCAAACTAAACCCCCGGCTAGTGTTTTCTGACTATCTCGACCCTTCCGGACGCGTTGGCGCACTCAAAAAGACCATACGGTTAATAAAATTTAAATTCACTTTTATAAATAAAATAATTATATCCTGACGCGACTGTCACACGCGTCCCAATAAAATGACCAAATTGTCGTATATCAATCTCACGACAAATTTCATAATTCAATATTCATATAACATCATATATACTCAATATAGTCAAATACCAACTCACATCTCGCTAGTATTTTATCCGGATTAATTCCCAATTAATTCTCATTTAATTAATTAATCCCAAAAATAAATATCGCCAAAAATACGGGGTATTACATACTTCCCCCCTAATAACATAATTTCATCCCGAAATTCGGAACTAGAAAGTACCTGATAAAAACAATTCTGGATAACATTCGCTCATCTCATCCTCGCGTTCCCATGTGGACTCCTCGACATTGTGATGTCTCCACTGAACACGCACTAACGGAACTATCTTTGATCGCAGCTTCCTCTCACTTCGGTCCAAAATAGTAATCGGCCCCTCCTCGTAGGAGCTATCCGGATGGAGATCGATGTCCTCCACAGCAATGTGAGAATGAGCCAAATTATCTCTAAGGTATTTCCTTAGCGAGGAAATATGGAACACATCGTGAATCCAATTCAAATGCTCCGGTAACCCAAGTCTATACGCAACCGGTCTGATCCGCTCAATAATAGGAAACGGCCCCACATACCTTGGTTCCAACTTCCCCTTCTTCCCGAAACGCATAATCCCCTTCATAGGAGATACTCTGAGCAAAACCTGGTCCCCCACTTGGAACTCCCTGAAAAATCTCTTCGCATCAGCATAACTCTTCTGTCGGTCTTGAGCTACCCGAATGCGACTCTGAATCAACTCAATCCTTACCGAAGTATACTGAATCACTTCCGGCCCAAGTAGTTTGTTGTCCCCCACCTCTAACCAACATGCTGGGGAACGACAAGGCCTACCGTACAACGCCTCAAACGGAGCCATGCCAACAGTGAACTGATAGGAGTTGTTGTAAGCAAACTCCACCAGTGGAAGGTACTGCTCCCATCCACCCCCAAAGTCAATAATGCACATGCGTATCATGTCCTCCAATATCTGATTTGTGCGCTCTGTCTGCCCATCGGTATGCGGATGATAAGCCGTACTCAACCATAATTTCGTGCCCATGGCCTCCTGGAAACTCTCCCAAAACCGCGAAACAAATATCTTGTCTCTGTCAGACACGATATTTAGGGGCACACCGTGAAGTCTCACAACCTCTGAAATGAAGAGCTGGGCATACTGTCCCGTAGTGTAGTCAGTCCTTACGGGTAAAAAGTGAGCGACTTTGGACAACCTGTCCACAATTACCCAAACGGAGTCGTGACCCCTCTGCGACATAGGCAACCCCGTGATAAAATCCATGGATATGCTCTTCCACATCCACACCGGGACCTCCAACGGCTGTAGAAGTCCTGTCGGTCTCTGATGATCCACTTTTACTAGCTGGAAAGTGGCGCATTTCGAAACAAACTCAGCAATATCTCTCTTCATACCGCTCCACCAATACTGGCGTCTTGGTACATTTTGTCCCCTCCGGGATGTACCGCGAACCGTGAGCCGTGCGACTCTGCCATCACCTCGTGTCGCAATTTCTCCCCTTCCGGAACCACCAATCTCCCATTGAAGCGTAATCCCCCGTCTGAGCTGACGGTATAGGACTCGGCTCCCTCTGCTAGTAATCGAATTATCTGTTCCTGACAGAACGAGTCATTAGCCTGTGCCCGTACTACCTTCGTGACAATCTGCGGTGTAACGGTCATCACAGACATGAAAGATCGGGCCACTGCATCCTGGTGTCCCAACTCCTTCCACTTAGCCTTCCACACCCCTGCTACCTCATCTGCTGGCCTACGGCTCAACGCGTCTGCTACCACGTTAGCCTTACCCGGGTGATACTGGATATCGAGCTGGTAGTCCTTCACAAACTCAAGCCACCTCCTTTGCCGCATGTTCAACTCCTTCTGCGTGAACAGGTACTGTAGGGAGTTGTGGTCCGTGAACAATTGGAACTTCTCCCCCAAAAGATAGTGCCTCCAAATCCGTAGGGCAAATACCACTGCCTCCAACTCCAAATCATGCGTGGGGTAATTCTTCTCATGAGGCTTAAGCTTACGGGAAACATAAGCTATGGACTGTCTCTCCTGCTGCAATACACCTCCAAGTCCTTGCAAAGATGCATCGGTGTAAACCAAATACTCAACTCCCGGTCTCGACAATGCTAACACAGGTGCTGAGGTCAACTTATTCTTCAATTCATCGAATGCCAACTGACAGGCATCACTCCAGATGAATGGCACACCCTTACGAGTCAGATGTGTCAAAGGACCTGCTATCTTCGAGAAACCCCGAATAAACCTCCTGTAGTATCCTGCTAGACCCAAGAAACTACAAATCTCCGTTGGTGTCGTGGGTTGTCCCCACTCCCTCACCGCGGATACCTTCCCCGGGTCAACAGATATTCCCCGGTCAGAAATAATATGTCCCAAAAACTGGACCTCCTTCAGCCAAAACTCACATTTCTCATATTTTGCATACAACTCGTTCTGACGTAGTGTCTGCAAAACTTGCCTCAAATGCTCGGTGTGCTCCTCCTCTGTCTGGGAGTAAACCAGAATATCATAGATGAAGACAATGACAAACTGATCTAGGAAATCCCTGAACACTCTGTTCATCAAGTCCATAAACACTGCTGGAGCATTGGTCAAACCAAAAGGCATAACCCGAAACTCGTAAGAACCATACCTCGACAAGAACGCAGTCTTCGAGACATCCTCCTCCCTGATACGCAACTAATGGTATCCCGATCTCAAATCAATCTTTGAGAAGAAAGAAGCTCCTCTCAACTGGTCAAATAGGTCATCGATTTGAGGCAACGGATACTTATTCCGTATCGTGACCTTGTTCAACTCCCGGTAGTCCACACATAATCTTAGTGAACCGTCCCTCTTCTTCACAAACAAAACTGGAGCGCCCCAAGGTGAGGTACTCCTGTGAATAAAGCCCTGACCCAACAGCTGCTCTATCTGATCTCGTAGCTCTCGCATCTCTGTCGGAGCCATACGGTACGGTGCGCGTGCTATAGGCCTCGTATCTGGCAATAAGTCTATAACAAAGTCTATCTCTCGACTGGGGGGTAGGCCTGGTATCTCCTTAAACACATCCGAATACTCCCTGACGACTGGGATCGAATCTAAAGGAATCACAACCTCCTTAGAGGTATTTTCCTCTAGGTAATACAAATGAGCGGTCGAGCCTCCCTCTGGGCGAGGCATCGCCACTACAAACATCTCTTGCCCCGGAATGGCAAAAACAATGCTCCCACCGAAGCAATCAATCATGGCTCTATAATCAGCGAGCCAATCCATACCGATAATCACATCGTGAACATGCATATCTAATACCAACATGTCTGCAGGTAATACCAGACTACCAATCTCTACCCCCACTCCCCGGCATATAAAGAAAATAAGTGACCCACTCCCCAATGGTGAGTCGACACACGTCACTGTGCTCTCTTCCATAGCTAACAACCCTAAGGCTTTCGCAAAATGTGTAGCTATAAAACAATGTGTAGCCCCCGTATCAAACAATACCCGACCCATAGTGCCATGGATAGGAAACGTACCCTCAATCGCGGGCGGTGCCTGTGGAACTGCTGCCTGGTGGACGTTATAGACACGTCCATACTGTAGCTGCCCCTGCTGAACTGGGACTGCTGGAATGGGTGGCAATGCTGCCATCTGTGGCGGTGCGGGGAGAGCGGCGGGAAACATAGGCCTCTGCGGCTCCTGGCGATCACCCTGCTGCTGCTGCTGTGGGGCCCTGCCCCTATCAGGGCAATCGTGTCGTTTATGGTCAGTCTTGCCACAAACAAAACACTTCCCTGGGAAGTTCCCTCCTCTATGCCCCCGTGGTCCCCGGCCTTGGTGTCCGTTACCGTTCCTCCCTTGGCCCTACTGGCCCTGCTGAAACTGCTGCCCATTCTGTCCCTGTTGGACCTGATGGCCGTTTGGACCCTGATGGCCCTGACGGAAGCCTCCCTGTCCGTGCCTGTAATTCCCTGATCTGAACCTCTTCTGATCCCCCTGCTGGGAACCCTGATCACCCTGTCTCTGCCCCTGAACAGATTGTGCCCCACCGACACCATGTCCTCCAGTCCTGCCCTTATGGCTAGACTCTCCCGATCTCTTGCCCTCAGTCATATGAAAGCGGTGATCCTGGCAGTGTAACAAAGCAGCGTTAACCACATCAGAATACGTGGCCAACGAAAGGTTCCCTAACAGATGCTGACGGATCCTCCATGTCAACCCGTCGGTGAATTTCTCAATCTTCTTCTTTTCTGTTGGTATCTCATCCGGAACGATATTCAACAGATTTGTGAACTCGGCCTCATACTCGGCCACGGTCTTACCCTCTTGCCTCAGATTCATCAGTTTCCTCCTCATTTCCGTATGAACAGCGGACGAAAAGTACTTGCGGTCAAACCGCACCCAGAAGTCCTGAATAGTGAGAGTATCCCTCTCCTCCACGGTGGTAATAGACTCCCACCACTGCAGTGCAGAACCAACTAGCTTGAAAGTAGCTAGCACCTGCTTCTGAATGTCCGTGCACTCATACATCCTCAAGTGCCTTTGCATATCCTTCCTCCACTGGCTCGAGACTACCACATCTGAGCTACCTGCAAACTCTGGCGGATGCGCTTTCTGAAGAGCGTCACGTACACGTTCCCAAGCAGACGGGAATGCATTTGCCTGTACTGGCGCGGCGACCGGCGCCTGAGGTGGTGCCTGCTGGACTATGGCAATTGCGGCATTTACCGCTTGGGCTACAATGGCTGCAACCTCAGCGGCGTTCATCATGCCCTGAACTAGAGCGGGCTGGGGTTCAGGCGTTGCATCCCTGGGAACTCGTCGTGCACGTCGTGGAGGCATCTGAAATAAGAATAAAGTTTATAAGTTCACTGTTTATAAACTTAAAATAGCTGAAGAACGAAGCATACACAAAAAGAGTACAACAGACCTAAAATATAGGGCTCTATATCAAAGAAAACTTAGCGGAAACATAATAGCCGTACAGATTCTAAAGGACACTAGAACCTGATGCTCTGATACCACCTGTGACACCCCGACTAATTAAATACCGGGTAGCTACTCCTTTATTAAATTAATTCAAAATGCCAAGTTGGCTCAGCTAATAGCATCACTGTCGAAAACATTTTTTTTTTATTATTACTAACCACCTAGTATTTAAAAAGTAAGTTGCCAAATTTTAATTAAAGTCTGATTAACATGCAGTAAAAGATTTAAAGCAGGAATAATAACACCATTTACCATAACGAAATAGTAGAACAACCAACACATGAAATAAATAAATCCGGAGGAAAAACTCCGCACAACAAACTCCACATCTGAAATGAAATAACTAAATACTGAATACTACATCAATACATGCCAAGTCTGAAAACTGAAATGGAAAAGTCTCTAATAGAATTTGGGCAACATGCCCTACAACTGAAGAATACTGAATATGGAATCCAAATGATAGAAGTGTCTAAGAGTAAATCCCTGTAGCTTCCACAAACAACTACAGCTCGTCACCTGAATGAGTATCCTATGCATGGTGTCCTTGTGGCTGGGCACCTAAAAATGGTTTTACAAAAAGATAGATTTGAAAGCAAACGGGTCAAGGACCGAATGTGGAGATATTTTAAAAACCTTCAAGTGCTTTAAAAACATTTAAAACATTAAATGCAAAATACATGTTGGGACGTGCACTCACATGGAATTCTCACCTCTCGTCTAACTGTGCACTCCTAACGTAAGTACCCATCTAAAATGACACTAACCACTAGCTAAGTGACATAATACCTAGCTAGACTGTCATAGGTTATACCCTTATTACTCGGTTCCCATTAACATTATAATGCTCGCAATTAAATAGGGGCTTAACGTAGATTCAGGTTCTCACATAAAAGTAATACAACTCATTATAGATCATCCCTATTGTTATTCCATAGTTACACACAACACCATATGAAAGTTCTCAGTTTATTAAGTGTATATTTTCCACAACATAAATATACAATATAAGCACCCCGAGACTAAGCTGCGATGCACACATACTCTGATATCCATCCCGGTACATCACGTACATAAGAAATCACGTATTCCGAATCTCTCAGGAATCGTTCAGATAACACAAATCACAAATGGTGGAGGCGAACACAGTCACATCACATGGGTCACGCACATACCTGCGCTCCCACGATCAGCAGACTTATTAACATCCCAATAAGTTCTTCTCTGACCTATGTTCATCGAGGTAACCAGTCTAAATCCGGGCAACACAAGGATTAGAGGGCCCTAAGCGAACGCAAACCTCCCGTGATAGCAAGTATGGCAGGTATGGCATACACACAAATCATATACCAATACTAAGTAAGCACGCATCTTAGTAATTACCGTAGTTTAATTGTAGTACTTATTGCATTCTCGTACCAACTTAATACATATACAACTTATATAATCCCGGTCCATATTTATACGCGCCATAATTTATTCTCGCGTCGTAGTAGGCACTCACGTCTCAGCTCATAATGTCTATTTGATTCGATCCACACTTATATAAGATTTTCTCCTCATAATAACCCAAATGTTCCAAATCTACCCATAAATCCCCAAAGGAGTGTTATCTCTATCCTCGAACAAGTTTACGGGATTCCCAAAATCAAAACAGGACAAAAAGGCCTAAACTGCCAGCTCGTTAGAAGTCTCGTTCGAACGAGGCTGTTCGAACGAGAGTTCGTTCGAACGAACTGGGCTATCTAACGAGATCTCGTTCGAACGAGATTATCGAACGAGCATCCCTCTCGTTAGAAGCTCGTTCGAACGAGCTCGTTCGAACGACCTGGGTAGGTCTTCTAACGAGTGACCAGATTCAAGCCCAGAAATCCTATCTCGTTTTTCATCAATTTCTACACCTCAAATCTCAACCAAAATTCGTCCCAACAATGTTTTAAGGTCTCCAATCATCCTAAAACATACTAAGGTCATATACTAACATCTTTTAAGGAATTAACACATCCTAAACATCATTAATTCATCAAATCTCAACCCTTTCCCCCAAATTTTCAAGAACATAAACCCTAGAATTTTAAATCCTCAATAAGTCCATTCTAGATTCGTTTTTGTTACATCCAACATATATTAACATCAAAATAATCATCTCCATACTATTCTACATGCAATTTGTCCTCAAAATTCAAGTCATAAGTCTAATTAAAATGGGTTTTTAATTTAACTTCCAAGAACAAATGTAAATCTTTCAATTTATCTAACATGGAAGAGACATTCTCTGAATTAAATAGGATTAAAACACTTGCCTCGAGTGTCAAGTTGGCTCAGCTAATAGCATCACTGTCGAAAACATTTTTTTTTTATTATTACTAACCACCTAGTATTTAAAAAGTAAGTTGCCAAATTTTAATTAAAGTCTGATTAACATGCAGTAAAAGATTTAAAGCAGGAATAATAACACCATTCACCATAACGAAATAGTATAAAAACCAACACATGAAATAAATAAATCCGGAGAAAAACTCCTCACAACAAACTTCACATCTGAAATCAAATAACTAAATACTGAATACTACATCAATACATGCCAAGTCTGAAAACTGAAATGGAAAAGTCTCTAATAGAATTTGGGCAACATGCCCTACAACTAAAGAATACTGAATATGGAATCCAAATGATAGAAGCGTCTAAGATTAAATCCCTGTAGCTTCCACAAACAGCTACAGCTCGTCACCTGAATGAGTATCCTATGCATGGTGTCCTTGTGGATGGGCACCTAAAAATGGTTTTACAAAAAGATAGATTTGAAAGGAAACGGGTCAGAGACTGAATGTGGAGATATTTTAAAAACCTGCAAGTGCTTTAAAAACATTTAAAACATTAAATGCAAAATACATGTTAGGACGTGCACTCACATGGAATTCTCACCTCTCGTCTAATTGTGCACTCCTAACGTAAGTACCCATCTAAAATGACACTAACCACTAGCTAAGTGACATCATACCTAGCTAGACTGTCATAGGTTCTACCCTTATTACTCGATTCCCATTAACATTATAATGCTCGCAATTAAATAGGGGCTTAACGTAGATTCAGGTTCTCACATAAAAGTAATACAACTCATTATAGATCATCCCTATTGTTATTCCATAGTTACACACAACACCATATGAAAGTTCTCAGTTTATTAAGTGTATATTTTCCACAACATAAATATACAATATAAGCACCCCGAGACTAAGCTGCGGTGCACACATACTCTGCTATCCATCCCGGTACATCACGTACATAAGGAATCACGTATTCCGAATCTCTCAGGAATCGTTCAGATAACACAAATCACAAATGCTGGAGGCGAACACAGTCACATCACAAGGGTCACGCACATACCTGCGCTCCCACGATCAGCAGACTTATTAACATCGCAATAAGTCCTTCTCTGACCTATGTTCATCGAGGTAACCAGTCTAAATCCGGGCAACACAAGGATTAGAGGGCCCTAAGCGAACGCAAACCTCCCGTGATAGCAAGTATGGTAGGTATGTCATACACACAAATCATATACCAATACTAAGTAAGCACACATCTTAGTAATCACCGTAGTTTAATTGTAGTACTTATCGCATTCTCGTACCAATTTAATACATATACAACTTATATAATCCCGGTCCATATTTATACGCGCCATAATTTATTCTCGCGTCGTAGTAGGCACTCACGTCTCAGCTCATAATGTCTATTTGATTCGATCCACACTTATATAAGATTTTCTCCTCATAATAACCCAAATGTTCCAAATCTACCCATAAATCCCCAAAGGAGTGTTATCTCTATCCTCGAACAAGTTTACGGGATTCCCAAAATCAAAACAGGATAAAAAGGCCTAAACTGCCAGCTCGTTAGAAGTCTCGTTCGAACGAGGCTGTTCGAACGAGAGTTCGTTCGAACGAACTGGGCTATCTAACGAGATCTCGTTCGAACGAGATTATCGAACGAGCATCCCTCTCGTTAGAACCCCAAACTGTCAACTCGTTAGAAGCTCGTTCGAACGAGCTCGTTCGAACGACCTGGGTAGGTCTTCTAACGAGTGACCAGATTCAAGCCCAGAAATCCTATCTCGTTTTTCATCAATTTCTACACCTCAAATCTCAACCAAAATTCGTCCCAACAATGTTTTAAGGTCTCCAATCATCCTAAAACATACTAAGGTCATATACTAACATCTTTTAAGAAATTAACACATCCTAAACATCATTAATTCATCAAATCTCTACCCTTTCCACCAAATTTTCAAGAACATAAACCCTAGAATTTTAAATCCTCAATAAGTCCATTCTAGATTCGTTTTTGTTACATCCAACATATATTAACATCAGAATAATCATCTCCATACTATTCTACATGCAATTTGTCCTCAAAATTCAAGTCCTACGTCCAATTAAAATGGGTTTTTAATTTAACTTCTAAGAACAAATGTAAATCTTTCAATTTATCTAACATGGAAGAGACATTCTCTGAATTAAATAGGATTAAAACACTTGCCTCGAGTGTCTCTGAATTTGGTGTTGGTTTGATGAAGCTTTTCTGCAGAATTCCTTCTCTCTCTCTCTCTACAAGCCTTCTTCTCCAAAGGTGGCTAGGGTTTTCTTTGGGAAAGTTTTGGAAACCTAATCTGATAACCCCCGTAGCTTATTGGGTCATTAATGGTTGGTTAGTGGGTTTAGTGGGTCTATTCCCAATCAGATAAAGACTCCTAATTTTCGTCATTATTAAATCCCAAAAATACAATATTACCAAACTACCCTTAATGTTGCCGGTATGGCCTAAAAATACCCCGGGACCCAAACTAAACCCCCGGCTAGTGTTTTCTGACTATCTCGACCCTTCTGGACGCGTTGGCGCACTCAAAACGACCATACGGTTAATAGAATTTAAATTCACTTTTATAAATAAAATAATTATATCCTGACGCGACTGTCACACGCGTCCCAATAAAATGACCAAATTGCCGTATATCAATCTCACGACAAATTTCATAATTCAATATTCATATAACATCATATATACTCAATATAGTCAAATACCAACTCACATCTCTCTAGTATTTTATCCGGATTAATTCCCAATTAATTCTCATTTAATTAATTAATCCCAAATATAAATATCGCCAAAAATACGGGGTATTACAATTTTCAAGAACAAAATGGATGAATATGGTACCATAATAAAAAATAAGGCATGGTTGGTCGCTCAAGGCTACACACAGATAGAGGGTGTAGACTTTGGGGAGACATTTGCTCCTGTTGCGAGGCTTGAGTTCATCCGTCTTCTGCTCGCCATCGCATGTCATCTGCGCTTAAAGGTGTATCAGATGGATGTCAAGAGTGCCTTTTTGAATGGCATTCTACAGGAGGAGGTTTATGTGGAACAACCAAAAGAATTTGAAGACCTTCAGCACCCTGAGCACGTCTACTATCTGAGGAAAGCCTTGTATGGTTTGAAGCAAGCACCCCGTGCTTGGTACGAGAGGCTTACTTCCTATCTCTTAGCTCGTGGCTTCAAGAGAGGGGGAGTAGATATGACGTTGTTCGTCAGGAGAGATGATGGTGCTATTTTGGTTGCCCAGGTCTATGTGGACGACATAGTCTTTGGATCCACATGCTCCCAGCATGCTCATCACTTTGAGGAGGAGATGAAAAGTGAGTTTGAAATGTGCATGGTTGGTGAGCTTACATTCTTCCTTGGTCTCCAGGTTTGTCAGCTAGAGGATGGGATGTTCATCTCCCAATCCAAGTATGCTAGAGACCTAGTGAAGAAATTTGGTTTAGACTCCGCTAAGCATGCCCGTACACCTATGAGTACCACGACCAAGCTTAGTAAGGACACTTCAGGCAAGGACGTAGAGCAAACCTTATATAGGAGTATGATAGGTAGTCTTCTCTACTTGACTGCCAGTCGTCCCGACATCGCCTTTAGTGTTGGAGTCTGTGCGCGATATTAGGCATCCCCAAAAGAGTCACATTTACTTGCTCTAAAACGTATTATTAAATACGTAAGTGGGACTCTCTCATACGGGATTTAGTATTCCTTTGATACCGATGACCGTCTGTCCGCCTATTCGGATGCCGATTGGGCTGGGGATGTAGATGGATGTAGGAGCACTTCTGGTGGGTGTTTATATTTTGGTTCTGCTCTTGTCTCCTGGCTGAGCAAGAAGCAAAATTCCATCTCTTTGTCCACTGCGGAGGCTGAGTACATAGCCGCCGGGAGTTGTTGCACACAACTCTTGTGGATGAAGCAAATGCTGGAGGATTATGGGATATCACAGGACACCATCACCATTTCCTGTGATAACACGAGCGCGATACACATATCCCGCAATCCAGTTCAGCATTCACGCACAAAACACATCAGGATACGTGAGCACTTTATACGTAAGTTAGTTGAAGAGAAAGTCGTATCCCTGAGTTTTGTTCCCACCGACTGTCAGTTAGCCGATATTTTCACGAAACCTTTAGATTCCCTTAGATTTGAGAGTCTTAGAAAATCTTTAGGGATTTGCACAGTTGACTGAGGGGTTGGTCTATGTCTAGAATAGGATGCTCCTTCATGTTCATATCATATGCTTCCTATTGCTAGTCTGTTTTATATGTACCATTGCTTAGTTGTACAGCTTTGTTTTATTCTTGTTGCTTTATATATTTCTTTTGAAAAATACAAAAAGATTTTCCTTTAAGAAAAATTTTGAGAAAAAGCACAAAAAGATTTTATTTTGATAATATTTTTTGAAAAAGGCCAAAAAGATTTTTCTTTTTTTGCACCTTTTATGGATGAGCATTTAAGTTAGCCAAGTCACAACTTCATTCCATATATCCATGTGACTGTTTGATAGAGATTTGAGAGGCTACATCATTTCATCCATGTGCTTTACATTGGTTGGAGTCTTTGTGATGTAATTAGTGATATCTTCCTACATGTTTGACTCCTATATCCTTTATTGCACACATGCACGGCTATATTTGATTATTGCACTTATCTATCTCATGTTGGCTTGCGTGTTTTCATCTCAATCCTGTCTATACAATGTACAATATGCGATAAAACTTGACAAGATTGGAATGCATGTAAAAATCGTTTTGGTGAGACTGTGTGTTTTTGTATAACGGGGAGGGGCTGCGAAAGGTAATCATCTATCCTTTGCGCAAAAGCCACCGTTAAAAAGGACCTAAAAAATGGAGGAATTTTAATATCCGAGGTCCAAAGAGGTTAAAAGAGCCCGAAAAAATTTACAGGCAATAAAAAGAAATTCGTGCCAAATATGGGCCACTTAGGTTTCACCATCAATTCTCCAAAGTTTGAGAATTTAGAATGCCTCTATTAAAAATTATATCTGAGGGAGTTTGGTTGGAGAATCTTTAAACGGGTTTGCACTTCCTTGAAAGTCCTGCAAAAGCATAAAATCATTTTGGACGTTATTGGTGTGAAAATCATTTTGAGCTTTGATTTGTTGATTTGATTGAGTCAATATCTTATACTGTCACTCTTTTACACCAAAGGAAGCATTTGAGTTCATTCTCTAGGAATATCCAATATTCATCGTGCACATATGTCATGTTTGTATGCATTGATTTTCCTATCGAATTTGATCACACCACTTCATTTACGCTATCATCGACTTGGGTGCTTTCTGTTTATTCATGGTATGCTTTTATCCTAGTGACACCCTGCACTTGCTTATTTGATTTATTTCTCTAATTTGTCTATTTGGGGACATCATAAAAAGGGGGAGAAAGAATTATCATATTATGGGGGAGTTTGAATTTTGGGGGAGTTTTTGATATGTTGCTTATGTTTTTATCATATATTGATATCCATGTTATCTCATTTCATACTCGATATGTCACGTGGTATTTGCTTTGTCTCATGTGTGTAGGTATGAAGATTGCAGATCTACATGTTGCACACCCTGATGAGAAAAGTTTTGAGATTCCTGAAGAATTGAAGAACAAACGATGAAGACTATTCATTTGTACCTTTTCCAGTTTTGGGTTCATGGGAGGGTAGATTTGTATAGGCAATTTCATATTTGATAATTCGGATTTTTTTATGTATGTACCGGCATAGACATAGGGGGAGATTTGTAAGGACATTTTTCTCATGTCCGAAATGTTTCATTTATTTATGTCGTACGCCGCTACATTTGGCACGTCTCCTCACGATCTCACATGACGGCCTCTATCCGAATTCCGAGAATCAAGTATGCATTATCTCCAACAATATGTTCCTCATTTGCATCAACGACTTCACGTTCCTTGATTGTAGGCTCGTAATGCAAGTGGAACGCAAGAGAAGTCAAATCAGTGAAACAAGGCATGATAGGGATGTTCAAGGGAAAATTGGTAATTTTACAGCCATTGTTCGGACGACCGGTCAACTGGAAAGTTGAAGATCATGCCGCAACAAAGATAATGGAAGAAACGGCACCTCAATCCGAGCTACGGTGAACAAGTTATGGCCCGTTGAAAATGGAGATATGTTCATTGAAAATTTTGGGAATTTTTCTAAGTGTTTAAGCACCTGTTCCCAGCACACTTTCCCGAACCCAGCTTGGAACCGGTTCGGGGGGCGAACCGGTTCGCAGGGGTACCCGAACCGGTTCGGGGTACCTGTACGCTGGATAGAATTTCAGCAGTTTAAAATCGTGGGTCTCTTCATGTATTTCCCTATAAATACCAACTTCGGGAGAGTTGTTTTGCAAGACTTTAGGAGACGAATTTGAGAGTCCAAATACATCTAGTCTTCATATTTTTGAGTCCCAAGACTCATGTTTTGATTCACACATCCTTGCCAAATATTTGTGAATCCTTTTGCAACCCAAGAACACAAGTTTGGTTTGTTCAACCCTTGTGGAGGAGACTGTTCTTCTTCTTCATTGCAGCCCTACTGGAAAGGGATAATTCCAGTCGCGACTACAGAATCCGATACCCGAGGGTAATTCTTAGTCACTTGTACTTTCATTGTAATCCGATTGTAAGCCGTTTTCTTACAAATTATAGTGAAAATAAATGGTTTTACCCCTGAGGGGGATTTTTCCTTAATTGCATGTGTTTGAATGTTCTTGCGTAGATTATCAATTTATTCAATCACATACTGCTGCATGTTTAGGGTTTGTTTGTGTTAAAAGGGTTTTATATATAATTTGATCATTTGAACGCGAGCACACACGTTCTTCAAAGATAATTTACAAAAAAAACACACTTAGACTTAAAAACAGGCCGTTAAAGGGTGACAACCCGAACCAGCCACCAAATGACCCCATAGGAGGAACGAACACCTCTCACGGGACCAATGTAACTTGAAAGAATTGACCGCATAGTCTCGGGTCTCCCTATTTGAGAATATGATGATAATTAAAAAAAAACACTTAGAGTTAAAAATAGGCCGTTAAAGGGTGAAAACTCAAACCAGCCCCCAAACGACCCCGTAGGAGGCACGAACCCCTCGCACGGGACCAATGTAACTTGTAGGAAGTGACCGCATAGTCCCGGGTCTCCTGATTTGAGAATACGATGATAATTTCTAAGGATCAACACATAGACTTAAAAACAGGCCGTTAAAGGGTGAAAACCCAAACTAGCACCCAACTGACCCCGTAGGAGGCACAACACCTCCCACGGGACCAATGTAACTTATAGGAACTGATCGCATAGTCCAGGGCCTCCCGATTTGAGAATATGGTGATAATTTACAAAAAAACACACTTAGACTTAAAAATAGTACGTTAAAGGGTGAAAACCCGAACCAGCCACCAAATGACACCGTAGGAGGCACGAACACCTTGCACGGGACCAATGTAACGTGTAGGAATTGACCGCGTAGTCCCAGGTCTCCCGGTTTGAGAATATGATGATAATTTGCAAAAAAACATACTTAGACTTAAAAACATGTCGTTAAAGGGTGAAAACCCAACCCAGCCACCAAACCACCCCGTAGGAGGCACGAACACCTCGCGCGGGACCAATGTTACTTGTAGGAACTGACCGCGTAGTCCCGGGTCTCTCGGTTTGAGAGTATGGCGTTAATTTGAAAAAATACACTTAGGCTTAAAAACTGGCCGTTAAAGGATGAAAACCCAAACCAGCCCCCAAACGACCCCGTAGGAGGCACGAACACCTCGTACGGGACCAATGTAACTTGTAGGAACTGACAGCGTAGTCCTGGGTCTCCCGGTTTGAGAGTATGATGATAATTTGCAAAAAAACACACTTAGATTTAAAATAGGCCATTAAAGAGTGAAAACCCAAACCAGCCCCCAAACGAACCCGTAAGAGGCACGAACACTTCGTACGGAACCATTGTAACTTGTAGGAACTGACCACGTAGTCCAGGGTCTCTCGGTTTGAGAGTATGATGATAATTTGAAAAAATAACACTTAGACTTAAAAACAGGCCGTTAAAGGGTGAAAACTAGAACCAGCCACCAAACGACCCCGTAGGAGGCACGAACACCTCGCACGGGACCAATGTAACTTATAGGAACTGACAGCATAGTTTTGGGTCTCCCGGTTTGAGATTATGATGATAATTTGAAAAAAATCACACTTTGATATTAAAAACAGATTGTCAAAGGGTGAAAACCCGAACCAGCACCCAAACGACCCCGTAGGAGGCACGAACACCTCGCACAGGGCTAATGTAACTTATAGGAATTGACCGCGTAGTCCCGGGTCTACCGGTTTGAGAGTATGAAGATAATTTACAAAAAAAAATACTTAGACTTAAAAACAGGCCGTTAAAGGGTGAAAACCCAAACCAGCCACCAAATGACCCCGTAGGAGGCACGAACACCTCGCATGGGACCAATGCAACTTGTAAGAATTGACTGCATTGTCCCGGGACTCCCGATTTTAGAATATGATGATAATTTACAAAAAAACACACTTATAGTTAAAAATAGGCCGTTAAAGGGTGAAAACATAAAACAGCCCCCAAACGACCTCGTAGGAGGCACGAACCCCTCGCACGGGACCAATGTAACTTGTAGGAAGTGATCACATAGTCTCGGGTCTTCTAATTTGAGAATACGATAATAATTTGTAAGGATCAACACTTAGACTTAAAAATAGGCCGTTAAAGGGTGAAAACCAAAACTAGCCCCCAACTGACCCCGTAGGAGGCACGAACACCTCGGACGAGACCAATGTAACTTATAGGAACTGATCGCGTATTCCCGGGCCTCCCGATTTGAGAGTATGACGATTATTTACAAAAAATCACACTTAGACTTAAAAATATGCCGTTAAAGAGTAGAAAAACCCAAAACAGCCCCCAAACGACCCCTTAGGAGGCACGAACACCTCGCATGGGACCAATGTAACTTGTAGGAATTGACCGCGTATTCTCGGGTCTCCCGGTTTGAGAATATGGGGACAATTTACAAAAAAAAACACTTAGAGTTAAAAACAGGCTGTTAAAGGGTGAAAACTAAAACCAGTCCCCAGACGACTCCGTAGGAGGCACGAACACCTCGCACGGGACCAATGTAACTTGTAGGAAGTGACCGCGTAGTCCCGGGTATCCCAATTTGAGAATACGATGATAATTTATAAAGATCAACACTTAGACTTAAAAACAGGCTGTTAAAGATTGAAAACCAAAACCATCCCCCAACTGACCCCGTAGGAGGCACGAACACCTCGCACTTTACCAATGTCACTTGTAGGAACTGATCGCGTAGTCCCGGGACTCCCTGTTTGAGAGTATGATGATTATTTATAAAAAATCAGACTTAGACTTAAAAACAGGCCGTTAAAGGGTGAAAACCCAAACCAGTCCCCAAACGACCCCTTAGGAGGCACGAACACCTCGCACGGGACCAATGTAACTTGCAGGAACTGACCGTGTAGTCTCGGGTCTCCCTGGTTGAGAGTATGATGATAATTTGCAAAAATTAACACTTAGACTTAAAAACAGGCCGTTAAAGGGTGAAAACCTAAACCAGCCCCCAAACGTCCCCATCGGAGGCACGAACACCTCACAGAGGCTCATTGGAACTTTTAGGAACTGACCGTGTAGTCCCGAGTCTCCCGGTTTGAGAGTATGATGATAATTTGCAAAAAACACATTTAAACTTAAAAACAGGTCGTTAAAGGGTGAAAACCCAAACCAGCCCCGAAACGACCCCGTAAGAGGCGCGAACACCTCGCATGGGACCAATTTAACTTGTAGGAACTGACCGTGTAGTCTTGGGTCTCCTGGTTTGAGAGTATGATGATAATTTGCAAAAAACACACTTAGACATAAAAACAGGTCGTTAAAGGGTGAAAACCCAAACCAGCCCCCAAACGACCCCTTAGGAGGCTCGAACACCTCGCACGGGACCAATGTAACTTGCAGGAACTGACCGTGTAGTCTCGGGTCTCCCTGTTTGAGAGTATGACGATAATTTACAAAAATTTACACTTAGACTTAAAAACAGGCCGTTAAAGGGTGAAAACCTAAACCAGCCCCCAAACGTCCCCATCGGAGGCACGAACACCTCAAACCGGCTCATTGTAACTTTTAGGAACTGATCGTGTAGTCCCGAGTCTCCCGGTTTGAGAGTATGATGATAATTTGCAAAAAATACATTTAGACTTACAAACAGGCCGTTAAAGGGTGAAAACCCAAACCATCCCTGAAACGACCCCGTAAGAGGCACTAACACCTCGCATGGGACCAATGTAACTTGTAGGAACTGACCGTGTAGTCTTGGGTCTCCCGGTGTGAGAGTATGATGATAATTTGCAAAAAAAACACTTAGACTTAAAAATAATCCTTAAAGGGTGAAAACCCGAACCAGCCACCAAACGACCCCGTAGGAGGCATGAACATCTCGTACGGGACCAATGTAACTTGTAGGAACTGGTTGCGTAGTCCCGGGTCTCTCGGTTTGAGAGTATGATGATAATTTTCAAAAAAACATACTTAGACTTAAAAACCGGTCATTAAAGGGTGAAAACCCAAACTAGCAACCAAACCACCCCGTAGGAGGCGCGAACACCTCGCACGAGACCAATGTGACTTGTAGGAACTGACCGCATAGTCCTGGGTCTCTCGCTTTGAGAGTATGGCGTTAATTTGCAAGAATACACTTATACTTAAAAACTGGTTGTTAAAGGGTGAAAACCTAAACAAGCCCCCAAACGACCCCGTAGGAGGCACGAACACCTCGTACGGGACCAATGTAACTTATAGGAACTGACAGCATAGTCTCGGGTCTCCCGATTTGAGAGTATGATGATAATTTGCAAAAATCACACTTAGACTTAAAATAGGCCATTAAAGGGTGAAAACCCAAACCAGCCCCCAAACGACCCCGTAAGAGGAACGAATACTTCGTACGGGACCATTGTAACTTGTAGGAACTGACCACGTAGTCCCGGGTCTCTCGATTTGAGAGTATGACTATAATTTGAAAAAATAACACTTAGACTTAAAAACAAGTTGTTAAAGGGTGAAAACTCGAACCACCCCCAAACGATCCCGTAAGACGCACGAAAAACCTCGCACGGGACCAATGTAACTTATAGGAACTGACCGCTGGGTCTCCCGGTTTGAGAATATGACGAAAATTTGCAAAAATCACACTTAGACTTAAAAATAGGCCGTTAAAGGGTGAAAACCCGAACCGGCACCCAAACAACCCCGTAGGAGGCACGAACACCTCGCATGGGACCAATGTAACTTGTAGGAACTGACCGTGTAGTCTCGGGTCTCCCGGTTTGAGAGTATGACAATAATTGGAAAAAATCACACTTAGACTTAAAAACAGGCCGTTAATGGGTGAAATCCCAAACCAGCCCCCAAACGACCTCGTAGGAGGCACGGACACCGCACACGGGACCAATGTAACTTGTAGGAACTGACCGCGTAGTCCCGGGTCTCCCGGTTAGAGAATACGACGATAATTTATAAAAATCAACATTTAGACTTAAAAATAGGCCGTCAAAGAGGGTAACCCAAAGCAGCCCCCAACTGACCCCGTAGGAGGCGCGAACACCTCGCACGGGACCAATGTAACTTGTAGGAATTGACCGTGTAGTCCCGGGTCTCCCAATTTGAGAGAATGAAGATAATTTACAAAAAAACACACTTAGACTTAAAAACAGGCCGTTAAAGGGTGAAAACCCGAACCAGCCACCAAATGACCCCGTAGGAGGCACGAACACCTCTCATGGGACCAATGTAACTTGAAAGAATTGACCGTATAGTCCCGGGTCTCCCAATTTGAGAATATGATGATAATTTACAAAAAAACACACTTAGAGTTAAAAATAGGCCCTTAAAGGGTGAAAACTCAAACCAGCCCCCAAACGACCCCGTAGGAGGCACGAACCCCTCGCACGGGACCAATGTAACTTGTAGGAAGTGACCGCATAGTCAAGAGTCTCCTAATTTGAGAATACGATGATAATTTGTAAGGATCAACACTTAGACTTAAAAACAGGCCGTTAAAGGGTGAAAACCCAAACCAGCCCCTAACTGACCCCGTATGAGGCACAACACCTCCCACAGGACCAATGTAACTTATAGGAACTGATCGCGTAGTCCCGGGCCACCCGATTTGAGACTATGACGATTATTTGCAAAAAATCAAACTTAGACATAAAAAAGGCCGTTAAAGGGTGAAAACCCAAACGACCCCTTAGGAGGCACGAACACCTCGCACGGGACCAATGTAACTTGTAGGAATTGACCGCGTAGTCCCGGGTCTCCCGGTTTGAGAATATGGCGATAATTTACAAAAAAACACACTTAGAGTTAAGAACAGGCCGTTAAAGGGTGAAAACTCAAACCAGCCCCCAAACGACCCCGTAGGAGGCACGAACACCTCGCACGGGACCAATGTAACTTGTAGGAAGTGACCGCGCAGTCTCGGGTCTCCCTGTTTGAGAGTATGATGATAATTTGCAAAAATTAACACTTAGACTTAAAAACAGGCCGTTAAAGGGTGATAACCTAAACGAACCACCAAACGTCCCCATCGGAGGCCCGAACACCTCACACGGGCTCATTGGAACTTTTAGGAACTGACCGTATAGTCCCGAGTCTCCCGGTTTGAGAGTATGACGATAATTTGCAAAAAACACATTTAGACTTCAAAATAGCCCGTTAAAGGGTGAAAACCCAAACTAGCCCCGAAACGACCCCGTAAGAGGCACGAACACCTCGCATGGGACCAATGTAACTTGTAGGAACTGACTGTGTAGTCTTGGGTCTCCCGATTTGAGAGTATGATGATAATTTGTAAAAAACACACTTAGACTTAAAAATAGTCCTTAAAGGGTTAAAACCCGAACCAGCCACCAAACGACCCCGTAGGAGGCACGAACACCTCGTACGGGACCAATGTAACTTGTAGGAACTCGTCGCGTACTCCCGGGTCTTCCGATTTGAGAGTATGATGATAATTTGCAAAAAAATACTTAGACTTAAAAACATGTCGTTAAAGGGTGAAAACCCAAACCAGCCACCAAACCACCCCGTAGGAGGCACGAACACCTCGCACGGGACCAATGTTACTTGTAGGAACTGACCGCGTAGTCCCGGGTCTCTCGGTTTGAGAGTATGGCGTTAATTTGCAAAAATACACTTAGACTTAAAAATTGGCTGTTAAAGGGTGAAAACCCAAACCAACCCCCAAACGACCCCGTAGGAGGCACGAACACCTCGTACGGGACCAATGTAACTTGTAGGAACTGACAGCGTACTCCCAGGTCTCCCGGTTTAAGAGTATGATGATAATTTGCAAAAATAACACTTAGACTTAAAATAGGCCATTAAAGGGTGAAAACCCAAACCAGCTCCCAAACGACCCCGTAAGAGGCACGAACACTTCGTACGGGATCATTGTAACTTGTAGGAACTGACCACGTAGTCCCGAGTCTCTCGATTTGAGAGTATAAAGATAATTTGAAAAAATAACACTTAGACTTAAAAACAGGTCGTTAAAGGGTGAAAACTCGAACCAGCCCCCAAACGACCCCGTAGGAGGCACGAACACCTCTCACGGGACGAATGTAACTTATAGGAACTGACCGCATAGTTCTGGGTCTCCCGGTTTGAGAGTATGATGATAATTTGCAAAAATCACACTTAGACTTAAAAACAGACCGTTAAAGGGTGAAAACCCAAACCAACACCTAAACGACACCGTAGGAGGCACGAACACCTCGCAGGGGACCAATGTAACTTGTAGGAACTGACCGTGTAGTCCCGGATCTCCCGGTTTGAGAGTATGACGATAATTTACAAAAATCACACTTAGACTTAAAAACAGGCCGTTAATGGGTGAAAACCCAGACCAGCCCCGAAAAGACCTCGTAGGAGGCACGAACACCTCATACGGAACCAATGTAACTTGTAGGAACTGACCGTGTAGTCCCGGGTCTCCCGGTTTGAGAATACGAAGATAATTTGTAAAAATCAACACTTAGACTTAAAAACAAGTCGTCAAATAGGGAAACCCGAACCAGCCCACAACTGACCCCGTAGGAGGTGCGAACACCTTGCACGGGACCAATGTAACTTGTAGGAACTGACCATGTAGTCCCGGGTCTCCCGATTTGAGAGTATGACAATAATTTGCAAAAAACACACTTAGACATAAAAACAAGCCGTTAAAGGGTGAAAACCCAAATCAGCCCACAAACGACCCCGTAGGAGGCACGAACACCTCACACGGGACCAATGTAACTTGTAGGATTTGACCGCGTAGTCCCGGGTCTCCCGGTTTGAGAGGATGAAGATAATTTGCAAAAAAACACACTTAGACTTAAAAATAGGACGTTAAAGGGTGAAAACCCGAACCAGCCACCAAATGACCCCGTAGGAGGCACGAACACCTTGCACGGGACCAATGTAACTTGTCGGAATTGACTGCGTAGTCCCAGGTCTCCTGGTTTGAGAATATGATGATAATTTACAAAAAAAACACTTATAATGGCCTGTTTGGTTTGCAACTATAATTCTGTTTTCTGTGTTTAAATACAATTATGATAAAAATTTATGTTTGGCAACCTGTGTTTAAACACTGAATTATAATATTTCTGTGTTATAATCAAGTTTTTCAGAAAACAACAAAAATGTGTTTTATAACTTCTGTTTTTTATTTTTCAACTCAGAATTATTCATTCTTAATATTTTAATGCATTTATACCTTAATATATAATATACATACCGAATACATTAATATATGTGCAACTCTTATAAATAAAAAAGTATATATATATATACACGTACACAAAATTACGTATATTTATATTATTAAATTATATAATATACTAAGATCCATATGTTAAATAATAATATGAATAGATGCATGATACTTATATATAATTTTATACGTGTATTATTAATGTATTGAATAATATAAAATATACATATACTACATATGTATTAAAAAATATTATCAATTCATGTATGTATACAATTTTATTGTGAAGTATACATGCAATATCATTATAAGACACACACGTGTGTGTGTATACATTCATGTATCATGTATGTAAGAAAGTTTTATGTATATGTTTATACATATGCACATATATGTATAATATAAATATACATGTTTGCCAATTTTGTCAAATTTTCAAAAAACTGTATTTAAAAACATGTTTACCAAACGCAAATCAGTAATTATAAACACAAAAAACTAAATTTTAAAACTGTATTTAAAAACAGTGTTTAAATCGAGTTTTCAGAACAGAGAACCAAACAAGCCTTAGAGTTAAAAACATGCCGTTAAAGGGTGAAAACTCAAACAAGCCCCCAAACGACACCATAGGAGGCACGAACACCTCGCACGGGACCAATACAACTTGTAGGAAGTGACCGCATATTCCCGGGTCACCCAATTTGAGAATACGATGATAATTTGTAAGGATCAACACTTAGACTTAAAAATAGGCCGTTAAAGGGTGAAAACCCAAACTAGCCACCAACTGACCCCGTAGGAGGCACGAACACCTCGCACGGGACCAATGTAACTTATAGGAACTGATCGCGTAGTCCCGGCCTCCCGATTTGAGAGTATGACGATTATTTGTAAAAAATCACACTTAGACTTAAAAAAAGGCCGTTAAAGGGTGAAAACTCGAACCAGCCCCCAAACGACCCCGTAGGAGGCACGAACACCTCGCACGGGACCAATGTAACTTATGGGAACTGACCGCATAGTTTTGGGTCTCCCGGTTTGAGAGTATGATGATAATTTGCAAAAATCACACTTAGACTTAAAAACATACCGTTAAAGGGTGAAAACCCGAACCAGCACCCAAACGACCCCGTAGGAGGCACGAATACCTCGCACGGGACCAATGTAACTTGTAGGAACTGACCGTGTAGTCCCGTGTCTCCCGGTTTGAGAGTATGATGATAATTTGCAAAAATCACACTGAGACTTAAAAACAGGTCGTTAATGGGTGAAAACCCAAACGACCTCGTATGAGGCACGAACACCTCACACGGGACCAATGTAACTTGTAGAAACTGACCGTGTAGTCCTGGGTCTCCCGGTTTGAGAATACGACGATAATTTGTAAAAATCAACACTTAGACTTAAAAACAGGCCGTCAAAGAGGGAAACCCAAACCAGCCCCAAACTGACCCCGTACGAGGCGCGAACACCTTGCACGGGACCAATGTAACTTGTAGGAACGGACCGTGTAGTCCCTGGTCTCCCGATTTGATAGTATGACGATCATTTGAAAAAAACACACTTAGACTTAAAAATAAGCCGTTAAAGTGTGAAAACCCAAATCAGCCCCCAAACGACCCCGTAGGAGGCACGAACACCTCGCACGGGACCAATGTAATTTGTAGGAATTGACCGCGTAGTTATGGGTCTCCCGGTTTGATAGTATGAAGATAATTTCCAAAAAACACACTTAGACTTAAAAACAGGTCGTTAAAGGGTGAAAACCCGAACCAGCCACCAAATGACCCTGTAGGAGGCATGAACACCTCGCACGGGACCAATAAGAATTGACTGTGTAGTCTCGGGTCTCCCGGTTTGAGAATATGATGATAATTTACAAAAAAACGCAATTAGAGTTAAAAATAGGCCGTTAAAGGGTGAAAACTCAAACCAGCCCCCAAACGACCCCGTAGGAGGCACGAACACCTCGCACGGGACCAATGTAACTTGTAGGAAGTGACCGCATAGTCCCGGGTCTCCCGATTTGAGAATACGATGATAATTTGTAAGGATCAACACTTAGACTTTAAAACGGGCCGTTAAAGGGAGAAAACCCAAACTAGCCCCCAAGAGACCCCGTAGGAGGCACGAACACCGCGCAAGCAACCAATGTAACTTATAGGAACTGATCGCGTAGTCCCGGGCCTCCCGGCTGGAGAGTATGACCAGTATTTGCAAAAAATCACACTTAGACTTAAAAATAGGCCGTTAAAGGGTGAAAATCCAAACCAGCCCCCAAACGACCCCTGAGGAGGTACGAACACCTCGCATGGGACCAATGCTACTTGCACGAACTGACCATGTAGTCTCGGGTCTCCCTGTTTGAGAGTATGATGATAATTTGTAAAAATTAACACTTAGACTTAAAAACAGGCCGTTAAAGGGTGAAAACCCAAACCAGCCCCCAAACGTTCCCATCGGAGGCACGAACACCTCGCACGGGCTCATTGTTACTTTTAGGAACTGATCGTGTAGTCCCGAGTCTACCGGTTTGAGAGTATGATGATAATTTGGAAAAAACACATTTAAACTTAAAAACAGGTCGTTAAAGGGTGAAAACCCAAACCATCCCCGAAACGACCCCGTAAGAGGCACGAACACCTCGCATGGGACCAATGTAACTTGTAGGAACTGACCGTGTAGTCCTGGGTCTCCTGGTTTGAGAGTATGATGATAATTTGAAAAGAACACACTTAGACTTAAAAAAAACCCTTAAAGGGTGAAAACCTTTACCAGCCACCAAACGACCCCGTAGGAGGAACGAACACCTCGTACGGGACCAATGTAACTTGTAGGAATTGGTCGCGTAGTCCCGGGTCTCCCGGTTTGAGAGTACGATGATAATTTGAAAAAAACATACTTAGACTTAAAAACAGATCGTTAAAGGGTGAAAACCCAAACCAGCCACCAAACCACGCCGTAGGAGGCACGAACACCTCGCACGGGACCAATGTTACTTGTAGGAACTGACCGCGTAGTCCCGGGTCTCTCGGTTTGAGAGTATGGCGTTAATTTGCAAAAATACACTTAGACTTATAAACTGGCCGTTAAAGGGTGAAAACCCAAACCAGCCCCTAAACGACCCCGTAGGAGGCACGAACACCTCGTACGGGACCAATGTAACTTATAGGAACTGACAGCGTAGTCCCGGGTATCCCAGTTTGAGAATATGACGATAATTTGCAAAAATCAGACTTAGACTTAAAATAGGCCATTAAAGGGTGAAAACCCAAACAATCCCCCAAACGACCCCGTAAGAGGCACGAACACTTCGTACGGGACCATTTAACTTGTAGGAACTGACCACATAGTCCCGGGTCTCTCGGTTTGATAGTATGACGATAATTTGAAAAAATAACACTTAGACTTAAAAACAGGCCGTTAAAAGGTGAAAACTCGAACGAGCCCCCAAACGACCCTGTAGGAGGGATGAACACCTCGCACGGGATCAATGTAACTTGTAGGAACTGACCGCGTAGTTCCAGGTCTCCCGGTTTGAGAGTACGATGATAATTTGCAAAAATCACATTTAGACTTAAAAACAGGACGTTAAAGGGTGAAAACCCAAACCAGCCACCAAACGATCCCGTAGGAGGCACGAGCAGCTCGCATGTGACCAATGTAACCTGTAGGAACTGATCGCGTAGTCCCGGGTCTCCCGGTTTGATAGTATGACAATAGTTTGTAAAAATAACACTTAAAAATAGGTCGTTTGTGGGTGAAAATCCAAAGCTGCTCCCAAACTGTCCCGTAAGAGGCACGAACACCTCGCACGGGACCAATGTAACTTGTACGAACTAACCGCGTAGTCGTATATGCAATTTTTTTGCTAGTATATTCAATTTTTGTGCTTGAATACGATTTTTTTAAAAATGACTTTGTTACTAATATTGTTTTTTTTTGTGTCTTATTTTTTTTTTTTGTAGGATGACATTCAATCGCTAGATTTTATTCACTTGGAACGCACGAAGAAGTCAATGCGTTACAACATGGGGATTATTTATTTAGTGTCGTTAATATTCAGGATTATATTTTTTGTGTTATGGCCGAGCATGCTTCAGTAGTTTTATGGTTTAATTTTGTTTATGTGCTGGCTGTAGAAGTTTTATTGTTGACTTTTATGGCCATGCGGGCTTTATATGGGCAGATTTTATGTTAGCAGGTTTTGGAATGCGAAAAAAATAGAGGAAACTCTGCCCAATTTTTTTTTATATGGGAACTATTAACTCTTGTAATTTTTTAAAGTTATTGTCGACTTTTATGGTCATGTGCGGCTTTATATTGGTATTAACTCTTCTTATAGTTTTAAGTTTATATGCACATTAGTTTATCAACAACCTGCGATATTCATAATTTGTGAATTTTCTTGATTTTTCTTTTGCAAATAATAAATATTTTTCGTACCGGATTTGGAATTTGCAGATTTTCCAGATTTGTTTTCTATTATTATTTTTTTTAATCAACCGAAAAATATGGCACGGTTTTAAACCATGCCAAAACCGTGCCAATGTATAAAAATGAGAACGCTTATAAAACAAGCGTGAGCGTGCTAGAAAATAGACAATTTGGCATAGTTTCGGCGTGTGCCAAAAGCGTGCCAGATTTAACATCTCGCATGGTTTAAAAGCGTGTCAAAAGCGTGCCAGATAAAAAAATTGGCACTGTTTAAAAGCGTGCCAAAAGCGTGCCAGTTTGGGAAATCTGGCACGGTTTTAAACCGCACCTGAAAATCTGGCACCCCTGATTCTGGCACGATTTTGAACCGTGCCAGATTGCGTCTGGCACTGTTTTAAACCGTGCCAGTTTCCTATTTTTGGTGTAGTGTCTCTATCACGTGGAACTTGATATGGGAACTCAGATTTCCCATTACGATCCCAACATTAACGTACCCAATGGATTTGGAGGATTGGTTATCGTACCCCGAAATTACCAAAGGCATGGGGACCAACCTTTCTTCCGGAATATTGGCTGCATGGAAGGAGTTGATCGGCATGATATTGATGGAAGCTCCCCCATCCATAAGAGTCCTTACGAAGCTAACTCCATTAACCCTGGCGGTCACGTACAAAGGCCTATTTTGAGGGAACCTTACAGCCCTGTCTGCATCGCTGAAGGTTACTTCTGACAGAAACCTTCTCACCAACCTGGCCATGGATCCCTTCCATCTCAGCGAAGGGACCACGTACTTTTTCACAATATCAAGTACCGCCTGGGTTATCTCCAACCTACTCTCCTTTGGAATCCCCACTTATTCGAAGAACCAAGTGAACTTTGGGGATTTTGAAATTGCCCAACATTCTAAGGTTAGGTCTACCCTTCCGCCTTCGGCATCATATACATCCTCCACGTCCTTAGTGCTTGTTCATCGTAAGCTATCACGACGTTGGCCATTCCCCTGGTGCAAATTTCCAAGGCTTCCTCGTACTCTTCTCCTTTTCCTTTCTTCGCTTCTTCATCATAGGCCATCACGAGATTGGCCCCATGCGCTGGTAGTGGGTTGTTGTTAACGTTTTATGGGGGGATCTACAATGTTCTCGCCTTCATGTACTTGTTAATGATTCTTCTTAGTGTGAAACAACTCTTTGTTGGATGCTGGATCTTCCGATGAATCTGATAATATTTAGGATCCACCTTTATTGCAGCATCGAGTTCTTCCATCGGAATGCCTTTTGGTTCATAGACCGTTCCCCTTTGGACCATCGCGTTATAATAACTCACAGCCTCTTCTATCGTGCAAGGTAATGGTGGTGTATCCTCCCTATCTCTTCCAAACTACCTCTTGTTGTCCCTCTTCGATGCTTTGCCCCTATCTTCCCCCTTGGCGTATCCTACTCGTGGGGGCTGAGACCTTCCCCCTGCGGGTTGCATCGGCTTCCTGAACATCATGGGAGCCACCACCGGGTTGGGTCGTACCACCCAAGAGATGTTTCTTACTACTTTCAAGAATGCTGCAAAAGTCCCCTCACGTGTCTCATTGATAAGATGGAAAATATATTCAGGAAGTAG
This sequence comes from Sambucus nigra, assembly GCA_949130495.1. Taxonomy (NCBI): domain Eukaryota; kingdom Viridiplantae; phylum Streptophyta; class Magnoliopsida; order Dipsacales; family Adoxaceae; genus Sambucus; species Sambucus nigra. The sequence continues at coordinate 32,229,159 of OX422224.1, read as the reverse complement.
TCCCTCAGCACAAATCTGCAACAACTTGGACTCTTTGGCTTCTTCCCTTACGTCGAGGGACCTTTCCCTGAACATTTGAATATAGGCCACCACCTCTTCTCCAGGTCTTTTCTTCACCCTCCCGAGTTGGGTCAAGGTGAACTCATCTTCTTCCAGAAAGAACTTTTGGACAAATAATACATGCATGTCCTCCCACGTAGAAATGCTATTGGGAGTCAAATGGGAGTACCAGGTGTATGCCTTGTCGGTTAGGGATTTGGAAAACTCCCTCAATCTAAGCTTCTTATCATTTCAATGTGTTCCCAAGTGTTCAACAAAACTCTTAATATGCTCCTTCGGGTTCCCACCTTTCCCCATGTATTTTTTAAAGATAGGGGGAATATAGTCCTTTGGGTAAGGCTCATCGTTGTATTTCTGAGGATAAGGTGTTCGAAAGTCATCATAAACCGAAGCCACCTCGCCTGCTGATTGCGAGGAAGCTTGCATGAACTTCAACATCTCTTTCTGCATCTCTTTTCTCATTTCCTCCATGGGTGATGCCACCGGGGTAACTAGCGACAGGGCTATAGGCTGAGTGCCCGTTGTAACTTAAACGAACGTTACCGGTGGTGCCGTCAAAACTCCTGAGGTTCCCACTGCTGGATTCATAATAGAGGGTACGTTTGCTAGGATCGTTCCAGCAATACCTGCACCTGGTGGGGCCGTTGGAGCTACCCCTGGAGTTACGAAAGTATTAGCCTCCAAACCTCCCAGCATAGTTGAAAGTTGCTGGGGTTTGCAAAAACTCATAAAACTTGCTCATGAGGAGCGTAATATGGGCAGGTCCTAACCCAGTGCTCGTGGAAGGTTGTGCCACCCCTGGAATGCCTGACGCCATCGGAACCGGAGGTATCTGTAATACCCCATATTTTTATGCTATACTAATTTAGGGATTTATTAAATTTAATGTGAGTTAATTGTTTAATAAAAATCCGGAAATTAATTATGTTATAATTATTAACGTGACGAGAGTTAGTAATTATGGGAAATTTGTTGAATATTACTAATGATCAAAGTAATATATAATATTGGTTATATTGAATGTCACGAGTGAATAAAATGACAATTTTGAAAATTTAAGTCGGGACGCGCACGTGTCGCGTCAGGACTAAATATTGATAATTAAAAGTGAATATTTTATAAGTTGTTCGTATGGTCGTTTTGAGTGCGCCAATGCGTCCGGAAGGGTCGAGATAGTCAGAAAAGTATACCCGGGAGTTTAGTTCGGGTCTCAGGGCGTTTTTAGGCCTAATTAGTACCCCGGGAGGGCGTTTTGGACATTTCACAATTATGGGTAATTAAACCCACGAAATTCTAAGGGTTATATCAGATGTATAAGGTTTCCTTCTAGGGTTAGAACAACCAAAGACAAGTTACGGCCATAGGAGAGGAAGGAGAGAGCTCTCAAGACAAATCCAAGGCCCAAAATCCATCCGTTTGCACCGCCACCACCACCAACGCGTAGATCGCGCGACGGGGAACGCAACCACACCAAAATCATCTGCAAATCAGAACACCAAAAATTCCAGGCAAGTGTTTATCTTGCTTATTTCGTTGGTGAATCTTTCATATTAGTTTAGTATTAATTAGAATGAGTTTTATGGAAGAAAACCAAAGATATGAGATAGGAATCGCAAGTAGTTATGGTTTAAATGATATTTCTAGAAACCCTTACCATGTAGAGGAATTACCCACGAAATTATGATGTTTATAAGAAGGAATTTCTAGAAAAATAATTGTTAGAACCATGTTTAAGAGATTTCTAGGGTTCTTGATAATTATATGAATTTTTGGGCTATTAATCCATGTTTAATGATAGAAATCCACATGCTTTACGTTGGAAATACCTAATATGATGATATAATGTTAGTAGTATGAATCTTTGGATATTTGGGAATGTAAAACTTGAATTTGGATGAAGTTAGGTGTTAGAACCCGTAACAGCAATTCTGCAGAAATCGAAATACCTTCTTGATCGATCGATCGAGCCCAGAGCTTCGATCGATCGAAGGTTCGCTCGATCGAGCCCCAGACCTCGATCGATCGAACCCTCCTGGAAGATTCCTATTTCCCTTTTTAAATTAGTTAAATTTGATTTATCGTGAAATAATTCTTGGACACCCTTAATAAAATGTTTTGGGAGTTATGGAAGACCAGTAGGACCTATGAATAATTTTGGGACTTTTAATATGAGACGAGAATTGTATTTTGGGGATAATTACTTAAGGGTCGATGAATTTATGTATTAAATGGGGAGATACATAAGAGGGTTACGTTGGAACATAAAAAGGACACCTACTTAATTTTATACTGGGGAGGATAGAGTCCATGTGAGTTACGTAATAAGTTGGAAGAATCCTTCGAATTAAGGTTAGAGACGAACCCTTATACGCTATACTAATAATGTGAAAATAAGGATAAATGTCGTAACTATGGGATTTGAGATATACCTAATATTGATATGATAATATTAATATAGTTATATGATTGTGTATGCATATACTATATATGTGTGAAAATCGTGCCCACGCTACTTGCTATCCCTGAGGTTACCGCGCTGGGACAGTCTTATCTCGATGGGACCTTTATGGGGGATATTTACTTGTACCCTAGAAGATAGATATCCTTGGTACAAGCTATCGATGTGATAGTTCAGACGGTCCTAAGAGACGCAGGCATGTGCCATCCTCTTAGAGACTTGGAATCTATGCTTCGCCTCAATATTGTATGTGTATGTGTTAATACAATTCGAGAGTGATTCCGAATTTGTTTTCCCCTTTATATGAGTGATACGGGGCTTTGGATAGTAGAGTATGCTCGCACCATAGTTGTTATTTGGGGTGCTGTTGTAATATATATATCATATGAGTAGTAAATATATATATATGAAATTCTGGAATCTGGAACTGCCTACTGTGATTTGATATGTAGGACATGATTGATGACTCAAATTGAAATACTTGTTTTGAGAAAGTATAATATGACACTGAAAAACTTTATAAATTAATAAAGTTAAATCGAGAATTTTGGATACTAGTTGAAATCTTCTTTTCAAACAATTTTATTGTTCAGTTTTAAATCCTGTGACTAACCTAAGATAAGTAAATCATTGGGGAAAGATAGGGTGTTATATGACGAGATAATCCTTTTGGAAGGTTAGTACGATAGGCGTGCACATTAGAAGAGAGGTGAGAATTTCTCAAGAGAGTGTCGCACTAATATGTTGTTGCATTGGCATGTATCAATTTAAATACTTGCTAAACGAATTTTTAAATCATATACACTATCGGTCTCTGACCCGTTTCTTTTCCTCTCTCTCTCTTGTATATATATGTATGTATTACAGGTGCCCAGCCACAGGGGCGTCTTGCTTAGGATCCCTTGGAAGAAGCGTGCTGCAGCTTAGGTAGGAGTTGCAGGCCACTTGCCTAGACGATTTCATTTACTTGATTCCACTTCTAGGACTCTCAGTTATTGGGGAATGTGTCGCCCTTTCCACTATTTATCTGTTTTATTGGGACATTTGTATTTCAGTTATTTCTAGTATTGTTACTTTGGGATTTATTCAGCATGTATGTCTTTACTTTAAGTTTTAAATGTTGGGATTTTGAATGTTGAATGTTTAAATTAATTGGATTATGTTCCAGGATAATTGTTGAATGACTCTTACTTATTGAAAACTTTGTTACTAATTAAATAAATAATTTTTCTTTAAAAACAAAATTTGGTTAGTAATGTTGAAAATGGTTTTGACACTTAGCTTAATTAATTAGGGTGTTAATTTGGAAATTTTATTTTCACGACAGTGATGCTAAGAATGAACCAACTGTTCACCTTGATTTTAATTTAATAAAGGAGTGATCGCCCGGTATTTAATTAGGCAGGGTGTCACGGGTGGTATCAGAGCATCAGGTTCTAGTGTCCTTTAGGATCTGTGCGGCTTATTGTGCTTTCAGCGTTGCTTTCTTTGATATAGAGCCCTAATACTAGGAATGTTGTGTTTATCTCTATACATTGGAAATTCGTGCTTCTGAGATTTGTTTATACGAATGATGAACTCATTCTGATGTAAATTTTATTTAAACATTCAGATGGCCCGTCAGAAAGAACAAGCTAATTCCATTAAGGAAGTTAATGAGCAAGGACAACTCACGCCTAAGGTGTCTTCGAAAAGGGTACCAATAGCCGAACTTGCGGGCATTGTGGCACAAGCAGTGACCACTGCAGTTTTACAGTACCACGAACGCAATATGCAACTAAAAGGAGGCAAAAGACCTAGAGAGGTTGATCAAATTCATATGACTAACGTTGAAAATTGTGCGAAGGAACCGAATCTGCGACAACAAAACAATCAAGATCGAGTCAGTTCCAGAAATAAGGAGATTTATGTACAGGGGCAAAAGTGTCAGGGCCAACGAAGTCAGGTTCAGAATGAAGCCACAAAGAGGTGTTTCAGTTGTGGAATGGACGATCACAAACGTAAATCTTGTCCGAATCAGACTGGGGATAAACTACAATCCGACCAGTGAAGAATTTTGAAACTCTGCTATAAATGTGTACAACCGGGTCACAAGTGGATGGATTGTCCTCACCCTGACATAGTTTTTCCGCAAATTTCCCCTCAAGGCCAACAAGACCAAGGAAAAAGGGAATCTAGTCAACAACGCGGTAAAGTGAAGCAGTTTCGAAAGAGGAATAAAGTCCCAAGTCAGCAAGGCCAACACCGACAGCAGCAGGGTTGGAAGGGGAGTAACTTCGGAGGCCGATGTTTTGGGTGTGGTAAGCACGGCCATAGGCACCAGGATTGTCCGGAGGGAGATAGGGCCCCACAATAGCAGGGTGCCCGTAATGAGGTGCAAAGGCCACTTTTTCCACCTGCCCTCCCAGCTCTAGCCCAGGTGCCAGCCCTACCAGCCGTTCCAGCAGCTCCAGTGCAGCAGGGGCAGTTACAGTATGGACGTGTCTATAACGTCCACCAGGCAGCAGCTCCACAGGCACCACCCGCGATTTGGGGTATGTTTCCTATCCATGGAACTTTGGGTCGAATTTCGTTTGTTACTGGGGCAACGAATTGTTTTATAGCTACATATTATGCGAAGACCTTAGGGTTATTAACCACAGTAGAGAGCACTGTAACGTATGTAGACTCACCACTGGGGAATGGTTCACTCTTCTTTATAAGCCGAGGAGTGGGGTAGAGGTTTGTAGTTTGGTATTACCTGCAGACATGTTAGTCTTAGATATGCATGAACATGATGTTATTATCGGTATGGATTGGCTCGGAGCTTATAGAGCCATGATTGATTGCTTTGGTGGGAGCATTATTTTTGCCATTCCGGGGTAAGAGATGTTTGTAGTGGTGATGCCTCGCCCAGAGGGAGGTTCGACCGCTCATTTGTATTATATAGATGAGGATGCCTCTAAGGAGGTTGTGATCCCTTTAGACTCGATCCCAGTCATTCGTGAGTATTCCTATGTATTCCAGGAGATACCAGGCCTACCCCCCAGTCGAGAGATAGACTGTCATAGATTTATTGCCAGATACTAGACCGATAGCACGCGCTCCATACCGTATGGCTCCGGCAGAGATGCGAGAGTTACGAGATCAGATAGAGCAGCTGTTAGGTCAGGGCTTCATTCGCAGGAGTACCTCACCTTGGGGCGCTCCAGTCTTGTTTTTGAAGAAGAGAGATGGTTCACTGAGGTTATGTGTGGACTACCGGGAGTTGAACAAGGTCACGATACGGAATAAGTATCCGTTGCCTCGAATCGATGATCTGTTCGACCAGCTGAGGGGAGCAAGATTCTTTTCGAAGATATATCTGAGGTCGGGGTACCATCAGCTACGTATTACAGAGCAGGATGTTTCAAAGACTGCCTTCTTGACGAGATATGGGTCTTACGAGTTCAGAGTGATGTCATTTGGTCTCACAAATGCTCCAGCCGTATTCATGGACTTAATGAACTGAGTATTCAGAGAGTTCTTGGATCAGTTTGTCATCGTCTTTATAGATGACATTTTGATATATTCACACTCCGAGGAGGAGCATGCCGAGCACTTAAGGCAGGTTCTTCAGACTCTACGAGAGCATCAATCGTATTCTAAGTACGAGAAGTGTGGATTCTGGTTGCGAGAAGTACAGTTCTTGGGGCATGTTATTTCTAAGCAGGGGATAGCAGTTGACCCGAGTAAAGTGTCAGCGGTGAGGTAGTGGGGACAGCCCACGACACCGACGGAAGTGCATAGTTTCTTGGGGTTAGCCGGATACTACCTGAGATTTATTCGGGGATTCTCCAAAATAGCGGGTCCATTGACGAACCTGACTCGCAAAGGGGTACCATATGTTTGGGATGATGCTTGTCAATTGGCTTTCGACGAACTGAAAGACAAGCTTACTTCAGCACCAGTCCTTGCTTTACCAAAGCCGGGTGCGGAGTACCTGGTTTACACCGATGCCTCTTTACGGGGACTTGGGGGAGTACTTCAGCAGGAAGAGAAGGCTATAGCTTTTGCCTCCCGCAAGCTTAAGCCGCATGAGAAGAATTACCCCACCCATGACCTGGAGTTAGCAGCGGTCGTCTTTGCATTGAGGATATGGAGACACTATTTATTGGGGGAGAAGTCCCGTTTGTTCACAGACCACAAATCACTGCAGTACCTGTTCACTCAGCGAGAGATGAATATGCGTCAACGCAAATGGTTAGAGTTTGTGAAGGACTATCAGTTCGACATACAGTATCATCCGGGGAAAGCCAACGTAGTTGCTGATGCGTTGAGCCGTAGATCGGTAAATGAGGTAGCGGACGTCTGGAAAGCGAAGTGGAAGGAGTTAGGTCACCAGGACGCAGTAGCCCGTTCCTTGATATCTGTTATGACAGTCACACCCGAGATTGTTACAAGGGTAATACAGGCCCAAACCACAGACTCGTTTTTCCAGGAGCAGATTGTACGACTTTTAACCGAGGGTGCTGAGTCCTATTATGTTAGTTCTGATGGGGGTTTGAGGTTTAATGGGAGGTTAGTGGTTCCAGAAGGGGAAAAATTGCGTCATGCAGTGATGACCCAATCTCACGGGTCCCGATTTGCAATGCATCCTGGAGGAGATAAGATGTACCAGGATATGAGAAGACAATATTGGTGGAGTGGGATGAAGAAGGACATTGCTAAGTTTGTGTCCAAGTGTTCTACCTGCCAGCTGGTGAAGGTGGATCATCAGAAACCATCAGGATTGCTTCAGCCATTGGAAGTACCCGCGTTGTAATACCCCGCCCTAGAAAATAGGTATTTAACGTTATTTGAAGTGTTTTCTCCAAAAAAAATTGAAGGAATAAATAATCGAAGTGTAATACGTAAGGTGGCATATTACGTAAATGGTTTAAACAAAAACAAATCCAACAATGCATGTATCGCATTAATGCATATTTATTCTCTAATAGTATTGGCTAGTATGTCCATTAAGTTTGAGGAAAAAATATCAAGGAACGGATGCGACACGGACAAGGTTAATACGACGCCACATTTAAATGGTACGAAAAGCAAAATATCGCAATATGTGTTAAACGAGATAGTTTTATGTTTCATGGTTCACACGAGTTTTATTTTGAGTTTATATAATTATTTTAAGCACTTTGGTTAAGTTTGGTACGATTCGGACAAGCAACGAATGTTACGCAAGCATGTCTACTAATTGTCTTATGACGCGCGACACAGCGAAAGTCCAGTCTTATGCAAATTGTTTAGGACGTCTCGTGAGGTCAAAAAAATATTGTGAATATGTTTTTTGACTCACAAAAATATAAGGAATATTATTATGAAGAGAAAAATCGAAAAAAAAATACTTTTGTACGGAGGTCCCGATTCTTGCACGCCTTGTATAGGACAATCCGGGAGACCAAACGACTATTGTAAATATGATTTTTTTAGCCAAAAAAATACAAGGAATATGATTCTTCAGTTAAAAATTTCAAAAAAAAAAGAATTTTTTTTTGGGCTGGTACCAAAAGTGACGCAAATCAACTTTTGTGGGTGTTTTTGGGCATTTTTCAAATGAATCTTGGGGATCACATGTTTGGTGTATGTGTAGTCACTTTCAAGACATATTATATAGATCTTGGGAAACCAAATTACACCCATTGGGGCATTCAAAACCTTGGATTTGTTGGTCAAGGGTGGAAAGCTTCCATTGTAAGATAAATGGGAGGTAAATACTTGGAGCCAAAACTCTCAAATATTTTCAGATTATATCTCCATCTTCTAGCTCTTACAAGAGTTGTTCTTCCTTCCAAATTCTTGGTCCTCCTTTGCCACCACTTTTCCACCATCAAAACACCACATTGGAGGTCCCCAAACTCCATTAAAACACCTCTCAAAGTTGGGACAGCTCATGGGAGATTTTGAGATAAGTTTTTGGAGCTCAAAGGAAGTCTTGTTAGGTGATTTTAAAAGGATTTTATCATAGTAGAAGAAAGAGTAGTTCATAGAGATTGAAGATTAATTGGGATCTTGAAGAGGGGACTATTGTGACTCCCTTTAGGGCCACCTTTGGAGGTGGGGGAGTCACCCACCTTCTCTACCATTATTTAAGGACATTTTGAGGTGGGATTCTTTAACCTTGGTGTAGGTTTATTATTTATCATAATGTCATATTGCTATTTACATATATTAGTTTTAATATATGAAGGATTTGTGTTGATTTGCATCCATGGAGTTCATAGTGTGGGTTTCTATGATTTCTTGGACAAGTGGGTTTTCAAAGAAGTGATTTAAATGGGTTTTGAATTTGACAAAATTTCATAATAGTATTTTCCACCATTTGGGTGTAAATTGTGTGAGAAAATGGTTAAAACCAATTCATGGGTTTATTAGTTACACTATTGGTATTTTGTGTAAGGATGAGTATTTTTATGAAATAATAATGAGGTTTGAATGTACTAATAGACTTATTAGTGTCATGAGTACTATTTTCTATGAAACTGGGTACTTACAACAAGAGGTTTGATGGGTTTTTAAAATAGATAAATTTCAGCCCCAAATCACAACATTTTATGGAGTAAAATGTTTAAATTTCAAGTTTTAAGGTGAATAAATGATTTCTTTGATAAAGAAATATTTGAAGCTTGTGTACCCTTTTCGTTAGATTGGTATAGTGAGTTTATGTTGATAAATCATTATAAAGTGCACAAATAAACTTTCATTTATAAAGTGTACTATTTAGTTTGTTTAAACTAAGTTTTGGGGTTAAAAGCGTAAATATGCAAAAGTGTAGTCTTTGTGAGAACTTTGGGTAAAAATATAAATAATGAGAATATAGGAGACTAAGTATGGAAGAAATGATTAAGTATGGGTTTTTATGCAATTAATCATGATGAAAGTGTGTGACACCAAGTTTGAAATTATAAAGTGTCAAATGTGTAAATGTTGGTTAAAATGGAGTTTTAGTGTTAAACTCACAAAATCAAGTGCGGGGACTTTAATATGTGAAAGGCATGATTTTATATATTTTAGAGGCTAAAATGCAAAATGTGTAAAATTTGATAAAGTGAGAAGTTAAACAAGTGTTTTAATGACGAAAATGCCTACGTGTCGAGAACGGAACTCAAAAGGGTGTTTTAGTGAATAACACTTGAAAAAGAATAAGATTGCGAGTTTTGATGAAAAGAAGGGTAAATCGATAACTTACTTAAAGCGGGGCATTTTTATGAAATAAAAATGTAAGTGCATGTTTTTATCCAAGCACGATGAAATTGATTTAAGTCCTAAAATGTGAATCCTTTTTTTGTGTAATATTAACACGTGTGTGAACAAAGGACTTAAAGAGAAGTAATGATTTTCCAAGTATAATGGGAAAATGGACGGTTAAGTCCAAGTCTTTGGCTTCGGCCCAAAGGAATGAAAATTGAAGCACAACTGTGAAAATGTTGAAAACATTGACAAGATAATGATAGTCGGATGATGCCGAGATAAAATAATTAAGGAGGGCATGGCGTCCCTAGTGGTGAAAGACCCCAAACCAACTGCAGTAGTATATGGCAGTGGAGACCGGTGGTGTGAGGCCACGAAGTCCGTGAGTGTTTGTTGGCAGATCCCAAAGAGAAATAATGCTAAGTAATGAATCGAATATTCATGAAAGAGGCATAAATGAATGGCACTAATTCATTGATTTACTAATGCAAGAATAACGCATTAAATGCTTAAAATTCATGTGTCAACATGGAATGGTTTAATAAGGTGACTTAATGAAATTAAGCTATCTAAGAACAATTGAATTAAAGTAAACATAAGCGTGTGTTACATGAGGTTTACAATGGAAAGGAGTATTTTTCTAAACACGGCATGTGTGTGTGTTGAATGGAAGTCCTGAAATGGTTAAGTAACTTTGGCGTGAGTTAATGAATATTAGGGAGTAAATCTCCTTGAAAGTAAGAAGAATGTTTTCCAAACAAATGCCGTTTATTTAAACTGTTTGAGTTAATGGAAAACACGTATAAGTCCTAAGCATGATAATGCAAATGACTGTTTTGTAATGTTAGGGAAGTTAAATGGTATTAAAAGATGTTTTTGAAATAAACAGTTAAATACATTGGCATGTGTATTTTTCAAAGGTATATATGTAGAAATATATATATTTTCACATGCTTGTAGTGTAGCGTGTGAGTACTTCTTTCTGCCGCTCGTTTCTATACTGCATTTGTATATGATCCCACTGAGCATTCGGCTCACATCCCTTCTTTTGTTGCGGCAGGTTTTATGATATTCCGTACTTTGAGAGCGCTATACAGGTAAGTAACTATCTGCATTTACGATTAGTAGCTCTGTTTACTTGGCCCTGGGAGCACTTCCCTTGGGTCATATTACTTAGTGATTGTAATTCGGACTTGCATGCTAATAAGTGTAACGTTAAATACTAATAAGAATGGATTAGAAACATTAATTAGGATGTTTCATTGCACTTCACTATTAACGTATGATTCGGATTTGGTTAATCCTTAATTGACCTTTAAATCCGGGTCAGGGCGTTACACGCGTGGAAGTGGGAGAGTATTTCCATGGATTTTATTACAGGGTTACCTGCATCACAACGGGGCCACGACTCCATCTGGGTGATTGTAGACCGTTTGACCAAGGTGGCTCATTTTCTACCAGTGCGGACAGATTATACCACGGCTCAGTATGCTCAGTTGTTCATTGTTGAGATTGTCATATTACATGGGGTGCCCTTGAATATTGTGTCAGATAGAGATAAGATTTTCGTGTCACGTTTTTGGGAAAACTTTCAGGAGGTTATGGGTACTGAGTTCAGGTTGAGTTCATCTTATCACCCACAGACAGATGGACAGACAAAGCGTACTAATCAGATGTTAGAGGATATGCTACGCATGTGTGTTCTTGATTTTGTAGGAGGTTGGGAGCCACACCTTTCACTGGTAGAGTTTGCTTATAATAACTCTTATCAGTTCACGATTGTCATGGCTCCATTTGAGGCTTTGTATGGCAGGCCTTGTCGCTCCCCAACTTGTTGGCTCGAGGTGGGGGATAACAAGTTGTTAGGACCAGAGGTGATTCAGGAAACCTCCGCGAGGATTGAGATGATTAAGAGTCGCATTCGAGTAGCTCAGGATAGGCAGAAGAGCTACGCCGATGCGAAACGGTTCTTCCGGGAGTTTAATGTGGGGGACCAAGTGTTACTGCGTGTATCTCCTATGAAAGGAGTGATGAGGTTCGGGAAGAAAGGAAAATTGGCTCCGAGGTACGTGGGACCATTTCCCATTATCGAGAGGATTGAGCCGGTAGCATACAGATTGGGACTACCAGAGCATTTACATCGCATTCATGATGTATTCCACATCTCGTCGTTGAGACGGTATCTTCAGGATGATATGGCCCATACTCACATCGCGATAGATGAGATAGACTTACAGCCTGACAGCTCTAACGAGGAAAGACCGGTGGCTATCCTAGACTATAGTGAGAGGAGATTGAGGTCGAAGATAGTTCCACTTGTATGGGTTCAGTGGGAGCATCATAATATGGAGGAATCCACTTGGGAGCGCGAGGCCGATATGCGCGAGAGATATTCAGAGTTGTTCATACCAGGTATGCCTTATTTTCCGAATTTCGGGACAAAATTCCGTTATTACGGGGGAAGTATGTTATACCCCGTATTTTTATGCTATATTAATTTGGGCATTTATTAAATTTAATGTGAGTTAATTGTTTAATAAAATCCGGAAATTAATTATGTTATCATTATTAATGTGACGAGAGTTAGTAATTATGGGAAATTTGTTGAATATTACTAATGAGCAAAGTAATATATAATATTTGGTTATATTTAATGTCACGAGTGAATAAAATGACAATTTTAGAAATTTGACTCGGGATGCGCCCGTATCGCGTCGGGACTAAATATTGATAATTAAAAGTGAATATTTTATAAGTTGTTCGTATGGTCGTTTTGAGTGCGCCAACGCGTTCGGAAGGGTCGATATAGTCAGAAAAGTTTACCCGGGGGTTTAGTTCGGGTCTTGGGGCATTTTTAGGCCTAATTATTACCCCGGGAGGGCGTTTTGGACATTTCACAATTATGGGTAATTAAACCCACGAAATTCTAAGGATTATATCAGATGTCTAAGGTTTCCTTCTAGGGTTAGAACAACCAAAGACAAGTGATAGCCATAGGAGAGGAAGGAGAGAGCTCTCAAGGCAAATCCAAGGCCCAAAATCCATCCGTTTGCACCGCCACCACCACCAACGCGTAGATCGCGAGACGGGGAACGCACCCACACCAAAATCATCTACAAATCAGAACACCAAAAATCCCAGGCAAGTGTTTAGCTTGCTTATTTAGTTGGTGCATCTTTCATATTAGTTTAGGAGTAATTAGAATGAGTTTTATGGAAGAAACCCAAAGATATGAGATAGGAATCGCATGTAGTTATGGTTCAAATGATATTTCCGGAAACCCTTACCATGAAGAGGAATTACCCACGAAATTATGATGTTTATAAGAAGGAATTTCTGGAAAAATAATTGTTAGAACCATGTTTAAGAGATTTCTAGGGTTCTTGATAATTATATGAATTTTAGGGCTATTAATCCATGCTTAATAATAAAAATCCACATGCTTTACGTTGGAAATACCTAGTATGATGATATAATGTTAGTAGTATGAATCTTTGGACGTTTGGGAATGTAAAACTTGAATTTGGATGAAGATAGGTGTTAGAACCCGTAACTGTAATTCTGCAGAAATCGAAATACCTGCTTGATCGATCGATCGAGCCCAGAGCTTCGATCGATCGAAGGTTCGCTCGATCGAGCCCCAGATCTCAATCGATCGACCCCTCCTGGCAGACTCCTATTTCCCTTATTAAATTAGTTCAATTCGATTTATCATGAAATAATTCTTGGACACCCTTAATAAAATGTTTTCGGAGTTATGGAAGACCAGTAGGACCTATGAATAATTTTGGGACTTTTAATATGAGACGAGAATTGTATTTTGGGGATAATTACTTAAGGGTCGATGAATTTATGTATTAAAGGGGGAGAAACATAAGAGGGTACGTTGGAACATAAAAAGGACACCTACTGAATTTTATACTGGGGAGGATAGAGTCCATGTGAGTTACGTAATAAGTTGGAAGAATCCTTCGAATTAAGGTTAGAGACGAACCCTTATACGCGATACTAATAATGTGAAAATAAGGATAAATGTCGTAACTATGGGATTTGAGATATACCTAATATTGATATGATAATATTAGTATAGTTATATGATTGTGTATGCATATACTATCTATGTGTGAAAATCATGCCCACGCTACTTGCTATCCCTGAGGTTACCGCGTTGGGACAGTCTTATCTCGATGGGACCTTTATGGGGGATATTGACTTGTACCCTAGAAGATAGATATCCTTGGTACAGGCTATCGATGTGATAGTTCAGACGGTCCTAAGAGACGCAGGCATGTGCCATCCTCTTAGAGACTTGGAATCTATGCTTCGCCTCAATATTGTATGTGTATGTGTTAATACAATTCGAGAGTGATTCCGAATTTGTATTCCCATTTATATGAGTGATACGGGGCTTTGGATAGTAGAGTATGCTCGCACCATAGTTGTTATTTGGGCTGCTGTTGTAATATATATATTATACGAGTAGTAAATATATATATATATGAAATTCTGGAATCTGGAACTGCCTACTGTGATTTGATATGTGGGACATGATTGATGACTCAAATTGAAATACTTGTTTTGAGAAAGTATAATATGACACTGGAAAACTTTATAAATTAATAAAGTTAAATCGAGAATTTTGGATACTAGTTGAAATCTTCTTTTCAAACAATTGTATTGTTCAGTTTTAAATCCTGCGAATAACCTAAGATAAGTAAATCATTGGGGAAAGATAGGGTGTTATATAATGAGATAATCCGTTGGGAAGGTTAGTACGATAGGCGTGCACATTAGAAGAGAGGTGAGAATTTCTCAAGAGAGTGTCGCACTAATATGTTGTTGCATTGCCCTGTATCAATTTAAATACTTGCTAAATGAATTTTTAAATCATATACACTATCTGTCTCTGACCCGTTTCTTTTCCTCTCTCTCTCTTGTATATATATGTATGTATTACAGGTGCCCAGCCACAGGGGCGTCTTGCTTAGGATCCCTTGGAAGAAGCGTGCTGCAGCTTAGGTGGGAGTTGCAGGCCACTTGCCTAGACGATTTCATTTACTTGATTCCACTTCTAGGACTCTCAGTTATTGGGGCATGTGTCGCCCTTTCCACTATTTATCTGTTTTATTGGGACATTTGTATTTCAGTTATTTCTAGTACTGTTACTTTGTGATTTATTCAGCATGTATGTTTTTACTTTAAGTTTTAAATGTTGGGATTTTCAATGTTGAATGTTTAAATTAATTGGATTATGTTCCAGGATAATTGTTGAATGATTCTTACTTATTGAAAACGTTGTTACTAATTAAATAAATAATTTTTCTTTAAAAACAAAATTTGGTTAGTAATGTTGAAAATGGT
The DNA here is from genome assembly GCA_949130495.1 of Sambucus nigra. Classification (NCBI taxonomy): domain Eukaryota; kingdom Viridiplantae; phylum Streptophyta; class Magnoliopsida; order Dipsacales; family Adoxaceae; genus Sambucus; species Sambucus nigra. Next base: position 32,214,077 of record OX422224.1, on the reverse strand, counting down.
TTTGACACTTAGCTTAATTAATTAGCATGTTAATTTGGAAAATTTATTTTCACGACAGTGATGCTAAGAATGGACCAAATGTTCACCTTGATTTTAATTTAATAAAGGAGTGATCGCCCGGTATTTAATTAGGCGGGGTGTCACGGGTGGTATCAGAGCATGGGGTTCTAGTGTCCTTTAGGATCTGTGCAGCTTATTGTGCTTTCAGCGTTGCTTTCTTTGATATAGAGCCCTAATACTAGGAATGTTGTGTTTATCTCTATACATTGGAAATTCATGCTTTAGATTATAGATGGAGGCGTAAACCCTTTTTGAGTATGGTAATGATAAGTTAATTAGCCCAAGACCTTGGATTAATGATAGGACATAAAAACACAAACCCAATGAAGATGAACTCGGTTTAAACTCACAAATCTCTCGTGTATAACTTAGGAGATAGTAATGAACTTTAGAAGTAACTTAGGTAGAGGGAGAGAGAAGTAATCACCCTAGATACACCTTGGTAGGCAGGTAGAAACACACCATACGCCCTGAAGAATCTCGGTCAAGTATTAAAAGCTTCGCAAAAAATAACAATGGTGAGTGGATAAACCCTCTGGTTTTGCAAGAACTTTCTCTCTGATGTGTATCTCTAGCAATAACTCCAGAGTTATCCAAAAAAATCATGTATCTCCTCAGGGGTGGTTGGGGTCCTTAAATATCCCCCCACACCATCCCCGAGGCAACTCAGACATCCCTCATACTTTATGTCAGAACATTAAATGCCTGATGCACTAGTTGGCTCCACATCATAAACATTAAATGCCAAGACATGCCTTTTGCCTTATCACTGTGTGTAGGGGGGGCTGTTGTCGCAGAGGTGGCTCACCAACTGCCTGACAGCCACAAATACCACGGTGGTTTACTCAAGTGCATGTCTGACATTGTTTAGCTGGATAGTGACATCACCTACAGTATATGTGACATTAAGTAGAGGGTTGTTTGGTTCACAGCCTAACGCCCGATGGAACTCCAAGATGCTCCGCTCGAGGTTCCACAGTCAAGGTCCTTCGATGTTTTACCAGGTGTATCTAAGATAGTCAGGACAAGCCCCAATGGTGCCTCACTTCTCAATCCTCCAAACCAAGTCCCTCTAAAGTTCCCACAGTGAGGTCATTCGATAAAGCATGAAAGCTCTCCCAGACCCTGCCAAGCCTGGTCTCTTCCAAGTACCGTTTGACCTCACACAAACTCATTTATTATTATCGTTACGTCATTACAACCGTTATAGCTTACAGTCAACATAAGTAGAAATACAATATGACTAATACATTAAGCTAAAATATGAGCTGCCGCACCAAGCTGCCTCGCTGAGTTGCCACACTTGAGATTCCACGCTTGAGCTGCCTCGGTTGCTTAATCTCGAACATTATTACCAATTAGGGAATTGTCCCTAATCTCAAGATTACCTTCAATCCACCTCTACATTTGTAATTTTTGGATTTTGAATGTTGTTGGATTTGATCTTTGGTTAATTTGTGATGGATGGTGTATTTAATATTTGAATAATGAACTTCTATCTTGGTGTTAGTTTGATTTTGAATGATGGACTTTTTATCTAAGAATAAATGTTGGACTTTTATCTTGGAAACATTTGCAAATTAAATTTATGAAATAAGAGATGAAAATAAAAATCAAATTCGGAAATATCATTATTTGGATTTGAAACTATCATTTTGAAATAAGAGATGAAATAAAAAATGTTGCAAATTAAGTGGTTAAAAATGTAATTTTAACTTAAATTTACATTTTTTTAATGAAAATCATAATTAAAAAAATAAATAAATAATCGGATTGGATCGGATTACCGGATTCTTAACAAATCAGATTCGAAACTCTAACAGATAATTCGTCGAATAATCGGATCAGACCTGAATCCGTTTAAAATAAACGGATTCGAAATTGGATTTGCCTGATCCGATCCGAATTCGATCCATTTACAGTGCTAGTATGATGGACATTAGTTGTAGTAATGTGGGTATAATAGTCTAATACACGATGCTTATGGTTTTCATCATTTTTAAGTGTAGTAGTGATAGAGATATATATGAAGACATTAACAAGGTTATGAACAGTATTGAAGTTATCAATAACTTTATCTAATAAATAAACTAGTTTTTATCTCCGCGCGATGTTCGAGCGTTTTAAAAATATTGTTATACAATGCAAATGAATCAAAATTAAATAGTGAAGTTAAGGAGTTAGGATAGTATATAAGAAACACATAATTATTGAATATTAAACATGAAATGGTAATTTACTGAATCTATAACAAAAATTAAAAGCTCTTGAAAAAATATCTCGTATGATGTACAAACATTTTCAAATTTTATTTATGATTTATTTAGAAAATTTTATCATTAAACAAATTGACTAATTCAAAAATATTTATCCTCATACAAAGTATGAAATTGTTACTCACCTAAGTCTAAAAGAATATTACAATAGTATATATATTAAAATATTTAGATTATTTGTTTCCATTATAAAATCATGCGATGTCCCCAAATTAATATACATATTAAGAGAGGTTGAAATTTATCAGGTGCATGGCACAATGTGAACGAGTTATGTAAACATAACACCAATTGATACATATATATTATAATTGAATTAAATTTGAAAATATAACATCATTAGGTTGGCTAAGATTGCATTGAAACCAAATGCAGTTATAACATCACTGTAATTGCAAAAAAGATTAAAGCCAATGATACGAATTCATGTTATTCAAAGAGTGGTAAAAGGAAACTTATCTAAATATGCATATAGCTGAAAATTCTATGCACACAGGGTTGTACGATCTTTCCACACATGTAAATGAAATAGATTTATTAAATATATAATTCATTTTTTTTTAACAACGTAAAAATTGTTATATATGAAGCATATGAACCGGTAAAACTAAGTAGTTTTATAAAATACCATGGATATAAAGTAAGAAACATGAAAAATTACCATTATAATGTATTTATAATTGTGAGCATAGAAAAATTCACAATGAAAACTTCCTTATTTTTTATGCGAATTACTTTTGGTTTGGATTCTCATTCTTTTATGTAAGCATGTATATCTGAAAAGTTGGGTATTTTTGTTGAAAATTTGTTTACGCCTTCAGTTAACCTGTGGCACGAACTCGGGCGATCAAAGCTTCCATTACACCTATCCCTTAAGCGGATCTTCCATCTCTGCCCCATTGGGGACAAGAATAGTGTGCTTTTACTTTTAGAATTTAGCCATCATATTCCTTATTGTACCACATGTGAAATCAACGGGAAAAAGGTGTCCGTAGGATCAGGTTCCCTTAATGTCATTAAAGTACCCTTTCAATTTCTAAGTGTTAGTGTCTTGAAGTAGTCTTCAACCTTCAAATCATAATGTGTCGCTTGTTGTAGGGATGAAATTGCAGAAGACTTCATTTGGATTGATAGTGCAATTGTAGCCCATGTAAGTAATGCTCTATCGTTTCCTTGGTGTTTTCATTCAATTTGACTTGAGTGCATAGAAATTGTAATTGTATAGGATGATGAAAATTTCTTTCAAATTTTATTTTCATAGTTTCAGGAAGCTAAATTTAATCTAGAGACTGATTTATGCATCATGCACCTCTGGGTTGTGGTAAAACATTAATTGCAAAGGCTGATGTGAATGAAGAAGGAGCGAATTTCATACACATTAAGGTTTTTCACTCTGTTTTCTTTTTTCAATAGTTTGTTTTAGTGATTCTTTAAATTGCTATAGTGTAATTAATAATTTTTTTCTAGGTACATGCTTCCACCCCCTTTGGCAACTAAAGACTAGATATATATGGAATCACTCTTTTGAGTCCATCCAATCTTTGGTGCAAAGTAATATATGTGGTGTCCCATAATATAGATGCAAGAATGTGTGATTGGCCCACTTATCAACTTAAGGAGATGAATTATAATACCTTATGTATTTTAATGATGCTTCAGCACATGATTTAGAGGACTAGCTCATGTCCTTTTGTGATTCCATGTTTGATAGATGTATTCATGTTTTAGATTTCTTGCTTGATAGATGTATTCATGTTGCACACAACAGTAAACACACAAGCATGTCAATGTCAGAAGATTAAATTCAATATGAACAAGGAGATAAGTAGAAGAACAAGTACCCTAATGCTATAAATGCACGATAATATCAGACAAAAAGACGATGATGACGATTATAATTCAACTGGAGTTGTGAATATTGGTCCTAGTGTTAAAGCAACAAATCTCTCACTGATAGATCCTTCTATTGAAGCATTATTACGTGATTTGGGTAAACTTAGAACTAAAAGGGCATCTATAGGTATAGTTTTGCGTTTGGTTGTTTTTAGAGATTGATTGAATTTGCAGGAATGCTTGAACATATTATTGTTGAAACTAGTGGTGTGAAGATGCCTAGTGTTGAATTTGTAATGTTTGAGTTGAATAAACAGTAAATATTACCTCTTAATGCTGCAGTAATAAAAGGTAAATACAAACACCCCCTTTAAGAATGTTTATATGCATAAAGGTAAATACAACATATAAGAATGCTTATATGAATCAAATTTATATGGACATTGATTGTATTCCCCCAGTTGCTCATCCAGTTGCACAAGAACTGTCCGAAGGTACTACCGATGCAATTTTGTAGGGGAATCCATTAATCACAGGCTTGGAGGCTCTTAAGTTAGAGGAGAGAGAGAGGATAGTGAATCAAAAAATGATGCAATCCATAAGAGAGTCATGATAAACAATTTCAAAGAGAGATACTTCTGGAAATTTTTTTGTAATTAAAGGAGGATCCTATCTGGTCGGGCTTACTTTCAATTTTTGTAGATTATGTGTTGCCATTTAGTTTTATAAGCATTTTATTATGTTTCAGCTGTTAGAGGGTGATTTTTCAATTATATTTGGGTTGTAGAAATTGACTACCAATTGCAGGATATGTTTACTGTTCCGCTTATTTATGTTGTTGGGTATTTGTTAATTTGTTGTGTGACTTGGGACTAATATATACAAACAATGATACAGGGTTTTAATTCGAACTTAGACTTGTTTAGTCACATATATGTTCTTGGCTCCTAAGGATACCTTATGAGCTTAGTTTTTGAAATGGAATGAATTTTGTATATGATGCCTATGATTCTATGCTTACCTTTATTCTCCTACATTGTTGGAAAATTGTGGATTGTGCGATACGAATATGAAATTATTTAAATTTTATACGGTAAAAAATATGACATTTACGTGTGATATATACTGATATGCCCGAACACATGAAAATTTCTTATTGCGTTACATCAAATTGCAATATATTGTAGGATATAACATAATATCACACAATATTTTCCAGTTTGTTTTTGCCATAGAATGATTTCACTCAGGTTAAATATTTTCGTTCTAATTATTATTTATTTTCTCCTCTTTCCATGGCCTTAGGGTGAGCAAGGTTTCCATCTATTTGGATTTATAATGTGTATTGGTGCTATGGCTACAAGAGCACTCAAGTCAGTGATTCAGGGGGTTTTTCTTTCTTCCTAAGGGTAATGAATGTTTGATTATTTTGTATTTACTATGCACTGCTCATTTTAGTGAAGTTAGGGCTTACGTCTCTTGTTTTGAATTTTTTTTTTAGCACTGATAAATTAAAACATTTGTTAATGTATTGAAGGTAATCCACTATTCAATTTCTTCCCAAGGGAAATCCCAATTTATGAGATTGAAAACATTCTCATCCTGGGCTTTGTAAGATCTACAACTTCGGCTATCGAAGCGCCTTGAGTTTTCTGTATATCCGTTATATACATCTTCATCTTTAGCAGCTCAGTTCTTAAGGCCTCATTCTCTTTAGCTAATTAAACATCCGTTATATACATCTTCAACATCACCAGTTCTTTTAGACAAACCACACGGCTAGTTATCATATTTTTACCTGTTTTCCTGATGCCTATTACAGATAATATTTACAACTTTAGCTCATATACAGTGATTTATGTTCTCACCCGAATTGTTGTCACAATCAATTACCCATTTTATAATTTATTAGATTCGTACTTGTTCTCAATTTTCCACTTGCTAAGTAAGGAACCATTTCCCTTTCCTACATAGTGCACATAGTCTACTCAACTGCTCCCCTCCCATTTTATCTCGTCTCTCCTTTTAGAGGAACCTTACCCATAAGGCTCATGTAGGAAATTGAGTAATTTGACATTCTTGTTAAGTTGCTAGGATAATTCCCTGCCACTGATTCAATGAGGATGGTGGACCCCCCATTTTCAGTCATAAGCAGACGTGGCTTATTAGATGTCCTGATTTACAAACTCCCCGTTATTTTGCTATGGGCATCTCATAGCTTTGTAAATCACATAGGACAACTGCAACATAACTTTCCTGCAGTGTCATGTGAAGCATCAGCCTTGCTTAAGGCTTATCATTTGATTCAGTCCTTTGGAATCAAGAATGCTATTATTGAAAGTGACAACTCATAGCTAATTAAATGCTGCCTTGGTATAATAGAAAATATTTTCTATGAAAATATGCAATCATGTTTATATAAAATATTAATGCATGGATAGTAGAGTTAACTAATAAAAAATTATATATGAAATTTTGTGTATATTGTGCTAGATGAATTTTATACGATAGATACAGATTTAGAAGTTTGGTTTTATGTTATAATTTCCATTCATATCAGCTCTTCAGTCGCCTATCAATTTATTCACGTCGGTTGTCTTTATGTTATGTTATTGATTTACCTATTTATGCTTGATGTTGGTACTAACAATCCAAAGTTTCTTGAAGATCGTCTTTGTGAGTAAAATGAAGCTCATAGTTAGAAAAATCTTCTCATTGCATCATTCTTCATATAATTTGAAGTTCCTAGATTTTTCTTTTTTGGTATTCTGTGATTAGTATATTGTTATGTCAGGACACTATTTTTGTAGATAGATCTAATCACCAAGTGAATATTAGTTTTCATTTTAAGTAAAAATTGGGAAAAAAATACTTGTAATTAATAATCCATCTGAAAGCATATTTGTAGGCCTGTTCGATAGAAGGCGAAAACCCAGGCTGGAAGGGAAAGAATACTTCGCAATTATTGGTGAATTCATGGAAGTTGTGTATGCACTTTGGCCAGAGGCTATTGTGCAGATCTATATCTTTCACGTTTATTACGTATTTTTGTTTATTTCAATAATACTAATAACTTGATGGCTGGGAAATCTTGTTAGTTTGAGGATTTCCAAATGAAGTGCACTTTTGAAACACCTAAATGGTACCGAAAAAGGTTTTGAATGTTCAATGATGACATTCAGGTAACTAATGTGGTGTTGTGATAATTGCAAAGAATATAATTTCACTTAGACAAAGTTCTGTGGGATTGTTGTGTGTATGTCCATTTTTTCGATATATTTTTTGCTTTTCTTCATGTTTTATAGGGTTCTGTCGGTGTTTCTCTAACTGGACTACTTGGAACTCAAAGAGCACAAGGCCGTCAATTGTCAGACTTTGCAAACCAAAAAATAGTTGTTATTGGAGCTGGAAGGTATTGTAAATCTCAACAGTTATGAAATGTTGGATTATGAAAAAAGTGATTACCTGTGACATATCCTCGTATTCTTTTATATGGTCTATAATTTCTTTTTTATGGAATCCCCCTTTATGGTAGTTTCTTAAAACAAACAGTGCTTGGAAATAGCCTCTTTAACTTGCATACCTTATTTACATTATTACATTCAATATGTATCTTATATGGTAAGATATATTATGGCTATTTGGATTTTCAAGCTTTATTATATAAATTCATGTATGTATCTATGATGGTATGTTGTACTATTGCTATTTAGATCTTCTTGCTTTATTATATAAATTCACGTATGTATGTATGATGATATATACTAATTTGTTTTACAGATTAAGATGAAACAATTGCAAGTTGAGCCTAATTTCGAAGGTAGTGAACCTCTGACTCCCAATGATATAGTTGGTCGAGTACTTGGCACTAAATCGGGATATATCATAGGTCTTGGGGACGCTCCGAAAGCTACCAAATCAAAAACATAACGACGAGACGCAAAGTTAGAGGAAGCCCTTAGGGAAGCTCAGAGAGCGAATCATGAGTTAAGGGAACAACTACAGGCTCGTGATGAGCGTCTGGAACGCTTAGAGGCTCGTCAATTTGGATTCGACAAAGTTGTGTGATGCTTTGAAAGCATCAGGTTCCCTTCCTCCCACATTTACTATATGGTAAGTTTTAATAATTTCAATGTTGAATTTATCGAAATTACATTGTTGGATTCACATCCTTTGAGTTATTTAATATCTTTATTGATGATGCTATTACCTTATTTGCTGAATCGGTGGAAGGGATATTTTGGTGGATTGTCATTGAGTTTCTTGACTTTTTTATTTTTTAATTTAACATTGTAGCTTTAGTCTATAAACAAAGGAAACTCTGTCGATATTTCTAAAATGTTGGTGGCGCTATTACCTCATTTTTTGAATCGAAGGAAGGGGTATTTTCGTGGGTTGTCGTTGGGCTTCTTAATTTTTTAATTTTTTAATTTAACAGGGTGGTTTTAGTCTATAAACAAAGGAAATTTCGTCGAATTTTTTTAAAATATTAAAAATAAAATTGAATTTCGTAATTTTTTTGGTGTTTAGCTCAATGTGTTATTTTTTTAGTTGATGTTATTCTATTTATCAATTGTTAATAGACTTGTAACGTTAGAAACTAATGCCTTGGAACTTTTTGACTTGCAGATTGGGGCGTTGTGAGGACGTTTTTTTGGAAATTATTTTTGGGATGATGAAGATGCAAGAAGAATTTAGCAAATTTGTTGGAAATTATTTTTTGGAGGATACTTTGTAATTGATTATAAATAGCATTAGGAAATATAAAGTTAGAAACTAATGCCTTAGGAATTGTTTTTTGGAGGCTACTTTTTAGTTGATGTATTGTAACAAACGATGTAGGCTACTTTGTAATTCACCAATGGTTTTGAGATATTTGTATGAATGCTTTCGTATCAATTATATAATCTTTTGAACCTTAATTTTGAGTATGCATATGATTGTAGTTGATTACTTATATAATGTTGATGAAATTTAGTTGATTTTTATATTTAAAAAAAAATAGTTAATTTTATAATTAATATTTATTTGATTGAATAACTATATGAGAAATGCAAAAAAATATGAGTTCTAAATTTATAATTTTTTGACAATAAAATTCATTTCATGACAAAAATATTTTGTCCCCTAAGTATATTAATTTTGTCACCAAATGGTAATCATTTTTCATATTATCATATACATTAGGTGACAAAATTGGCCTTTTGGTGACAAAAATAAGATCTTTGGCTACAAATAATTTTGTCACTAAAAGCCTGTTATTACGTGACAAAGCATATTTTGTCACCAAATGGTGTACTATTTGGTGACGAAATTTGTATTTCGTTACCAAAACCTTTAGCGATGGGGCTTTCGTGACAGACGATTGACGAAAAAAAAATTGTCACCAAATTTCTTTGGTGACGAAATTTGTTTATTTGGTGGAGAATTTTTTTGTCACTAATTATCTGTTTTGTTGTGGTGTATCACAATGAATCAAAATGGTTGGTATCAGTCTTTCCCATAATGCGATATCTGACAGGAGGTTTCTTAACCAACCGGCCTCTTCACTAGAAGTAGCTACGCTATCATCTTAGACTCCATAGTGGATTGAGCCAAAAATAGTTTGTTTATTATATTTCCAAGAAACTGCACCACCAGCGATGCTAAATATATATACACTAGTAGCCTTAGAATCATCAGATAGGGTGTTCCAATCAGCATCACTAAATCCTTCAAGGACAACGGGATGCTTATTATAGTGTAATCTGAGGTTCATCATCCTTTTAAGGTACCGCGTGATCCTCTTAATAGCATGCCAATGCTCCATACTAGGTCTATTAGTAAATCTATATAATACTCCCACATCATAAGCTATGACTAGTTTAGTGCAATCGGTAGCATAACGTAAGCTACCTATAATGATTGCATAAGCATTTTGGTTTACACCCAATGTTCTTAAACAACTTTACACTAGGATCAAATGGAGTACTAGCATGTTTACAGTCAAAGTAATTGTATTTCTTTAGAACTTTCTCAATGTAATGAGATTAATCCAAAGAAAGTCCCTTTTCTGAACTAGTAATATTAGTTCCCAATATTACACTAGCTTTACCCAAATCTTTCATATCAAAATTGGTACACGATAATGATTTAACATTTTCTACCGCATGAATATGAGATCCAAATATTAGCAGGTCATCAACATAAAGGAATATGACAGTGCAAATGTATTCTACATAATTATAATAAATGCATTTGTCACTTTCATTTATTTTAAACATATTAAAGATGACTAAACTATCAAATTTATCATGCCATTGTGTATGTGCATGTTTGAGTCCATAAAGAGATTTATCTAATTTACATACTTTATTTTCTTGACCGTGTACAATAAAACATTCAGGTTGATCCATATAAATCTCTTCTACTAATTCTCCATTAAAAAATGCAGTTTTAACATCCATTTGGTGTACAATAAAATCATTTAAGATTGTTGTAGAAAAAAGTACACGTATAGACATTATTCTAGTCACAGGTGAAAATGTTTTAAAAAGTCTACGTTTTCTCTTTGTCTAAAACTTTGGCAACAAGACGTGCCTTTTATTTTTCAACAATGCCATCAGGTTTTAATTTCTTTTTAAGAATCCATTTTCACCCAATTGTTTTACATCCAGGAGGAAGGTCCACTAAATGTCAAGTTTTATTTATTTCCAAATAATCCATTTCATCATTAATAGCCTCTTGCCATAAATCGGCATCTAAAGACGATAAAGCTTCTTAAATAGTGTTAGGATCCTCCTCTAAAGTGTGAGCATAAAAGTCGGGCCCAAAATGTTTTTCAACACGGGACCTTTTACTTTTTCGAAGTTCTAAAATGGATTCATTATTTTCTTTATTTTTATTTAAAGATTTATTAGTGGATGACACACCCCCACTATTTCTCAATTTAAAAGGAAATTTATCTTCATAAAAATCGGCATCATTTGATTCAATAATTACTTGATTTTTCAAGTCATAAAATCGGTATGCTTTGCAATTAATAGCACAGCCTATAAAAATGCACTCATAAGCTCTACTAGCCAATTTATACCTTTTGGGTCGGGTATACGTACATAGGCTAAGCACCCCCACGCTCAATACTATGACACATTAGGCTTAATATTTTTTTTAATTTCATAAAGAGATATTTTCATTTTAGTCTTTGGAATTCTATTAAGTATGTGACACACTGTCAAAATGATTTCCCCCCCACCAATGTGAGGCAACCCCCAAATTTAATAAAATAGGAAAAACTTATTCAGTTAATGTCCTATTTTTTCTTTCAGCTTTACCGTTCATTTCGAGCGAATAAGGGGCAGTTTTTCATGAATAATGTCGTGGGTTTTATAAAATTCAATAAATGGTGCAGAATCATACTCGATGCCTCTATCACTACGTAACCTATTAATTTTTCGATTAAATTGATTTTCAACTTCATTTAAGAGAATGCTAACCATGTCAAACACTTTAGTTTTATTTTTCTAAATACACAAATGAATAATCTGAACAGTCATCAATAAAGTAATAAAATAACGCTTGCCATTTCTAGTTGTGACACCATCCAATTCACAAATATCCGAATGAATTAAATCAAGTGGTTCAAATTCTCTAAAAACAGATTTATGGGGTGTCTTAGTTATTTTTGCTTGACTACACCATTCTCATTTTTCAAAATCATTTCATGATAATTTTGGAATTAATCCTAAAGTGTTGCTCATATTTTTAACAAGTCGTTTATTAACATGACACAGTCTAGCATGACAAATATTAAATGAACAAGAAACATAAGCGGAAGGAGAAATTTTATTCATATCATCAACATTCAATTTAAACATCCCATCAGTGGTATAACCCTTGCCTACAAAAATTTCATTTTGGGTCAAAGTAAATAAATCAGCACCAATAGTTTGAGTAAAGGCCGCTTTGTTGAGAAGATAACCTGAAAGCAATTTTTTTCTTATCTCAAGAGTGTAAAGAACATCTTTGAGGATAACAATTTTTCTCGAAGTGAACTTTAATTGCACAATCTCAGTACCAGCAACCTCAGTGGAGTGAGAATCACCCAACAAAACCTTCTTATCTACAGTCTCAGAATAAGTCTTAAAAAGAGCACCGTCATAACATATATGGCGAAACGTGCCAGTATCTACCCACCACCCTTCGGCACCACTAACCATGTTGATTTCAGAAATCATAGCACATAGGTCCTCTTTGGTCAAATTCGCTTGTGCCTGTGTCATATTTCCACATTTGCGAGCCATATGACAAGGCTTGCCACACTTGAAACAGAGAAAATGTCTCAAGTTGCTAGACTGTCCATTTCCAGGATTCTTATTCTTATTTTTAGTCTGAGTCTAATTTTTAAATTCTGGTTGTGGCTATTTTTCTAAAATTAATGTTTTCCCCATTTGCCTTTAAAATTGTCACGACCCCAACCCAATAGTATTAGGGAATGAGTGTCTTGACATGCCACTAACGGATTCAATGTTCTGGCCTTAAAATACTTCATGAAATAAATGCAATGAAAATGCATTCACATGGCCATGAATCGTAAACTATTGAAAAAATGGAATTAGTCATCAGATCTTTCTAAAAGGAAACTTGATATATATTAAAAGTATGAACGAATTACAACTTATGCTAAACTTAAAAACCTATTATTGAAGAGCCAAACATGCTCTATCTCATAAAAACAAACGTTATACTTAAAAGTATAACAAAAGAGCTCATTAAGCTAAATTTTCAACATAGTCCTTCTACACTCCATCCTCTAGTCTAATTATTTCCAGAAAATTCGTTATTTATACAACGTCAGCTAAAAGCTTAATAAGATTTAAAATCCCAAAATTCCAAGGTTTTCAGAAAATAGATACCTATTCATGTCAAAAGAGAAGGCATATACATATAAGGATAGGAACTTGCAATATATATATATTGAAATGATTGTATATATATCACAATTGGATAGCTCAGAATAAGAAGAATGAAACCATAAAATGTGATATATTTTTCTTTCAATCATATCATTTTAATGGCCAAGTACACTCTAATACCGTGTTCTTCTACCGTATTATACCCCGGTAGTTGAGGGTCAATCGAACTAGTTCGTCACAACGCCTTATTTAGGGCACACAAGCGATAACCTAGCTGGTAAGGTCAGTCAGTAAGAGATATTCCTTAGGCCGAATCTTATTTCCAATATTCAATCTCATTTTCAATACTCATTTCAATCAGTATGTCTATCTTGAGATATATAAACATATCACAAATGAATCAATCATCGATATCAAATGCATTTTGAGAATAAAAGCATTTCACAAAATACATAGTTTGCATATTATCATAAAATTTAAATGTGCAAGAATGACATTGAGTACTGACCTAAAATAGAGGTTTGAAAATACAGATTTTGAGTCTTAGATCACACGTTAATCTCATAAATACAATAAAGGTTTAATTACATATTCTAAACAAAGACCAATTATAAATATTGTGTTTTAGTTCTACAATACTTGCGATAAAAGGTTACTAAAAACCATCTTCTCAATTTTTTTATATTCATTAATCGAAATTGAAGAATTCAATTCATAGTTCTTCCAAATCAGTCGGTTCCCAGTAGAGATGGAGGGTCATAGAGGCATCACTTAAATACGATCTCATATAGACAAAATATTTTTGGATTTATTCCCAGTAGAGATGGAGTGTCACAGGGTGCCACTTAAATACCATCTCAACAGACAGAATTTCACCGGGACTGACTTTGGAATTACTTATATGAGATTCCATAATAACGAGAAATTACTTACAAAAAGCGTATATATATTTTCAAACAGGTTTACATATTTTGAAATAAAATCCATTTATATCGTTTGTAAATTTTAAGTTTTCATTAGTGGAGCCTTTAGTGTATATTACCAGCATAAATACTAAGTAAAGATATAAAACACGAAATTAAATCTATAAAAATGCATTACAACATTTAAATAAAATCATACATGCGAAATGAATTCTTTCTTCAAAATTATAGAACTCTTTCTTAAGATCTTTCCCAAGCTTTATATCACTCCTTATTACAATAATTCTCAAGGAATTGGTGTGAGTTATAAATGATCCCAAATGCCCTATTTATAGGTTTCCCAAAGTATCACGCTGTTGACATGTGTCTAGGTGATCAAGAATTTACGGTGGTAAGTCATCGTTTCGGTGTCGTGTTCCGGGGTGGTCTTGCAGTCTTAACATCACCAAATGATGACAATTGTTTTATCTTTCTCTGTAAAGACGACATGTGTAAGGTGGAGGTGACCAGCATGTGGTGAAAAGGTTATAAGGGCATAAGGGTCATTTTACACATGAAGGGTATTTTGGTAATTTCACACTATATATTTTTAGTATTTCTTAGAGGTCCTTGGAAATATTTATTTACAAAATATCCCTTTTTATATTTTTTATTTTAGTCCCTAAATTTTCATAAAATTATATTTTCTACCCCAAAACTTATTATTTACCTTAAGATATGTCATAAGACTTCGATTTGATTCAATTTACAGTTGATTCTTAATATTTAGAAATATGGTTTGTTATATTGATAGCCAATAATACCACTTATTTAATAATACAACATTTATAAGATAATAAGTAACACATGAGTGTAAAAACGAACTATATATATATGAGCATATAAAAGTGGGGCTATTACATCCTACCCTCCTTATAAAAAGTTTGGTCCCCAAACTTGACTTATATTAATTTACAAATAGGTATGGATATCTCTCCTTTATTTCATTTTCCCGCTCATATGTTGCTTCTTCAACTGAATGATTTTTCCATCATACTTTGACTAGTGGAATTACCTTGGTTCGTAATATTTGATCTTTATGGTCCAAAATTTCTATCGGATGCTCAATGTATGACAAATCTTCTCTGAGTTGAAGAGGTTCGTGACTTAAGATATGTGTTGGATCTGGGACATATTTTTTTATCATTGATATGTGAAACACATTATGTACACTAGAGAGTTCAGGTGGTAAGGCTATTTTATACGCAACAGCTCCTATTTTTTTAAGGATTTCAAAAGGTCCTATGTATCTTGGGCTCAACTTCCCTTTCTTCCCAAATTGCATTACTCCCTTTTATGGAGATACTCGCAAAAACACATAATCTCCTCTTTGGAATTCTAACTGTCGATGTCGATTGTCAAAATAACTTTTTTGACGGCTTTAAGCGATTCGAAGTTGGTCTTGTATCAATTTCACTTTATCTGTTGTGATCTGAATCAATTCTGGTCCCAATAATTTTCTATCTCCAACTTCTACCCAACATGCGGGAGAATGACACCTTCTACCATATAATGCTTCATATGGATCCATTTGAATACTTGCTCGATGACTATTATTATAGGCAAACTCCACGAATGGTAAATGATCATCCCAATTCCCCTTCAAATCAAGTACATAGGCCCTAAGCATATCCTCTAAGGTTTGAATTGTTCTCTCAGATTTTCCATCTATTTGAGGATGAAAAGCGGTGCTAAAATTCAATTTTGTTCCCATGGCTACTTATAGGATTTTCCAAAAGTGAGAAACGAATCTAGGGTCATGATCAGAAATAATTAAATTTGGGGTTCCATGAAACCTGATAATTTCCCGCACATACAACTTAACTAACATTTCTAATGAACGGGTAATCTTAATGGCAAGAAAATGAGAAGATTTAGTTAACCTATCAATAATTACCCAAATAGAATCATTACCATTTGAACTCCTTAGTAAACCTGTCACAAAATCCATGGTAATATGTTCCCATTTCCATTCAGGGATTTATAGAGGTTGTAATAATCCTGATGGTTTCTGATATTCAGCTTTTACTTCTTGACAAACCAAACAGTGAGATACGAATTTTGCTATCTCCCTTTTCATATTGTTCCACCAAAACACTTCTCGAAGACCTTTATACATCTTGGTATTTTCAGGATGAAACGTAAATCTCAAGCAATTAGTTTCCCCCAAAATTTGCCTCTTTAGTTGGGCATTACATTGAACACACACTCTATTTCCAAACCTCAATATATCATCCATTATCGCAAATTCAATTCTCTTCCCATCAATAACCTCTTTTCTAATCTTCTTCAGTTGTGGGTCATTTACTTGTGCAATTTTGATCATTTCCATCAACGTGGGCTTTACTTGTAAGGTTGCGATTATTCCTCCTTTGCTATAAATACGTACATCTATTTCCATACTTCTCAAATCCCTTAACAAAGGTTTCTGATTTGTAATGAGAGATGCTAAATTTTTTGTAGACTTCCTACTTAAAGCATCAGCTACTACATTTTCTTTCTTTGGGTGATAATGAATATTTAAATCATAATCCTTCATCAATTCTAACCACCTCCTTTATCTCATGTTCAATTCTTTCTGAGTAAATATATAATTCAAACTCTTATGATAGGTAAAAATCTCATAAGTCTATCCATATAAATAGTGTCTCCAAATCTTAAGAGCAAAAATTACAGCAACTAATTCTAATTCATGGGTTGGATAATTCTGTTCATGTGGTTTTAATTATCTCGAGGCATAAGTTATTACTTTTCTATTTTGCATTAGCACACATCCAAAAGCATTTGTTGAAGCATCACTATAAATCACTAATCCTCATATCCCTGAAGGAGTAGTTAAACTTGGGGCGGTTACTAATCAATTCTTAAGTTCTTGAAAAGTATTCTCAACTTCCTAAGACCATTTATATTTTACCTTCTTTTGTGTTAACCTAGATAGAGGTTTGACAATGCTAGAAAATCCTTGAACAGATCTTCGATAATAACCTGCTAATCCAAGGAAACTACGAATCTCTATTACATTAGTTGGTCTAGGCTAATCTACTATAGCCTCGATCTTTTGAGGGTCAACTGACACTCCCTCCTTGGAAATGACATGTTCTAGAAAAGAAATACCAGGCAACCAAAACTCACACTTCTTTAATTTCGCATATAATTTCTCCTTCCTAAGGATTTGTAATACTATCTCTAAATGCTTCTCGTGTTCTTCAATACTCTTGGAATAAATAAGGATATCATCAATAAAAAAAACCACACATTAATCCAAATATTTCCTAAACACTCTATTCATCATATCCATAAAAAAGGTTGGTGCATTAGTAAGTGCAAATGGCATCATAAGAAATTCATAGTGACCATATCTAGTACGAAAAATATGATTTTGAAATATCACCTTCCTTAATCTTCAATTGGTGATATCCTAACCTAAAGTGAATCTTAGAAAATACTTGCACACCTTGTAGTTGGCAAAAAAAAATCATTTATACAAGGTAGGGATATTTATTCGTAATGGTTACATTGTTCAGTTCACGATAATCTATACATAACCTCATCGTCCCATCCTTTTTTTTAACAAATAACACTAGAGCACCCCAAGGGGATATACATGGTATAATAAAACCCTTGTCTAACAGATCTTGTAATTGAACTTTTAATTCCCTTAATTCTAGTGGTGCAATGCGATATGGTGATTTTGAGATTGGTATCGCTCCAGGAATAAGGTCAATCGTAAACTTTATTTCTCTACTAGGAGGTAGACTGGGTAAATCATCTGGAAAAATATATGGAATTTTTTTGGCTATAGGAATATCTTCTAAACTAGGCTCTTTCATTTGCAAATCAATAACACTTGCAAGAAATCCTTGATACCCCTTTTCAAGAAAACTATATTCTTGCATTGCAGAGATAATACCCAGGGGAGATCGGATGCCAGTTCCTTCAAAACTGAATTTTGGTTGGTTAGGAATTTGGAAAGTAACTCTCTTATCAAAACAATCTACATTAGCGTGATATGATTCTAACCAATCTATCCCCAAAATGACTTCAAAATTTCTAATGTCTAAGACTATCAAATCGACAAATAGTTTATAACTACTGACATCTATAGGGCAAGATTTATATACCAATGTACCAGTTAATAAATCACCAGAAGGATTAGAAACATGTATGTTATGATTCAATGGTTCAAGAAAATAAAAAAAGCGATGAACAAAACATAAATACACAAATGAATGGGTAGAACCAGGATCTATTAAAACTTGAAAAGGTTGTGCACATATAGAAAGTGTATCTGACACTACTGCATTAGAAGCCTTTGCATCGGAAAGATTAAAAATTCTACCTTATCTGCCATGATCCTTATTATTATTAAAAGTCTTTGTTGGTGCCTTCCCTTTGTTAGGACAATCTATCATTTTATGTCCTTTTGGCCACACCTAAAGCAATTTCTTGTTTCCAGGTAACATGGTTGCCCTATATGAATATTACCACATCGTTGGCATCTATTAACATTAAAGGGTTTGTTCACAAAAGGTCGCCCTATATTGGGTATAGTCCTAAAGGGTGTATTCGTGGGGTTCCTCCCTCTTTGTTCCACAAACTTCCTCTTCCCCTCTCTAACCTGATTATATTCTTCACTATCCTTCTCAGCTATCGTTGATCTAGTCACCACGTCAGTATGTGATGTCAACTTCCGGATGGAAATTCGACTACAAATATTCAAACTTAACCCACGTTTAAACTTCTTGGCCTTTAAAACATCAGTTATCACAACATGACGTGAAAAACGGGATAACTCGATAAACTTCGCCTCATATTGACTAACCGTCATATTTCCTTGAACTAAACTCATGAAGTCGGCTGCTTTTTGGTCTTGTACTATTTCAAGAAAGTATTTCTCTTAGAATATCACTAAGAAGTCATTCCAACCTATGGGATTATTCCTTTCCTTGTATATTCTCTTAGTCATTCTCCACCAATGTTCGGCTTCACCTCCTAACATAAACATTCCAAATGAAAATCTTTGTTCAACAGTACACTTTAGAACATCGAGTATCTTTTCTATTTGCATCACCCAACTTTCTGCTTAAGTGGGATTAGGAGTACCTTTAAAAGATGGTGGAATCAACTTCTTAAACTGTTTAATAGTACATTTACTTAGTTCAGGATTTCTTGGTACTCCATTATTCACCTGATGCTCCACAACCTTTTTTAGACTTTTGATAACCTTGTATGCACCTTCCAGTCCTTCAATACTCGAATCACTAGTTCCCATAGATGATCTTCTCTTAAACATTTTCTATATCCATGGAAAAACATAAGATCTACCATACTATATCAAGATTGAAAACTAAAAGACCAATTATAAATAATATAACACATCGGGAGGGTTATCACCTAAATCAGATATTTAATACTATCTCCTAAGGATGGAAACATGAAATCTATAACGTTCAAAACCTATGTATAGTAGTCTACGGGTTCATAACCTATGCTCTAATACCACCTCTGTCACGATCCAAACAAATAGTAGTAGGGAATGAGTGTCTTGACGTGCCACTAACGCATTAAATGTTCTGGCTTTAAAATATTTTTTAAAATAAATCCAACGAAAGTACATTCACATGGTCATGAATAGTAAACTATTAAAAAAATTGAATTACGTCATCAGAGATTTCTAAAAGGAAACTTCATATATATTAAAAGTATGAACGAATTACAACTTATGCCAAAATTAAAACCTATTACTGAAAAGCCAAATATGCTTTATATCATAAAAACAAACGTTATATTTAAAACTATAACAAAAGAGCTCCTTAAGCTAAATCTTCAACATAGTTCTACACTCCATCCTCCAGTCTAATTATTTTCTGAAAAATCGTTATTTATACAACGTCGGCTAAAAGCTGAATAAGATTTAATCTCCTGACATTCTAAGGTTTTCAGAAAATAGATACCTATTCAAGTAAAAAAAAGAAGGCATATACATATATGGATAGGAACTTGCAGTATACATACATATATATATATTGAAATGATAGTATATATATCACAATTGGATAGCTCAGAATAAGAAGAATGCAATAAATCAAATGTGATATATTTTTCTTTCAATCATATCATTTTAATGGCCAATTACACTCTAATACCGTGTTCTTCTACCGTATTATACCCCGGTAGTTGAGGGTCAATCGAACTAGTTCATCACAAAGCCTTATTTAGGGCACACCAGCGATAACCCAGCTGGGAAGGTTAGTCAGTAAGAGAGGTCCCTTAGGTAGAATCTTATTTCCAATATTCAATCTTATTTTCAATACTCATTCAATCAGTATGTTTATATGGAGAGATAAACGTATCACAAATGAATCAATCATCGGTATCAAATGCATTTTGAGAATAAAATCATTTCACAAAATACATAGTTTGCATAATATCATAAAATTTAAATGTGCAAGAAATTACATAGAGTACTCACCTAAAATAGAGGTTCGAAAATACAAATTTTGAGTCTTGGATCACACGTTAATCTAATAAATACAAAAAAAGGTTTAATTACATATTCTAAACAAATAACAATTATAAATATTGTGTTTTAATTCTACAATACTTGCTATAAAAGGTTACTAAACACCATTTTCATAATTTTTTTATATTCATTAATCGAAATTGAAGAATTCAATTCATAGTTCTTCCTAATCAGTTAGTTCCCAGTAGAGATGGAGGGTCACATGGGGCACCGCTTAAATACCATCTCATTTAGACAAAATATTTCTGGATTTATTCTCAGTAGAGATGGAGGGTCACCACTTAAATACCAATTACTTAAATGAGACTCCATAATAACGAACAATTACTTACAAAAAGCGTATATATATTTTCAAACAAGTTTACATATTTTGAAAATAAAATTCATTTAGATTGTTTCCAAATTCTAAGTTTTCATTAGTGGAGCGTTTAGTATATATTACCAGCATAACTACTAAGTAAATCTATAAAACACGAAATTAAATCTATAAAAATGCATTACAACATTTAAATAAAATCATACCTACGAAATGAATTCTTTCTTCAAAATTATAGAACTCCTTCTTAAGATATTTCCTAAGCTTTCTATCACTCTTTCTTACTATAATTCTCAAGGAATTGATGTGATTTATAAATGATCCCAAAGGCTCTATTTATAGGTTTCCAAAAGTATTACGGTGTTGGCATGTGCCTAGGTGATCAAGCATTTACGGTGGCAAGTCATCGTTTCGGTGTCGCGTTCCGGGGTGGTCTTGCTATCTTAACATCACCAAATAATGACAAGTGTTATAGCTTTCTCTCTAAAGACGACAAGTGTAAGGGGGAGGTGACCATCATGTGGTGGAAAGGTTATAAGGGCATAAGGGTCATTTTATACATGAAGGGTATTTTGTTAATTTCGCACTATATATTTTCAATATTTCTTAGAGGCCCTTGAAAATATTTTATTTATAAAATGGCCCTTTTATAAATTTATTTTACTCCCTAAAGTTTCATAAAATTATATTTTCTACCCCAAAACTTATTATTTACCTAAAAAATATGTCATAAGACTTTGATTTGATCCAATTTACAGGTGATTCTTCATATTTAAAAATGGGGTTTGTTATATTGATAGCCAATAATACCACATATTTAATAATGCAACATTTATAAGATAATAAGTAACACATGAGTGTAAAAACGAACTCTCTCTCTCTCTCTCTCTCTCTCTCTCTCTCTCTCTCTCTATATATATATATATATATATATATATATATATATATATATATATATATATATATATATATATATGAGCATATAAAAGTGGGGTCATTACAAAAATAACTAGAGTGTCGTTCTTTTTTTTATTTTTGTTGTTAGACACAACAAAAATTTCATCTTTGTAGTCCTGTTTTTGGGATTCCTCCTCAATTCTCAATTTAGTATTGAGTAACTCTAGTGAAAATTCTTTAGACTTATGCCTCAAAATATTTTTGAACTCTTTCAGCAGTGGATGCAATTTACATTAATCACAGCCACCTGAAATTGCTCATTTAAAGTCATGCCCTTGGAAATAATTTCATGGGCAATCATTTGTAAATCATGGGTTTGACCAACAACAGACTTATCATCCTTCATTTGATATTTCAAATGACGGTTGACGGCATATTTTTTACCACCAGCCTCATCTGTGTCATATTTTTTAAATAAAGCATCCCAAACATCTTTTGCATTTTTATAATTGGCATAATAGTCATAAAGTTCATCACTTCAAAATATAGTTCTTACACAGAAAAATATTTTCCTCCCAATTTCGAATAGTTTTTCTTTCCTCAACAGTTGGTGGATTAGTCACTACGATTTTGTCAAATTGAACACAAGATTCGACATTTTTCGTAGTTAAATAAAATAACAATTTTTTCTCTAACGTTTAAAATGTTGTCCTTTATTTTTGAAAAGCTTGTTAAGGTTGGTTGAGTTAATTTCTTCCATGGCAGAATAGCAGACACCTTAAAATTTTTGTTTCTGCAGTTAATTAAAATGCAGAGTTAAAGAGGAACGGAATTACCTAATTAGGAGCTGATAAACGGAGATAAACAAAATATAAGAATTCTAGAACTAGAAATGCTCAGGCTGAGTCGCGAAAAATGTTGCTCTCTTTAAGGTATTTTGCGGCTCTGCCCAAAGTGTGCTGACAGTCTTAATTGCCTCGTCACCTCCAGGATAAAACAACCCTAAAATATGAATTGGTAGCACGAATGAGATTCATTCAATCAACACCCATTCTGAAATATATATTGCTCGATTTTATGTAGTATATTAAATCTGAGGGAGAAGATTAATTATTTCAGTGATGTAATAATTATTCAGACGTTGAATAATTATTTCTATGAAGAAAAATTTTCGCAGAGGAACTGTGTTGGAGAAAAAATTTTGTTGTTCAGAACTGTGTGTAAAAACGGAGGCTGGTAGCCTCAATTTATTGAACAAAAAATACTGACGTTAGTGGAACACAACGTGGAGAGAAAACTGGAAAAACGTGGGCAAGTGGACTTTTTCAACAGTTAAGAAAGTCACATTTTTATTTTTTTGGAATTAAAAAAAACGTTAAAATATAATTTTAAACGCCCAAATAACCCTCAACTAATTTGTCCAAAAAAAGATTTCTTAATGAGCTCGAGACCAAGCCCAAGACTCGAACACGGGCACGGGTCGGGCCGGGATGGACGGACGGCGACGCGCGCGCCTGTGTTACTTGGCCCAATAAGTCTCCCACCCATACACACAAAACATCTAATTCCCAAAGGGCTTTCCCAATAGTCCCATAAAAATTGTAAATATACTCTACTAATTTTAAAGACTCCACCAATGTGGGACAAAGCCAAAAGGCATTTTTTCAAGTTTTGCACTATAACAGCTGTTTAAGTTGTTCTGTTCCAACACGCCGAGAATTGATGCGATTAGGAATTAATTAATAATTTGTTCATGGGATAATAATCAATTTAGTGGGTGGTGGTATGATGGAGATTAGTTGTAGTAATATGGGTATAATAGTCAAATACACGATACTTATGGTTTTCATCATTTTTAAATGTAGTAGAGATAGATGGATATATTAAAACATTAACAAGGTTATGAACAATATCGAAGTTATCAATAACTCTATCTAATAAATAAACTAGTTTGTATCTTCGCGCGATGTTCGAGCGTTTTAAAACTATTGTTATACAATGCAAATGAATCAAACTTAAATTCTGAAGTTAAGGAGTATGGGATAGTAAATAAGAAACACATAATTATTGAATATTAAACATGAAATGGTAATTTGATGAATCTACAACAAAAATTAAAAGTTATCGAAAAAATATCTCGTATGATGTACAAACATCTTCAAATTTTATTTATAATTTATTTAGAAAATTTTATCATTAAACAAATTAACTAATTCAAAAATATTTATGCTCATACAAAGTATGAAATTGTTACTCAGCTAAGTCTAAAAGAATATTACAACCGTATATATTAAAATATTTAAATTATTCGTTTCCATTATAAAATCATGCGATGTCCCCAAATGAATATACATATGGAGAGAGGTTAAAATGTATCATGTGCATGGCACAATGTGAAGAAGTTATGTAAAAACAACACCAATTGATACATTTATATTATAATTTAAATAAATTTGAAAATATAACATCATTAGGTTGGCTAAGAATTCATTGAAACCAAATGATGTCATAATATCACTGTAATTACAAAAAAGATTAAAGCAAATGATACCAATTCATGTTATTCACAGAGTGGTAAAAGGAAACTTCTCTAAATATGCATATAGCTAAAAAGTCTGTGCACATAGGGTTGTACAATCTTTCCACACTTGTAAGTGTAATATCTTATGAAATAGATTTATTTGATATATAATTCATTTTTGTTGATCAACGTAAAAATTATTATATATGAAGCATATGATTCGATAAAAGTAAGTACTTTTATAAAATACCATGGATATGAAGTAAGAAACATGGAAAATGACCATTGTATTTATAATTGTGAATGTAGAAAAATTCGTAATGAGAAAGATTTACGAAATCAATCACAAAAGGTAGAAAGTAAATGAAATCACACACAACAATGATGTACGTGGTTTGGTAACTTGCCTACATCCACGGAGAGGATACTGGTTTTCTATTAAGTTTCTCTCAAAGATTATAATTTTTTCGTCCATTTGCCCCGGTTCAAGGAGTACAATTTATGCATATGTTTGTTACAGTGTTTGCGTTGTTTAAGGAGCTCCATCATTGTACGTGGGTTTCCCACGAGGTTCTTGAATATCTCGACCGAGATTCTTGGCACCTGATTTGACCATATCCGCGAGTATCCTTTTATAACTAAACTACTCGTGTAGAAATTAAGCCATGATTTGGGATGGTCCAAATAACTCAAGTTATTTTGGTCGTCTACTTTCATGGGCTTGTAAAAAGTGGGCTCCCATAATTTCCCCTGAAATCTTTAGGCTAATAACCGTGGGCTAATACATTTCAATTGGGTCGGAGGTCCAGGTCCTTGTCATCTAGTGAGAGTTCGTGATGTCATCATTGTAATAATAAGGCTTGCAACAATGGCGCGCTGGTCTTAAAAAGGGGAATAAAGAGCCAAAATATTTATAGGAAGTTAAAACTCATCATTTGAGTGTTCTAGTGATCCGTTGAGGCTTACTACAACGTTTGTTCATTACTTTTGGTCATTCTTGCACATACTCTGTTCCTAAGCTCCCCTTTCGCTTCAAAAGTTGAAGTTTCTCTCTTTCTGTGCTTTCTCAAAGCTTCGTTACCACCTGTAAGTTATAGTATTTGCCTCTTCTTTGGTTCTTCTTCTCTGTATTAACTAGTTATTATAGCAAGGGTTTCTTCTTACTTGTTCAGTTATGGCGATGTTATATGGAAAATTTGTAGAGAGAATTAAGGCGCAAGTATAACATCCCTAACTGGGTGATCATCGAATGTGCTCCCCTTCCTCGTAATATTCATAAGGTTGATGGGGGGAACTAGATTCACACACTGTTGACAACTCAATGGGGTTTTACATTCCCCCCAAATAAGTTATTTCTTAGATTTTTTAGGTACTTTTCCATTATTCCCTCTCAATGTGCCCCCAACGTATGGAAGATTTAAACGGTGTCCATAGGATAAATACTCTCTATGGGACAAAGTTGGGTCTTCCTATGATATAGTACTGTTATGTGTTCTCGAAAAGAAAATAGGGTCTGTTGTATTTGAAAACCAAAAGGGCCGAGCGAGTTCTGATGGTAAATCTCTCGAATTCCCATAAGGACTACTAGAAAAGTGGGTTTATTATAAGGAACTAGCAGCACCCTCCACTGTTGGAAGGGGAAAGACCACGTGACCTTCCCATTTTTTACTATAGGGAGGCAAAAATTGGTCACATCCTTTTTTTCCTTCTGCTAACTTCTTGTAGATTCTTCTCATTCTTATGGCTAATATTCCTCTTCTTTGTTATTGTAGCTCATACTAAGAACCAGGAGCCTGATATTAGTGAGATCAATAAGAGCTCACGAAGGCCTGGAGCTTAAAAGAGATATTGGTAGAAGGTGAGCATCCTAGGTTAGCGGCCTTTATTTTGGAGTATAAGAACATAGTCACCAGCTTTATTGCTTGACCAGTCGATCAGGTTCCAGTCTTAAGGGCTCCAGAGGTAGGTCTTTCTAAGGATGAAAGTTCGGGAGAAGAAGAGGAAGAATGTGAGGAAAATAGAAGAGAAGGAGTAGAAGTTGGAGAAGAAGAGGAAACAAAAGACGAAGAGGAAGAAGAAGAAGAAGAAGAAGAAGAAGAAGAAGAAGAAGAAGAAGAAGAAGAAGAAGAAGAAGAAGAAGAAGACATGGCTCCTTTAGTCAAGAAGAGGGGGTCGAGGTTGAGAAGGTGGCCTTTTCCAATGCTTGCCAATCATGAGAGCGTGAAAAGAATGACATGTCTAAGGCCTATGAGGATGTTGAGCGTCAAATGTATTATGCTTGAAAGGTCTCCTTTAAGAGGGTATGGGACCAGGTTTTGAAGGTTGCTGGAACTCATATAGGTTCTAAACTCTTTGGCCTTTATTCTCCTGGTCCTGTCCCTTATATTGAAGACGGAGAAGGAGAGGGGGATGACCAAGCTAGTGGAAACAATGATATCGTTCCTACTGCAGTTGGCAGGAGTGATAGTGCTGGCCAGGAATAGTAGGTGGTTTAGAAGGGGAAGAACAAAGTTGAGGAAGACCAGGTGAAAGACTAAGGCTCTTCTAGGCTAGGAGTTCCCATTTTCCTTGTATAATTTTTTATTTTCCTTGGTCTATACCCTTATTTTGTAAACTTTATGTACTGTCCAGTGGCCTTCTTTTCTTTTCATGTGATGATGTGATTTACCCCTTAGTTCACGTGTTCATCTATTTGAGTTAATGTTAATGATTTCTTATGGTTTGATATGTATTGTTTGCAGTCTGCTGATTTAGACAACTACATTTCTCCCAATTCTTAGCTGGGGAGAATTCTTGGACCTGACATCAGTTTCCAAGCTCACAAAGACTTTATGAAAATTTGTAAGTTATTGAGAGCTAGGAACAAACAATACAAAAACTAGATTGAAATGATTCCAAAATGTAAGGATGACATCTAAGAGATGGAGGAGATAGGGGCCTCCGTTCAGGAGGAAGTTAATTCCTTGAGGGCTCAACTTCTAACGAGAACTAAGGTCTACCAAGGGGGCGAGATCCTCCAGTATGAAAATGATACTCTGCGAAAAGAGGTGGAGAGATTGAAATCTTTTATAGGATTACTAAATGACAATGTCAAGAAGCTAAGATACGCCTTTAAGGAGGGACCCAGAGAGGTATAGGGCAAGGCTATAATGCTAGTTGGGCAGATGCCCCAAAAAAATTAAGAAGGATGAAAACATTGCTTTTTCTCAGGGATGGCTAAGCGTTCTTAAAGAGGTGAGAACCCTAAAATAATCCAAGATTTGGTACAAATACCAAGTTGAATGTTTTACATATAGCCATAATCCTTTTTCGAAAGATGATGACTTGATTCTGAATGATGTTATTCCTTCCCAACTCTTGGATCGGGATATGGATGAAGATGTCGAAGAATTTGCTCCAAAGCCAAACGATGGTCAGAAGTCACCTGTAGTAGAATACCTTTCTCGCCACCCTAAATCCTCTTAGGCTTTTGTGAATTTCTTTTTAATCTTTATGTTTGTAACCTTGTGTTCTTAATAAAGAATATTCTTACGTTTTGAGCATGTGATGACTGAACATATTTTGATTTTACATTTTCGTAGGTTACTCAACATTTCTATCGACTAAAATGATGTTGATTGACCAATTATAGGCTTTAGATAGACCCATATCAGTTTGAATCATTTTAGTCTTTTACAGCCAACTAAATGATGTTTAAGTGTTGGCTTTTTACCTTTTATGTGTTTCAACATTCCCCCAGCCCAATATGCCTAAGAAGTATCATTTCATTCACCTTACCTTTTAGGTCGTGTCATTACACTTCCTTAGGCCTAAGTGAGATGATGGTGAGAATGCACTTGGTTATTGGGTAATCCACCCGAGCAAGTTTTTTGCGGCCAACAGATGTTGTTGACCAACCAAAGTTGGATTTTTTACATAAGGATCGCCATTAGGGATTTTGTTGTTATCGGGGCAACTCATAAGGCCTATTGTGTTGACAAGAAGGGCCTGAGGGTAATTCGAAGTTATTTGTATTTAACTTGCTAACCGTATTCGTTAAACATTCAAAGTATTCACATACGAGATATCGTTAGAAAAGGTGAAAATTAATGAGAGGAGTTAAGGTAAACAACCAATGCAAACTTTGATAATAGATGGGCCATCCTGACCTTTATTCACTCTAAATTGTCTTATCTAGTAATAAGAAGTGCAAAAAACTAAAAATTTTGCTAATTAAAAAGATAAAAAAGAATGTCTAAAAGTAGATTTCTTGAGATAGGCTCGATTTCATGGTCTTGGTATCTCCCGACCCTCCAACATTTCCAGATGATATGCTCCTTGAAGATTATCTCTGATCACTCTGAATGGTTCTTCCTAGTTTAGTCCTAGTTTTCCATCTAATGGTTTTATGAAACTTCCAAGGACTTTTCATGGGACATAGTCTCTTACTGAAAACTTCCTCAGGTTGACTTATTTATTTTACTTCTTAGCTAGTTGTCGTTGGTGGGAGGCAAACTTCATCAAGGCTAGCTCTCGTCGCTCATCTGCTAGGTCGACCTTAGTGTGTTAGGCGTCATCATTAAGGCCTTGGTTGACGCATGTGGTTCTCATAGTAGGGAGGCCTTCTTCCCGAGGGATAACAGATCCCATGCTATAAGCGAGGGAAAATGGTGTTTCCCCAGCTGGTTTCCTAAGCATCGTGCGATAGGCCCATAGAACACGAGGGAGTTCATCTACCCAAGCGCCCTTAGATTTTTCCAATCATTTTTTTCTCCCATCGATCATGGTTTTATTGGAAGCCTCCGCTTGCGCATTTCTTTGGGGATACGCCACTGAACTGAAGTGGTGCTTGATGTCGTGCTCGCCGTTCAAAGCTTGGAAGAAACTACTTTCAATTTGTGTACCGTTGTTGGTAATGATGGTTCTTAGTATCCCAAAGCGAGTTATGATGTTTTTCTATATGAACCTGGTCATGTCAACATCTCAGATGTTCGCCAATGGTTCCGCCTCAACCCATTTAGTGAAATAATCAGTGGCAACTAGCAGGTACTTACGATTTGCAGAAGCTGTAAGTAGTGGTCCCACGATGTCTAATACCCATTGCGTGAAAGGCCATGGACTAGTAAGGGATTTTAGGTCGTTAGCTGGATGGTGAACAATGGGCGAGTGATTTTTGCACTTTTCACATTTGTGAACATATGTTCCAGCGTATTTCGGGATGTGAGGCCACCTATATCCTTCCTTGATCGCTCTAAAGGCTAGTGATCTTCCACCTGGGTGACTCCCACACATTTCTTCATGAAGTTCACTAAGTACTTGCTCTGCATCTTATGGGTGGACACATGTGACTCCCCGCCTAATTAAATACCGAGTGATCATGCCTTTACTAAATTAAAATAGGATTCCCATTTGGTTCATTCATAGCATCACTGTCGAAAACTTTTTAAAAGATTATCTAACTACCTAGTATTCAAAAGTCAATGGCAAATTTTATCTTTTTATTTAAGCAACAACATACAGAAAATTACAATAATCAACATTCCAATCAAGAATGAATAATCTGAACAATCACTAGATAAATAGATGAAGTAAAATAATACCAAATAAACCATTGGTTACCAAATCCAGTATAAAAGTCCAACTAAACAATACTGAATACAGAGTCTGACTGAGATAAAATAATGTTGGGCAACACACGCCCAAATGGCATAACTGAACTACCTCCTACTCTAGGAATGAAGTGACCGAGGGATCTAATCCAAGTCCTGCAAGCATCCACATGTGCTGCAGCTTCATATCCCTGGAACATATCATATAGCTTGGCGTCCATGTGGCTGGACACCTAAAAAGTTTTGCAGGTACGGGTCAGAGCCCAAATAAAAATCATTTGAAAACATTTAACAAGTATTTAAACTGTAGTTTAAATGAACAGTTATTAGATAAACATGTTAGGTTGCGAACATTCCCTTGAGTTCCTCACCATTCTTCTATAGTTCGCACCTAACGATTCCAACTCAACCCCCCTAGTCATTCTACCCAATCCAACTAGGGCACAAGTATCTAATAAACTCCCAATCAATCTAGCTCACCAGTACTACCCATATAGTATGATCCCATATACCCTTAATTACTAATAAGTCCTTAGTTAAGTTTCTCCCTAACTTACCCATACCACCCATACAATACTCTATCAGGTTAATTAATAATTAATGTCTCTCTTATGTTATTATTAAACCCAAGTTAACATTTCACTTATGTTATCATTCAAGCCTTTCCATTAAGTATCTCTACTTAAATCTTGATTTAGACATACGTTGCCTATCTTTCTTACAATTTACCCATGAGTAGATATATGTTCATTTAGATATACACTGTCTAGTCCCACTACTATAACACTTAATTAGTTTAAACCTTGTTTAGATAAACACTATCTAATCTCACTACTATCACACATAAGTAGATTAAATGTTACGTTATATTTGCACTATCTAATCTCACTACTAACACACGTAAGCAGATTAATCATAGCTTTAGATCTATAATATCTAGTCCCACTACTATAACACTTAAGTAGATTAATCATTGTTTAGATATACACTATTTATTCTCAGTACTATCACCCATAAGTAAGATTTCACATCCAAGAGTATATATATATATATATATATATATATATATATAAGTATAAAACTTATGTATGTCACAAGTTTGACACATGATGTCATCTATATGAGCTTTTTATGCATTATCTCTTTTGCCCTCAATTTTTTGATTTCCCCCTCTTTTTATACTTACCAAATTTGCACTTCAATTCAAAATTAGGGTTACTTTTGTCCAAATCACTTCATCAATTCCCCCCCCCCCCCCTCATTTCTCACACAAACTTCTCATTCTCTACTTCTCTCCCATTCTCTCTCCCAGGTCACGATAACCACTCTACCACCATCCTTGAGGTAACCCCCCATCTCTTTTACACACATGAACACACAATCGCCCTTAATTTCTGATTGTGCGATTTCATGGGTTGTGTGATTTCAAGGTGAGTATTTAATTTGATGTTAATTAGGTCCTATTTCTTGAACAATAGTAGTTGAACGTTGGAGACTTTGAAGAAATGAGGGTACGAGTGTGATTTCTCTCTCTATTCATCATATTATCCACGAATCATTTATGGTTTCAGAATAGCGCAAATTTCATTTCAACTTTTAGGGTTTATTTGTGCTTCTCTTTTAGATTTTCATATTTTATGTTTTGGTTTGGCAGGTATTGTGCTCTATAAGGGGTTTTTGTTTTTTGCAGGTATACTCTCATATCTCTTTCTTCCTAATTTTTTGCAAGTATTGTCCTATATAAGGGGTTTTCCAGTTAAAATGGAGTATCATGTCCAAAATTAGTTTAACCCCAAATTTTCTTTCCATAAATCTACAACCATTATATTATGTATTGCTTTAGATCTGATTAGGTGTTTTTCTTATTTTGGCGTAAACGATCTATAATAACGATTTCTTTAGATTTTGTTCTATGTTTTAAAGTTTAGTTGGGTTCATATATGTTGGGTTCATATATAGTTTATTTGGGCTCGCTGAAATAGTTATTCGTTTTGATTTAATTTGTTTCTAAACCCAAAATTTAATTATATTGAGCCTTGGTAAAGTTTTAAAATTTTCCAGAATTTAATGTACAAGGTATTTGGCTTCCGAGTGATTTTGGCATCCTCCTAGAAATTTCGTATACATATGATACATGAGAATTATAGTTTGATTTTGAGGATTTATTTTTTTACAACGGTTCATAGCACATTTTTTTCTTTTCATTTCACATATTAGCATGTTAGATTGTTAGGAAGAGATCATAACGTTATCTATGGTGGCATGGAATGATGTTCTCTTTCTCAAAATCCATCTTAAAAGGCTATATTTTTATTATTATGATGTTTGTTTTAGGTAGGTTTTGGACGGGAGTTTAAAATGGTTGTAGTTTTTGGTGATGGTTTTGTTATTGTGGGTTCGAGGAATCTTTGTAAAAGTTTTAGTTTAATTTTAAAATTTTAGTTTGTAAAATGGACTCAAGATGTAGATGCTGAAATTGGGTTGAAGAATCAACCTCTCATATGTATCTACAATGTAACTTTTGGCTAACACAATTGTTCCTTTCGGTGATCATTATGGTATTGGCCTAATATTCTTCTCTGTTATTTCTATGATAATGGCTTGGTGGATTAAAATGCCTTTTAGAGATCATAAACTTTTCCTTTTTATTCCACCCTTCTTTTCAATATCTGGGAAGTTTGCAAAGCAATAAATTAGCATGAAAATGTGTATTCATAACAGTTCTTTTCTTCATCTATTAGATCATAAGAATGTTCATGCACATGGTATCTGTATTAATGCATTTGAGGTACTTTTTTCACGGTAGTATTTCATTCTCTGCTCTTTATATTATAAATCCTTATGAAACTGGTGTTTTCATCTCAGCTCTAAAATTGCATTAGTGAGGCTTTTAAGTATTGCTTTTAAGTATTTCTTTGATAAACAAGTCATTTACATGATGTGTATGAAAGCTCCTTGAGGAGTGAATGCAGTAATACGAAGTTATAATACAAGTATCAAATAAAAATTTGGTGAGTGATCTTATGGTGTGGTCAATTTTCGGGTCTTGATATTTTTGGCAACTGAAATGTAATGTTATAATATATTTTGGCATTGAAATCATTTTGTTTGTAGCAGCACTGCCTAATAGAAATGCTTAATAGCAGCAAAGCTTACTGCAATGAAATGTAATGTTCTAATAGCAGCAGCCAACCAAAAAGTTCCAGTGCCTAATAGCAGTAGCGTATTAAACATCTGTATGGATATATATTGAGTAAACATTTTTAGTATTCTTTGTATTTTTCAAGTTTTAAACCTTGATTTGTTTAGAGTAAATAACAGTCTTGAATTAAGGTCCATATTTCTCCTGGTGGAGGATCTTCTCTCAGCTTAATCGGCCCTGAACTTAGGTCCTCCCTATGTTCGCTAAATGCAATGGGTATGCCTGTCATTCTTGGAGAATAATGTGTCTTAAAAGGCATGATATTGATTCTCATATTATATGGTTGATTGGTTGGGGGATGGTTCCTTTTTTGAGGGACCAATGGCTTCAAACTAGATACTTAGCTAATCTATTGGAGCCTCTTCTTAAATATTCCTAAATGGCTCATTCATTTATATATGATAATCAATGGTGGCTTAATTTGGATTGGTCACTTCAATGAAAATAACACTACATAATGATAACTCCATAATAAGACCCGTGTAGCTACTATCGCACTTATGATGAGCAAAAAGGTTGGATAATAACTCATTATTTCTTTGTAATTCAGTTTAACTGTATAGTATGTTGTATATTTTATAATTTGTTTTGCCATAACCTGATATAGAGAGGGAACCATCTCATGGCAGGTGCTGCTGCAGTACCTGCTCAAGGCAAAACTGGCCAAACAGTTTGGTTCCTATCCTTGGTATTGGCATGTGGCAGGTCATGCCCCCCCAACCACTGTCGATACCTTGGCATTTGTTTGGGTTTAAATAAGTCGTCACTTGATTTTATACAGCATGCCAAAAGATGAAGTCTAATTATATGCAGTGAACGAAGAAGATTCATTATATATATAGTGTTCCCCAATTCTAATTATATGCAGTGTGCCCTAATTATAAGCAGCAAACAACTACTGATATTTTCTTTTTCACTATGTATATACACCAGAAAGGCAAAGCAAACTGAAAATCCCCTAGAAGAGGATCAAATTGCTCCAGAAGTGAAATCGGAATGGCTAAAGGTAAATCAAATTATAGAAGAAAAACTGTTCGAGAACATTAACTAAGGTGGGAAGCATACCAACTTAATAAGACTGTATTGGATCAAGCTTCTACAAAAGAATAACGAGAGTTGTCGCTGACCAAGAGGCTCCAGAAAGTCAGGAGGGTGAGAATATTGAGACATGCCCATGAACATAATTGCAAATACTGCTAAAATACTCCTTCATGATGTTGTTGTTCAATGTTGAGGAAACATTGTTGCAAATTTCTTGGCGGTAATATATCATTTAGAATTGTCTTTTATTTTATGCATTTGAATGCCAGACTTGGGATGTGCATCAATGTCATTATGCATTTAAGGTCAACGTTTTTCTCTTTAGTTAAAGCTTTTTACTCTGTGAAGAAGTTGGATAATGGAATTCGCATTATAGATTTTTATTTCACTTCTATTGGACTAAGAAACGGAATTACAGTTAAAACATTAGGACCTTAAGAATTGTCTTTCATTTCCTCATGATCAATATGTACCATTTATGTGTAAATTGGTTGGTTTTGGATTTCTACCAAAATTAATGGTTGTTTATGTAATGAATGTTTTTTAATTCTAAACTCTGATTTTGCGCGTCTCTTTTGTTCTACAGATCTAAACTTGGGATCTCAAAAAAATGTCTGGGATGGAGAGATTGCAGAGGATGTTTGCCGATGCTGAAGGTGCTTTAAGTCACCCGCCACTGGATTCTCCCACACTCGATACATCCGAGTACGTTTACATCTTTTCACTTGCCCTCCTAAAGATGCCCAAACATGAGAGAGTTAGGGTACCTATGGAGGTTATGGGTTTGATGTTGGGTGAGTTTGTGGATGAGTACATAGTTCGTGTAGTGGATATTTTTGCTATGACTAATATGCTTGATATGCTCAAATAAATTGGGAGACATGAGATGGTGGTTGGATGGTACAATTATCATCCCGGGTTTCGCTGTTGGCTCTCTGGTGTGGACATGAAGACTTAGCAGAGTTTTGAAGCTCTAAATCAACAAGTTGTGGCAGTGGTGGTGGACCCCCATTCAGAGTGTTAAAGGGAAGGTGGTGAGTAATGCCTTTCATTTGATTAAATCCCCAAACTTTGATGCTTGGCTAAACCATCAATCCAAGCATTAATCCATGGTTTGAGCAGGTATTATTACTCAATATCCATCCATTAATCCATGTTTTGAGCAGGTATTATTACTCCATCAATCCAAGCAGTAATATCTAAGAGAAGATATTACTCAACCTTCACAAGACCGTTCCGGAGATGTTAAAACTAGCCATCAAATACAATAAAACATCATTCCATTGGTGTGTTTTCCAAGGGGCTTCGATGAATGATAATCAATTCCCAAAAAGTCCTAATTTACCCAAAAACAGAGCCACACATCACACCAAATGAATCACATGTTTGACCTGGACGAAGCTAAATATGACTCGATGAATGACAGTAAGATGTTGTGGTGTGGAAGGATAATTTGGGGTTAAATAAGGTAAATTTCGATGAGTCTGCTATGCCGGTACCGGTTTTCTCCTGCCACAGGGTACCCTAGCTGTGATATAAGTGGGGAAATTATGGGTGGCCATCAGCTTGCTGCGTGATCAAAAATCCAATGTGTTAATTGCCTCAAGCGTCTAATAAATGATATTCGGGAATTGGTGGTAGAAAGATGAGTGGAAGTGTGTTCACTAAATTGCTAAATTGACTAGCCAATGAAGGGCACAATTTAGAACTATGCGTTTGAACCCTTTTTTGTATTAGGCATGTGGTGTTCAAAGAAAGATAGGAATTATGTTGCATTTAAAGAGAATAACACTAATGAGCTTGGGTTCAGTAGGGAACTATGTTTGGGTTGTGAGCTTTGTAGGTTGTTCATTTACACATAAGTACTGATCACACAACTGAATTCAAATACTAAATAATTTATGGTTTGATCCATTTGGAAAATGAAAATGCTATTTTACTTAAATAATATATGTTTCTATTCAGCCATTTTTGTTGTTTTGTAGTTTATCTGAGTTATGTCCTGATATTTTTTGCATGTGGCAGCCGGGAAGCAAACAGTTGTGGATATCACGGTGATGATGGAATGCTGTATCATGGACCTGGAAATAAAGAGGCATTTGTCCCAACTTATACAACCGGTGATACAATTGGTGGTGGTATTAAATATGCTTCACATTAGTTTTTCTTCACGTAAGTTATTCATATGGTACAAGTTTGCAACTCCCATGGTGTGTGGGTGCATTATAATTTTTTAATTATAGATTAATGGAAAAAACTAAGCATTTAATTATATAATTCTTCAGTCTTGAATTAATAGTTAGTTTTAAAATAATTAACCGGAAAAAATAATTTATTTCTTCTAAAAGAATTAATAATCCATGATATTCTATGAGACAAATTGTGCTTAACGATCGCTAGAAATTAACATAGTTGTCTTCAATCTAGACAAATTTTGAATATGCTACTACATAACGTTATTTCTTACATTTAAACCAACTACATAGTTTATTGAGAGTTTTCTTTGTTATTAATATTTGTATTGAGAGGGGTTTGTCCAACCATGCTAATCACATCCCAAACTTTTTATCGAAACAGTAAATTTGGTGCGGTAGTTGCAAGGTGATTGTTGGACTTTAAACTCTCATTCAAGTGCTGTTGTAGGATAGTTCACATGGAAAATAATGAGAGAAGCAAGTCAAGGTGTGCTTTAATTTTTCTGGAAGGCTTGGATCATGGTGGGAAAACATCGCAATCTAGCAGGCTAGCCTTGTATGTGGAGGGAAAATAATCAGAGCAGTATCTTTTAACCATTTTTCTCAAGTTAAGTTCATTATTGGACCACCACCCATGTAAGAGGAGGGACCACGACCAGGGAGGTTCCAAGTGTTGAGCTCAGATCAGGGAAGACGACAACTGCAAGCATAAATGATTGTGTTAGCAACTGCTTGGATGAAAATTTTGATTATTGTGTGAAGATTATTCGTTGGATTGAATGTGAGTGTGACATTAAGCAGGAGTCTAGGTTAAAATTCCTAATGTGGTTTATTTTGAGATCAAATATCGTATCCAGCAAGAGACCCCAGAATGGCTTTTGTAAAAACTGCAGCATTAAATTAGAGAGGATGGGGGATTGATTTAGCAGGCATTTTCTGCGGGGGTTAAAGATTTTGTAGATTTTGTAAATACCTTATGTTCAAGTACAGATTTTGTAGATACCTTATGTTCATTTGGAAAACTTACAAAGCCTGAAGAAAATATCAATCCAATATCAAGATTTTTTTGAAAATTGCATTTGTAAACTTTATGAGCATTCTGATATTTCATCTATCAATCAATGTATGTTTTGATTTGTGATACCTTTTGCTCAATATAATGTATAATCTTAGTTTAATTTTAATGTTATTCTAATGTATTATCTTAGTTTAATTTGATTTGTGATAGACATAGCTAAAAGATTTTTGTTTTATGGCATTCTCATTTTGCTTTTTTAGATTTTTTTATGGCATTCTCATTTTGTTTTATGGATATTATATTAGTCTTTAGTTTTTATGTATCGATTTTGCACATTTAGCGTTGAAAGCATGAATGCATTCAATCAAAGTGTTCATACATTTAATGTATTGAGTTTTTTTTATTTCTCAAATAATGTGGATAGTCTTATAAATAAAGAAAAATGTGTCCACATTTTTTAAATTGTTTACATGTTTGAGTTGTAAAGAAAAAATTTATGACTTAAATTGTTTACATATTCAATACATTGGAAATTTTCTTCGTGCCTTTAGGTACGTACTTTGATTTTTTTTTCTTGTCGTTTTGCGATTATCAGCATGCCTTCAGGCACGGGCATACCCTAGTGTGTGTGTGTGTGTGTATATATATATATATATATAAAATACCGCATCTCCCTGTCTAGTCATATCGATGCATACTCGCATACTCTGCTATAAGTCCAAGTACCTCTCGTACCTAATCATGACTATAGAGTTGGAATGTCTCCTCGAACCATTAATCAAATCAAATAACAAACAATTGAGGCAAACATAGTTCCAAGCCTTTCTTCTACATACATACATAACATACCCAAACGACATGTTGGTCCCATTAATACACGACACATAGTGAGGCTCCCTAAGTTCAATGTCGTGGGGCATAAATCCAGACCTCCCTAGAATCGGTAAGGTGGGATCGCCCACTACGCGGGAACCTCCATGATAGCAAGCTCACACATATATGAAAGAACATAATATGCATACACACAACATAATCCATATGTCGCACATAGCCATACACAACCCATTAATATCATCTATACAGGTATACACTCAACCTATAATAACAATTTGTATAGGTATACACTCAACCTATAAACATAATTCGTATAGGCATACACTCAACCTAT
The DNA here is from genome assembly GCA_949130495.1 of Sambucus nigra. Classification (NCBI taxonomy): domain Eukaryota; kingdom Viridiplantae; phylum Streptophyta; class Magnoliopsida; order Dipsacales; family Adoxaceae; genus Sambucus; species Sambucus nigra. Next base: position 32,175,583 of record OX422224.1, on the reverse strand, counting down.
AAACAACCCATAAACATAATCCGTATAGGTATACACTCAACCTATAAACAACCCATAAACATAATACGTATAGGTATACACTCAACCTATAAACATAATCCACACAGGTATACTCTCAACCTATAAGTATAATCCGTATAGGTATACACTCAATCAATAAGTATAATCCGTATAGGTATACATTTAACCTATAGCAGTAATTTGTATGTAGTATTTATCCCTCGAATACCTATGGTATCATTTATCCACAATATTAACTCACTATCGTATAAGCCCGAGTATTAATCTCTACTCGAAGGGCCCATTCTTACCCCACATGTTAATTCAGCAGTTACTACAATTATACCCTACTAGTTATATTCTTAGATTTTGGTTCACCCTTCCCGTAATCCAAATCCTAATTCTTTCGGTGTACAACTCACTCGATTACTACCTTTGGTTAAATATCCCAACGTCACCCTTACGAATATAAATCGAATCTTACCCTCATGCCTACTGACCTCCCCTAATTCTTCATGATAAGAGGCTTTTAGCGTATGGTCGTTGTCTTCAAAATCCAATCTCAAAATCCCTTGAATACCTACAAAACTTGTCTAAAATAACTCGTATTGCGGTAAGTGCGGGTATCAATGCCACTTCCAAGGTGAAACAATTTATGTAAATGCCTGCAATTCAATTTTTTTTATTAAAATGTTTTTTTTCTTTTTTTACTTTTTTTAAAAACAATTTCAAGGGAAAATTAACTACTAAATGCTAAAATTAAAATTATGAAATGACAAAATAATTTGCAACCAAGTGTGATAAATGTGAGAATGTCAAGAGATGGGATTACACCGCATTATCAATTATTTTAATTTCTCAATTTATTAATTTGAAATATTTTGAGATAATATTAAATCGATAATATAACTCTCGTTACAATTATAAATTTAATAAAATCGTTTTCGAAAAAGTAATTTAAAAATGTAACACTATGAAAAATTAAGAACTATACTCTTTTCAAGAAAATTACCCGCTAAGATCAATTTAATAAAAATTTTATGAATTCTCAAATTTCAACACATAATTAATATTAAAATTTCAAAAAAACCTATATCTTGTTCGATTCCCAAAATCAAACATTAATTTTTATAATTAATTTACTAACTCTCGTTGCATAAATTACTTGGTGATAGTTAAAAATTAATTTTTCTAGAATTATAGCAATCAATAAAATTTATTAATTAATATAATATCCTACACAGTGCATCCCACCTCTTGAATAGGGTGATTATCCAAGCATAATGAAACTATTAATCACAGTCACTAACATGGAACAACGAATTAAAGAGTAGAGCAAGAAATATAATAAACAAAAGTCTCCCTTTCAATTGATTCCTTGAATCACATTCATGCACGTGTGTCCAAATGTCTTCACAAATCCAGCACTTGATTACACAGATAAAAATAAAAACTAAACGTAAAAATCTATTCTAAAACTAAACTGATTTTTTTGTATTTTTCTGAATTTTTTATGTTCCTACTCTGTACATAATATACACTGGTTTTCTTTCTTCTGCATCCTCCTACTTGTGCGTGTTTTTTCTAAGAATCTTCCCTCTTCTTATAATAATACCCACGACTTGTTTCTTGATTGATGAGATATATTTTGGTGGGATATGAGGATGGCCAGGTCAAAGAGACTTTTTAATATATGAAAGCACGTGAGTTATTTTGATTTTGCTGATTGTTTGTTCCTATTTTGTAGGATGGAGGTTGAATTATTTCAAGCCGATTTGGCAGGTGGATTTTCGAGTTGGGTGCATTCGGGTATGGTAGATTACATGGGTTGTTCGGGTTTAAAGTGGGTTTTCGGGTTGGATTTGATGTTGATCGGAGTCAGGGATGTGTCACCGGAGTAGGGGATGTAATGGGTTTCGCAGGCCTGTTAGGTTCGGACTTTCGGGTTATGAGGGAGAAACTTCGGGTTTAGAATTGGTTTGGGTTTTCAGGTTTGAAATGGGTAGGTAGTAGCAGCGGTTTCGAGTTAGTATGGGGAAAGCCAAATGGGTCTTCGTTTTTTCAATCGATTTGAGAAAGTGGATCACCCGGATTCGGGCAGGTGTAAGTCGGGGGTTTTGAATTTGTGTTGGGGTTATGAGAGTTGTTTGGTTATAGCAAGAGGTTTTGGAATGTTGTGGGTTTTGGAGGTGAGATGAGTTTTTGTTAATGGATGTTGCGTAGGAGAGAGAGTGAGGTGAGAGGAAGAAGATGAATATTGGATGAGGATGTGTTTGTGTGTGTGAGGGTGTATGAGACTTAGGTGAGGGTATTGTAACACCCCGTGACTTTGGGACTGAGAAAACTAATTTTGGGGAGAAATAAAATTTATTTAAATTGGAGAATTTTAAAATTTGGAAATTGAGGTCCAAAAATTGAGGAGATTTTAAAGCATTTAGGATGATGATTTTGAGTGCGCCACTGATTACAGACGGGTCGAGATAGTCGAAATAACTGTCCTTGGGTTTTATTTCGTTTTCGGAATATTTTTAAATTAGTTTGGCTCGAATTGGAGTAAACGCGTCATTTAAAGTGTGTATTAACATTTAAAATTGGGTTTATTGTTTTAAAGGCTTAAGAGGATTACGGATAAGCCTTCTCATTTGAGAGAAAGAGAGAAAGAGAAAGAAAGAGAAAGAAAGAGAAAAAGAACAAGGAAGAAGAAGAAGAAGAAGAAGAAGAAGAAGAAGAAGAAGAAGAAGAAGAAGAAGAAGAAGAAGAAGAAGAAGAAGAAGAAGAAGAAGAAGAAGAAAGGAAGAGAGAGAGGAGAAAAAGCTTGGAGATTTCGGCCCAAACGCGATCCCAAAGATGATTCAACCTCTACAATTCTGAGGCAAGTGTTTAATCTTGATAAATAATTCATTTGTGTATTTCATTTCATAATTTGTGGATAAGAGAATTGGATTTTGGGTATTTATATCAAAACCTAAATTTTGGATATTTAAGTCTTGAAATTGATGTTTATACTTAGGTTTAAGGGTATATAAATTGATGAGACTAGATATGGGATGGATTTTGATCTTGGGAACATGTTTGGGGTGAAGATTGAGGTTTAGAAGTTGTATAAATGGATTTTGGAATTTTTGGATTTTGGAGAAATTACCCGTTTCGTGGCTTGCTGCACAAGACGAATCGATTCGCCCCTAGCGAATCGATTCGCTATGTTGCAGAAGCATCAGGTCTTTAGGGCCGAATCGATTCTCCCCTAGCGAATCGATTCGGTATGTATCAAACTTACAGGTCTAGTTGGGCCAAATCGATTCGGAGGGGCTGAATCAATTCGCAGGTATGATCGAATCGACTTAGAGGGGCCGAATCGATTCGAAAACAGGACAGTGGGATGGGAGTCTCATTTGGAGTTTTTAGTATCGATATAGTGGGGAAGTTTCATTAGGGATGGGAGTCTCATTTGGAGTTTAAGAGTGAGTTAACCTAGGATGTAGGTGAGGGGCCTTCTAAAAGAGTTGTGAGGGCATGGCGTGGAAATTATAAGCCGACTTTTTTTCAAATCCTTATAGTAATAGGATTCTATTTAAGATATGATTGAGGACCGACGCGAGAGAGTGGTCGCGTATCCTTAGTAACGTTTAACTTAAGGAATGAATTTCAAACGCAATAAGATTAAGGTTTCAGAGGAGAAATTGAATAGTAGGCTAATTTGTGAATGATGGGAATGTTCTAATGACTAGAACAAGATTTGGGCCAGATAGTACTCGGGGTAGTTACTACATATCTATGCGTGATCAATGTTGGCTATCCCAAAAGATAATGGGTTCATAAATTGAATTTAAGTTTAAGCTTGAGGCTTGTAGAATATTGGTCATGTGTATACAAATAGTCGAGATTGTTATTGGATATCGATGTGCATTCGGATATTAATGGGATGTGTGGTGATGGTTATATACATTAAACTTTGCGGTGATAACTTTAATGTCGAATATATTGGAAGACTATTCGTATCATAGGAGCAATGGATGAATATGCTTCAAGTGAGGGATTGTATTTATATAAGGAATTAAGTTATTATGCTTGGAGTGATAGCTAGTATAATGAGGACTATGTTCACGTATAGCCAAGTCTATGGATTTTATACATACGGTTGAGAAATAATGTGTTTATGTGTGGATATATATGAATAAACATGTATATATGTATGTACTTATGGCGTGAATATCTATACCGTGCGTCATGGTTTGATTATATGATGTGATCATATGGATGTATATGTATATAGTGTGTGATATATATATATATATATGGTGTGAAGCATACCCGACACATGCTATCATGGAAAGTTGCGCGATGTTGGGTGAGCCCTTGGCTTGAGGAGCAGGGGTGGATATTCACCAGGTCATAGTCGTCCATTATTGTTTGTGTGATTTTATTTTTGGGGGTGAGAAGTTTTGGGTATGGGTCGTTCTCACTTGATCGGTTAGGAACTATGACCGCTTCCCATGCGTTATGATTGATTTTATTGCCATGGCAGTGTGATAATAGTCCGATAGGTGGTGAACCCGGGAGAAAGTGAGTAATTCCTGGAAGATGATAGCATGGTGCAATATTTTGGCATTCTATAGCCGTTATATTTTGTGAATTGCAAAGTGTACATTATGTGTGTTATGTATACGTGGCTATAGGAATGAAATATGGATTATATATATATTTAGAGTATATATATATATATATATCCTATAGGTGAATAGGATACGAAGTTTCTATGATGTACATCTGGGGTAATTTCGGTGTACTAGTTCATTGGGGTTGAAGGATCGTACTTAGCGATAATTACGGTTAGGTCGACCCAAGGATTTAATAGAGATTCTATTTATGTTCTTAGATAGTAATCAATATTTAGGTAGCTATATTAATAGAATTTTTGTGTATGACATGATGGATCCCTACAATCGACATTGTCAAGGAGTAGTGTATCGGAGGGTTCCTTATTTGGATTTCGCTTTGTGAGACGCCCCACGCACGAAGCGCAGTGCAATGTTGAGAGTAGAGAGAAGTTTTGTCCTTATTACTTGAATGTATAATGTTTGGAGAATAAACTCTTATATTGAAATCAAATGTGAATGTGTGACTTATTAAGACTTATAACGAGCTTAAGTTAATTATTGGAACCTAAGCCTAGTAAGGACTTTATGTGAGAATATATCTATTTATGTGGGATTATAATGGGATTGATTGTTGGGTTATATTAGTTTAGTATGGCGGTTCATGCAGGGATAGGCCATGCGTATATTTTGGTAAGTGATACTTAGATGTATCGGGTAACTTAAGGGTAAATTAATTAAGGTTCCAGGACACGATTAGGTGCGCGCAGTAGATGAGACGTAAGTTTGGGGTTTCACGAGAGTGTGACTCCACTTTAATTATGAAATAGTGCATTTAGCTTTATTATGCACAGTTAACATACTTGTTAAACATTTTTACACCTCGGGCTCTGACCCGTTTATATTTCTTTTTGCTATATGTATGTATATTATACTACAGGTGTCCTACCGCATGGATGTCAGATGATTTTCTATCCAGAGTATTGGGAGCCATATCAGGTGCGGACTGTTGCGGGATTTAGATTGTAGTCGCTTCCCATTTCTTTGTACATCTAGATAGGACTCATGTTGCATATCGGGTTTATACCCAAGAGTCATTTGTAGTTGTTTATATTTTTATTTTTGGTTATTGCACTGTCTGTGACCCGACAGCTTATTCGGGTATATATTTCCTTTTGTATGGTACTTGCACATTCTACCTTTGTTAGTAGTTGTACATTGTTGGTTTGATTTCCATTGCATGTTTTATTTAAGTTTTAGACATCTGCTCTTATGATTTCGGGTAGTTCGCCCTATCTGTTATAGTATATTCTGTTGATGCTGAGACTGAGCCATCTGAGATTCCTCATTTAATGTAGTATAGGGTTGGCCACCCTTTATTATTTTAAGCGGGTTGTTACAGGTATGTGAGTTAGTTTGGGTGTAAGTGAGTATATAGGATAATGTGTGTGTTTAATTTGTACCCTTAATAAAATAAAATAAGAGAATAATAAAAATAAACCTCATAAAATAAAAATAAGTAAAATAGAAATAAAAACTAAACTAAACTAAAAATAAAACTCAACAAAAAATAAAACTCACTAAAAAACCTAAAAAAAAGAATAACACGACACACGATACAAACTCTAAAAACTAAACACGACTCAAATAAAAACTAATAAAATAAAATAAAACAAAACCATACAAAATATAATAATAAACTAACTAAAACCTAAAAATAAACAAAAATAAAGGAAAACAAATACTCGATGCACTAAGATAAAAAAAATAAATCCTTAAAAAATAAATAAAATCTATTAAAACTCAAATAATAAAAATAAAAACTACAAAAGAAGTAAAAATAAAACCTAAAGTCCTAAAAATATAAGATCTAGCAAAACTAAAAATTAAAAAATAAAATTAAAAACTGATAAAAATAAAAAAATAAAAAGAAATAAAAAATAAATTCTAGAAAATTCTAAATAAATCAAAAATAAATCCTAAAAATAAAACGACTCAAATAATAATCTAAAAAATATATATATAAAATACAAGTTAAACACACACGGGATCGGATTCGGTTTAGTCCCGATCTGGGCTAGGTTAGGGTTACGAGAAAAGGCTCGGGGCATCGGAACTCATCGGTGAAAGCTCAAACTTGACTTCTAACTTCGCAGTCTCATTTTTTTCTTCGATGCATGATTTTGACTGCTACTTTGTCGTAATTACGCCGATTTAGATCTATTTGCATCGCGACATCATACTGACCAACAAAATGATAAAATATGAAGATAAGGCCATTTTTATTAAAAGCGGGAGACTAAAATGCATCTATTCGGGCATAAAATGGACACTTTTAGGTTCCTATCTGTAACAACCCGTACATTTGGGGATAATTAAATTCCATAATTGGGTATAAAATGGAATATTTGGTGAATTTCTGGAATAGTAATTTTTGGGATTTTCAAGGATTAGATGATTCTCGATGGCTGATATATTTACTTTTGAGTTTAAGTAAATTGGTTAGAGTATTTTAATTATATGTCACCGTTGAGTAAAGCGACAAGAGGTAAGATTCTAATTGGAAAACCCGCATTAAGTCGTGAGGGGTTATATTAGTGAGTTGCGGTCAAGTACCTCAGATGAAAATTTCGACTGCGCGGTGAGTCTCGGAATGGCCGAGATAGTCAGAAAAGAGTGTCTGATGGTCGAAATTGAATTTCGAGAAATTTTAGAGTAAAAGTAACTCGTAATTGAGTAAACGAGTCATTTTTGGGTTTTTAAGGGGTAAACCCTTTTTCTCCCTACATAAAGAGGGAAAGGGGGAGAAAAGAGAAGTAAAAGAGAGAAGAGAGAGAGAAAATGAGAGAAAAAAGGGAGATTGTGGCCAAACTCCGCCAGATTCGACTCGAGGTCGTCGGATTTTATCCTCCAAGCAAATGTTTACTTGCTTTATTTACTTTTGAGCATAAATCTCATATCATAGTTGGTAAGTATATGATTTTGGGTTAGAACCCTTCAAATAAAATTGGGAAAACTTAGATACGAGTTTACATATTGATGTAATGTAAACTCTTAATGATTTCTAGTATTAAAACCATATCAATAGAGTAATAAATTGAATTGAAATGGGAGAAATGCCAAAACTAGGGTTTTATGGCTTTATGGTTTAAACCTAAGAGATATGGTTTAATACCACAAATAAATTGATGTGTTAGTTGAAAAACATAGATTAGACTTTTGTAGTGTTATTGGTTGAGATTAGAAACCTTAAGATTGTAGATTGGATTGAGTTTTCGATTTTGGGGAATATAAAAAACCTAGGCAAATTTGGGATTTTTGGGCTAGCCGAATCGATTCGGTAAGAGACAGTTTGAAAGTAGAACGATTTCGAATCGATTCGGACAAGCCGAATCGATTCGGTCCAGGCAAAATTTTGAGGTTTTCTCCTTTTAAGTTTAGGGATGCTTAAATTATTGTTTGGAGATTATTATAGGAGTTTCTAAATAAGATATTAGGGATCCTAGATGATGATTGGGGGAGGATAAGTAAACCTCGAATTAATTTAGAGAATGGTCCTGGGTATGGAATTATTAATTTTTCGGGACAAGAGACATTCAGGAAAATCTTTCGGCAGGCGGGTATGGATATGTTGATTGGGTTAGAATGATTATAAACTGAATAAAATCGAGAACATCCTAGAATGTGATTAGGACGTAATTTGGGGCTAGTGGTCATCGTTATGTGTGTTTGGCATTGATTTCCGTTTATATATATTCGAGGAGCAATATATATAGTATATATATACTATGTGATTAAAGTATATACGGTATATAATACGGATATGTTGATATACGGTATATGATACGATATGTATGGATGTGTTCATGTGCCCCATTGGTGTACATCCACATGGGGAAATTTGTTGAAATAGGGTTGTTAAAGCCGGTAGTGGAGTTTCCTCTTAACGAAGAAGTTAAGAGGACTAGTAAGATGATTGTAAGGAGAAAGGCTATAGAGTCAGATGATACTGATAACTTTTATCATGGTCGAAAGGCCAGTGATGAAAATAGTGATGTGGAGTGAGAAACCACATGGTTAGTCCTTTCCCGGTGGGAGTAAAGGACAAGATTAAGATGCCTAGATGGGGCATAGAGTCGAGAAAATTTTGGTTCAGTTAGGACAAGCATATTAAGTCCGGGAACCTTTTGGGAGTAGCCAGGGTAATTGGCAAGAATGTTGTTATGAGTTTCACCTCATAAGGAAGAGGTACAATTGGCGTGGCTAGATACAGTCGCGGTGTTCGTTAGCCCTAGACTCGTGTGTGTAATTTAAGCTATGTGGCGGTCTTGGTAACATTATAAAATGTAGACCTATGTGTTTTTCGCGGTAGCGGAGTTATATTTTCCTTCATTCGCTATAAAAGCGGGTGTTGATATTTTGAATATATATATCTGGCTTGTGATACTCGTTTTATATGTGTTATACGAGTATGGTAGTATTGTGAGTATATTATATTCTTCGTTGTTCGGAGCGATAGCAATCTAATGATGGAAAGACTATTGTGTCCATAGTTCCAGGGTGGAACGGGTTGTTGTTACGATATCTCACCTGGATACAGGTTGATTTCGCCTTTATTATTATGGGTAAATAAAACTTCGATGAGAAGATGTTTCATTATTATGATTGGAGTGTGTGGCGACCTTATAGATGTGAGTTTAAGCTCATTCTTATTTGTGCAAGGACTTAATATTAGGACGAGCACTTGGTGGTGTGACTCTTAGTTAGAGATAGGAGTTCAGATCACCTTTTGTTGAAAGAGGGATAGGGTTATCCCGTTTTCATATTTGAATTTAACGGACCTCCACGACCGACAAAGTTAAGTAGTAGTGTAATTGGAGAGGTTCCTTGTTTGGATTTCGCTTTGCGAGACGCTCCGTCCATGAACCTTAATGACGTCGGGAGTGGAGAGATGTTCTAGGATGCAAGGATGTTGGTTTTATGGAAGTGTAAAAATAGTGGGAATAAAACACTATAGACTATGAGCCATGTGATGATGGTATGCTTATGGAAATTGTGTGCTATGGAAAAGCACCAAAATATTTTTCTCACTGCAAGTATAAAGGTGAGGGAAGGTGAAAGATTATTAATTTGAGACTTATGGCCAGGCCTTAATAAAAAGGTAAATTTTTGGAGTTAGTAGGTTTTAGGTAAGATAATCGTAACATCTCGATAGAGAATAGGCGCATGATTGATAGAATGTTAGTGGTAGAAGTATGTTAGTAGATTTGCGAGGTAGGATTTAGGACGTCCCGCTGGTGTGCCTTAGGCCGTTACATCTCAATGACCGATGACGCGAGGAAGTAGTGTAATGGGAGGGTTCCTTGTTTGGATTTTGCTCTGCGAGACATCCCACGCATGAAACCGAGAAAATGTCGGAAGTGGAGAGAGGCCTTGGTCACTAAGGATGTTTAGGATAATATTATTCCACGCAGGTAGGAACGCTTAGATCATAGAATTTTTGGGCAGTGAAGCCAGTGGAGTTAGTGGCGACGATGTAGAAATATTGGTTGGGTAACCTTGAGAAGAATGGAGTTCTAACCCATGTGTGAGTATAACACCGAGGAAAGGTGTGAGGGCACCTTAGTAAGTTGGTTTTATGTACCGCCTGAAATAGAAAAGACGCAGTATATAGAGTTGAAGATTTTTTCGAGATGGCAGTATAGAATAATATAAACCTCGATAGAGGTGAGTGTTGATTGAGTATACGATTAAGATCTATTGACTAGTACCATTCCACTTTGAGGCATTAGGATGTGGAGTGATTCACGATCCTAGGTTAGTGTTGGTTGTATCTTAATTTTGAGGACGAAATTCCAATGTAAAGGGGGGAGTATGTAACAACCCGTACTTTTTTGGGATAATTAAATTCCATAATTGGGTATAAAATGGAAAATTTGGGGAATTTCCTGAAATAGTAATTTTTGGGATTTTCAAGGATTAGATGATTCTCGATGGGTAATATATTTACTTTTGAGATTAAGTAAATATGTCGGAGTATTTTAATTATATGTCACCGTTGAGTAAAGTGACAAGAGGTAAGATTCTAATTGGAAAACCCGCATTAAGTCGTGTGGTGTTAAATTAGTGAGTTGCGGTCAAGTACCTCGAATGGAAATTTCGACTGCGCGGTGAGTCTCGGAATGGTCAATATAGTCAGAAAGGAGTATCCGATGGTCGAAATTGAGTTTCGGGAAATTTTAGAGTAAAAGTAACTCGTAATTGAGTAAATGAGTCATTTTTGGGTTTTAAGGGGGTAAACCCTTTTTCTCCCTACATAAAGAGGGAAAGGGGGAGAAAAGAGAAAGAAAAGAGAGAAGGGAGAGAGGAGGAGATAAAAGGAGAGAAAAAGGGAGATTCCGACCAAACTCCGCCATATTCGACTCAAGGTCGTCGGATTTTATCCTCTAGGCAAGTGTTTACTTGATTTATTTACTTTTGAGCATAAATCTCATATCATAGTTGGTAAATATCTGATTTTGGGTTAGATCCCATAAAATAAAATTCGAAAAACTTAGATACGAGTTTACATATTGATGTAATGTAAACTCTTAATGATTTCTAGTATTAAAACCATGTCAATGGAGTAATAAATTGAATTAAAATGGGAGAAATGCCAAAACTAGGGTTTTATGGATTTAGGGTTTAAACATAAGAGATATGGTTTAATACCACAAATAAATTGATGTGTTAGTTGAAAAACATAGATTAGACTTTTGTAGTGTTATTGGTTGAGATTAGAAACCTTAATATTATAGATTGGATTGAGGTTTGGATTTTGGGGCATATAAAAACCCTAGGCAAATTTGGGATTTTTTGGCTAGACGAATCGATTCGGTAAGAGACAGTATGAAAGTAGAACCATTTCGAATCGATTCGGACAGGCCGAATCGATTCGGTCCTGGCAGAATTTTGAGGTTTTCTCCTTTTAAGTTTAGGGAGGATTAAATTATGGTTTGTAGATTATTATAGGAGTTTTAAATGAGTTATTAGGGCTCCTAGATGACGATTGGGGTAGGATAAGTAAACCTCGAATTAATTTAGAGAATGGTCCATGGTATGGAATTAATTAATGTTTCGAGACAAGAGACATTCAAGAAAATCTTTCGGTAGGCGGGTAAGGATATGTTGATTGGGTTAGAATGATTATAAACTGAATAAAATCTAGAACATCCTAGAATGTGATTAGGATGGAATTTAGGGCTAGTGGTCATCTTTATGTGTGTTTGGCATTTCTGGCCATTTATATGTATTCGAGGATCAATATATATAATATATATCTATATGTGGAAGGTATATATATATATATATATATATATATATATATATATATATATATATATATATATATATATATATATATATATATATATATATATATGTGTGTGTGTGTGTGTGTGTGTGTGTGTGTGTGTGTGTGTGTGTGTGTGTGTGTGTGAAGCATACCCCCTCAAATGCAACCATTGGGAAGTTGCGCGATGAGGGTGAGCACCCTGGATCGAGGAGCAGAGTGTGGATATTCCCCAAGTCATAGTCGTCCATGTTTTTATTATGTGATATACATTTTTGGGATGAGACGTGGTGGGTATGTTTCGTCTCATTGTCGGTTAGGAGCTATGACCCCTTCCCGGACGTTGTGATATATTTTTTTAACACGAAGTAGGTGTCTTTTAGTCCTACCGGTGGTCCCCGGTATGCTACGTGAGTCGGGCACTGGAAGATGATAGCATTGAGAGACAACATCCTCAATTTGTAGCTCGGTGGGATGGTTATTATACTGTTGTGTATATTATATTACTTGTCTATGAGAGCAAGGTAATATATAGATCTTGTAATACCCCGTACTTTTATGGATATTTATTTATGGGATTAATTAAATTAAATGTGAATTAATTGAGAATTAATACGGATAAAATACTAACGAGATGTGAGTTGGTATTTGATTATAATGTGTATATATGGCAATATATGAATATTGAAAATATTGAAATTGTCGCGAGGCTGAAATACGGCAATTTGGAAAATTTAGTTGGGACGCACGTGACAGTCGCGTCAGGAATGTAATTATTTGAATTAAAAAGTGAATTTTATTTTAATCAACCGTATGGTCATTTTGAGTGCGCCAACGTGTCCGAAAGGGTCGAAATAGTAAGAAAACACTAGTCAGGGGTTTAGTTTGGGTCCCGGGGCAATATTGAACCATACCGGAAACTTAAAAGGGCATTTTGGTAATTTTGAAATTTTGGGATTTATGACCAACGAATTTTGGGAATTAAAAATAGGGAATTTAATAACCCACTAACCCATTACCAGCACTTGAGTGATTAGATGGCAACGGGAGTTAGAGGAAAAAGTTAGAAAAGTTCCCAAAGAGAAAACCTTAACCTCCATCTTCAACCTTCAACCTTGGGAGAGAAGGAGAGAGAGCAACCTTCATCAATCCAACACCAAATTCAGAGAATAATCCAAGGCAAGTGGTTTAATTACGTTAATTTCAAGTGAATGTTTCTTCCATGATTAGAAAATTATATAATCGCATTGTATTGGAAGATTTATAAAAACCCATGAGATTGGAGTTATAAATTCAGATTTTGATATAGGTTTGCATGTAGAATTGTTATTGGGTGATTGAACTAAAAGAATTACTACTCTTTATGTTACAAAAACAAATTTATTTATGGAAATTTGTGATTTTATATTCTAGGGTTCTTACTCATAAGATTTGGGGAAAAATATTGTGAGATTTGATAATTAGATGATGTTTAGGAAGATTTGGCCCTATATAAATGTTAAGTTATGACCTACGAATGTTTAGTGTGGATTAGAAACCTTAAAATACTGTTGGGACGATTTTTATATGGGATTAGAGATGAAGAAAATAGAGAAAAACGAGATAGGAAAATTCTGGGCTCGAAATTGGCATCTCGTTAGAAGACCTGCCCAGGTCGTTCGAACGAGCTTCTAACGAGGTGACATCTTGCCTTCTAACGAGTGGGATGTTCATTCGATGCCTTTCGTTCGAACGAGATCTCGTTAGATGCCCACTTCGTTCGAACGAACTATCGTTCGAACGAGACTTCTAACGAGTTGACAGATTGGCCTTTTTGGCTTGATTTGATTTCTATTGTCCAGTAACCTGGTTAATTGTAGAGATAACATTACCTTGATGACTAATTGATATAGTTGGGATATTTGGGATATATTGAGGAGTAAAAACATAGAAGTGTGATTTGAACCAAATGAAAATTGTGGATTAGTACTTGAGTGACTAATTACGATGTGAGAGTAATTGACAATTTAAATGTTGGTATTAACCGGGGATATGTGAATTACGTAACATTATAAGTTGGTATAAGAATGAGAAGTATACCACAAATAAATTATGGTAATTACTAAGATGTGTGCATGCTTAGTATATGTATATGATTTCATTTGTATGACTTACCTACCATACTTGCTATCACGGGAGGTTTACGTTCGCTTAGGGTCATCTAATCCTTGTGTGCCCAGATTTAGATTGGTACCTCGAGGACATAGTTCAAGAGAATGACTTATTTGTGAGTTAATACGTTAGCTGACTATGGAGCGTAGGTATGTACGTGACCATGGATATGTTGAATTATGTTCGCCTCCATTTTTGTGTGTTGTGTTTATTCTAACAATTCCTGAGAGATTTGGAATTTGTAATCCTTACGTACGTGATGTACCGGGATGGATAGCAGAGTATGTGTGCACCGCAGCTTAGCCTCGGGGTGCTTGTATTGTATATTTATGATGTGAATGATATACGGTTAAATGAACAGACTTGTCATGTTTAATTATGAGAATAATTTATAGTAACTCCTTGAGAAGATAAATAAGGGGATAACCTCCAGTAAATGGTAATGCTAATAATTGAGAATCTGAGTTTAAGTAAAGCTATCTATACAAGTGATAACATTGGGAATTCATATTGTGAATCGAGGAGATGGGTTAGAACTTATGTCGGTTTGGTTAGATATAAAGACCACTTAGATGGGTACGGTACGTTAGGAGTGCACTATTAGTCGAGAGGTGAGTATTTCATGTGAGGGCACGTCCTAACATGTATTTTGCATTCATTGTTTTAATGTTATTAAAGCACTTGCTGTTTTTAAAATACTCTCCACTTTCGGGCTCTGACCCGTTTGCTTTCAAATCTATTTTTGTAAAAACCTTTTAGGTGCCCAGCCACAAGGACACCATGCATAGGATTCCCATTCAGGTGACGAGCTGTAGCTATTGTGGAAGTTACAGGGCCTTGATAGTAGATGCCTCTTTTCTAGTCTTGACTCCATATTCAGTTCCACCATTTGTAGGGCATGTCGCCCATTTCTTTTAGAGACATTTTATATTCAGTTATTCAGATTGTGGATTGTAATTAATTCAAGATTCACACTGTTTTATTTATTTCAGTTTGTGGGATTGTTGTGAGGAGTTTTCCTCCGGACTTATTATTATTTGTTCGTTACTTTATTGAGACTTTATGGTGTATGGTGACGTTATTCTTTTACATTTTATTTATCGCATGTTAATCAGATTTAATTTAAAATTTGACAACTTACTTTTAAATACTAGGTGGTTAGTAATCATTAAAATGTTTTCGACAGTGATGCTATTAACTGAACCAACTTGGCGTTTTGTATTGATTTAATAAAGGAGTAGCTACTCGGTATTTAATTAGTCGGGGTGTCACAGGTGGTATCAGAGCATCAGGTTCTAGTGTCCTTTAGGATCTGTACGGCTTGTTATGTTTCCGCTGAGCTTTCTTTGATGTAGAGCCCTATGTTTATGATTGTTGATTCCTTTAGTAAAATTTTGTTCTCCTGCTATGATGTATATGATAGCGAATCGTATTGCGATCGGGTGTATTCGTGTGCCGAACAATGTAGTACGTAAGGCGAAGACAGTTGGGTGAACAGCAGGAGGCAAATATATATTGAGGTTAATTGATTTATTTAAAGAAGGATGACCGTAGTTGAAGTCACCGATATTATGGCACGGAAGTCCTGGATGATATAGAAGGCTAAGGCGCGACTTGAGACTTCCGGGTACAGCTATAGTAGGAATGGGGTCAAATTAGACACATCCAACAAGGTTGGAATGGGAGAGAAAGAGTTAGGTGTAACATTGAAGAGAACCAGCAGTAGCAATACTCGAAGGGCGAAGACAGCTTGTGCTAGCCAAACGAACGCAAGGTATCCGAAGGCTTGGACTTATGTCAGGATATGACCAATTGAGAGTGAAAATTTAGAGAAATTTTTTCCTTGACTCGTAAGAGCGGAGATTCAATGGTGAGAAACAAGCAACCCACTTAAAAGTGGAATGTGATGTCGCGAGGGTGTACACGTATGGTTTGACCATAAGTTCCTTCATCAGATGTTCAGGTTGAAAGGCGAATGTTATTTTGAACTCACATAAGAGGGCCAAACAGGGGTCAACTTGTGAGGAGAAATTTAATGTTGTAGCGAACCTTACACCGGGTGGAGAAGGTGGTATGAAGAAGAGGATGTTAAAGGGAGAATCTACATACAAGAAGAATTGTTAGCTCTTATGGGGAATTCTTCTTGGATGATAAATACAGATAGTAATAATATCGCGTGGTGTAAATTTGGAGGTAAATGTTCCCTTAGGTAGGGAGATACAAAAATCAAAAAAAAATTTATAGAATAAGACAGGGAAAAGGGTGTTGGAGAAACACCACAAGGAGGAAGACCCAACGGAGAAACCGTTAAAATAATTCGATAGCAGAATTACTACCGAGCGATGGTAATTTCAGTAAGAGAGGTGAAAACAAGTAGTGTGTTCCTTAGGTACATCAAGCTAAGGGAACAATGGAGATAGTCTTCAGAGCTGAGACTACCAACGTCCGAGGAAAGGACCACTTTAACATGGTCAGGGTGACCGGAAATAAGTGGAGTATGTGTAGAGGTACTTTGTGGGAGTGAAAACCCGTACATTATAAACTTTTCCCGATACAAGAGTAGGGATAAAGGTATTGTTCCTGGCGAGGGCAACAGTTATTAAAATATCCGATTTGGGACATACATGTATGGTATGTCCAGGAACCATTGGAGCAGCCGGGACGATTATTAGGATAGAAGTATGAGTTATATCCTCAGATGAGGATGCATGTTATTTGTGGCATGAGTGAGTTACTACATTTGTTACAATTGTATTTTCACTTGAGAGTCGAGTTTAGTGAGTATCAGTAAATTTATTATATATGAGAACATTTCCCCTGATAGTGTGGGGGTTACTTTTATTGTCATCCGCGGAGGATGAATGGGTATATTAATAGCGGTTTATGCTTTATCGAAATTACTCATTTTAGTGCTGTGTTATACGAGTATGATATGATCTTAATTATTGTTTTATATATATGATTATACCGATAGTGTGCTGGTATTGCAAGTTTATTGGGATTACTACCTTGGGGTAGAATGTTTTGGTTCTGGAGAGGCCCCATGTGTGAGAGGGTCGGGCTCAAAATTGTACTATTGTATATATGTATATATATATAAATATTTCTGTGATTTCAAAGGCATAATGGTCTCGGATACTTAATCCTAGCATGCGCGGAGATTTAAATGATATGATTAGTATGTAATTTATTTACTAGTTAGCAAAACGGTTTAGCTGGTTATTGTAATTAACACTCAGGATGTCGTAATAAGTATAGTGCATTATTTTATCGCCATTTAGAGATCTGGGAGTTTATACTCATAGTTGTGTACCTGGGGACGGGATTTTGAGAGCCCCGAGTATAATTGCATAGTGTATATGGAATGTGATTTCCATCACTGTAAAGAGAAAAGTGTCTTTCAGAAGGAGTTCTGTGTTTATGTATAATTGCGAACTGAGATGAAACTTTGTTGTTAAAAGACGAGAGTGTAGGGGTACATATTATGGACAGGGCTTAACGGATTCCGATGACCAACAATGTTAGGTAGTAGTGTATCGGGGGGGGTCCTTGTTTGGATTTCGCTTTGCGAGACACCCCACGCATGAAACTTAGCGTAAGGTTGGTAGTAAGGAAATGTGTGGCCCTTCGTTCATGATTGGGATACCTCTATCGTTATGGGAGTACGTAGTTATAACGGGAAGTTACAAGGAGTAAATTATGATGTACGGCCATTAGAGACAGTTGTTAGTAAATTCAATATAAGTACTAATAATGTTGGTTTTGTCACGGCGTGTTGAAGGACGCATTGAGGATAAGGAGGATTTAGGATTTCTAATTCAGAAGCGATTGAGAACGCCCAAGTGGTATAGCACCGTTGTATTTAAAGTGACAATAAAGAGTTTGGGATTTGTATGAAGCGTATATAATGTTTAAAAAAAAACCGTATGGTTGGGTTATAAGGGGCGTAGACATCTTGATTTGCTAAAGTGTAAATCAAAGGAAGAGGGAACATAGACAGGTGAGATTATTACTTATGAGATTAAACATCATAAGAAAAGGTGTAAATGAATATCATGTGTAGTAAGTGTAGCACGTTCAAACTTGGAAAAAGGGCAGTAGAAAGCCATTTAATAAAGGGATATCTCTTGAGAAGGCGAATAAATTATTATGAGAAATTTGGAGTAGAGTTACGATCAATCGAATGTTGAGGGTGACTCAAGAGTAAATAGAATGAGGATGTCAATCAGGTATTAAGTCCAGATATTCACAAAGTGGTGAAAAGTGTAAAGGTCCAAACTTTTGGTATTCGTCGGGAGAATAAGATCATTAAGTATCATTTAACGGGGAAAATTTTACGTGAATATCGACATTCAAAAAGGTATAGTAAGTAGTAGAACAGTTGGGGTTAGATGATCAAGAAAATAATTTTGTATCAAGACGATGATTCCAAGAATGGGAGGGTCAAGTTGGAGAATTTTCTTGAGAAGTAGACAACTTATTGATAAGTAATGAGTTCCTTCGATTATGTGGGACATGTTGTCCAGAAGGAGAGTAATTGTTATATACTTGAATGATTTACACTATTAGATAGTGAACACGCCGGTATGTGGTTCGACGTAGTATTATTTAGAACTGGGATGAAATCCCCGAAATCCACATTTAGGTGGGGTGACAATAAGTAGTGGGAAATAACGATTCAAACTGAGGGTTGTATCACCTATAACCCGAGGTGCAGGCGCAAGGTGACTAACGACTGATGGATTGTATGAAAGATATTTTGGATTCATTACGATATTTTCAATTCCAAATCGGGTATAACTAGGGAGGTATATTGTAGTCATGAGGAGGAGATATTACCTAATGGTAGAGTTGGGGGAAAAGCACCCGTATCTATTTATGGTGGACAAGGTGCTTACAAAGGTTTGTGTGACACCAACAGGCTGAAGCGGTTTTCCCTTATGTAAAAGTCACAACGTCGGGATATTTCAAGGAATGGACAAGCGTAGTCACATGTGTTATTGATTCATCCCAGGATGGGAGTTTGGAGTTTTGATAAACGCGGGAGTTAGTAGTGAGGTGCGGACTCACAATAGTAATAAAAATAATGCGGCTAATGATGTATAGGTATTTTTATTCGAATGTTGTTTAATAAGAGCACAACGTGAGGTGCATTTATCGAAGATTATTCTGATAAGGTATCAAGTATGTTAAACAAGCTTATTGTGAGGCGAGGGCTTTAGTGATTGGGATTTTCTTTATATTTTGTTTGGAACACTGGAGGGTACCTAATTTTTCCAGGTATGCCTTATTTTTCCGAATTTCGGGACGAAATTCTGTTATTAGGGGGGAAGTATGTAATACCCCGTACTTTTATGGATATTTATTTATGGGATTAATTAAATTAAATGTGAATTAATTGAGAATTAATCCGGATAAAATACGAACGAGATGTGAGTTGGTATTTGATTATAATGTGTATATATGGCAATATATGAATATTGAAAATATTGAAATTATCGCGAGGCTGAAATACGGCAATTTGGAAAATTTAGTTGGGACGCACGTGACAGTCGCGTCAGGAATGTAATTATTTGAATTAAAAAGTGGATTTTATTTTTATCAATCGTATGGTCATTTTAAGTGCGCCAACGTGTCTGGAAGGGTCGAAATAGTCAGAAAACACTAGTCGGGGGTTTAGTTTGTGCCCCGAGGCAATATTGGGCCATACCGGCAACTTAAAAGGGCATTTTGGTAATTTTGAAATTTTGGGATTTATGACCAACGAATTTTGGGAATTAAAAATAGGGAATTTAATAACACACTAACCCATTACCAGCACTTGAGTGATTAGAGGGCAACGGGAGTTAGAGGAAAAAGTTAGAAAAGTTTCCAAAGAGAAAACCTTAACCTCCATCTTCAACCTTCAACCTTGGGAGAGAAGGAGAGAGAGCAACCTTCATCAATCCAACACCAAATTCAAAGAATAATCCAAGGCAAGTGGTTTAATTACGTTAATTTCAAGTGAATGTTTCTTCCATGATTAAAAAATTATATAATCGCATTGTATTGGAAGATTTATAAAAACCCATGAGATTGGAGTTATAAATTCAGATTTTGATATAGGTTTGCATGTAGAACTGTTATTGGGTGATTGAACTAAAAGAATTACTACTCTTTAAGTTACAAAAATGGATTTATTTATGGAAATTTGTGATTTTATATTCTAGGGTTCTTACTCATAAGATTTGGGGAAAAACTTTGGGAGATTTGATAATTAGATGATGTTTAGGAAGATTTGGCCCTATATAAATGTTAAGTTATGACCTACGAATGTTTAGTGTGGATTAGAAACCTTAAAATACTGTTGGGACGATTTTTATATGGGATTAGATGTGAAGAAAATAGAGAAAAACGAGATAGGAAAATTATGGGCTCGAAACTGGCATCTCGTTAGAAGACCTGCCCAGGTCGTTCGAACGAGCTCGTTCGAACGATCTTCTAACGAGGTGACAGTTTGCCTTCTAACGAGTGGGATGTTCGTTCGATGCCTTTCGTTCGAACGAGATCTCGTTAGATGTCGACTTCGTTCGAACGAACTATCGTTCGAACGACCTCGTTCGAACGAGACTTCTAACGAGTTGACAGATTGGCCTTTTTGGCTTGATTTGATTTCTATTGTCCAGTAACCTCGTTTAATTGTAGAGATAACATTCCCTTGATGACTAATTGATATAGTTGGGATATTTGGGATATATTGAGGAGTAAAAACATAGAAGTGTGATTTGAACCAAATGAAAATTGTGGATTAGGACGTGAGTGACTAATTACGATGTGAGAGTAATTGACGATTTAAATGTTGGTATTAACCAGGGATATGTGAATTGCATAACATTATAAGTTGGTAAAAGAATGAGAAGTATACCACAAATAAATTATGGTAATTACTAAGATGTGTTCATGCTTAGTATATGTATATGATTTTATGTGTATGACATACCTACCATACTTGCTATCACGGGAGGTTTACGTTCGCTTAGGGCCATCTAATCCTTGTGTGCCCGGATTTAGATTGGTACCTCGAGGACATAGTTCAAGATAATGACTTATTTGTGAATTAATAAGTCAGCTGACTATGGAGCGTAGGTATGTACGTGACCATGGATATGTTGAATTATGTTCGCCTCCATTTTTGTGTGTTGTGCTTATTCTAACAATTCCTGAGAGATTTGGAATTTGTAATCCTTACGTACGTGATGTACCGGGATGGATAGCAGAGTATGTGTGCACCGCAGCTTAGCCTCAGGGTGCTTGTATTGTATATTTATGATGTGAATGATATACGGTTAAATGAACAGACTTGTCATGTTTAATTATGAGAATAATTTATAGTAACTCCTTGAGAAGATAAATAAGGGGATAATCTCCAGTAAATGGTAATGCTAATAATTGAGAATCCGAGTTTAAGTAAAGCTATCTATTCAAGTGATAACATTGGGAATTCATATTGTGAATCGAGGAGATGGGTTAGAACTTATGTCGGTTTGGATAGATATAAAGACAACTTAGATGGGTACGGTACGTTAGGAGTGCACTATTAGTCGAGAGGTGAGTATTTCATGTGAGGGCACGTCCTAACATGTATTTTGCATTCATTGTTTTAATGTTATTAAAGCACTTGCTGTTTTTAAAATACTCTCCACTTTCGGGCTCTGACCCGTTTGCTTTCAAATCTATTTTTGTAAAAACCTTTTAGGTGCCCAGCCACAAGGACACCATGCATAGGATCCCCATTCAGGTGACGAGCTGTAGCTGTTGTGGAAGTTACACGGCCTTGACAGTAGACGCCTCTTTTCTAGTCTTGACTCCATATTCAGTTCCACCATTTGTAGGGCATGTCGCCCATTTTTTTTAGAGACCTTTTATATTCAGTTATTTAGATTGTGGATTGTAATTAATTCATAATTCACACTGTTTTATTTATTTCAGTTTGTGGGATTGTTGTGAGGAGTTTTCCTCCGGACTTATTATTATTTGTTGGTTACTTTATTGAGACTTTATGGTGTATGGTGACGTTATTCTTTTACATTTCATTTATCACATGTTAATCAGATTTAATTTAAAATTTGACAACTTACTTTTAAATACTAGGTGGTTAGTAATCATTAAAATGTTTTCGACAGTGATTCTATTAACTGAACCAACTTGGCATTTTGTATTGATTTAATAAAGGAGTAGCTACCCGGTATTTAATTAGTCGGGGTGTCACAGATCTCTATAAGAATAAAGAGATAGAAATGAAAAAGGACACATTCTTAGTCCGGGAGATATATCCGGATGTGTGTTATGAAAATGAATAAATAATAAATCTCAGTCCGAGAGATAGATCCGGATGTGTATTATAAAGATGAATATAGAGTAAACCTCAGTCCGGGAGATAAATCCAGATGTATATTGTAATATGAGTATATATGTATAATTTGAGTACTGAGGGTCTAATGGATCTCGACGATCAACCTTGTCGAGTAGTAGTGTATCGGGGTTGTTCCTTGTTTGGATTTCGCTTTGCGAGACACTCCACGCACGAATATGGCATAGTGTTGAGGCTGGGGAGAAGTTTGACCCTTAGTGCTCTAATATTGGAATTTCTTATATGTATGTATATATATATATATATATATATATATATCTTTCTTGTACTAGGGCTCTAATGGATCTCGACGATCGACCTTGCCGAGTAGTAGTGTATCGGGGGGGTTCCTTGTTTGGATTTCGCTTTGCGAGACACCCCACGCATGAATATGGCATAGCGTTGAGACAAGGGAGAAGTTGAGCCCTTAGTACTTGTGTTGTTTAGGATTCGATAAGTTGGGGGTGATGGTTTAGTTAGGCAGTGTGGCTTGACTAGGATGTTTAGAGGGATGCGCTAGGTGTGCACTATTAGAAGAGAGGTGAGGGGTATCTCATGAGAGTGCGATACCAACTTAAATATGAGATAAAATATATTTTTCTAAATAAAGAATTTATGCACTTGGAAAATATTTTCACAACTTGGGCACTGACCCGTTTATCTACTTTTCCTCTCTTTTGCTATATCTATATATATATTATAGGTGTCCAGACACAGGGATGAATGGATGACACTTCTTTCGAGTCAGACGTCTGCTGCAGCAGTTGTGGATGCATGCAGGTTCTCGATAGATGTCTCTACCCTTGTACTCTAGATAGGAGGTACTGTATAAACATTCGGTCTAATAACCCAACTGCATTTATTTATTCTTTTCCCGCCTTTTTGTGCGGATTCGATTTGGTTGTACCATATTTGGACCGAGTGTTCGGTTATTTTATCTCCTTTCAGTTTCATTTATATAAACTGTGTGGATGTTTTAATTGTGTTGTCATTTAAAAAGATTAGTTAAGTAAAATTTTAAAGCCAGCCTAATAGGTTATTAGTAATTAAATTGGTTTTTTGACAGTGATGCTGAGAATGATCCATATGCGACTCCTGTTATAATTTGATATAGGAGTGATCGCCCGGTATTTTATTAGGCGGGTTGTCACATTATCACACCACCCCCAAATAGAACATTGCTAGTCCTCGAGATTAAAATAGAGAGAAAAACAGAGATAAGTAACCAAAAGTGTGCCACTTTCGCAGGCACTGGCGAATGCACTTAGAATGTGCAACAAGCCGTTAAACCTACAAGTTTCCCTATAGGACGAGCGGTGTATCGTGAGGGTTTGGAGTGAATGTATTCACAAAATTCGAAAACTTATTTAAATGCAGTCTCTTACTTTGACGATGAAACGCTATACAACCTAACTAAAAAGACAACAAGGAACACTGTAATCAACTATCAAAATGTGATATAAAATTACTTAATACCAAAAGTGTAATCCTTCCTAAAATTCAGCCTGTGTTAGTGTAAAACAATCTTAAGTATCATTAGAGTAATTCTTAGATCGCCTTTATAAAATCAAAGCTTTGACTTCAATTCTCACTAGATATATCTCTCTGAATTGAACTCTTTGAGAATTGGGTTAGTGTATCTCTCTAGTGTGTGAGGAGGTGAGTAAATGTAAACGAGTTCCAACGTCTGACACACTTTATTGAAAATGATGGATATATGAAAAAAAATTGATCTCATGAACGAATACTAACCACTATGTCGAGAATGTCGAGTTATTTACCATATAGACTTCTCGTTTGCCCAAACACGTCACCAAAGGTGAAAATGGGATTTATATACGACATAAGGGGAAAATGAAGAAGATGACGTACTGTTTTTTAGAAGAGTGAAACACATTTTGATTGACTAATGTCTTCGTCTTTTGAATTTTTGATCGCATGCTTTCTTTTTCTTATCTTTTTTTTCTTTTTGCTTCCTTTTAGCTAATTTTTTTTCTCTTTTTTATTGCGATGCATTTTTCTTTTCATAACAAAAATGAAGACAATTTACATTGACAATTTCAAACACTCTTTTGTCTCAAAAACAAAAGTAGTGATGGAAAATGATATATGTATGGTATATAGAATGGAAAAGGGAAATATGGAAAGATAATGGGTGAATGATAATGTGACAGGGAAAAAGATGAGTGTATGGTAAAAAATGGTTTAGTGCTTGTGACAAACTACAAGACACATATTTCTTACAACTCGAAAGTAATGTCATTCTCAGTGACTAAGACAATTTTGAAAAATAATGAGGCCATGCAATGACTTAGTGTTGTACCCAAAGAAATTTGAGTCAACTTGTGACTCGGAGATACGTAAAAACCTTCAAAAAAAGGTGAAAATCTCAAATCTCACGGGTTTAAGTCACCACTAGTGATCTTTTAAGGCTCTCTTGAGAATATAGTTAATCTTCAACTTTTTATTGTATAACATGATAGTGAAAATTGCCGAGTTTAGGAATTCATAGTGCAAGTACACTTTAAGAGGTATTATTTAATTTTATTTGTAAAAATCATAATTTTAGTGTCAAATGCTGGTATTCTGAGATTTCTAAAAGAGGAATGAGAGATAATTCATGACATAAAAATTTATTTTTAACTGCACAAAAGGTTTAAAATCACTTGTTTCTGAAAATTTTCAAAAGAGGTACGATTTTGATAAATCCCCCCCCCCCCCCCCCCCCCACCCCCAAACAAAAGAGAACATTTTCCTCGATGTTTAAAAAAATATATAAAAATGGAAAGCGCAAGGTAGGAAAGCTATTACCATAATGATCCGCTTATGAAATTGTACCACATGGTGGATCAGAGATAGAAACTGAAGAACAAATGCGATACAAAAATATGGACAAGCCTACAAATCATGTGAAAATCATTGGGTGGTGTCAAACACCACCCCCAAATAGGATAAGACTCATACTCAAAAATAATAAATGACGAGCTGCCTCCCGTTAGATCTAAGTTTAATGTCTTCAGCCACACCGAACCAATCTCTCCCTAAAGATAAGAGCTAGGGAAGTGTGGGGTGGCAGAAAAATCGGGTGATGAAAATCACCCCCAAACAAGACTGAAGCGTCAGTCTTGTTAGATAGAGGAGAAATATGATTAATGCACTTGTATAGAAAAGTGCTTCACACGATGAAAAGCATCAGTGGACCATGGGTGGATGGGGATTAGGGTAAGGGTGAGAAAGGCAAAGGTGAGGGTGAATAGGCACCGATCACGAGCCTTATTGAGGCGAAAGGTGAGGGAAAATAGGTCCCTATAAGCATAATGCTCAAGTTGGTGGAGGAGGCGGAAGGGTTTGAAAATAGTGATAGGGTGGGCCTCATAGAAAGTGCACAACCGTTCTATAAATGGACTATGATAACCGTCCCATCGTGACACATCGCGAAGTTGACGGAGATAACAATCACCACGACAAATGAGTGGTGGGCTTAAAAGAACAAGATAAGTGTCACGAAAGATTAGAGTAGCACAAATACTCTTATATATATAGGGGTGGAAGAAAAACTCAAGCGTGCGCTCGTAGAGCACTAGGGTGGAGGGTGGGTGTAGGTGAGGACCTAAATTCATAGATGTGAACTTATGAGGTGCAATAACAAGTCCAAACCAAGTGGTGGGAGATGGGTGACAAATGGTGGGTCAAGTGGGACAAAGGGTAGGTGGTAGATGATCTAACTTGAGAGTAGGGAAGACACACTCTTCATGAGGCTCAAAGTGATCCTTATGGGAACGCAAAGGGGGAGGTGTGAAAGTGAACAAGGAAGCGATCAACTTATCCACCCGAAAGTCACCATGAGAATTTGTGGAAAAATATAACGAGGCATCCAAATACGAGATAAAAGAATCAACAGTAAAATATGACTCTACGGGAGCCAAGCATGGTGGGACGGGATAAATCCACAGAGGTAGAAACCATCTCGGATTCAATCGCAGTACGATCAGAAGCACTCGCAGTCGGAGTAAACCTATAAGGAAGTGTTGCCTCAGGGACACCTATAAAAGGATCAAAAAGTGTAGACTCGGGCATAATAGAAGATTCAGTGGAAAGGGAAATGCAAACCTCAATGGTGGGTTCGAGAGTATAGGGCGCAGTGGGATCAGTCTCACAGTCAGTGGATAGGTCAACACAATGGTCAACTTGGCGCCCGGACAACTGGGTGGTCTCAACGTCGAGATTCTCAGGTAGATAAGGTTTTTCACACTCAAAACCAGTGGCACAATATGACACATCATCGTTCCACGCGGGCGCAACAATGGGTTGACTTGGGATGAAATTCGACTCTTCCGCACACTCAAATGAAGTAAACCTGTGTTCAAGCCATTGAAGGGCTTCATTTTGATATTGAATAATGTGTGCGAACTTTTGCAATAGGCAGTCGAGTGCGGATGTTCAAGGTAGTGCATAGATGGTGGTGGGTGGAGGTTGGGGTTGAGGTTCAAAAAACTCACTATAGACACTAGGAGGAGGAGAATGCTCATATGAAGTGTAGGGAATGGGGTCAAATTGGTCATACACGGGAGAAGCATCTCCGTGAGAGAAAACAGGTTGATAAGAGGCTTAAAAATAAAAAAAATAAAAAATTACAAGTCTTCAACGCTGTCTCCACGTCAAGAAAGCGGCAACGACGCCATTTGATGAGAGGCTTTGAGCGTATGATTGTTGTCTTCAAAGGCCAATCTCAAAATCCCTTGAATACCTACAAAACTTATCTAAAACAACTCGTATTGCAGTAAGTAAGGGTATCAATCCAACTTCCAAGGTAAAATAATTTATGTGAATGCTTGGAATTCAATTATTTTTTTATTAAAATCTTTTTTTCTTTTTTTTAAATTTTTTTAAAAATAATTTCAAGGGAAAATAAACTACTAAATGCTAAAATT
The DNA here is from genome assembly GCA_949130495.1 of Sambucus nigra. Taxonomy (NCBI): domain Eukaryota; kingdom Viridiplantae; phylum Streptophyta; class Magnoliopsida; order Dipsacales; family Adoxaceae; genus Sambucus; species Sambucus nigra. Next base: position 32,148,187 of record OX422224.1, on the reverse strand, counting down.
AAAATTATGAAATGACTAAATAACGAAAAATAATGTGAAACTGAGTGTGATAAATATGAGAATATCAAGAGATGGGATTACACCACATTATTAATTATTTTAATTTCTCAATTTATTAACTTGAAGTATTTTGAGATAATATTAAATCGATAATCTAGCTCTTGTTACAATTATAAATTTAATAAAAAAAATCAGAAAACTAATTTTAAAATGTCACACGATGAAAAATTAAAAACTATATTATTTTCAAGAAAATTACCTGCTAGGATCAATTTAATAAAAAATCTATGAATTCTCAAATTTCAACACATAATTAACATTCAAATTTTGGAAAAACCTTTCTCTAGTTCGATTCTCAAAATCAAATATTAATTTTTACAATTAATTTATTAGCTCTCGTTACATAAATTAATTGCTGACAGTTAAAACTTAATTTTCCTAGAATTATAAAAATAATTGAAATTTATTAATTAATATAATATCCTACACAGTGCATCCTACCCCAAGGGTGATTAGCCAAACATAATGAAATAATTAATCACAACCACAAACATGGAACAGCAAATTAAAGAGTAGAGCAAGAAACAATACACAAAAGTTTCCCTTTGAATTGATTCATTTAATCGCATTCATGCACGTGTGTCCCAATGTCTTCACAAATCCAGCATTTAATTACATAAATAAAAATAAAAACTAAACCTAAAAATCTATTCTAACACTAAACTAATTTTTTTTGTATTTTTTTGTATTTTTTTATGTTCCTACTCTTTACATAATGTATATTAGCTTCTTTCTTTTGCAATCTCCTACTTATGTGTTTCTTTTGTGAGAGTCCTCCCTCCGCTTATAATAATACCCACTACTTATTTCTTGATTGATGAGATAGATTTTTGTGGGATATGAGGATGGCCAAGTCAAATAGATTTTTGAATGTATGAAAGCACGTGAGTTATTTGGATTTTTCTTATTGTTTGTTCCTATTTTCTAGGATGGAGGTTGAATGGGTTTGGTTCAAGCCGATTTGGCAGGTGGATTTTTGAGTTGGGTGTATTCGGGTAAGGTAGGTTACACGGGTTATTCGTGTTTAAAGTGGGTTCTCGGGTTGGATTTGATGTTGATCGGAGTGAGGGTTGTGTCGCTGAAGTAGGGGTTATAATGGGTTTCACCGGCGTGGCAGGTCCGGGATTTCGGGTTATGGGCAAACAGCTTCAGGTTTGGAGTTGGTTTGGGCTTCCAGGTTTGAAATGGGTAGGTAGTATCAGCGGTTTTGGGTTGGTACGGGTAGGTACCAAATGGGTCTTCATTTTTCCGACCGGTTTGAGCAGGTGGATCCCTCGAATTCGAGCAAGTGTAAGTTGCGGGTTTTGATTTTGAGTTGGGGTTATGAGAGTTGTTTGGTTATAGCAGGAGGTTTGGGAATGTTGGGGGGGTTTTGGAGGTAAGATGAGTTTTTGTTAATGGAGGTATGGTAGGAGAGAAAGTGAGGTGAGAGGAAGAAGATGAATAGTTGGATGAGGGTGTGTTTATGTGTGTGAGGGTGTATGGGACTTAGGTGAGGGTATGTGAGTTAGTTTGGGTGTAAGTGAGTATATGTAATAATGTGTGTGTTTAATTTGTACCCTTAATAAAATAAAAAAGAAAATAAGAAAAAAAAAAATAAAAAAAAACTAAACTAAACTAAAAATAAAACTCACTAAAAAACCTAACAAATAAAAAAAACACGACACACAATACAAACTCTAAAAACTAAACACGACTCAAATAAAAACTAAAAAAATAAAACAAAACAAAACAAAACCAAATAAAAACTGATAATAAACTAACTAAAAACTAAAAACAAACAAAAATAAAGGAAAACAAATACTCGAGGCACTAAGATAAAAAATAAATCCTCTAAAAATAAAAAAATCTGTTAAAACTCAAATAATAAAATTAAAAACTACAAAAGAAGTAAAAATAAAACCTAAAGTCCTAAAAGTATAAGATCTAGCAAAACTAAAAATAAAGACTAAAATTAAAAACTAATAAAAATAAAAAATAAAAATAAATAAAAAATAAATTCCAGAAAATTCTAAATAAATCTAAAATAAATCCTAAAAATACAATGACTCAAATAACAATCTAATATATATATATATATATATATATATATATATAAGGACACAATTCTCCAATTGAGTCTCATTGTAGTTTTGGCTCAATTTCTGACAAAAACGTTTACGTCATAGGATAGTGTTCAATGTACCTATTCAAGCCTATGATGTGTTTAGTTGAAGACGTTGCGGCCAAGAGTATAAAGCTTCATCAAACGCCTTGTTTCAAGTGCCTCGTTTCTACGTCAACAACATAGTTCCAATTGCTCCCAAGGTATGAATGCATTACATATATATATATAGGAGCTTGGAACATTTTATATTGGGTGAACTTTTATTTAAAACTGTTATTTATTTTTCAGAAAGAATTTATTAAAACTTTTATATAAAGTATATAAAGTTTCTAGGCTAAATTCGAAATTTACAGCTTTCTAATTTTTCGTTCCAACGAGATTGTCGTTCGAACGAGAATGTCGTTCAAATGAAGCTGCCAACGAGTTTAGAAAAAGGCCACTAGAATGTCGTTCGAAGTATCGTTCGAACGAGAATGATGATTTGAACGAGATATCCAACGATATTTCTAACGAGTTCACACTGTAACTTCATTAGAAGGCTCATTCGAACGAGACTTCGTTTGAACGAAAATCTCATTCGACGAGTTTTGGGGGGAACACTTAATTGGCAATTTTTGAGCAGATTTTCCCACTACTTTTTCCACTAACTCTTTTCCTGAAAATCTAAGTGCGGGAACCCAGTTTTTTAACTTAACTTTTTCACATCCTACAACCTCTAAGTGAGTGTTTGAGAGCTAAATTGAAACTAGAAAAAGTTCATGTTTGTATGTTTAATTTTTCAAAGAAAAATCCTTACAACACTACTGTTTTACACCCAACGTTTGTTCTTCCAAGTTCATGTATACATATATTTTGCTTGGAGCATATTGGCACCGATTTATCTCTACATTTTAAGTTCTCTATTTTGCTGCGACATTCTCACATGGTGAAAGGCGCCATGTGTGGTTGACGGTGTACTCTCATTGGTGAAGACCAAGATTTCGGTGGAGCTCCAGGGTTGTCTACCAGGCGTAGGTCTTTACAAGAAGACGCGCCAAGGTTTGAAAGGGGTCGAGTCGAGGAAGTAAGTCATCTGTCTTATAATTTGTAAATACATACTTAGTGGACTTTAGGCTAGGGCCGTCCGAGGTTTTTTCCCGTTATGGGGTTTTCCTCGTACATCACGGCGTAGTGGTTTCATTTTTTATTTTTATCTTACAAAATCACCTAGAACACATGCTTAGGTAAAAAGATAAGAATTGGTTTAAACCACTACTTGCTAATTTGGTGCTAAGGTAATTATTGGGTAATGTGTAGTTAATTCAAGTCTTTAATTTAATTTGTTAAAATTAGGTGTGGCCTAATTTGATTAAATGAAAAATATGACTTAGAAAAATTTTCTAGGACTTGGGTTAATTAATATGGTTTAAGTGAAATTAATAATGTGTGTGTTCCATTATATTTCACTTGGGTTTAATTTTAATTTGAGAAGAAATTAAAATATGTTGTTTTGAACCTTCATCTCGCTTCCGCATATATAAAAGAAAATAATTCTTGTAATATTTAAAATTGGGGGCCTACATTTCCAACAAGTGGTATCAGAGGCAAAACGATAAATTATCTCGTAATGATCCTTTAAATAATTTTTGGCTAAAATGGAATTTTTCCCCATTCTCTAAATTTCTTATTTTTGATGGTTCTAATTGCGCGTATTGGAAAACGCGAATGAAATCGGCACTTAAATCTATCGACGAGAGGGTTTGGTTATCTGTAGTTAACGAGTGGTCTCCACCAACTCATTTAGTAGATAATGAACGTGTTCCCAAACCGGCCGATAGGTAGAGTGAGAGTGAATTTAAACTTTCAAATTTTAATTCTCGAGGCTTAAACGCCTTGCTTAGCGCTGTCACACCGGAAGAATTTCGATGAATTATGGCGTGTGAGACCACTAAAGAAGCTTAGGATATTTTACAACTCACTCATGAAGGTACAAGTGTCGTTAAAGCTTCTAAACTCCAAAACCTCACCACTCAACTTGAAACCATCAAAATGAACGATAAAGAAAAATTTGATGAATTTTATGCTAGACTTTTCGATATTGTAAACTCATCTTTTAATTTGGGAGAGAAAATACCCGACAATCGAGTAGTAAAGAAAATTTTAAGGTCCCTTGTCAATAGATTTATTCCAAAAGTAACCGTTTTAAATTCTTTACCAAATTTGGACTCTATGAAATTAGAAGAGCTCGTAGGTGATTTACAAACTTATGAACTGGACATGTTTCCCTCTAAAACTGAAAAGAAAATAGAAAAGGACGTTGCTTTAAAAGCCCGAAAAGAGGACAAACAAGTAGTAGAGTGCGAGAGTGATAGTGACTCGGAAGACATGGCCATGTTTGCTAGAAAATTTTGAAAATTTCTTAAATTTAACAAAGAAAAATTTAAAAATGATTTTAAAAAATTTGAAACTTCTAAGTATGACAAAGCCGAAAGGATCTTTAAAATTTTTGCAAAAAATTTAAATAGGGACGAGTCAAATAGGTGTTTTGGTTGTGAAGGGTATATCTATAAGGCTTCTGAGTGCCCCATTAAACTAAGGAGAGAGGGTAAGCGACCCATTTCATATAATGCGACCTTTAGTGATAGCGATAAGGAAGAGGGGCCCGATTCCCCCATTAAGCCCAACTTTGTGGCTCTTATGGCTAGTCATGTGAGCACCGATAGTGAGTCTTCTCATGAAGATATTCAAACACATGACACTTCTGTGGTCAAAGTTTTTGATTTCTTTGTTTTTTATGGTAGTGAGAGTGAAAGAGAGAGATAGAGAGTGAAAATGGAGAGGTTGATATGAGTGAACTTCAAGTTACTTTTCAAGAATTATTTGAAGAATCTATTAAATTAAAAAGAGCTAATTTGAAGTTAGAAGCGTGTTTAAGAGAGCGTGTCAAGGTCGTTGATGAGATTGCATTAATTGAAGACCTTAGGACACGAGAGAGAACTCTTCGAGAAATGCTAGAATAAATAGAAGGCGAGAGAGATAGCCTTAGAGGTCTAATGGAATCCTTGAAAAAGGAGCTTCTCGAGTTTGAAGAGAAAAATGTGTTGTTAGAGTCTAATAATTTAGAATTAGAAAATAAACTAAAAGACTCTAGAAAAGTCAAATTTGATTTGGAGTGTAGGTTCGAAAAACTAGATAAAATCTTAGGCACGGTCCAAATAAAAAATGACATGTGTGGTTTAGGCTTCGATACTTGTAGCAAATCATCTCATAAAGCCAAAACCAACGTTTTAGGAGACTCATCTAGGAAAACCTTTAGAGGTCACTCCTTAGGTAAATCTTTTTTTCGTGATTTTAGGTGTTCACATTGTGGTCGAAAAGGTCATCTTAGGAAATTTTGTTTTGATCTTAAGAGAGGTACTAGAAAATTCCAACGTAAGGCAACCGAGGTAGCCAAGATTCCTACACCCCGAATTTGTCACTCGTCGTTAGTTTGGGTTAGGAGATCTGACTTGGTAGCTTTACACAATGGACCTTTTATTCTCATTTACTTTCACATGCTTGATCCCTTACTAAATCTAAAGGTTGAATGTGTTAGTTTTGAATACTTTAGTATTTGTACTTCATGCTATATTTTTATGCTAAATGTATGCTTGTTTAATCATTTTCTAGTCTATGCTTCATTTTCAATCACATGCTAGAATTATGATTTTTGTTTATCTTTTGTATTATATTTATTCCTTTTTGTTTGCATTAATTGAAAAAATACAAAAAAGATTTTTGTTTATCATTTGTGTTTTATTTGTTTAGTAATTTAGGTTTAATGAAAAATACAAATGATTTTTATTCATTTTTTGAGATATTTTTTTTGGTTAAAAATTGGAAAAACTTAAAAAGATTTTTATTTTGTGTGTATTTTTGTTTGACACACTTTATGTGGCATATACTTGTGTTTGAATTCCCTCTTTTACGCTCCCATGTGGCTAGAACTTTTGGTTTAGATTTTCAAATCCTTAAAGTGTTCTTTACCATGCTTACATGGGGTAGTTGGATTTTGTATTGATTAAATGGATTCTATTTTTATATGCCTTTATTCACATATGCACGAGCTCTTTTGAAATTTAATTGTCACACGTTATATCTGAGATTTGTGAGATGTTCTCCTATCAATTTTGTCATCTACATATTTGTGACCTAGGAGGACTAGTGCATGTCAAAATTCATTGCACGTGAGATTTGTGAGATATAAAAAATGTTATATGTAAATGTGCATGGGGAAGGGCTCCGAAAGGAATAATAATCCTTTGTGAATAGTAAGCCACCGTTTGAATGGACCTAAAAGAAAACAAAAATGGTCCAAAGGCCTAAAAATAGAAAAATTGCATTAAAAAGAAAAAAATCATTGTCAAGACCTAATTTAATTGATATATTCATTCAAAAGAAAAACAATATACATGTTTATTGAGGGAGATTGGATGGTATATCAACGGTTTGCACAATGTCTTTTTATCCTAGTTGTCCTTTCATTTTCATGACTCTATTTGGTTTGTAGAATCATCAAAACTCTAGGCTTGTATGCATTGTGTATGTTTGTTCATTGAGTTCAATCTATATTGTCACATGAGGTTATATTCAAATGTGATAAAGTTTGCAATCAATTGAGAACTCCGTAAACATATTTTAAGTGTTTGGGTCTAAATTTAATTGTTACTGGTTCACACCCCTACACTACCGTTTCCATATGACACATTTTTTGCCATACGAGTGTGAAAAACTTATCCTATTTTGTATCATTTGTGTGTTTATATCTATATATATGTGCTTGTCCTTTATTGATAAAATTAGAATATGTATATATATGATATTTTTGTTTCTTTGCCTTGCTAGCTAGTCCATCTATGCCTTTACTTCATTTTTGGTATATATCTTGGTGCATTCGTGTTGATATCTCATGCTTAATAATCTATGTATCATATTGGTATCATTTTTTGTATTTTAGTTAGTATCCATTATTCTTCTTACGGATTAGTTATGATTGTGTTGCCCACATGCTTTAAATGTTCTTCATATCTTATGCATTATCATGTTTAAATTAGTTAATATCCTTTGTCTATTCTTGAACAAAAAGGGGGAGAATGATAGGGGGAGAAATGGCAACTAATCCTATTATAATCGTATCTTAGTTTAGGAGATTTAACTTAGGGGGGAGTCCTGGCCTTCTTAGGTAGATCACATTGCTAAAGGGGAGAATTAATTTAGGGGGGTACTTATTTTAATTGCATTATGTATTTTGATATTCCCTATGCGTTTGATAGTTTGCTTAAGTGTGCAAGAAATCCTTCAAGTGGCAACTTCATCGGCAAAGTGTTTTGATCCTTGGGTCTTGTGTCAAGTTTGGGGTGGGATGTTTTGTGTCTAGTGAGCTTGACGGCCCTTTAGGATTTTTTGTTGGTTTTTGTCCCGGAATAGCCAAAGGGGGAGATTTGTAAGGACACAATTCTCCAATTGCGTCTCATTGTAGTTTTGGCTCAATTCCGACCAAAAACGTTTATGTCATAGGATAGTGTTCAATGTACCTATTCAAGCCTATGATGTGTTTAGTTGAAGACATAGCTGCCAAGAGTATAAAGCTTCATCAAATGTTGTGTTTCAAGTGCCTCGTTTCCACATCAACAACATAGTTCCAATTGCTCCCAAGGTATGAATGCATTATATATATACATACATATATATATATATATATATATATACATACATATATATATATATATATATATATATATATATATATATATATATATATATATATATATATATATATATATATATATATATATAGGATCTTGGAACATTTTATATTGGGTGAACTTTTATTTAAAACTGTTGTTTGTTTTTCAGAAAGAATTTATTAAAACTTTTATATAAAGTATATAAACTTTCTGGGCTAAATTCGAAATTTACAACTTTCTGGTTTTTCGTTCGATATTATCATTCAAATGAGATTGTCGTTCGAACGAGAATGTCGTTCGAACGAAGCTGCCAATGAGTTTCCCAAAAGGCCACTGGAATGTCGTTCGAAGTATCGTTCGAACGAGAATGATGGTTCGAACGAGATATCCAATGAGATTTCTTACGAGTTCACACTGGAACTTCATTAGAAGGCTCGTTTGAATGAGACTTCGTTCGAATGAAAATCTCGTTCGAACGAATTTTGGCGGGAACAGTTAATTGGCAGTTTTTGAGCAGTTTTTCTCACTTTCCCACTAACCCTTTTCCTAAATATCTAAGTGCGGGAACCAAGTTTTTTAACTTAACTTTTTTACATCCTACAACCTCTAAGTGAGTGTTTGAGATCAAAATTGAAACTAGAAAAAGTTCATGTTTGTGTGTTTAATTTTTCAAAGAAAAATCCTAACAACACTATTGTTTTACACCGAACGTTTGTTCTTCCAAGTTCATATATACATATATTTTGCTTGGAGCATATTGGCACCGGTTTATCTCTACATTTGAAGAAGATAAGTTTGGGTTTGCTTCTACATCCCTCAAAGAAAAAGTTCTCTGTTTTGCTGCGGCATTCTCACATGGTGAAAGGCACCATGTGTGGTTGACAGTGTACTCTCATTGGTGAAGACCAAGATTCCAGTAGAGCTACGGGGTTGTCTACTATGCAGATGTGTTTACAAGAAGATGCGCCAAGGCTTGAAAGGGGTCGAGTCGAGGAACTAAGTCATCTGTCTTGTAATTTGTAAATCCATACTTAGTGGACTTAAGTCTAGGGCCGTCCGAGGTTTTTTCCTGTTATGGGTTTTTCCTCGTACATCGCGACGTAGTGGTTTCATTATTTATTTTTACCTTACAAAATCACCTAGAACGCATGCTTAGGTAAAAAGATAAAAATTGTTTTAAATCACTGCTTGTTAATTTGGTGCTAAGGTAAGTATTGGGTAATGTGTAGTTAATTCATGTCTTTAATTTAATTTGTTAAAATTTGGTGTGGCCTAATTTGATTAAATGAAAAATATGACTTAAGCAAATTTTCTAGGAATTGGGCTAATTAATATGGTTTAAGTGAAATTAATAATGTGTGTGTTCCATCATATTTCACTTGGGCTTAATTTTAATTTGAGAAGAAATTAAAATTTGTTGTTTTGAACCTTCATTTCGCTTTCGCATATATAAAAGGAAATAATTCTTGTAATATTTAAAATTAGACGCCTACATTTCCAACAATATAAAATAAGGAGTAGAAGTTTTGACAATATTCAATAAAGAGATAACACAAGTAGACGCTAGGATTGAATCATCAAAACCATCCATAATTAGATGAAAGGTTGAATTTTCACTCACAAACTAATAGAATCTACTATATTACACCCCAAATTTATTTCATTTTTAATTTGAAATTCTACCAATTTTATAAAACAACCATCACTTATGTCATAAGATTTTTATACAAAATCTATAGAAACAAATTTTGTATCTATTGTCTTTAATCTAATGATTGTGCCGAAATCTTTGGTGTTCAGATTATTTCCCCATAAGACATAACAATCGGCTAAGGGTTAAGGGTTACTCGTTCCCTTTTTATGCTCAATTTTATTTTCATCATTGAGATAGGTAAAGTTTTGAACAAAGTTATATATTTGAACTTCAAACAGATCTTGGAAAATGGTCTCTGCCTTTGAAACATTCCATAGAACTGAAATCTTATTCTGAACCAAAAGTGTCTAAATCAAAATCTATTTTTCTTATTGGAAAAAATTTTGTTTTGCATTATACAGTTACGCAATTGTCAGGTTTCTAATGTAAGAGTTGATGAACTAAGCAAATATATTAGTTTTCAAATATGAGTATTTTTTATTTCTAGAATTTTTTTAGCACCTTCAATCTTGACTTTATATTGTTTTTTTCAAACTATTAAGATTTTTTTTTCACTGTTGAACAAACTTTTTCAACAAATGGTTAGTTTTGCTTTGTTTTTCTATTTTTTTTGCTCTATTTGTAGAAAGGACTTATAGATCTTTTATGTTGTTTGGTAACCACCTCCGGTCAAAAATGTGACCCCAAATGGTAAAACGAACAACTAAAAAGTTGTTTGAGGACTTGGTTATTATGTTTTTGTAGTTATTTGGGAACAGAGTTGTTTTTGTATTTCTGGGTTCAAGTCAACTTTCAAAAGAATGTTTATTTTTTATACTTTTTTGGGGATTCTAACAAACGGATTGTTTAGGATATTTCAAACGTGCTCTCAATAGATTTTGTTGTTTTAGAATAGTGTTATTATTTAAAGTTAGTTAAAATCAACAAGAGATTTAATGTTTTCATTATCTCCTAATCCCGTGTAAGCTTGCTTTTGCATTTTAATTTAAGGACAATCTTGCCTTGATTTCAATATGAATTTTATAATTCCATTTTTTCCAAAAAACTTTATATTAAACATTATATAAAAGGGAATCCACTTGAACGAATCATATGATTTATTGAAAGTAAATCTCAGAAATCACATAACATTATGTCCGTAGTAGTTATGGGTACCACCAACTAGACAGTTGGATATGACCATCTCTTTTCATCATTATGGCTATGGCATTTTCTTGGAAGTTGATATTGGGTTTGTCTTGGTTCATGTTTTTTAGACACATCCGTTGATTGTTAAAATGGCTCCTAGAGTTAATAAAATAAGATTTAGACAACCATACTACCCTTACTAGAATTTTTCCCTATGTTAGATCTATATAAATTATTTGGTGTTGCATTCACAATTCATAGACAATATATGCACAATTTTCTATTTAATCTAATGGGCATTTAGACTATAAATGTGTTTCTCTTCATTTGTTCTTTTTGAAATTCTCTTCATTTGTTCTTTTTGAAATTAATAAGGTTGATGATACAAGAGTGAGAAATGATATTCAACATTAGGGAACATCTAATTTTGCTACATTATGCATTTATCTTGATTTCTGTTTTGTATATGTGGGTGGTTCCTTATTATTATGTATCCATTTTAGAAAAAAACAAGATTCATCCTTTTATTTACTTTGTTCTTTTGAGTATTTTATCAGACCAAGAATGTAGAGGGTAAAGTTTATTGTATATAATAAGTCCACTAATATATTTAGAAACTTTTTGTGTGTAGTTGCATGACATTTCTAAATTATGTTAATTGCCAACGTATTTTGTTGTCTATGTTAATATAGAAAGTTTGGCCTTTTAATAATTTTCAACATCATAAATCCTAACGTACACAATAATTTTTTGGGGCTTTTTTTATTTTAAGATGTTAATAATTTTTGATTTTGAGTTCGTTGCCTTTAACTATGAAAATATCTGTCACAAAAGCTATATGCATTGATATTTCACTTTAAAAAAACATAAAGACGATGAAAAGATACAACCTCAAAACTTTATAAATAAGTAATTATTATTATTCAACTAAAAAAAGTCATATATTTTTTCTTCCTAGAAATTTGCTTTTGTTTTTTATGAAAATTAGAAAGAAATATGAATTTGCTTATAATTTAAAAATTGACCTTTTTATATTACATGTCTGCAACACTAGATGTTGTGCAAGCAACCTCATTGGATTCATTTGGATTAACCTTGAAAAGATCCCTCGCATTAACCTATGGAGGAGTTAGGCTGCTCTACAAGCCTAAGTGGATTTTTTTTTGAATATCCAGTGAGAGTCAGAAAAAACTAACTTTATGTGAGTATATAGAAAGGCATGGAAAATAAAATAAAAATATCACAACACTCATTATTTTTAAACAAACATACATGAATTCGTAGTAAAAATATATGACGTGTCAACTTAATTTGGAATCAAGTTCATGTTTTGTTGTTATATCATTTTTTAAAATGTCACCCGAGTTTATACTTACAATTTACATTTCATTTATAAGATATGGGTATCATTTTTCATTCTCTTTTAGTTTTATATAAAATAGAAACAATTGAAATTCAACCATAAGACATTAAAAGGCTAATAATCAATGCATTTCATTTATCTTTAACTAAATTAACAATAGTGACTATAAATCAATTCGTCCCAAAACATTTTCCAATACAACCCCAATAATATAATTTGGTGTTATTTGTTTACGCGAGTGTTTAAGCCAGTAGTCATGTAATGTTGCCAAAAGTACGATGCATGGGTGTGTTCCGGATATAATGAACATTTCAAAATCAAAGTATATATCTACTTTAATTCTGAATATGCCACCGTAATGAATGTTCAACTGTGTCGTATGTAAATAAACACTTTGTATGTAAAAAAAGTTTTCAAATTACACTTTGTTTTGTTGGAAATTATAACTAATTTTTTTAAAAATTACACTTGATTTTGTTAGATAACGAATTTTTTTTCGTTTTGCAATTACGTACTTTGAAAACGGGAAGAAAGCAGTTATGGATAGCATTTGCCTTGGTTCATTACAACAGATAACATTGATGTTTTACAACGGCTAACAAGCCTTAGTTCATTAAATCAACTAACTTTTGCCTTGGTTCATTACATTTTTTTTGTTTCACATGTTTGATATTAGGATATACAAAAATTTCACTGTACAACATGTTTGATTTTAAGATTCTGTTTAAATAATGTCGGGGATGGACTATTTGTATAGTTGAGTTTTTTATTTATTTCTTAAACAAGGGGATAGTCCTATAAATGGAGGTAACTCTTTCCAAATTTTCTAAATCGTGTACACATTTGTGTGTGTTTTAATAAATTATATGATTACAAGTCTTAGTCGATGCATTTTTTGGATTTGAAGTCGGTAAAAAACTACTCTGGCACGTTTATTTTTAGATTACACATTGTTTTATTGGGGAATGAAATTTTCGTCGTTTTACAGTTATTTCGTCGTGCCTTCAGGCATGGGCATTCCACTAGTATGTATATATATATATATATATATAATACAAACTAAACACACACGGGTTAGGATTCGATTTAAGCCAGGTCTGGGCTAGGTTAGGGTTACGGGAAGAAGCTCGGGGCATCGAAACTCCTCGGTGGAAGCTCAAACTGGACTTCTGACTTCGCGGTGTCATTTTTTCTTTGATGCAAATTTTTTACCGCTACTTTATCGCAATTATGCCGATTTAGAACTATTTGCACCGCGATAGCATATTGACCTCCAAAATGATAAAACACGAAGATAAGGCCATTTTTATTAAAAACGAGCGACGAAAATGCTTCTATTCGGGGTATAAAATAGCCATTTTTGGGTGCTAATCACTTCACATAATTATTAATCTATCACCAAAGTTTCTCGTAATTCAATTCCCAGGGATATATGTCATACCCCGTAATTTTATTGATTTTATTTAATGGGATTAATTAAATTAAATGGGATAATTAATTGAAAATTAATCCATATTTAAATAATAGCGAGACGATAGTTGGTATTTTATTATGATAATTATGTTGAATATTACTGAGTGAATATGGTAATATATGATTAATGAATTTATTAATATTGTCGCGAGTTATAAATACGGTAATTTTTTAAATTAAGTTGGGATGCGCATATCAGTCGTGTCAGGAACAAATTTAATGGGTTTTAAAGTAAATTATTTTTACATCATCCATATGGTCATTTTGAGTGCTCCAATGTCTCCGGAAGGGTCGAGATAATCAAAAAACTCTAGCCAGGGGTTTAGTTTGGGTTCCGGGATAGTTTTGGGCCAAATCGACAACCCGAGAGGGTATTTTAGTCATTTTAAATTTTGATGAATAGTGACCTAAGAAAATTAGGTTTTGTTTATCAACCAACCTTAGGGCCATTATCTGTCAAAACCAAATAATTGGCAACGTGAAAAGATATGAGAAGTAAGAAGGGTTTCCAAGGCCATAACCACCACACACCACCACTATCGTCGGATTTGTGACCGGAAAGAGAAAAAGAACCAACCTTTATCATCATCAAAGGATCAGAACTTCTAAATAGAGGCAAGTGATTTTTCTCACAAAGATTCAAGGAATATACTTTACACGATAGGGTAGATTTGATGTCTTATCGTAAATAGTGATTTTTATTGTGAAATTAGATAATTAAACCTTTAATCTGAGTAAGTTGCATGTAGATACACTCCTGGTCATATACTAGTTACGAAATCATAATGCATGTGCAAGGAATCACGAATTTATATGGTGTTATATGAAGATCTTGAAGAAAATAGGAGAAATAGGGTTTTTATGAAAAATATGTGATTTGATCCTGTAAGGACACAAATTTCCAATTGAGTCCTCTTATAGTTTTGGCTCAATTCCGGACAAAAATATTTATTCATAGGATTTTATTTAATTGTAATATTCAAGACCTATGAAGTGTTTGTTGAAGACGTAGCGGCAAAGAGTATAAAGCATCATCAACATGCCGTAGTTTATGTGCCTCGTTTGTACGTCATCAACTTAGTTCCATGCTCCCAAGGTATGAATGCAACTATATTTATATATGAGCTTGGAACAATTTGTATTGGGTGTTAGGAGAAATAAAAACTGCATTTTATTTTTAGAAAGAATCAATTAGAAACTTTAAAATAAGTATATAAAAGTTTATAAAAGTTTCTGGGCCAAAAATCGAATTTTTCTATCTTTCTGGTCGTTCGTTAGAAATGTCGTTCGAACGAGATTTTTCGTTCGAACCAGGTTTCGTTCGAACGAGTTTTGTCGTTCGAACCAAGTTCGTTCGAACGAGGTTGCCAACGACCCTAAACTGGTCAGTCGTTCGATATGTCGTTCGAACGAGTTCTTCGTTCTAACGAGGTATCTAACGAGATTCTAACGAGCCCAGGTTGGTCGCTCGTTAGAAGTCTCGTTCGAACGAGAGTCAAGTTCGTTCGAACGAGACGCCAGGGCGGGAACAGTTTTGAGCAGTTTTTGGCAGTTTTCTCCCACTTTCCCCACTTGGTTTTTAACCAACTTTTTCATACTTTATTATGTGTGGGAAACACATTTTCCAAGACAACTTTTCCAATTCATTTCCATCTCTAAAGGAGAGTTTGAGAGCAAAATTGCTTAGGGAAAATGTTCAAGTTTTGAGTGTTATTCTTTCAAGAAAAATTTCATACACGCTCTAGTTTACACCCAATTGTTTATCCAAGTTTCTATATAAATATTAATTGCTTGGAGATTGTTTTGGCACCGGTTTTTCTCTACACCGAATTGAAGAGAAGTTCGTTTCATTTCTACCCATTTGGAGAAAGGCTCCATGTTAGGGTGACGGTGTGCCTAATTGCCCGATCGGTGGGAGTCCGAGACCGCGGTGGAGCTCCGTTGGTTATCCGCTAATTGGAGGTCGATACAAGAAGAAGCATCACGGCTTGAGAGGGTTCGAGTTTAGGAAGTAAGTCTTTTGTCTTGTATTTTGTAATACCGTTTTTAGTGGATTTGAGGCTAGGGCCGTCCCGAGGTTTTTTCCCGTTAGTGGGTTTTTCCTCGTACATCGCGGTGTAGTGTGACTTTGTTTATTTTATCTTGCTCAAGAATTTAGAACGCATGCTAGATTAATTCAAGATAAAATTTGGTTTAATTATCACACTATATTTAATTTGGGACTTATATTAAATATTGGGTAAAATTTGGTTTATTCAAGTCACGTGCTAAAATTGGTTTCGCCTAACGTTTGATATAATTTGGTAATTATGACTTAGGCAAATTCTAGGACTTGAACTATGTTTTAATTTGTTTTGAGAAAACAAAATTTGGCTTTGTTTATTTGTGAACCATCATTCAACGCTTCCGCATTTATTTAAAAGGAAATTCTATTTTAATTTGCGATTATTTAAAACCCGGGGTCTTTCAAATTGGTATCAGAGCCAAAAACGATAAATTATTTCGTTGAGATCCTTTAATTTTTGGCTAAAATGGATTTTTCCCCATTTTCAAAATTTCCTATTTTTGATGGTTCAAACTACGCGTATTGGAAAGCGCGAATGAGATCGGCACTAAAATCTATCGACGAGAGAGTTTGGATGTCTGTTGTTAACGGGTACTCCCCACCAACTCATTTAATTGAAAATGAACGTGTTCCCAAACCCGTCGATAGATGGACCGAAAATGAGTTTAAGCTAGCAAATTTTAATTCCCGTGGTTTAAATGCTTTATTTAGCGCTGTCACACCGGATGAATTCCGACGCATTATGACGTGTGAGACCGCTAAAGAAGCTTGGGATATTTTACAATTAACTCATGAAGGAACGAGTGTCGTTAAAGCTTCTAAACTCCAAAACCTCACCACTCAATTTGAAACTATCAAAATGGATGAAAATGAAACTTTTGATAAATTTTATGCTAGACTTTCTGACATTGTTAATTCATCCTTTAACTTGGGAGAGAAAATACCTGACGACCGTGTTGTAAAGAAAATTTTAAGGTCCCAACCCGATAGATTTATTCCAAAGGTGACCGTTTTAAATTCTTTACCCACTTTAGCCTCTACGAAATTAGAAGAGCTTGTAGGTGATTTACAAACCTATGAACTGGATATGTTTCCCTCTAAAAATGAAAAGAAAATTGAAAAGGGCGTTGCTTTAAAAGCCCGAAAAGAGGTTAAACAAGTAGTAGAGAGCGAGAGTGATAGTGACTCGGAAGATATGGCTTTATTTGCTCGTAAATTTAGAAAATTTCTTAAATTCAACAAAGATAAATTTAAAAATGATTTTAAGAAATTTGAATCTTCTAAACATGATAAAAGCGAGAAGATTTCTAAAGCCGAAAAGATCCCTAAGTCTAGTAATGAAAATGTTGATAGGGACGAGTCTAATAAATGTTTTGGTTGTGAAGGTTATGGCCATAGGGCTTTTGAGTGCCCCACTAAACTAAGGAAAGAGGGTAAACGACCCATTTCATATAATGCGACCCTTAGTGATAGTGATAAGGAAGAAAAGCCCGATTCCCCCACAAAGAAAAATTTTGTGGCTTTTATGGCAAGTCATGTGAGTGATAGTGAGAACTCATCGAATGATGAAATTATTGCACATGCCACTTCCAAGGTCATTGTACATGATTCTCTTATTTTTGATGATAGTGAGAGTGAAGAAGAAAGAGAGAGTGAAAATGAAGAAGAGGTTGATGAGAGTGAACTTCAAAATGCTTTTCATGAATTATATAAAGAATCTATCAAATTGAAAAAGGCTAATTTGAAGTTAGAAGCGAGTTTAAGAGAGAGTGTCAAAGTCATTGATGAAAGTTCCTTAATAGAAGACCTTAGGACACGTGAGAGGACTCTTCGAGAGAAGTTAGAATATGTAGAAGGCGAAAGAAATAGCCTTAGGAATTTAATGGAATCCTTGAAAAAGGAGCTTCTTGCTTTTGAAGAGCGAAATTTTTCACTAGAATCTACCATTTTAGATTTGGAAAATAAATTAAAAGATTCTAGTAATGTCAAATTTGATTTGGAATGTCGTTCGCAAAAACTTGATAAAATGTTAGGAACGGTCCAAATTAAAAATGACACTTTTGGTTTAGGCTTCAATACTTGTAATGAATTTAACCCTAAAGTCAAAACCAACATTTTAGGAGAATCAACTAGGAATGCATTTAATGATCACTCCTTAGGTAAATCTTTTCGACATGTTTTTACTTGCACTCATTGTGGTCGAAAAGGTCATCTTAGGAAATTTTGTTTTGATTTTAAACGAATTCCTAGAAAATCCCATTGTAAAGTAACCACGATAGCTAATGTTCCTACACCCCAAGATTGTTATTCTTCATTAATTTGGGTTAGGAAATCCGATTTGGTTGCCTTACAAAATAGGAATTTTGATTCTCATTTACTTTCACATGCTTCCTCCCATGCTAAATCTAAAGGATGAATGTGTTAGTATTTGCATACTTTAGCTTTTGTACTTCATGCTATATTCATATGCTAAATGTATGCTTGTTTAATCATTTTCTAGTCTTTAATTCATGCTTATCCCATGCTAGAATTATGATTGTTGTTTATCTTTTTGTATTATATTTTTGTTTGAATTAATTGAAAAATATAAAAAGATTTTTGTTTATCATTTGGACTTTATCTTTTGATAATTAGAGCTTAATGAAAGTTTCAAATGATTTTTGTTTATCCTTTTGAGAATATATATATTTATTTTTGATTAAAAAATTAAAAATCTCAAAAAGATTTTATTTTGTGTGTATTTTTGTTTGACACACTTTATGTGGCATATACTTGTGTTTGAATCCCTCCTTTAACGCTCCCACGTGGCTAGAACTTTTGGTTTAGATTATCAATCCTTAAAATGTTCTTTACCATTTTTTTTGGAGTAATTGGATTTTGTATTGATTAAATGGATTCTATTTTCATATGCCTCTATTTCACACATGCACGAGCTCTTTTGAAATCTTAACTTCATATGTATATTTGAGCTTTGTGAAGTGTTATCCTACCAATCTTGTCATCTACATATTTGTGGCTTAGGAGGACTAGTGCATGTCAAAATCCGTTGCATGTGAGATTTGTGCGAAAATTAAAAACATGATAAATATAAATATGCACGGGGAAGGGCTCCGAAAGGACTAAGTGATCCTTTGCGAATAGTAAGCCACCGTTTTTTAAATGGACCTAAAAGAAATACGTGGTCCGAGGCCTAAAAACAGAATATATGGCATAAAGAAAAATAAATTGCCAAGGCCTATGTTTGATTGATATATTCATTCAACATTAATATAAATGCAAATTGAGGGAGATTGGATGGTATATCAACGGTTTGCACAATGTCCGTTTATCCTAGTTGCATATTTCTTGTCATGACTCTATTGGTTTGTAGAATCATTAATATGCTAGGCTTGTATGCATTGTGTATGTTTGTTCATCGAGTTCAATATATATTGTCACATGAGGTTATATTTAAATGTGATGAAGTTTGCAATCAAATGAGAACTCCGTGAACGTTTATTAAGTGTTTGGGTCTAAATTTAATTGTTGCTAGTTCACACCCCTACACTTCCATTTCCATATGACACATTTTTTCCATACGAGTGTGCAAACTTATTGTATTTTGTGTCATGTGTGTGTTTATATCTATATATATATATGTAAGAGCTCTTTTGATATATTTTTGGTACATATATATATATGATATTTGTTTATCTTTGCCTTGATTTCTAGTCCATCCATGCTTATACTTCATTATTGGTATCTATCTTGGATTAGTTATGCTTTTGTTGCCCGTATGCTTTCATGATTATCACTTTAAGCTTCAACATGCTTTCATGTTTTGATTCTTTAACCTTTGTCTATTCCTGACCAAAAAGGGGGAGAATGATGATAGGGGGAGAAATGGTATCTAAACCTATTATTATTGTATCTTAGTTTGGGGGAGATTTATCTTAGGGGGAGACGTCTTTCTAAGTAAATGTCATTGTTTTGATAAAGGGGAGAATTATTTTAGGGGGAGTATTTAATTAATTGCATTTAATATTTTGATATTCCCTATGCATTTGATGAGTTTGCTTAAGTGTGCAGGTATTATTCTAAAGCGGCATCTTTAAAAGGCAAAGTATTTAATCCTTGGATTGAGTCAAGATTGGGCAGGTTATGTTTTGAGTCTAGTTGAGCTTGACGGCCCTTTAGGATTGTTTTTGTTTGGTTTTTGTCCCGGAATAGCCAAAGGGGGAGATTTGTAAGGACACAAATTTCCAATTGAGTCCTCTTATAGTTTTGGCTCAATTCCGGACAAAAACATTTATTCATAGGATTTTATTTAATTGTAATATTCAAGACCTATGAAGTGTTTGTTGAAGACGTAGCGGCAAAGAGTATAAAGCATCATAAACATGCCGTAGTTTATGTGTCTCGTTTGTACGTCATCAACTTAGTTCCATGCTCCCAAGGTATGAATGCAACTATATTTATATATGAGCTTGGAACAATTTGTATTGGGTGTTAGGAGAAATAAAAACTGCATTTTATTTTTAGAAAGAATCAATTAGAAACTTTAAAATAAGTATATAAAAGTTTATAAAAGTTTCTGGGCCAAAAATCGAATTTTTCTATCTTTCTGGTCGTTCGTTAGAAATGTCGTTCGAACGAGTTTTTTCGTTCGAACCAGGTTTCGTTCAAACGAGTTTTGTCGTTCGAACCAAGTTCGTTCGAACGAGGTTGCCAACGACCCTAAACTGGTCAGTCGTTCGATATGTCGTTCGAACGAGTTCTTCGTTCTAACGAGGTATCTAACGAGATTCTAACGAGCCCAGGCTGGTCGCTCGTTAGAAGTCTCGTTCGAACGAGAGTCAAGTTCGTTCGAACGAGACGCCAGGGCGGGAACAGTTTTGAGCAGTTTTTGGCAGTTTTCTCCCACTTTCCCCACTTGGTTTTTAACCAACTTTTTCATACTTTATTATGTGCGGGAAACACATTTTCCAAGACAACTTTTCCAATTCATTTCCATCTCTAAAGGAGAGTTTGAGAGCAAAATTGCTTAGGGAAAATGTTCAAGTTTTGAGTGTTATTCTTTCAAGAAAAATTTCATACACGCTCTAGTTTACACCCAATTGTTTATCCAAGTTTCTATATAAATATTAATTGCTTGGAGATTGTTTTGGCACCGGTTTTTCTCTACACCGAATTGAAGAGAAGTTCGTTTCATTTCTACCCATTTGGAGAAAGGCTCCATGTTAGGGTGACGGTGTGCCTAATTGCCCGATCGGTGGGAGTCCGAGACCGCGGTGGAGCTCCGTTGGTTATCCGCTAATTGGAGGTCGATACAAGAAGAAGCATCACGGCTTGAGAGGGTTCGAGTTTAGGAAGTAAGTCTTTTGTCTTGTATTTTGTAATACCGTTTTTAGTGGATTTGAGGCTAGGGCCGTCCCGAGGTTTTTTCCCGTTAGTGGGTTTTTCCTCGTACATCGCGGTGTAGTGTGACTTTGTTTATTTTATCTTGCTCAAGAATTTAGAACGCATGCTAGATTAATTCAAGATAAAATTTGGTTTAATTATCACACTATATTTAATTTGGGACTTATATTAAATATTGGGTAAAATTTGGTTTATTCAAGTCACGTGCTAAAATTGGTTTCGCCTAACGTTTGATATAATTTGGTAATTATGACTTAGGCAAATTCTAGGACTTGAACTATGTTTTAATTTGTTTTGAGAAAACAAAATTTGGCTTTGTTTATTTGTGAACCATCATTCAACGCTTCCGCATTTATTTAAAAGGAAATTCTATTTTAATTTGCGATTATTTAAAACCCGGGGTCTTTCAGATCCCAAAAATTGTTAATCCTTGTCGATTTAATAATTCTAATACGTTAAAGTTTATGTATATATGTTGGTTTGATGATTAGATTACTTGTTTGGGAGTTTAGGACGTTGTAATGGAAGATTTCGGTGTAAAATATAGAGAGCCCGTAACTATTATGGAAATTATGGGCAGATGCCTGTTCGATCGATCGATCGACTCAAGAATGTCGATCGATCGATGGATCGATCGATTGACCCCTTTTGATTTTTGTAGAATTGTTCCCTTTATAGTTCACCGAATCCCAAGCGTTTAAGAAATTGTAGTATGACTTATAAAAGATCGTGGGACTTGATTGAGGTCAGTAGGATCGTAGTTAGTGCCCGCAATATGTTATACCTTATGGAATTTAATGGGATTCTTAAAAATGCTTATCGAGTGAGGTACAGTTAGAAATTTCATAGAATGAGGGCGAGTTTGGGTGGACGATGATATAAGGTTAGGACCAGTACCAGAGGGACTTTAATTACTGAGATAACCTTAGAGACTAGCGGGAGACTTAGTAACCTTTTTGGGATAGGGTATGTAATCGAAACTATATGTTGAGAATTATCGTGCTAAACCTATTGTGTAGAATAAATGGGATGAGGTTATTATATGTGTGAGACTTACGACATAGGACTGGAATTTACCTATACTAAAATGAAGATTACCTAAGTTGTGTGAATACTTAGTATATGGATAATTATGTGTATGACATACCTACCATACTTGCTATCACGGGAGGTTGATTTTCGATAAAGGATCGTCTTATATTTGTGTGCCTTCGAGGGGATTTAGACTGGTACCTTAAGGACATAGGACCGTGAATGACTTATTTGTAAGTTGATAAGTCAGCTGAC
The DNA here is from genome assembly GCA_949130495.1 of Sambucus nigra. NCBI lineage: Eukaryota > Viridiplantae > Streptophyta > Magnoliopsida > Dipsacales > Adoxaceae > Sambucus > Sambucus nigra. The sequence continues at coordinate 32,125,945 of OX422224.1, read as the reverse complement.
CATGGGAGCATAGGTATGTGCGTGACCCATGTGTATGTGAAATATGTTCCCCTCCACTCTGTGTGATTTATATTGAAACGGTTCCTGAGTGATTCAGAACAAGTGATCCTTATGTACGTGATGTATCGGAATTCGATAGCAGAGTATGCATGCACCGCAGCTTAGCCTATGGGTTCCATATATGTATATATTTAATGGGTGACTTATATATGTACTTGTGACTGATTCATTGCTACTTAATAGATGCGAATAATTAAGGAATTTAATTGAGTTAACAACATTGTAGACTTAACTAATACTTGAGCTATGAAATATGATTATTGAATGTGTGAGTTACGAATATATTTTATTTAAATAATACGGGTGGCATCTAAAGTAAGAACCGTCTGGATGGGTGTCGAATAGACTAGACATGTAGTGTTATAACTAGGTGGTATTCAAAAGATACTTTAGGTGTGCACAATAATTGAGGGGTGATGATCTCAAGTGAGGGAACGTGACTAACATGTTTAATATGTGTTGTTTAATATTGTAATTTAAACACTTGCTGTTTTTAAAATATTTTCACCTCAGGCTATGACCCGTTTTCTTTCAAATCTATTTCTTTTGCAAAAACTTTTTAGGTATCCAGCCACATGGACGCCAAGCTTAGGAGTTCCATTCCATTGACGTGTTGTAGCTGCTGTGAAAGTTACATAATTTCTTTACTAGATGCCTCCACACCTATACTTGCTTCTGTTGGGAGTCATTTATTCCAGTTAGGGCCTGTTGCCCATTCTATTCAGTGACAACAGTTTTAGACTTTCAGTTATTTCAGTCTTGGGATTTATTTATTTCATTCAGACATTTGTATTGGGTTTGTTTACATTTCTAATATTATTAGAGTGTTTACTCCAGACATCAGTTATTCATTATGTTGATTACCTTATGAGATTGTTCATATAATGTTTGGATGACGATTTAGATTATTTTTTATTGGTTAACTAAAACTTTAAAACTTGACAATTCACTTTTTTAAATATTAGGTGGTTAGTAATTAATTAAATGTTTTCAACAGCGATGCTATAAACTGAACCAACTTGACATTTTGTATTAATTTAAATAAAGGAGTAACTACCCTATATTTAATTAGTTGGGGTGTCATAGGTGGTATCAGAGCATCAGCTTCTAGAGTCCTTTGGATCTGTACGTCTTGTTATGTTTCCGCGTAGCATCCTTTGATATAGAACCCTATATTTTAGGATTGTTTTACTCTTTTATGTATCGTACATTCTTCAACTATTTTGAGATTTTAACTGTGGACTTACAAGACTTCTCTTTCATTTCAGATGCCTCCTCGACGTGCACAGCGAGTTCCCAGGGGTGCCCAGCCCGAGCCTCTTCTTGCACCAGTTCAGGTTTCTATGAATGCTACTGAAATTTCTGCTATTGTAGCGCAGGCGGTAAATGCCACATTAGAAGTTGTGAAGCAGGCACCACCTCAGGCACCGGTGGTAGTCCCATTCCAGGATCATGTATTCCCTTCTTCTTGGGAACATGTCCGTGATGCCTTTCAGAAACCGCACCCTCTGGAGTTTGCATGGAGCTCCGACGTTGTTGTGTCGAGCCGATGGAAGAAGGACATCCAAAGGAACTTGAGGATATATGAGTGTACAGATGTGCATAGGAAGATACTAGCTTTGTTAAAGATGGTAGGAACAGCATTGCAGTGGTGGGAGTCCATTACCACCGCCGAGGAGAGAGATGTTCTTTCTATTAAGGAGTTCTAGGTGCGGTTCGACTAAAAATATTTACACTCAGTAGTTCACACAGAGATGAGGTGAAAATTGATTAACCTTAAGAAGGAAGGGAGGACAGTGGAAGAGTACGAGGCTGAGTTTACCAATATTCTGAACATAGTTCCCGATGAGATCCAAATTGAAGAGAAGAAGATCCAGAAGTTCATGGATGGGTTGACGTGGAGGATCCGTCAGCATCTGCTAGGGAATCTCTCGTTTCCCACCTATTTAGATGTGGTTAATGCATCGTTACTTCACTGCTAGGACCACCACTTTCATTTATCAGAGGGAAAGCGAGTAGGAGAGTCCATCCAGCAAGGCAGGATAAGGGGTAATGGTGCCAGCGGGGCACAGTCAGCTCAGGGTCAGCACAGGCAGGGGGATCAGAGTTCCCAGTAGGGGGATTCTAAAAGGTTTAGATCAGTAGGTTTCAGACATGGCCAGGGAGGTTTTAGGCATGGCTAGCAGGGCCATCCGAGCCAACAGCAGTTTCTGTAGGGCTAGCATGGCCAGGGTAAGGGTGGTAATGGCCATCAGGGTCGTGGGAAGCAGGGTCAGAGAGGGGTAAACTTCGCAGGGAAATGTTTTATATGTGGAAAGATTAGACATAAATTTCGGGAGTGTCCTGAGAGGGGAAGGACCCCACAGCAGCAGCAGTAGGGTGCTCAACATGAGCCCCAGAGACCGATGTTTCCCATCGCCCTCCTAGTACCACCGCAGATGCCAGCGCTGCCACCTATTCCAGTGATCCCAGTTCACCAAGGGTAACTCCAGTATGGTCAGGTTTATAACCTTCAACAGGCCGTAGTCCCGCACGATCCACCCGCAATTGAGGGTATGTTTTCTATTCAGGGGACTATGGGGCGTATTTTATTTGACATGGGAGCCACACACTATTTTATTGCCACAAGATTTTCAAGCGTTATGGAATTATTAGATACCACGTAAAACACTGTCACTTGTTAGATTCACCGTTGGGTAGAGGTTCTGTGATTTCCTTTATATGTAGAGGCATGGGTGTAGAGATTGGGAGATTTACTTTACCTGCTTATATGCTAGTATTAGACATGTCCGAGTATGATGCGATTATTGGTATGGATTGGCTGGTTACGTATAGAGCCGTGATTGATTGTTTTAGTAGGAGTATTATTTTTTCCATACCTGGTGAGGAGATAATCCTAGTGACAATGCCTCGTCATGAAGTAGGATCGTCCACTCACTTGTACTACATAGAGGATGAGACCTCTAAGGAGGTGGTGATACCACTTGATGTGATTCCAGTTGTTAGGGAGCTCGCTGATGTGTTCCAGGATATTTTGAGATTACCTCCTAGTGGAGAGATAGACTTTGTTATAGATTTAATGTTGAGCACTCGGTCGATAGCTCGCGCACCTTACCGTATGGCTCTAGCGGAGATGAGGGAGCTACGAGATCAGATAATATAGTTGTTGGGTCAGGGATTTATCCATAGGAGTACTTATCCGTGGGGTGCACTTATGCTATTTTATAAGAAGAGGGATGAATATTTGAGGCTGTGTGTCGATTACCGAGAGTTGAATAAAGTCACGATACGGAATAAGTATCCGTTACCCCGAATCGATGACTTATTCGACCAGTTGAAAGGAGCTGCCTTCTTCTCAAAATTGACTTGAGATCGGGATACCATCAGTTGAATATAAGAGAGAAGGATGTATCGAAGACTGCCTTCTTGACGAGATTTAGTTCCAACGAGTTCAGAGTATGCCTTTTGTCCTGACCAACGCCCCAGCCATGTTTATGGACTTGATGAATAGGGTGTTCAGAAAGTTCCAGGACCCGTTCGTCATTATTTTCATTTATGACATTATGGTCTACTCACAGACTGAGGAGGAGCATGCTGAGCACTTGAGGCAGGTCTTGCAGACATTGCGTCAGCACGAACTGTATGCAAAATATGAGAAGTGTGGATTTTGGCTGAAGGATGTTCAGTTTTTGGGGCACATCATTTTTGACAGGGGGATATCTGTTGATCTAGGGAAGGTATTAGAGATGAGGGAGTGGGGATAACCCATAACATCAATGAAGATACGTAGTTTCTTGGGCCTAGCAAGATACTACAGGTGATTTAATCGGGGATTCTAAAAAATAGCTAGTCCATTGACACTTCTGACTCGCAAAGGGGTACCATTTATCTTGAGTGATGCCTGCCATTTGGCTTTTAATGAGTTGAAAGATAAGTTGACCTCAGCACCAGTGTTAGCATTGCCCAGTCCGGGAGTAGAGTATTGTAATACCCCGTATTTTTTATGCTATAATAATTTGGGGATTTATTAAATTTAATGTGAATGATTTATTTAATAAAAATCCAGAAATTAATTATGTTATAATTATTAACGTGACGAGAGTTAGTAATTATGGGAAATTGGTTGAATATTACTAATGAGCAAAGTAATATATTATATTGGTTATATTTAATGTCATGAGTGAATTAAATGACGATTTCGAAAATTTAAGTCGTAACGTGCTCGTGTCACGTCGGGACTAATTTGGTTAAATAAAAAGTGAATATTTTATAAGTTGTCCGTATGGTCATTTTGAGTGCGCCAACGCGTCCGGTAGGGTCGAGATAGTCAGAAAAGTGTACCCGGGGGTTTAGTTTGGGTCTCGGGGCATTTTTAGGCCTAAATAGTACCCCGGGAGGGCATTTTAGTCATTTTTCATAATTGGATAATTAAACCCACGAATTTCATCAACCTATATCAGCCATTAGGTTAGCCTTTTAGGGTTAGAATATCCAGAAATCAAGTGACGGCCATTGGAGAAGAGAGGAGAGAGCTCCAAGGCAATTCAAGGCCAAAAAGCCACCGGATTGCACCGCCACCACCACCACCGCGTAGATCGCGAGACAAGGAACGCAGCCATACCAAAATCAGCCGTGAATCTGCATACCAAAAATCCCAGGCAAGTATTTGACTTGCGTATTTTCGTTAATGCAATCTTCATATTAGTCTAGGATTGTTTAGAGATGGAAACTATGGAAGAAAACTCAAATTGTGTTAGGATAATGCATGTAGTTTTGATTATATGGAAATTCTGGAACCCTTACCATGTAGAGGAATATAACCCACGAAATTTTGATGATATATTAGAAGGAATTTCTGGTAAAAACAGATTAGAACCTTGATTAAGGAAAACTCTAGGGTTCTTGATGATTAGATGGGATTTTGAGTTAATTATCCATGTTTAATGATAGTTATACACATGCTTTACGTTATAAACACCTGGTATAATGTTATAATGATGATAGTAGGATTTTTGGGACGATTGGAATGGACAAACATAGTTTTGGATGAAGAAGTTTAGTGAAACCCGTAACTGCATTCTGCGGAATTTTGCCCAGACCTGCTTGATCGATCGATCGAGCCTAGAGCTTCGATCGATCGAAGGTTCGATTGATCGAGCCCCAAGCTTCGATCGATCGACCCCTCCTGGAAGGCTCCTAATTCCCTCTTTAAATGAGCTAAATTCAAATTGTCGTGATATAATTCTTGGACATTCTTGATAAAATTATTTGGGAGACATTGAGGACCAGTAGGGCATAGGAATAAATGTTTGGACCTTTAATCTTCAACGAGAATGGTATTTATGGGACATTTACTTTAGGTTTGGTGAATTTATAAATTTAAAGGGTGAGGTGTGTAAGAGAGTTACATTGGAACCTAATAAAGACACTTACTGAATTTCAGATTTGTGAGGATATAGTCCACGAGTGTCAGGTAATGAGTGAGAAAACCCTTCGAGTTAAGGTTAGGAACGAAACCTTATACGTATTTCTATAAATGTGAAATTAAGGATAAATGGTATAATTATGGGTAACATGAAGAACCTATGTTAATATGATAAAGTGGTATAGTTATATGATTGTGTGTACATATATTATATACATGCGAAAAACATACCGCGCTACTTGCTATCCTTGAGGTTACTGCGCTGGGACAGTCTTATCTCGATGGGACCTTTATGGGGGATATTGACTTGTACCCTAGAAGATAGATATCCTTGGTACAGGCTATCGAATTGATAGTTCAAACGGTCCTAAGAGACGCGAGTATGTGCCATCCTCTTAGAGACTTGGAATCTATGCTTCGCCTCGATATTGTTTGTGTATGTGTTAATACAATTCGAGAGTGATTCCGAATTTGTATTCCCCTTGATTTGAGTGGTATGGGGTTTGGATAGTGGAAGTATGCACGCACCATAGTTTTATTCGGGGTGCTGTTATATATATATATTATACGAGTAGTTAATATATATATGAGATTATGATATTTGGAACTGCCCACTGAGATTTGATAAGTAGGACATGGTTGTTGGCTTAAATTATAAATAATTGTTTTGAGAAAGTATAATATGTCACTGGAAACTTTATTGTTTTTATAAAGTTAAAAATAGAGAACTTTGGTTACAAATTGGAACATCTTTTTAAAGTGGAAATAGTGAATTGTAAATCTTACGAGTAATCTAAGTTACGTTAAATCTTTTAGAAAGACTAGTGCGATAATTGATAGGTGTGCACATTAGAAGAGAGGTGAGTATTTCTCAAGAGAGTGACGCACTAATATGTTGTTGCATTGGCCTGTATCAATTTAAATACTTGCTAAACGTATTTTAAATCAAACACACATTCGGGCTCTGACCCGTTTCTTTTTCTCTCTCGCTCTCTCTTGTATATATATTTCAGGTGCCCAACCACAGGGGCGTCTTGCTTAGGATCCTTTGAGAGGAACGTGCTGCAGCTTAGGTGAGAGTTGCAGGTCACTTGCGTAGACGACTTCCTTTATTGACTCCACTTCTAGCATTCTCATTTATTGGGCATGTGTCGCTCTTTCCATTATTTCATTTGTTGTTGGCACATTTATATTTCAGTTATTTCCAGTATTGTTCTATGGGATTTATTCAGTATGGATATGTGATTCTAGTTTCATATGTTGACATTCGATTGACGAATGTCTTATATTATTTGGTTTACTGTGATGCGATTCTTAGTTGTAGAAATGTTGTTTTAAATAAATAAATCTTTTTCTTTAAATTAAAATTTGGAAAGTATGTAGGAAACTGGTTTTGACACTTAGCTTAATTATTTAGGGTGTTAAATTGGAAAATGTATTTTTATCGACAGTGATGCTGAGAATGAACCAACTGTTTACCTTGATTTAATTTAATAAAGGAGTGATCGCCCGGTATTTAATTAGGCGGGGTGTCACAAGTATCTAGTCTACACTGATGCGTCTTTACTAGGACTAAGGGGTGTACTATAGCAGGAGAGTCAGGTAATAGCCTATGATTCCCGTAAGCTTAATCCTCACGAGATGAATTACCCCACCCGCGACTTGGAGTTAGCAAAAAACGTATTTGCACTTCAAATCTGGAGACACTATCTCCTGGGGGAGAAATTTCATTTATTCACAGATCGCAAGTCATTATAGTACCTCTTCATGCAGAAGGAGATGAATATGCATCAATGTCGGTGGCTCGAGTTTGTGAAGGATTCAGTTTGATATCCAATACCACCCAGGGAAGGCTAACGTGGTAGCAGACACGTTGAACCGTAGGCCAGTAGGTGAGGTGGCCGAGGTGTGGAAAGCGAAGTGGATGGAGTTGGGACACTAGGATGCAGTGGCGCGATCACTCATATCTGTGATGATAATTACGCCCCAAATCATTATGAGAGTGGTACAGGCTGAGGCAGCAGAGCCATTCTATCAAGAGCAGATAGTACGATTACTAGAATAGGGGTGCGGTTCTTATACCGTTAGTTCAAATGGGGGCTTACGCTTCAATGGGAGATTAATTGTTCGTGAGGGGGAAGACTTGCGACACGAGGTGATGATAGAGTCGCACGGTTCACGATTAGCAGTACATCTTGGTGGGGATAAATTGTACCAGGATATGAGGCGACATTACTGGTGGATCGGGATAAAGAAGTATATTATCGAGTTCGTTTCGAGATGAACCACTTGTCGGCTAGTAAAAGTGGATCATCAGAGACTGACAGGACTTCTACAGCCATTAGAGGTCCCTATATGGAACTGGGAGAGAATTTCCATGGACTTCATGATGGGGTTACCTACATCACAGAGAGGTCACGATTCCATATGGGTAATCATTGATTGGTTAACCAAGGTTCCTCACTTTCTGCCATCCTAGACAGACTACACTACGGGACAGTACGCCTAGATCTTTATAGTTGAGATAATGAGACACCACGGGGTGTCTGTCAATATCTATTTGATAGGGACAAGATATTTGTGTCATGGTTTTGGGAGAGTTTCTAAGAAGCTATGGGAACAGAGTTGCGGTTGAGTACAACCTATCACTCGCAGACAGGTGAGTAGACCGAGCAGACGAATCAAATGTTGGAGGACATGTTGCGCATGTGCATTATCAACTTCGATGGAGGTTGGGAGCAGTATCTCCCACTGATAGAGTTTGCCTATAATAACTCCTACCAATTCACTATTAGTATGGCTCCATTTGAAGCGTTGTACGTTAGGCCTTGTCAATCCCCAACATGTTCGATAGAGGTGGGGGACAACAAGCTACTTGGGCGGGAGGTGATTTAGGATACCTCAGCGAGGATAGAGATGATACGGAGCCGTATTCAAGTTGCTCAAGATCAATAGAAGACTTACGCTCATGCCAAGAGGTTCTTCCCGAGAGTTCAATGTGGGGGACCAAGTGCTGCTTCGAGTATCTCCTATGAAGGGGATTATGCATTTAGTGAAGAAGGGGAAGTTAGCGCCTAGATATGTGGGTCCATTTCCTATCATTGAGCGGATTGGGCTAGTTGTGTATACACTTGGGTTACCGGAACGCTTTCATAGGATTCATGACATGTTCCACATTTCCTCACTGAGAAGATATCTTTGAGATGATTTAACCCATAATCACATTGCTTTAGAGGAGATTGATCTACAGCCTGGTAGTTCCTATGAGGAGGGGCCGGTTGCTCTCCTAGATCGTAGCGAAAGGAAATTGCGATCGAAGATAGTACCGTTAGTGCGTGTTCAGTGGCGGCATCATAATGCTGAGGAGTTTACTTGGGAGTGTGAGGATGATATGCGCGAGCATTATCCAAAGTTATTTTTTCCAGGTATATTTTATTTTCGAATTTCGGGATGAAATTCCATTTTTGGGGGGGAAGTATGTAATACCCCGTAATTTTATTAATTTTATTTAATGGGATTAATTAAATTAAATGGGATAATTAATTGGAAATTAATCCGGATTTAAATACTAGTGAGACGAGAGTTGGTATTTGATTATGATAATTATGTTGAACATTACTGAGTGAATATGGTAATATATGATTAATGAATTTATTAACATTGCCGCGAGTTATAAATATGACAATTTCGGAAATTAAGTTGGGACGCGCATATCAGTCGTGTCAAGAACCAATTTAATGGGTTTAAAAGTAAATTATTTTTACATCATCCATATGGTCATTTTGAGTACGTCAATGTGTCCGGAAGGATCGAGATAGTCAAAAAACTCTAGCCAGGGGTTTAGTTTGGGTTCCAGGATAGTTTTGGGCCAAATCGGCAACCCTAGAGGGTATTTTAGTCATTTTAAATTTTGATGAATAGTGACCTACGAAAATTAGGTTTTGTTTCTCAGCCAACCTTAGGGACATTAGGGCCATTATCTGTGAAAACCAAATAGTGGGCAACGTGAAAAGAGAGGATAAGTTACAAGGGTATCAAAGGCCATAACCACCACACACCACCACTATCGCCGAATTTATGACCGGAAAGAGAAGGAGAACCAACCTTTATCGTCTTCAAAGGATCAAAACTTCTAAACATAGGCAAGTGATTTGTCTTTCAAACATTCAAGGCATATACTTATTTTACATGATAGTGTAGAGTTATTAAGGAGACGAATAACACATGTCCATGAGAGACGGGGTTATTAAGGAGAAGAATAACACATATCCATGTATTCAAGGGGATAAAACATGGGCATGTGTTATACCGTTAGTTCATAAGGAGGTTTACGCTTCAATGGGAGATTAGTTGTTCCTGAGGGGGAAGACTTGTGACACGAGGTGATGACAGAGTTGTACGGTTCGCGGTGCATCCTGGTGGGGATAAGATGTACCAGGATATGAGGCGACAGTACTGGTGGATTGGGATTAAGAGGGATATTGCTGAGTTTATTTCGAAATGCACCACTTGTCAGCTAGTAAAAGTGGATCATCAGAGAGTGGCAGGACTTCTACAGCCATTAAAGGTCCCTGTGTGGAAATGGGAGAGCATTTCCATGGACTTCATCACGGGGTTACCTACATCGCATAGAGGTCACGATTCCATTTGGGTAATCGTGGATCGGTTGCCTCTCAATATCTATCTGACAGGGACAAGATATTTGTGTCACGATTTTAGGAGAGTTACCAGGAAGATATGGGAACGAAGTTGCGGTTAAGTACAACCTATCACCCGTAGACAGATGGGCAGATCGAGCGGACGAATCAAATGTTGGAGGACATGTTGCGTATGTGCATCCTCGACTTCTACGGAGGTTGGGAGTAGTATCTCCCATTGGTGGAGTTTGTCTATAATAACTCCTACTAGTTCACTATTGGTATGGCTCCATTTGAGGCATTGCACGGTAGGACTTATTGTTCCCCAGCATATTGGCTAGAGGTGGGGCACAACAAGCTACTTGGGGCGGAGGTGATTCAGGATACTTCGGTGAGGATAAAGATGATACGGATCTGTATTCGAGTTGCTCAAGACCGACAGAAGAGTTACGCTGATGCCAAGAGGTTCTTCTCAGACTTCAATGTGGGGGACCAAGTTCTGCTTCTAGTATCTCATATGAAGGGAATTATGCATTTTGGGAAGAAGGGGAAGTTAACGCCTAGATTTATGGGGCCATTTCCTATCATCGAGCGGATTGGGCCAGTTGTCTATAAACTTGGGTTATCGGAACACTTGCATAGGATTCATGACGTGTTCCACATTTCCTCACTGATGAGATATCTTTGAGAAGATTAGGCCAATACTCACATTGCTTTAGGGGAGATTGATCTACAACCTGATAGTTACTATGAGGAGGGGTAGTTTGCTATCCTAGATCGTTGCAAAAGGAAATTGTGATCGAAGATAGTACCGTTAGTGCGTGTTCAGTGGCAGCATCATAATGCCGAGGAGTATACCTGGGAGCGCGAGGATGAGATGCGCAAGCGTTATCCAAAGTTATTTTTTCCAGGTATATTTTATTTTCAAATTTCGGGACGAAATTCTATTATTAGGGGGGAAGTATGTAATACCCCATAATTTTATTGATTTTATTTAATGAGATAAATTAAATTAAATGGGATAATTAAATGGAAATTAATCTGGATTTAAATACTAGCGAGACGAGAGTTTGTATTTGATTATGATAATTATGTTGAATATTACTGAGTGAATATGATAATATATGATTAATGAATTTATTAATATTGTCGCGAGTTATAAATACGGAAATTTCAGAAATTAAGTTGGGACGCGCGTGTCAGTCGTGTCAGGAACCAATTAAATGGGTTTAAAAGTAAATTATTTTTACATCATCTATATGGTCATTTCGAGTGCGTCATGTAAGGACATATTTTTAATAAGTCCGTCATAATTAATTATTTTATATACCGCTATAAGTTGTCGAAGAATTGAAGATGTTTTCATCTACAAAAGACGAATCTGAATTACAAGTGGTCTTTAACATTCAAGCCCAACAATATGACATTTGGTAAGATATTGTTTAAAATTTCATTTACATATCATAAAAAGAGTGTTGGGATATTTTTTAAAAGGAGTTTAATAGTTTTTATACAAATATGTTTTTATAAAATGATTTTCAAAAAGTTGTTAAATGTTTTAGAAAAACTCTGTTTTGAAAATCAAAGGTTTGTAAAATTTTCTAAGGTAGCAAACTGACCTCAGTTTCAATGCCAAGGTCTTTCAAAATGAGATGTCCATCTCATTCGAACGACATTGAGATGTCGTGCGTAGTCGTTCAAGCGACACGCGTATCTCGTTCGAGCAAGATGTGGATGTCGTTCGAACGACCTGACTTTCTGTCTAACACGCTGCCTTGCTGATCCATTTGACCGCCTCAAAAATTATATATAGAGGTATGTCAGCCTTGCATTTCAATGAGAAGTATTTTACAACCCATTAGAGTTTTGGTTGGCTTTTGGTACTGCCATAATTTTCAATAACATATCTTTGGCTGAATGGTTTCTTCTCTCATTTAAGGGTTCAAATATTTTGTTTTTAATTCACAAAATCCCAATTACTTTTATATGAATTGTTTTGTGGAACCCAATAACATATTTTGTCTTTGTTCATTCTTTGTGGGGAGAGATCTACAACCGACAGCTGCGTGCTATTGTGGAGGGAGTCCTTGTGATGTTTTTTTAGACTACGTGTCTAGGATTGCGGTCCTTGTGGTATAGCTGTGCGTGAACCACTGTAGATTTCTAGCCGTTGCTTTGGAGGTTTGACGAAGTCATCGTGCTTTACTCTTATGGGCGATGCAAGTTGGTATGTAAGTCAATGGTCTTGTAAACTTTTCAAAGTTCTAGAAATAAAAGGTTTTGCCCAGCGGGGATTTTTTCTTAATTTTGTGTCACATGCTTTATTTATTTATGGGTGGACACACGCACACACGTAGTTGCTTGTTTAGAGGCTGTTTAAGAATAGACTCTAATTAAATAAGGTTTAATTGGATATTTGCGAAATTAATTTAATCAATTATCACACACGTCGTATTTTTCAAATTGGTATCAGAGCAGGTTACGCTAATTTATCGCGTATTCTTTTTTTCGCAAAATTGTGTGATATTGATTTTTTTTTGAAAAATTAGTTTTGTGAAAAATCGTAATTTTTCCAATGGAGCGTTTCATTTAATAAGGTGCCTATTTTTTATGGAAATAATTATGCCTATTGGAAAGCTGGCATGAAATCTAGTTTAAAAGCTATTGACGAGCGTGTTTTGTTGCTTTGTGAAAATGGGTGGACTCCTCCCACGGTCTCCGTTAATAACATCACCTCTTTAAAACTCGTTTCAACCTGGACTAAAGATGATTATAAAATGTCTAATTTTAATTCACATGATTTGAGTGCTATTTCTGGAGCTGTCACTCCCGACGAGTTCCGTCGAATTATGACGTGAATCGCGTCTAAAGAGGCTTGGGATGTTTTGAAATTGACACATGAGGGTACGAACGCGGTTAAAGAATCAAAGTTACAAAATTGGACACCCAATTTGAGACTATTATCATGTCTGGGTCTGAATGCTTTGATGATTTTTATGCACGTTTGTCGGACATTGTTAACACATGTTTTAATTTGGGTGAGGTGATTGATAACACGCATGTCGTTAAAAAGATTTTGAGATCTCTTCTAAAACTCTTTATTCCTAAAGTCACTATTTTGAACTCTTTGGGAAATTTGAAATCACTTAAGTTGGAAGAACTTTTAGGAGATCTTCAAACCTATGAGATTGACATGTTTCCCAAAACCATTAAGGCTAAGGATAATGGCATTGCTTTAAAGACTCATTGTAATAAAAAGAAAGAAAAAGTTTGTGAGTTCGATTTTGAGGGAAATTTTGATTTTAATGATATGGCCTTGTTTGCAAAAAAATTTAAATTTTTTTTCAATATGAACAAAAATAATTCTTCCAATAAAAAGAGATTTTTTTAGAAAAATAAAAAGAAAGGAAAGGCCAAAGACAGCGGTGAGAGGGGAAAAGAGAATGACTCCGATGAGGAGTGTGAGGAAGATTTTGAGAACGTGACTTGTTTTGAATGTGAGGGTAAGGGACATAAGTCGTTTGAGTGTCCTACGTGGATTAGAAAGAAAGGGAAGAAAGTTTCCATGCCTGTCACACTTAGTGATAGTGAGGGAGATGAGTCCGATAAAGGTTTAGCACATGAGATGGTTGTCTCCTTTTCTAGTCGTGTGAGCACACCCACTTTGTCTCACGAGAGTGCACACGAGAGCGATGATAGTGATTTGTGTTCTTCGAGTGAGGGAGAAAGCGAGGAGGAGAGTGGAGATGAAAGTGAGCTCCAAAAGGATTTTAGAGATTTGTACACCGATACACCTAAATATCTATTATACTTCTTCGAGTGAGGGAGAAAGAAAGGAGTAGAGTGGAGATGAAAGTGAGCTCCAAAAGGATTTTAGAGATTTGTACACCGAGACATTGAAAACAAAGAAGTATAATAGATATTTAGGTCGTCGGGTTTTAGATTTGGAGAGAGAGGAGGATGTTTTAAGAAGGGAGAAGTGTGATTTGACCAACACATTGTCTAGTCTGATGACACATATATCCCAACTCGAGAGTGATCTCGAATGTGCCAGGGATATCAAAGTCAATTTTGAGAACGCACCTAAGAATGTTAAAAAGGTGGTTCTTAAGGGTAAATGTGAGAATTTAGAAATAAGTCATGACGATGCTTATACTTCCCAATTAGCACTCGAGCCAGTTCCCACTTTAGTGATAGATTCATGTAAGTCTCACCCTAATCCACCTAGGCATCCCACTCCTATTAGGAGAGCGCGTCCTAAAGTTTTTGAGAGAGGTGTTCCTAGGCCTATATATGTTTGCTCACATTACAAAAGGAGAGGACACCTTAAGGAATTTTTCTTTAAGTTGGGTTATGTGTCACGTTTTTCTTCTACACGTGTTTCTGATACATATTAACCCACACATGATTCTTTACATGCTCCCGGAGACTATGTGAGAGAGTTTGTACATTTAAGTGAGCAAGTTAAGTTTCTAGTCAAAACATCACAAGAATTGATGGAGGTTTTTCATAAGTTGTCACCACCTTTGGAAAACCCCTCCGCACCTAACGATTGAGGTTTGACTTGTTTACTAGCATAGAATGATTTTCATGATGTCATTATTTGCCTATTGCTAGTATGTATCATTTTGTCCCCTCAACTGGGGCATCCTGCTTGTTCTTATTTGCCCCTTCAGCGGTAATGGCAGACTTGTCAAAAAATGTGGGAGCTCTCCTCTTCTTCATCAGATCAGTAATAGGAATACTTGAAGCGGAAGAAGATCCTTCCACACTAGTTTCGGAAGATGGTATCCGATCAAGATCAACCACCACAGGACGAGCAATGAAAGATGAGGTGGAGCTTATGTATCTCAACAAATATGAATTGGACCACACATGCTCTCCATTGATCGACTGATGCAAACTCCAGATAAGTTTCAAATCATTTAAATTAATATCAGTTTTCCTTGGAGGTTTCCTTTTTCTGTTAACTATAACAAATAAAATTAATGTCAGTGATACATTTCATCGAATACAAAGAAAACAAGATTTCAAAAATAAAAAGCAACCTATCCCATTGCCATAAAGAGGACATCTGAGACCTTGGTATAATCATCTCCGGTTAACTAGGGGTGTTGCCAATTTTTCATCATAACGCCATGATCAACATAGTCCCTATTGGCATCGGAAGATTGACAACTAAAGCTCTATTCAACAACCTAGTTTTTAAATAAAAAGTTGTATCACTGGTGAGCCATCTATAACAATACATAATTTCTGGAATGCCTAAATGGGTTTCGTGAATTTAATTTAGTCTATACACGCCATTAACGACCCTCTGTGTATTTGGATCCACTTTTGCAGGAAAAATATCAAAGTATTGGAAAAACTCCAAACACAGGGGATTTAACGGGAAGGAAAAGCCACATTCAGCTACAAAAAGAGTTAGTAACCAATGTCCCTCCGCCAAAGAAAATAAATCAGAAGGACAAGGAGGTTCTTCCAAAATAACCCACGAAGGGATTGAAAAATCAGACCGAAATTTATCCAACGATTCAACAAGATAAACCATGGTGAATAAAGCAAATAAAGAAGAAGGAAGAAAATCTTACAGAAGGCACAGAGATCGGTTGACAATGAATGATGGAAAGAACGAAGGCACAAGATAGAGAGAAAATGAAGAGTTCAGAAATACAAATTTGAAAAGTAGAAAATGATAGAATTTTTGTCGCACTTAAATACTACCTCGGGAATAGAGAAAGGCAATGATTACAAGGGAAGATGTTTGCGCTTCCGACGATTAAAAGAAGAAAAAGGAACAAATATCAAAGTGATCATGAAAAATTCAAAATATTTATGAAGTTTGGCATTATGCACTCAAAAGGAACTAAATATAATGAAAATTTTCCTAAAACTCTGAAGACCAATAAACCGAGCAACTTTTGAGCAAAATGTTCCACACTCTCCTCCTCAAACTCAACTGTGAAACATTGGGGGCTTCTATTGATACCAAATTTAGCTAGCTGACGTCGACCAATCATATGAAGACACTTGTCCATCTACATGGCAAATACAAATACTTTCAAAGAACAACATACAGCACCGAGCAACATGATGTACCAAGATACTCAAGTGTTCCGAACAACATAATGTACCGAGCTACTCAATTGTATCGAGCTACTTAGCGTGCAGAGCAACTTAAACTTTCCGAGCTACTTAGCATGCAGAGCACTTCATTCAGAAGATAAATACGCATTTAATGCACCTTGCATTTAATGTGTATTCTTATTATACAGCTGTATATGTCTACTAAATGACATATTATTGCCTTTTCATATGTACTGCCTCAAGGCTATAAATATATTGTAACCCCGTCATAAGGGGGAGGACTTTAGAATCTCTTGAAATTCAGAGAGAAACAAACACTCAGGCAATACAATAACAGTGGACGTAGGTCATTTTCTTAAGGCCGAACCACTTTAAAAATATCTGGTCTCGTTTACTTATTACTTATTTATATGTGATTAATTAATTAGATTGCATGTAGTTTTTTACATCAACAGCCTCCAAGAACTAACAGGCACAGCTAATCCAGGACTACTAGGTATTCATCCTACCGTCCAGCATCAAGTCTTCTCTGACGACTTCAGAGCCTTATGATGAGAAATACTTTACTCCTAAAAGATTAAGTTCTTTAGAAAGACTGAGAAAAACATCACCCTTTGATTGTATGGGACCTAGAGGGAATAAAAATATTCCTAGGGAATTTTTGAGGAATACTCGATGACCATCCGATCAACGTGAAGGCTCAGCCCAAACCAGATCAGATGCCCGACGATCTATCCATGCCGAGCATACCTCACAGGAGTGGAGCTTAGCATAAACAATTAGTCATAACAGCTGAACTACCACTCATAAATCTGATTTTGGCAATAATGCATGGAAGGGATTTATTCAACGATTGGAAGATAGGTTGGGAGAGATGGTAAACGTGAATAAACCTTTGCAACAAAGATTTGTGAAAGGATCTCCTTTTGTCCAAACTATTGTGGATTTTCCTACTCCTTCAAAGTTTAAAGCTCTTGTGGTTTTATCCCAAGTATGATGGAAAAATAGATCATCGTCGTCATATAGAGAAATATCAAGCAACAAATGATATTTATGTTGTCCCTGACGAGATGAGATGCAGGGCATTCTCACGTACAATCACACGTCTTGCTCAAATTTGGTACAATAGATTTCCTCAGGGATAAATTTCTAGTTTTAAACAGCTTTCCAAGCTGTTTATTGACAACTTCTACTTCAGAGACAAGCCTGTAAAAAGAGTAGATCACTTACTAAATGTCAGGCAATGGGTAGGAAAAAATATAAGGGACTACATTGTGACACCCCGCCTAATAAAATACCGGGTGATCAATCCTATACCAAATTAAAACAGGAGTCTCATATGGTTCATTATCAGCATCACTGTCGAAAACCAATTTAATTACTAATAACCTATTAGGCTGGCCTCAAAATTTTACTTAACTAATCTTTTTAATTAAACCAATAAAGTAAAGCATTCACAGTTTATAAATACAAAACTGAAATGAAATAAAATAACCGAACACTCGGTTCAACATAATACAACTAAAACGAATGCTGCATTTAAAGGCGGTAAGAGAATAAATGAATACAATTGGGCTATCGGCCCGAGTGTTTCTACAGTAACTCCTATCTAGATTACAAGGATAGAAGCGTCTACAGTAAACCTGCATGCATCCACAACTGCTGCAGCGAACGTCTAACTCGAAAGAATCTGCATCTAGGCATCCCAGTGTTGTCTGGAAACCTATATATATATATATATATATATATATATATATATATATATATAGAGAGAGAGAGAGAGAGAGAGAGAGAGGGAAAAATAGAGAAATGAGTCAGAGCTCGAGTTTTGAAAATATTTTTCAAGTGCAAAAATTCTATATTTTTAAAATATGATTCATCTCATATTTTAATTGGTATCGCACTCTTATGAGATACCCCTCACCCCTCTTTTAATAGTGCCCGCCTATCGCACACGTTTTAAATAACCTAGTTAAGCTACCCTGCCTAACTAATCTCTTTCATCCAATTTCTGAAAATCCCCATAAACTCGAGTACTAAGGGATAAACTTCTTCTTATTTCCAACAGTACGCTACGTTCGTGCGTGGGGCGTCTCGCGAAGTGAAATTCAAACAAGGAACCCCCCCGATACACTGCTACCTGGCAATGCTGATCATCGAGATCCATTAGGCCCTCAGTACATAATGCGTATATATATGGCACGTGTAAATATATACATATATAGATAGTTCTTACTAGAACCTATCGTTCATTTTCATATAAATCTGAATATAATCTACCGGAAAGGGGGAAATACACCTTAACAGTCTTTTCACTTCATATACATATGTTTACTCTATATGATATCTCATCTTCATATACAAACAATATACTATACACAACAAGTATAATAACCATCCCACCGAGTTATAGCTCGAGGATGTAGTCTCATAGTGCCTATCCAAATCCGGGTTTACTCACTATACCATGGTACCAAGCCAGACTTACTCATGGTCATGGTAAAAATACACAACGGTTGAGGCGTTCATGTTCCCTCCGCAAGTGGAGTACACACATCGCACTCGAAAACGGGATGATATGACCTGGGGATATAATCTCCCTGCTCCTCAAGCCAGGGGATTCACCCACATCGTGCAACCTCCCTGTATCGCACTAGAGAAAATATATAATATGGCTGTTCCAACCCAATGCCAAAGAAAAGCCCGTGGAACCAGCCTCTAAGATACAATTATACCAATCACACACGGATATATATGTATTCGTATTATATTATATATATATACTGTAAACGCATCGTATATATAATCAACATTTCTTCTCAATATATGTGGCTATAATTGCCAACTCTTATACTGATAGCCAAACTAAAATACACCCTATGAGTAGAGAGTCCTACTTCTGTTGGTATGACGGCCTCTGAGCCATGTGCTAAGATAGGCCCATAGCACAGCATAAACCTCTGAAGTCCATCTTCCCTTAGCTTTTTCTTACCTCTTCTTGATTCCATAGAGGATTGTTCTGTTTGTGACTTCGGTCTGATCGTTTGCCTAAGGTCAGCCAGGAGAAGAGAAAAACTGCTTTAACCCAACTCTTTCGTAATATTTCTCTAAGGAAGAATTCTTCAACTGGGTTCTATTCTCCGAGATGAGAGTGTTTGGGAGGACATGTCTGCATATGACGTTCCTCCAAATAAATTTGAAGGTCTTCTGTTCTGTAATCATTATCTTCGGCTCTGCCTCTACCCACTTGGAGAAGTAATCAATGAGAACTATCAGGAATCGGTAATTATTTACAGCCCTTGGCAAGGGACCTACTAAGTAAATTTCTCATACTGCGAATAGCTAATGTGAACTGATTGACGTCATAGGCTGATGAGGTTGATGGGGAATAGTGGAAAATCTCTGACATTTGTCGCACCTCTTCACGTAAGCTGCAACATCTTTGGCCAAGGTCGGCCACCAGTATCCTTGCGTAATAATCCTCTTGGTCAAAGTTCTTCCTCCTATATGGCTGGAGCAAGAACCCTCGTGCACCTCCTGTAGGACGCGAGGAACCTCTGTGGGATGAACACATCTGAGGAGAGGTAATAGAAATCCCTTCTTATATAGGACGTCTCCTATTATGCAGAATTTGCAGCTTTATATCTTACTTTCCTCCTCTCTAGTTTTGATTCCGACAACTCTCCCTCTCTGATATATCTGATAAGAGGGTCCATCCATGAGTCCCCTAGGTTCAGATTGAGGCAAGGTTTACTAACCTCGTCGTCTTTAATGGTTGCCTTGGGCCGGATCTCGACGGGAACTGCCCTTCTGATGTCAGTCCTTATTATCGAAGACAACCTTGCTAGTGCATCTGTGTGGCTGTTATTTTATAGAGGTACCCTCTTCATCTTTGCCTCTTCAAAACCTTCCAATATCATTCTCACCCTCTTCAGGTATTTAGCCATTATCTCATCCTTGGCCTCATAAACCCCTAACACTTGATTAACAACCAACTTCAAGTCGCTGTGAAGTAGGAGTCATCTTACCCCTAGGGTCTTTGCCAACGAGAGGCTTGTTATCATGGCCTCATGTTCTGACTCGTTGTTTGATGCCTTATAGTTAAACCTCAAGGCGTATTCAACATTGGTACCATCCGGAGCTGAAAGTATTAGCCCTGCACCGCTTCCACTATCGCAAGAATACCCATCAATAAAGAGGGTCCAGATTTCTTTATCTGATGAGAAGTCCCCTTCTGAAATAATTCCTTGCTTGAAGAGGTATCGGTCTTCCTCATTCTCGACTATTCTGTTTTTGGTTTTCTTGGATACAACCTCTTCCGGATCTCGAAAGACATTTCTGTTTGACCCCTCTGCGGTCTCTAACTTATTTTTAACTTCAGCCTCTTCCCATGTGAACTCAACAACAAAATCTGTAAGTGACTGCCCTTTGATGGCCACCCTCGGCTGATAAATAAGGTCATACTCTCCCAACTCAATGGCCCATGTCATCAATCTACTCGACTTCTCAGGTTTGTGGAGGACCCGTCTTACTGGTGAGTCAGTGAGGATGACCATAGAATGAGCTTGAAAGTAAGGCTTCATATTTCTAGAAGCATGTATCAGGGCGTAGGCCAATTTTTCCATTCGAGGATAGTTCTTTTCAGCCCCTTAAAGGGCCTTACTGTTGAAGTATACGGACCTTTGAATCCCAACGTCTTCCAGTACTATGGCTGCACTTATAGCTGATTCAGAGATTGCTAGATAAACATACAACTTCTCTCCCACTATGGGCCGAGATAAGAGTTAGTGAGATCCGAGGTAGGACTTGAGTTGATTAAAAGCCTCTCGCACTCTTCGTCCCATTCGAAGGCTTTTTTGAGCACTTTAAAGAACGGAAGACACTTGTCCGTTACTTTGGAAACAAATCTGTTGAGTGAATCTACTCTTCCAGTGAGCCTCTGAACGTCCTTGATACTCCTTGGTGTCTTCATATCGAGCAAAGCCTTGATTTTCTCAGGGTTCGCCTCTATTCCCCGCTGATTGACAATGAATCTGAGAAATTTTTCAGCACCTACCCCGAAGACACATTTGTTGGGTTGAGTTTCATTCTGTACAAGTCCATGGTATTGAAGGTCTTTTCTAAGTCTGCCATATGCGTGCAAGCCTTTAAGCTCTTCGTCAACATATCGTCTACATAAACCTCCATAGTCTTTCTTATTTGGTCTTCGAACATCTTATTCACAATACGTTAATACGTTGCCCCCGTATTTTTCAGACCGAAGGGCATAACCTTATAGCAGTAGGCCCCTTTGTCAGTGATAAAGGATGTCTTCTCAGAGTCTTCGACATCCATGAAGATCTGATTGTAACCTGAGTACGCGTCCATGAAGCTCTTACGCTCATGCCTTGGAGTGGCATCTACCATCTGATCGATCCGAGGTAAGGGATAGTTGTCTTTTGGGTAAGACTTGTTCAGGTCAATAAAATCTACACATATTCTCTATTTTTCATTGGCTTTGGGCACAATGAGTGCGTTCGATAGCCACTCCGGATATATGACTTCCCTGATAAACTCAGCATCTTCCAACTTCCTGACTTCTTCCCGAATGACGTCATAATTCTCCCTGGAGTAAACTCTTCGTCTTTGTTTGATTGTCCTAGCATCCTTAGTCACGTTGAGTTTGTGACACATAACCTCAGGGTTGATTTCAGGCATGTCTGCGTGACTCCAAGCGAAGACACTCAGCCTCTTCCTCAAGAAGTTTATCAGCTCTTCCTTGATTTCCGCTTTTAAGGCTTTACCGACCTGGACGGTTTTTTCCAGTTCGTCCTCATTGAGGATGATGGATTCTACCTCTTCCACGACCTCTCCTTTCTTTAACTTTGTTTCATCTCTAGGGTCGAGTGTATCAATGTTATAAGTGGTAGTTTCTCTCTTATATGATTCTCTCTCTTTGGTCGAGTTGAAGTAGCATTCTCGTGCTATGGTCTGGTCACCCTACACTTCCCCTACCCCGTAAGGGGTCAGGAATTTTAGCATCTGGTGTACCTTCGACGGCACAACCTCAAACTCCTTAAGGGATACTCTTCATATGATGAGGTTATAGGCCGAGAAGACATTTTCGTCCATAATAAAAAAAATTGATCTGTAGGGTTAACCTCTTAGGCCACTCATCACCCATTTGTACGTCCATCTCATACATACCCAACAGATGGACCTTTTTACCGCTGAAGCCCATTAATGGATGATGATAGGGTACCAGCATATCTCTGCTAAGTCCAAGGCTCTTGAAGCAGGGCCAAAACATCACATCTATTGAACTTCCTCCATCTACTAGAATTCTCTGTACCTCACATCCATGAACTCTTGTTGTTATTACCAAAGGGTCATCATGTGGAGCTAGAATGCCTTTGAAGTCGAGTCGGGAGAACCCAACTATGAGAGTGTCCATGTCCACCTTCTTTCTCTTCTACATTATGTCGAAAGACGTCAGATTTATCACTTCAAGTTTGGTCACTAACTTGGCCTCTGCCACTGAGCTTTTCGGTCAGCCAATTCAGAACCACGCCTACAAGTCCTCCGCATATGGTGTTAACACCAAAGGATATCATACCAACCCTCTTCACTGGGATGTTGTCATCTTTTGGTGGGTGGTATGGATCGTCTTCATCATCACCATCTAAGTCACCATCTCTTCTTGTCGGGGTGTCGTCACGGTATCTGTAGTTTCTCTTCTTTTTGGGGTCATCTCTTCCCCTTTTGGGAGCCTTGCCATTAACAAACTTCCTCTGCTTTCCATATTTCAAGATCTTTTTGATCTCATCCTTCAAGGCGAAGCACTTGTTTGTAACATGTCCATGGTCTTGGTGGAACTCGCACCATAAGTTCTTGTTCCTCTTATATGGAGGAGCCTTCAGTTTCTATGGCCATCTCAGAGACCTATCATTCTTGATCTCATTGAGGATATGTTTGCAGCTCACCGTTAGAGGGGTATAGTGTGAAAACTTATCATTAGCTGACCTCTTCTTTTCATCCTTTTTCCTTGGGAACTTCCCGCTGCTACCACCGTTCTCATCCTCATACTTTTCGGCCATGGCCTCTTCAGTATTGATAACCTTACCCACAGTTGCCAATAGCTCCGCCATGGACCTGGGAGGGTCTTCCGCAAGTTTCCACAATAACTTTCCTTTCTGAATACCTCCTATAAGGGCGGTCATAACTATGTTCTCTTCGTAATCTTCAACCTCAAGTTTTTCTTTATTGAACCTGGCGATGTAGTCTCCTAGGCTCTCGTTCTTGCCTTGCTTGACATACAACAGATGGGTGGTCTTCTTTTGAGTTCTTACCCCAAAACAGAAATTGTGAATGAATCGTTCAGCCAAACCCTTAAAGTTCTCAATCGAATTCTTCAGAAGAGAAGTGAACCAGATGTGCGTTGCTCCTGTCAAAGTCCCAGAGAAGTCCCGACAGTTCATCTCATCTGGTATTGGATAAATGTCCACCGCTGACTGGTACATCTCAATGTGATGTACTGGGTTAGTTCTACCATCATACTTGGGAGACACCATGGGCGGTTTGAACTTAGCAGGGATTGGAAAACTCACTATCCTGGACACGAATGGTGAGCCTTATGAGAAACCTCTTTGCAATGGATCTCGACTTTTGATGAGGTCTCCTATCTTTTCTTCAAGACGTTGGATGGAGTCATTCCATGGTCTTGCAACGTCGGCCTGGCCGAGGTTTTCCCCATCCACCTCCAAGGGGTGGACAGAGGGTTCCCCATCTTCCTACATGGGGTCGGCCTTGATGAGGCTGACGTTGATCGTCTTCTCTTTGTGAGCCAGCTGCACTTCTCAACCTTAACAACCTCTGTCTTAGGTCATTTACTGGGCCTAGCCTTTCAAATCCCGATCCTATTCTCAATCGATCAAAAGTTGATCCTCAATGTTGGGCTTCTTTACCTCTTCTGCCGCCACAACCTCGGCTCTGCTGAATAGGACGCACCGTGTTATTTGAAACCTTATATGGCTCCCAACAATCTTCTGGAACGTCTTCTGTATCCATATCGTCTTACCTATCCTCTGGGAAAGTGTGTCCTTGCCTCCCCAGATGCAAACGTCTAGGGTCAGCAATGTCCCTCCTTCGTTGGGGTGTAGGTTGGTCTTTTCGTGGTGCCTGGGGTGGTCCCCTGGCTTCAGGATGGGGCTGAACTGCCGTCGGAGTAATCATCTCTGGTGAGACCCCAGGTGGTCTCATAATGTTTTGACGGAGTTGTGTAAATTTCTCCTTCATTGCTTGTTGTGTTGCAACTAAAGACCTCAAGGCTGCAACCACCTCCGCCATTTTGAACTGAGGCGGTTCCTGGATGGAAATAGGTCCTCCCGCACTAGGCGGTGGAAGAGGTGGTGGTAATTCCGGTGCCATATGTTAACACTAAAGAGCTTGAGTAGTAGATGAGCTTAATACCTTAAAGGACCTCTTTCAATGGTGAAACAACTCCACGTAAGGGTGAGGCCCGATTCACCACCAGAGTCTCTGGTGAGATTAAGCAGAAAAAGAGGAAGAGACAGCTTCTCGTTCCCACATACGGTGCCAAAATGATGATGCTAGAAATAGCACCACCCTTCAAAGTGTTCTTAAGCTCAATTCAATGTTAACAATGGCAGTATAAGAGTAAGAGTATTCAGTAGAAGGAGGTGAGGGGAAGAAGTTGAACACAGTCATGTAAGTGGTTCAGCCAATTAGGCCTACGTCCACTGTGCAAGTGTGTGATAAATATCACTGTATGAGGGCTCTAATGGCTATGGATACAATCTCTCAAGCTTTCTCTCTCTACTGTATATTTGAACAGAGTTTCATCTAGGATTGCTAATTTTGGATCTCCTTCTAAGTAGAAGAAGGTATGTATATATAGTGTGTGGGGGGTGTAATGTACCCCCTATGCATGCAATGAGCATGTGTGTGGTGATCTAGCCAATCTGATGAAGACACCTATCAATGTCACATGTAGAGAATGATGATGAAATATTCCCCCACGTGAGGGGATTAATTTGTTATAACTGATTGTGTACATGTGTTCCTAGCCATACATATGCGAATAAAGGCTCGGCCATATGTGTTTGGTATCAACCTTGGCTTAGTAGAGTACGAGGTTGGTGAGGTCTGGTTTTTTCCCGATCCGAGATTAATCATGGTGGTCTCGGCTCATATGAGGCCGAGGTTATGGAGGAGTAGCCTAGGAACATCGTCTGATTCTCTGCCGAGGTTGGTTATGATGATGGTGTAGCCTCCGTAACCTCGACTTGCTCCCAGCCGAGGTTGTCAACCCCGGATGGCCTGACGAATAAATATCATCATGGATCATAAAGGCCTCGACTGTTGCATGGCTATGAGGAAACTAGTAACGTCAACCATGGCCGAGCTTGCTGGGGACGAGGCTGCTGGTTGTTGTTTTAGGGCCCTTCTGATCTCGGCCATCTCCCAAGCCGAGGTTGTTGTCTCTGAACTTCTGGGTATATATATATATATATATATATCAAGAGAGTGAAAAATAGAGAAACGAGTCAGAGCCCGAGTTTTGAAAATATTTTGCAAGTGCATAAATGCTATATTTTTAAAATATGATTCATCTCATATTTAAATTGGTATCGCACTCTAATGAGATACCCCTCACCCCTCTTCTAATAGTGCCCGCCTATCGCATACGTTTTAAACAACCTAGTTAATCTACCCTGCCTAACTAATCTGTTTCACCCAATCTCTGAAAATTCCCAAAAATCCGAGTACTAAGGGCTAAACTTCTCCCCATTTCCAACACTGCGTTACGTTCGTGCATGGGGCGTCTCACAAAGAGAAACCCAAATGAGGAACCCCCCGATACACTACCACCAGGAAATGTTGATTGTCGATATCCATTAGTCCCTCATCACATAACGCGTATATATACATGGCGCATATAAATATATACATATATAGATTGTTCTTACTAGAACCTATAGTTTTTTTCATATAAATCCGGATATAATCTACTGGAAAAGGGAAAATACACCTTAACAGTCTTTTCACTTCATATACATATGTTTACTATATTCGATATCTCATTCATATACAAGCAATATTATATACACAACAAGTATAATAACCATCCCACCGAGTTATAACTCGAGGGTCAGTCTCATAGTGCCTATCCAAATCCGGGTTTACTCACTATACCACGGTACCAAGCCAGACTTACTCAGGGTCATGGTAAAAATAAACAACGGTGGTGGCGGTCATGTTCCCTCTGCAAGTGGAGTACACACATCGCACTCGAACACGGGACGATTTGACCCAGGGATATACTCTCCCTGCTCCTCAAGCTAGGGGATTCACCCACATCGCGCAACCTCCCTGGATCGCACTAGAGAAAATATATAATCTGGTTGTTCCAACCCTATGCCAAATGAAAGCCCGTGGAACTAGCCTCTAATATACAAATATACCAATCACACACAGATATATATGTATTCGTATCATATTATATATATACTGTAACCAGATCGTATACATAATCAACATTTCTTCTCAATATATGTGGCTACAATTTCCAACTCTTATAGTGATAGCCAAACCCAAATACTCCCATTCGTAATAGTATATAAGTAGTCTCTTACTTAACACATAACTTTTACCTTAATCACTTATAAGGATTTATATATATAATCCCAAATATATCAATTCGTAAGGATCAAATAAGTATACTATTGGCTTATTTTAGTCCCATAGGTATCGCAGTACCTATAATAATAGTCATTAATAGACGTATAGTATAACCGCTCAATTCTTCTTAGCCCATATCCTAAATTACATCCTAATCGCGTCATAGGATTTACTCCATTGCACTCATCCCATATGCATTCTAGACGCATAAATATCTCTCTTTCATATCAAGGTTTAGTCATCCTCCAAACCATCATTTAGGAGTCCCATAATCATAACTAGGATCCCCCATATAAAACTCCAAATTGTGATCTAACTCCCCATACACTTAAGGGAAGAAAACTGCCAATTTCAACCAGAGCGAATCGATTATCCCCAATGTGAATCGATTCGGGGCGGCGAATCGATTCGAGTTTCATCTGAATCGATTCAGAAAGTGTTCTGCAAGCAGGTCCTCAAAGGCGATCGAGATCTCAATCCGAATCGATTCGGCCTGAGACAGCCTTACAGGTCCCCTTATACAAATCGATTCGGTCCAGACCCGAATCGATTCGCCCTGTTCGAGGTCACTTTTTGGGCTATTTCTCAATCTCCAATATACCCAAATATCAACCCAACATCCATTTTGTGGTTTCTAATCTCAGCCAATAACTCTATAATCATCCTAACACTGATTTCTAACCAACACAACAATTAATTTGTGGTATTAAACCATTTCTCTTAGATTTAAACCTTAAAACCATTTTAAACCCTAGTTTATCAATTTCTCCCATTTATAACCATTTCTACACTCCATTATCATGGATTTAACACTAGAAATGATTAAGGGTTTACACTACACCAATATGCAAACTCATACTCAAATTCCCCAAATTTATTTTAAGGTTTCTAACCCAAAATTATATAATTTGCCAACTATAATATTAGATGTACACACTAAATTAAATAAAGCAAGTAAACATTTTTCTGGAGGATTAAATCCGATGACCTCGAGTCGAATCCCGCGAAGTTGGGCCGGAATCTCCATTTTCTTCCTCTCTTTCCTTCCTCTCTCCTCTTTCTCTTCTTTCTCTCTTTTCTTTCTTTCTCTTTTCCTCTCTCATGACTTTCATAGGAAAGAATAAGGGTTTATCCCTTATAAACCTAAAAATAACTCGTTTACTCAATTGCGAGTTCTTATTAGTCCAAAAATCCCCGGAACCTAAACGCTACTCCCGGATACTCTATTCTGACTATCTCGGCCATTTTGAAACCAACCGCGCAGTCGAAATCTCCATCCAAGTCACTTAACTAAAATTCACTAATTAAACTCACACATCTCAATACAGGTTTTTTAAAATATTATCCTTTGTCACTTTATCCAACTGCGACATGTAATTAAAATAGTGCAACACTCATAATTCCTAGAATTACTATTCATAGAAATTTCTCAAATTTTGAAATTATGCCCACTAATGTAATTTAATTATCCCTAAAGGTACGAGGTATTACATACATTACTCACTTCAACAATGAAAAGTTGAAGGTTATTGATTATGAAGAAAAAATAGCTATTACAGCCCTCATGAGTGGATTGCTTCGCGAGAAACATTACTACACACTTATTAAAGATCCTCCTAAGACTATGACTAAATTAATGGCCAAAGCAGCCAAGATAATGAACGCCAAAGAAGCCTTGGCAGTGAAACAAGGCTCGGGCATGAAGTTTGAAGGAAAAATAAAAAAGAAGGAACATAATGAACACAAGGAGCAGAAGGATTCAAGGGAAAAAAAAGATTGATGATAGGCTCAGGAAATACAATAATTACACTCCATTAACGATGGGCATTCACCATGTTTTGGAGGAAATTAAGCACAACAAGGAGGTACGTCGTCCCGAGAAGCTAAGAGCAACTGCTGGGAAGAAGAATAGATCCAAATACTGTGAATTTCGTAAGGACCATGGGCATAATACATATCATTGTATTGGTGTGCAAAATGAGATAGAAACCCTCATTCGACGAGGAAAATTGGACAAATGTGTTAATCTGCAAGACAATAGAGGAGCTTGGCGTAGGTCAAAATTTCCATGCAAGCCCAGGGAAGAGAAGAAAAAAATTCATAAAGATGATCCAGAAGATAATCCCGACTTCACAAAAAAAACCCAAGAAACTAGAACGTGAGGTATTTACACTTAGTTTTGGTACATTTGATTCTCAGATGATTACAAGAGGAGATTTTGGAGGTGGAGATCACACTAGTGAGTGAAAAGCCTACCTCAATGAGGCTCTAACTTGTTCTTACATTAAGATGATCAATCTAGCCAAAGAAGATAAACCGTCTAAGTGTAAGAGATCACACATCTTTCACTATTAGTTCATTTTCAAACGATTTTGGAGATTTAAAACCGTTATTCTTTTTTCACCTTTTCACATGTATAATCTTAGTATTGTGTTCTAATTAGTATCTGGGGTTTGTATCACTTTCTTATTTTTATTATTTTTCCACCATATGTAAGTGTATCCAATAATGGGAACTTCCAATATCTACCAGTAACTCATGGAAAATTATGTCATGATAGGCTACCAACCCCGGGGGATTATAGTTTATACCCTCACTCTAGAACGAGTTTGACCTTTTTATTTAATTTTTATTTTTAAGGAAAACTTTAACCCAGGACCTACCTATTTTCCATTTTAAGTGTAACAAGTTACTTGAATTGCACATCATGATCATTTAAGGGGGTACAAATGATCATGAAAAAACAATTTATTGATAAGATGATACCCTTTTGAAAATAAAATAAATCAAGTGGGGTAACGCCTCATTGGAATTAGATTAAATTTAGTGCATTACGGAATATAGATTGAATTGCAATGCTATTTTTATGAGAAAATTTTTAATTTTCATTTTCTTTTCTAGCTAATAACAATTTTCTTGAAAGGGATCCATAGTACAATATAAATATTCATCAGGATAAACTGTAACATAATTGATATGATATGGTTTGTACTTGATTTCATTTTTGTATTTTTGATTTTTCATCAATTTGTTCTTCCCCCTCACAGCCCATGCATAACAACATTGTTAGTGGAAGCAACATTAGGAATTGCACATGCATAGTACATCATTCAAATACAAAAAAATTGATACTAATCAAACAAAATCTACAATGTGTAATTATGCAGGTTGTTATACGAGCTAGTTTTGATCTGTATTTCTTAACAACTATTCTATTTTTAGACGAAGGAAGATGGTTGGACTTAGAGATTTTGTGAATGAATAATGATACACTCCCCGAAAGGGGAGTTACCGATTCAATACCCAATCATCCTCACCCTTAATTTCATTAAATGCCAAAACAATCTTGACACTTAATTTATTTTTCAGAAACAATATATTACATCTCTACACTTGTGATTTATTTTAAACTAAAACTAAAAGGTATTCTTTTAATTTGTTAAAACTTGGAGATATGATTTATTTTAAAGTTAAATTAATTTTACATTAAACTAATATTTAATGGATCAATTACCAAAAAGTCCTTCAAATTTTTTTTAATACATTTAGTCCAATCCTTTTTATTTTTTCTGAAAAGTCCTCAAACACTAATATAACGAATATTTTCTTATTTTTAAAGGTTCGCGTCACCGGCACACTTTGTGTGTTTTTATGTTGTTCCAAAAAAGTCCTCAAATACTAATTTAATCAATATTCTCTTTTTTTTAAAGGTTCATACCAAACCTAAAGCATCCTTGTTCCAAAAAATCCTCAAACACTAATTTAACCCATGAAAAATAGTTGTCCTTTACAAGTCTAAAGCGTAATAAGGAGTGATTGGATATTATTTCCCATCCTTGTTTGGCTAAAAGCTCTAAATTGAAATCCCACACCGCACTGATTCTTTGTTTTGGATACTTGTTCCCACTTGAACCAACACATTCCCCATTTTTTTCCCATAAGCCCACAAAATATTATGCATCAATTCACTTAAATCTTTGTATGTGATCTCTGATCTTGAAGCAACGCTATGTACGCCAGCCACGATAAGTGCTTCCTTTCCTGCTTTCAAAAGTAAATTTTTTTCCCACCCTTTTATTTTCCTATAAATATTTCCTTCTTTGATAAGCCCAAAAGTGATGGAAGCCCAACATATTTGTCGTAAGTGTCC
Source organism: Sambucus nigra (assembly GCA_949130495.1). Classification (NCBI taxonomy): domain Eukaryota; kingdom Viridiplantae; phylum Streptophyta; class Magnoliopsida; order Dipsacales; family Adoxaceae; genus Sambucus; species Sambucus nigra. The sequence goes on along the minus strand of OX422224.1, from coordinate 32,094,906 downwards.
ACCACCTGAATGTCTAAGAAGTTGACACTGGTCTCCTTTATGTTCAGTGTCTGATGCCACATTTGTTCTGATTTATTTGTTGACTTGATGCTTATCCATATCTTTTGAATCTCCCCAGACTCCTTTCGTTCAACACTCCCAAATAAAATACTATCATCGGCAAAGAATAGGTGCAAAACTTTTAGTCCTTCCCTTTTGGCTGCAATACCCGAAATTGTGTTTTGGGATGGGGTATTATTCAGCAACAATTTGAGACCCTCTACACATCAGATAAATAGATAGCCTTCGATCATAAGAGAGGAAGAAACATATGTTATGCAGTTCATAATCAACTCCACCTACTTCGAATGAAATCGCATTTTCAACATTATACTTAAAAGGAAATGCCATATAACTCTGTTGTAAGCTTGTCTCATGTCAATCCTTAACTTAAAGTTGTCTTTCTTTCCTCATTTTTCCTTTTAAGGGAGTGATTTAATTCGAAGGCCTCTGTAATGTTAGCCAATACAAGTCTCCCTCCCAAGAACTTTATTAATTCTCTTTGCCAATACTTTTGCAATAATTTTTATATAAAACATTAACAAGGCTAATAGGCTTAAAATGTGTCGACTGGGTTTGGGTTTTTGGTTGGGTTTGAAAAGGGTATCCAGGTTCTTGCGCTGGGTGGAGTGGAATTCGGGTTGGTGAGGCAACGTAGGAATGGGTTTCCGGGTTGGTATTGGTTCGAGGCCGCCGGGTGGAGGTGCGATCGGAGTTTGCGGGTAGGCATCCGGGTTGGGGGTTTTGAAAGGGTGGCCGGAGGTGGTCGGAGCTTGGAATCTTGGTTCAAGGCATCCGGTGATGGGTTGGGTCGCTGGGCCAGCGCCGGAGTAAAGGGGGGGGGATGTTGTGTCAGGGTTTGGATCGACCGGAGGGAGGCCACCTGATTCGGGGGCTCGGGTGTGGGTAAAAGTGGGCTGACGGGTTCAGAGCGTGGCCGGAGTTGTGGTCACGAGGTAGAGGTGTCGCCGGCGAAGTGGGTCGGAGGTCCGAATCAAGGAACGGGGTGTCGGGTTGAGGGCAACAGCGGGTTGTGGGCTGGTCGTTCTGGGGTTTAGGTAGGGTTCGATATGGGATTGTGCAGCAGAGTTTCAGTTGGGTGGTTACGAGTTTGGGGGTAGGAATGTAGGTTGTTTTTGGGTTACTCCGGTGGGTCACCGGTCGGAACAGGTCTCGGGTCGGAAGGTTGTCACCGGCGGTGGTGTTGAGGTGTATGGAAAAAAAGCTCTGGGTGAGAGAGTTGTTAGGGTGTGTTTGTGAGGGTAGGGTTTTGGGATGTGAGTGTTTAATTAGGTGTAGGAGTTAGGGGTAGGCACGGTCCGGTCCGGTCCGGGTTTTGCGTATTTTTTGGACCGGACCGAATATTCGGTTCTCAATTTTTTTGGACCAAGATCGGACCGATTAATTCGGTTAACCTACTAATTCGGTCCAGGCTTTTTTCGGTCCAGTCTGGGGTAAAATTCGGTCCTGATTCTATTTTATATATATGTACATTTTATGAATGTTTTTATCTATTTTTCTCACAAATATATATACAAAAAAATAATACTCGAAACTCCAAGTGATATTTACATGGATTTTTTTAACCCAAATAAAAAAATGTCTATACATATATAAAATGTTCCAAATTAAATTCATAAGTTATATACATTAATTCAAAAACTATACATAAGAAACAAAATAACATTATTTTTATTATATATATATGGGAATCGGTCCGGTCCGGTCCGGTCCAAATCGATCTTTTAATATAGGGGACCGCGGACCGGACCGGTTTAATCGGTTTTTAGTTTTTGTGAACCGATTTTCGGACCGGTTTCAAAATAGCCTTAATTTTCGGTTTTGTCCGGTTCGGTCCAATCGCTCCATTCGGTTCGGTCTTTTTTTTATCCACCCCTAGTAGGAGTGTATGTAAGGGGCGGTATGTGTGTTTAACTTATGACCCTAAAAAAAATAAACTAAAAATAAAAATAAAAATAAATAAAATTTTATCTCAAATAAAAATAAAAATGACACCACACTATAAAAACTCTATAAAAAAAATTAAACCCAATTAAAATAAAAAATATAAAAATAAAAACTAATAAAATAAAATAAAATGAAATAATAGTAAACTAACTAAAAACTAGGGCTGTAAATCGGGCTGGGTGAGCCGGGCTGGGGGTTGCTCAGGCTCGGCCCGAACTCACTTACCCATGCTCAAGCCCGAGCTCGGCCCGAATTATTTTTTCCCACCTAGGCCCGAACTCGGCTCATATATATTACGGGCTTCGGACCGGATTTCAATTTTTTTGCTAAAAAAGTTCGAATTAATTTTTTTTCTTGTATTTCCATCATGGAAAAAATTACACATTAAAATCTAATTGATATTTTATGAAATAAAATATATAATTATGAAATGTATCAAATTAAAAGAAGGGAAATAAGAGTGAAAACCTACAAATGCCTATTAAATTTCATACATTTAGCAAAATTTGATCACTAACAAAGGCCTATTGTGACTTGAGCAATTATATAAATTATTTATTTATTTATTTGGAAACATGAAGTTCGGGCTTCGGGCCCAATTCGGGCTTGGCAAGGTTCGGCTCAAGCTCGGCCCGAAATTCATTCGGGCTTGAAATTTTGGCTCAGGCTCGGCTCAAACTCAAATAAAGCTCGGCCCGAAAATAGCGGGCCGAACGGGCGGGCTTCGGGCTTCGGGCCTCGGGTGCTCAATTTACAGGCCTACTAAAAACTAAGAAAATCAAAGAAAATATAAAAACTAATACACGCCGCGCTAAAAATCCTAAAAATATATACATGACTCAATAAAATAAAATAATAAAATACATCCTAAAAATAAAATGACACAAATAAAATAAAATGGGACAAAGTAAACACACACGGTTCGGGCAGGTTTAGGGTAAGCTAGGGAACAGGACAAGGGAAATTAGCTCCATAATCTGCACAATTGCCTTGAAATACGCGTTTGGACACCACAACGTGCATTCGACCTACAAAATACACAATAAAGCGCATAAGACCCAAATTGCCGAGAATTAGCAATTAAAGTACGTCTATTGGGGGTATAAAATGTACAGATTTGGGTGCTTATCACACCACCCCCAAAGAGAGCGTTGCTAGTCCTCGAGCAATAAGATAGAGAGAAAGAGAAAGATAAAAAACCAAAAGTGTACCACTTTCGCGGGTACTTGCGATTGTACTTAGCATGTGCAATAAGCTTTTAAACCTATAGGTTACCCTACAGGGCGAGTTGTGTCTCGTGAGGGTTTGCAAGGAATATACCCACAAAATTCTTATTTGCAAAGATTTATTGAAAGGCAGTCAATATCTTATTAGACATAGAATGATCGCACAATCTATCATGAGATAAATGGTTTCAAAATTACAAGCTAGAATGTGTAAAAAGATTAAACTAAGTAAATACTCAAGGCACATCCTCCCTAGAACTCAACGTGTATAGTGTGAATCAGTAAGAATGGGTCGAGTATCACAAGAGTAATTCCTAGATTTCCTTATCGAAATCAATGCTCCAACTTCAAATCTCACTGGGTATAGCTCTCTCAAACGAACTCTCGACGTTTGGATTAATGTATCGCTCATGTGTGTGAGGAGGGGAGTAAATGTAATCAAGTTCAAATGTCTCACACATATAAGAAAGAACGAAGATTTAGAAGGAAAATTGATCTCATCAAAGAATTCTAATCATTATAGTGAGAACGTCGAGTTATTCACCACGTTGACTTTCATTTGCTCGAACACCTAGGGGAAAATGGATGATAATGGGTGAGACAAAATGAGATGGGAAGGATGATATGAGGTGAAGTATGATAGCGGTGGATGGATGATGGATGAGTGATGGATGGTGATAAGAGTGTACACATGAGGAACAAGTGTCTTTATTACACAACACACAAACTACAAACTCTCTTTTTCTTTTCTTCTCTATTTTCTTGTTTTTCTCTTCTTTTTTCCAAATTTTATTTTATTTTTCTATTTTTTTCATTTTTTTCATTTTTGCTATTTTTCTATTTTTTCTCTCTCTCCCTCTTTTTTTTTTGTTTCTCTCTTTTTTTTATACTCTCAATACTGAAGATATTTAACATTTCAAAACAATCTTTTTCTCAAAAAAATGATGGATGATATATAAATGGAATAGAAAATGTGTATGAATTAGGGGTGGGCACGGTCCGGCCCGGTCCGGGTTTTGCGTATTTTTTGGACCGGACCGAATATTCGGTCCTCAATTTTTTTGGACCGAGATCGGACCGATTAATTCGGTTAACCTACTAATTCGGTCCAGGCTTTTTTCGGTCCAGTCCGGGGTAAAATTCGGGGTTGACCCTATTTTATATATATGTACATTTTATGAATGTTTTTATCTATTTTTCTCACAAATATATATATAAAAAAATAATATTCGAAACTCCAAGTGATATTTACATGGTTTTTTTAACCCAAATAAAAAAATGTCTATACATATATAAAATGTTCCAAATTAAATTCATAAGTTATATACATTAATTCAAAAATTATACATAAGAAACAAAATAACATTATTTTTATTATATATATATATATGGGAATCGGTCCGGTCCGGTCCAAATCGGTCTTTTAATATAGTGGACCGCGGACCGGACCGGTTTAATCGGTTTTTAGTTTTTGTGAACCGATTTTCGGACCGGTTTCAAAATAGCCTTAATTTTCGGTTCGGTCCGGTTCGGTCCAATCGGTCCATTCGGTTCGGTCTTTTTTTTGTCCACTCCTAGTATGGATGATGAGGGGAATAGATGTGAATGTGGAATATGGAAGATCATGGGAATGTAATGGGTGAAGTGAATGGGTTAAAATCTAGTGATCGGAATAAATTTCAAGACACGTGTTTCTTACAACTCGAAAGTGACGTCGTTATCAGTGATTAAGCCAAAATTTAGTGAAGAATAATGAGATCATACAACAATTAAAGTGAGGACCCAAACGAAGTTGAATCAACCCGTGACTCGGAGATTGCGTAAAACTCTCTAAAAGGTGAAAGGCACGAATATTACAAGCTAAAGTCTCTACTAGTGATCCTTAAGGTTCTATTTGGAATTGTAATACTCTTCAACTCTAAACCATATTGACGTGATACGTGCGCAAATTTTTTATTGAGTTTAGAAATTTATGGTGCAACATGCCTTATTACGTATTACATAAGCTATTTAAAAAAGATAAACCCTCTAGCTTGATTCCTACACTTAAAAAAGATGGATGATAGAAAATTCATGTCAATGAGTGAGATGAAAGAAACTGCACGAAATTTTAAAAATCAGCTTTTGAAATCAAAATTGTTCAAAAGAGGTACGATTTTGATAAAATTCCATACCCTCAAACAAAAAGGAACATCGTCCTTGATGTTAAGTAAAATGATTTTTAAAATTGAGAGCATAAGGTGGAAAGAGATTACCAGAAACAACCGCTAATGAAGTGGACAAATGAAGCTAAGAATCCTCGGCAACGGCGCCATTTGATAACTTGCTTTTATGTGTATTTCGTTGTTGAAGCCAAGTCAATCAAAACCTCAATTACCTACAAAATATAACAAACTCAAGTGTAGACGTAATTAAGGGTATCAATCTACATCAAGGGGGTAAGCTAGAGACAAATTCAATTGTAATATGAGTGTGTTTGAACAACATAATGGGATGATTATTATAAAGGATACACATCACAATTCGAGCGATTTTGGGATGCCGACATGCCATTGTGATTCGAAGATTTGAGGGAACCATGTATTAAACAAAAATACACTTTTGGTGCCTTGAACTCGCAGAGAACATGAGTTTTCATTTTCCTTATGATTCATTCGTTCCATCCCTTTAGTATCGTCTCTTTCTAAGGTCTATCGTTTTCTTGGAACAACTTCATAAAATAACCTACTATGCAATCTGCAATATTCTCCTCATTAGTGATGCATAACCCCTTTTTTGTCTTCTAAAGAAAGTATATTATTTGTTTTACGCCTTTGGTTCGCCTTAGCATGAAAGAATGGCATGTTTCGGTTACCCTCTTTGAGAGATTCCACTTTACTTATTTGTTTCCATTTTAGCTTATCGATTTCTAGAAATTGATAAATCTAGCATTCTAAAGTCCAAATATTCCCTCATTTTTTATTACGCATGCTTTGGGATTTAAATGTCATCATGACCCTTTTATCCTTCAATTGTCTAGTGAGGTCCCTAAACTTTTGTCTGGACCAATTCCCTAACACTTTTGGTGTGTTATGAAACCCTAATTCCATGCTTTTGAATTGGCATTCAAAATTTTTCAGTTCACATTTTCTAAAATTTGAATTGAAAAAATTCCAAATCCAATTCCAAAGCATGGAATTACGGTTATCAAATGCACCCTTTCCCAACAAGTACGCCCCAACGCTCAAATAAACCTAAACACAAACTTTAATTTTTTTCTAAAAAGAGTATAATTTAACTTAAGTGAGAAGATGAGGCTATAGCCGTGACACCCTGCTTAAATTAATAACAGGTGGCTAGCCCTATATCAAGATAAAACAGGAATCTCAAGTTGATCATTCTTAGCATCACTGTCGCATAGACCAAAAATCTAACTAACAACCCAATAATAATATAAGCAGATGCCAAAACTTTTAAAACATACAAGAAAGTACAAACCAACATGCTATATGACTATAAAACATGATAATATATACACGAGTACAACAAAAGATATACCCGAATATGCTGTCGGGTCACAGACAATACAACAACTAGATATTAAAACCATAAAAGAGCTACAAATACATACAGCCCTTGAGTACGCACCCAATATACAAAATGGATCCTTAACTTGATTTACAAAAAATGATAAGCGACTACAGTAAAATCCTATAACATTCCGCATCTGATATAGCTCCAAGGACAATGGATAGAATAGGCATCACTAGCGTCCTTGCGGAGGGACACCTAAAGTAATACAATATATGTATAGCAAGAGAAAAGATATAAACGGGTCAGAACCCGAGGTTTGAAAATAGTTTTAGCAAGTGAGTTAATGCATAATAATTCTGAATGCACGATTTCATAATTAAAGTGGTGTCACACTCTCTTGGGATTCAACCTCTCCCCTCATCTATAGAGCGCACCTAGCGTATGCATATGAACCTCAACTAAGCTACCCAACACATTCTAGGGCTAAATCCTCTTAATCTACGCACAATCCTCTTTAGTGTAGCTCACTATACCTATAACACAACCATTTATCTACTTCTTCTATCTCCTCCTAAGTTTATGCCGAAACTTATACATTAATATATCTCAATTATATTTTCTCGGTTTCTAATTATTACCTTCACAATTTATTAGCATAAGATATCACACATAATCATTCATGCTAGAATTATTGACCCATTATTTTACATAAACCCAAGAACTAAGGACCAAACATCTCCCCACACCCAACATTGAGCTAAGTTTCATGCGTGGGACGTCTTACAAAGAAAAATCCAAATAAGGAACCCCCCTGATACACTACTATCTAACACTGTCGATCGTGGAATTCCGTTCGGCCCTCAGTCCACAGTAGAAACCCTTAAATTTCCCATCTTTTGACATAAGAGTATACTCATCCACTATCATGCTACAAAAGATAACATATAATACATATCTTTATAACTTTCTCTAGTTATACTATTAAGATATAACACACTATCCATGAAGCTTGTATAATATTACTCGCATGTATTATACTTGATGTATCATTCTCCAGCAAGTACACATACATAACATACAAAATATATGTATACTAATAGTATCTATAATGCTATCAACTTCCAAGGATTCGCTCACATGTCCCTGGGTTATCAATAGTCGAACTATCTAATATCGAACTTGGTAAAAACCTAAATCACAACGTATGGGAAGTGGCCATAGTTCCTAATCAGAAAAGAAAATAAAGCATACCCACTGCGTCTTACCCGAAATAAGAATCACACAATATAAATAATGGACGCTATGAACTGAGGACTATACTCTCCCTAATCCTCAAGCCAGGGGATTCACCCACATTACGCAACTTTCCTTGATAGCACTAGAGGGGTATGAAGCACATAATATATATACATATACATATACATATACATATACATATATATATACATACATATATATACATATATATGTATATATATATATATGTATATATATATATATATATATATATATATATATATATATATATATATATATATATATATATATATATATATATACACATTCGATCACATCATATATACAAACCATCGCACAAGGTATATACATTCACGCCATATATATAAATATATATATATACATACTTACATACTATCTCACGTCCGCATGTATAAAGTAATGAATCCGACTATACGTATATAACTCTCATAATACTAACCGATACACTCTCCCATACCTTCCCAATACATTTTGTTATTCAATACCTCACTTGAAACTTACTAATCCATCACACCTATGATATAAATACTCACCCAATATAACAACACTAAGGACACATGATATCTCTCTCTCACCTAGTCCATAATTGGCGTTAAGTAAATTCCTACTATTCGAAGAATTTATAAAAGAATCCGGCATGTTAAACTCCCAAAAATGCCTCCAATATCGTTTTTTAGCCCGTAACCATCCTCAAGAGAATCCTCATTCCTTGGAGGACTTTCGAAAAGTAAACAATACGAATTCGCTCTTATAAATATCTCCATAATAACCCCCAAAGTGACCCCTCTATTATATCCTAATATGAACCCTCATAATATCTCCCAAACATTATTACTACACCATATTAGAGGGTCCTTAAGTTACCAAACCAATTAAAGATGGATAAAACAAGAACTGGCAAAATATAGTGACCGGATCGGATTGGGGGTCCTAAAAAACGAACCGGTCAGGTTCCTAAAATTAGACAGAAACCTTTAATGGTCGGACCGATCCGGTACGCCTTAAAATTAATTGATTTGATTTCCTAAAAAATGAACCAATCCGACATTCCAACCCGGACTTATCCGAGTATGTAGAATTTCTACTCTACAGCTTACGAAGTTAACACTCCAAAATCCTTACTCTACACTTCATAAGATTTACCCTACACTTCTAAAGCCAAATTCTACTTCATCAAAACCTAACAAATAAAATTATCCCCGCCATTTTTATCATCTAAACCACAAATATAACCCTAAATACAAGATTTACACATCAAATTTTTGGTTTTAACCATAAAAGCTCAAAATCAACTAAATCACCAAAGAAATTATGAAATAACTCCCACACACAATTATTTAGAAAGTTTCATCACTTGCCTCAAAGTTTTAGAGGTTGAATCTTCCTTAAATCTGTGTATTTGAGCCGAAAATCTCCAAGTCTCTAAGCTTTTCTCCTCTTTTCTCTTCTTCCTCTTCTTTCTCATGATGGTCTCTCTCTCTAGGGTTTTCTCACAAAAATAAGATAAGCGTAAGTCTTCCAAGACTAAATAAACATTGTCTTTAATAATTCCTAACTGTAAGAACATGATTTTATAAATGTTCGTTATCAATTTAGTATATCGTATACCTATGCATAGTCAAAGAACATTCAAGATCAAATATGCATCGAGATGGATCGAATATCAAGTTCTTCAACAATCATGCCCACCAAGGACAAATTTGGTAAATGTGTTTTAGTTCCATTTACATTTTTCATAAAAAGTGTTGGGATATTTTTGAAATAATAAAATATTTTTCTTTTTATGAAAAATCATTTTTGAAAAGATTTTAAATGATTTTTATCATAAAAGTTTTGGATATATGCTCCTGATCCCGTATACAGTTTTGGTTTTTAAGGATTCCAAGTTATTTAATTTTTAAAAGTTTTTTAAAGAGGATAAGTGACGATCGTTCAAATGACTTCACATCTCGTTCGAATGAGATGGAGTGTCGCTCGAACGATGTCGTGTTTCGTTCGAACGACAGAGTTTATTCCTGACACATCATCGCCTTGATTTTTAGTATTTTAAGGGTGTCAAGCTATTGATTTTTGGGTGGAGAAAACACTGGTTTTAACAGAATACGACTTTAGTGTTTTTTGGTTTATTCTCCATCTGTTTGAGGGTTTAAAACTTTATTTTTACAATTCACAAATCCCAGACATTTTGGTGTGAGTTTTTTATGGAACCCAAAACATAGTTTTGCTAGGAGTTTTGCTGCTGAAACTAGGTGCCTTTGAAAGGTATTGGATAACCATAGGTACCACTTGCAGGAGGTACTGGGTTGATCGACTGTGTGTCGTAGGGAGTATTGCGATGTTCGTGGGCTGACGACTACGAACTGACACCTACGGGTATTTTGTAATTCAATTGTATTTACGCTGTAATTCAATTGTAAATTGTTCCTTTACAAATTATAGTGGAAATAAAAGGTTTTTTCCCTACGGGGATTTTTTCTTGAAATCTGTCTTCGTCATCTTATTCATTGCATCATTTAATTTGAGATTTTAATTGTCACGTAGTTGCATGTTTAGGGGATGATTTAATCGGTATTTGGTTTGAGAAAATTTAAACATCCAATTAAATAAGTTTAAGTTGGAAACTGTGAATCTATTTGAATTAATATCGCACACGTACTTTCAAATTAGTATCAGAGCGGGTTATGCTAATCTATCGTGGATTCCTATTTTTCGTAAACTTGTGTGATATTGATTTTTGTTTGAAAAAATCTGATTTTTGAAAGTTTGTCGCAATGTTTCAAAATGAGAACTTAAATAATCGAATGCCTATTTTTGATGGGTCCAATTATGCCTATTGGAAATCTCATATGAAATTCCAGTTAAAAGCCATTGACGAAAGAGTCGGGTTGCTTTGTGAAAGAGGGTGGACTCCTCCCACTGTCACTGCCAATAACGTCACCTCTTTGAAACCTATGTCAGATTGGACTAAAGATGACTCTAAAATGTCTAATTTTAATTCTCATGGTTTGAGTACTATTTCGGGAGCTGTCACCTCCGACGAGTTTCGTAGAATTATGACGTGCACCACGTCTAAAGAGGCATGGGATATCCTCCAATTTACACATGAGGGTACGAACGCAGTTAAAGAATCAAAGTTACAAAATTTGCCCACCCAATTTGAGACCATTACCATATCTGAGTCCGAATGTTTTGATGAGTTTTATTCACGTTTTTCGGACATTGTTAACACGAGTTTTAATTTAGATGAGCCTATTGATAACACGCATGTCGTTAAATGGTTTTGATATCTCTTCCAAAATGTTTCATTTCTAAAGTCACTATTTTGAATTCGCTGGGAAAGTTAAATTCACTTGAGTTAGAAGAGCTCGTAGGAGACCTATAAACTTATGAGATTGAAATGTTTCCCCAAACCATTAAGGCTAAGGATAGAGGTGTTTCTTTAAAGACTCAATTTAGAAAGAAAAAAAAAGAGTGTATGAGTTTGATTGTGAGGAAGAGTTTAGCATTGACGATATGCCTTTATTTGCAAAATATTTTAGAAAGTTTCTCAAAATGAACAAAAATAATTCTTTCAATAAAAGGTCTTTTGAGAAAAATAAAAGGAAAGAAATGTCCATAGAGGGCAATGAAAAATAGAGTGGGAGAGAAAAATAGGAAGAGAGTGGGGAAGATGAAATGATTTGTTTCGAATGTCAAGGAAAAGGTCATAGGGCTTTTGAATGTTCTACCAGGCTAAGGAGAAAAGGGAAGAAAGTAGCCATGTCTGCCACTGTTAGTGATAGTGAAGGAGATGATGAGAAAATCGAGTCCGGAAAAGGTTTAGCTCATGGGATGTGTGTAGATTTTTTGAGTCATATGAGTGCACCCACATTGTCCCGCGATGATAGTGTCCACGAGAGTGACGACGATGAGTTGAGTGTTTCTAGTGGAAATGAGAACGAGTTTGAGAGTGGAGATGGAAGTGAGATCCAAAAAGCTTTTAGGGATTTGTATACCGAGATCTTGAAAATGAAGAAATATAATAGACATTTAGGCGATCGGGTTTTATTTTTGGAGAGAGAGAAGGAAGTTTTGAGGAAGGAAAAGTGTGACGTGACCGGCACGGTGTCTAGTCTGACGACACATGTATCCTAACTCGAGAGTGATCTTGAATGTGCCCGAGAGATCAAAATCCCTTTAGAGAACGCATTTAAGAAGGTTAAAAAGATGGTTCTCAATCCCGTTTTGGGTGGTGATGAGAGTTTAGGAAAGGGTCATGACAGTGCGCCCACTTCTTTGTTGCACCTGAGTCGGTTCCCACTTTGGTGATTAATTGACGTGAATCTCATCCCAACCCACCTAGTCCTCCCATTCCCGTTAAGAGAACACATCCTAGAATTTTTTAAAAATTAATCCCTTGGTCGATTTACGTTTTCACCCATTGCAAAAAGAGGTCACCTTAGGGAATTTTGCTTTAAGTTGGGTTATGTGCCACAATATGCCACATCACATGCTCATACACACGCACCGACTCATGATACTTTGCTTGCACATAATGATAGAGAGTTTGCACATATTCTCGAGCAAGTAAAGTTTTTGGTTAAGACTTCTCTTGATTCGATGGAGTTGTTTCAAAAGATATCACCATCTTTGGAAAACTCCTCTGCACCTATTGGAGGACGTTTAGACATATTTGCTAGCATAGGGTGATTTACATGATGACACTTTTGCCTATTGCTAGTATTTACCATTTGTAGTTTATTTTTTTCTTGTTTTTGGTTCTATTTTAGCACTATGTGGATCTGTTTTCCCATTCCAGGAACTATTTTTATAAAAATTTCTCACTGCACTAAACTGTATGCCATTATGTGTAATTTGGGAAATTTGACTTTTCTCGTTCTAACGAGATGGTCTGTCGTTCGAACTACAAGGCATCTCGTTCAAACGACCCTTGGAATTATGTTTGTAGTCCCCTGTTTCTTCCTTATATATGTTATTGTTATTGCTGGGTTGTTTCTAAATAGTGTTTAAAAATACAAAAAGATTTTCGGTTTGGAAAATTTTGAAAAATCCAAAAAGTTTTTTTTTGCACCTTATATGAATGAATACTTAGGATGATCAAGTCACAACTTCATGCCATATGCATGTGACTTTTTGATAGTGTTTTCAGATAATATATTATGTCATTCATGTGCTTTACAAAGTATGGAGTCTTTGACATGCTATAGTGTTGCTACCTATATGTTTGACTCACTTTGTCCTTTGATGTACACGAGCACATATTTATTTGATGTTTGTTCTTGTCCAATCACATGTTGGTTGCATGTTTTCATCTCAATTATTTCTATTAAAATGAACCAAATGCGATAAAAACAAGATATTAAAAGGTGTGCATGTTTTTACCGTTTTGCCATGAGTTTGTGTGAATTTTGAAAACGAAAAAGGGCTGCGAAAGTTACTCATTTATTTCCTTTGCGATAAATCCACCGTTAAAAAGGACCTAAAAATTTGAGGAATTTTAATTATGCGGGGTCCAATGAGGTTTAAAAGAGCCAAAAAATTTGAATGGCAACAAAACGAAATATATGCCAATAATGGGACAATAGTTTTCTTCACCAATTCTCTAATGTTTGAGAATTTAGATCACCTCAAAAAGATAATATATATAAGGGAGTTTCTTTGGAGAATTAAAACAACTTTCACATCCTTAAAAAGTCTTGAAAAAGCATGAAAAATTTTAAGACGTTATTGGTGTGAAAATCATTTATACTTTGATTTGTTGATATGATTAAGACGATGTCATCTAAATTCAACAAATTTTACACCTAAGGACTATTTTTTATGTTCATTCGTTAGGAGTAAATTTATGCATCTTGCATATATGATATGATTAAGTGAATTTTTCTATCGAATCTGTTCACACCCATTCATTCCGTATCCGTGATTTGGTTATCTTAGTATAAATTCATGGTGTTTTTTTTGTAATATCTTTTTTGCATTTTTGTATGAAAAATTGAAAATTTTAAGAATAGCTTGTTTGCTTATTTAGCGTGACACCCCGATTTCCTTTTTGTGGTTTATTCTTTTCCTTGTCTATTTTGGACAAATAAAAAGGGGGAGAACGAATTATGATATTATGGGGGAGTTTTAGTATGGGGGAGATTTGATTATGCTTTTATGCTTATGCTTATATCATTTCAAACTCGATACGTCATGAGGTGTTTGTTTTGTCTCATGTGTGTAGGTACAATTGAAGATCCTTACCTTGCACACCCTGATGAGAACATCTTGGAGTTTTGAAAAGTTGATTATTGAAGCAAAGTTTGAAGAATTTTTCAGTTTATCTTTCCACATTTGAGTTTTTGGGAGGGTAAATTTGTATAGGCCATATTATGATTGATAATTCGGATATTTTTATGTTATACAGGCATAGATATAGGGGGAGATTTGTAAGGACGTGATTATATAAATGTCCTTTATCAATTTAGTATGTCGTATACCGATACACCATCAAAGAACGTTCAATATCAAATATGCATCAAGATGGATCCGAATATCAAGTTCTTCAACAATCATACCCAACAAGGCAAATTTGGTAAATGTGTTTTAGTTCCATTTACATTTTGGATAATAAGTGATGGGATATTGTTATAACAATAAAATGTTTTTATATTTATGAAAAATCATTTTTGAAAAGATTTTATCATAAAAGTTTTGGATATATGCTCTTGATCTCGTATACAGTTTTGGATTTTAAGGATTCCAAGTTATTTAATTTTTAAAAGTTTTTTAAAGAGGATCAATGACGGTCTTTCAAATGACGTCACATCTCGTTCGAACGAGATGGAGTGTAGCTCGAACGACGTCATGTTTCATTCAAACGACAGAGTTTATTCCTGACACATCATCGCCTTAATTTTTAGTATTTAAAGGGTATCAGACTATTGATTTTCGAGTGGAGAAAACATTGATTTTAACAGAATACGATTTTAGTGTTTTTTGGTTTATTCTCCATCTTTTTTAGGGTTCAAAACTTTGTTTTTACAACTCACAACTCCCAGAACTTTTTGTGTGAGTTGTTTGTGGAATCCAAAACATAGTTTTGCTGCTGAAACTAGGTGCCTTGGAAAGGTACTGAGCTGACCATAGGTGCCACTTGCAGAAGATACTGGGCAATCGACTGCGTGTCATAGGGAGTGTTGTGGTGTTCCGGGGCTGACGACTACGAACCGACACCTGCGGGTATTTCGTAAGTCAATTGTATTTTCGCTGTAATCCGATTGTAAATCGTTACTTTACAAATTATAGTGGAAATAAAAAGTTTTTGCCTTGCGGGAATTTTTTCTTGAAATTTGTCTTCATCGGCTTATTCATCGCATGATTTAATTTGAGATTTGAATTGTCACGTAGTTTCATGTTTAGGGGTTGATTTAATTGGTATTTGGTTTGAGCAAATTTAGACATCCAATTAAATAAGTTTAAGTTGAAAATTGCGAATCTATTTGAATCAATATCGCACACGCACTTTCACTAACTTTAAATGATAATACACACTTTAAATGACTCGTTTACTCATATTCGAGTCATACTAGGTCCAAAATATTTCGAAACCCAAATACAACTTCCAGGCAGTCATTTTGACTATCTCAACCCATCCCAGATCAACCGTGCACTCTAATTCATTATTTGAGACTCTAAAAAATAAAAATCTAAATTGTCCCAATGTAATAATTCTATTTCTCCCAGAATATATAAATTCTCATATCTTCAAAGTATGGGGTATAACATTCTCCCCTCCTTATAAAATTTTCATCCTAGAAATTTGGATAAATACATATGTACAAAGCTCACATCTTACACCCAAGATAAATATTCTTATCTCTTCACTTCCCAATAGTGAATTCATACTAACAATATAAAATCAGGGCGCCCATACAACCTATAACCGTGATCAATTGCCCAATCTTTACCCGGCTCCACTAGCCATAAATTGTAACATTACTTCACTCCAGTTACAATTATATGCCTGAAATAACCAAGGCAATAACCCATGAACTAATCTTAGTCCCATCGCGCTATAGGGATATGCTAACTCCCAACAATTAATCCAATAAATGGTACTAACAATCATAATAATAATAAATTTTTTAAAATGTTCGAAGATCTAACCTTTCTCAATTACCGACATTCTCTACTTTCATGCGGGGGAGATTTCGCAAGAGAAATCCAAACAAGAAACCCTCTCAATACACTATTGTGCAGCTCTGTCAGGGATAGATATCGGTCAGACCAGGACTAAAGTTTTAAAAGAATTTTAAATCAATTTATATGACCCTATAAGCTTAAAATATAATATATAAAATAATTTTATGAATTTTGACACACACAAATTAAATAATATTCCCAAGACACAAGGCATCAATCATTACGATGTCCTCACCAATATTAAGTTCTCAACATGCAACACAACCATGAGCTAAAAATCTTCGCTCAGATATGAACCCACTAAACCCTGAATTTCATCAGTAAAAACCCATTACACTATCTCATAATAACACCACAAGATTGACCCGTTCACAACTGGGACGTAGAAATTTCATGCATCTTACCAAATAATAAAATGATAGTCTCACCGTTACTACTCAACACGGCTTAACAATTGCACTCCGAAAAAACCATAACACTGCTGGCACGTCTCAAGACAATCTATTCTCCTAAAATATACCATCTAAAAGCCATACTTACCCTCGTCAAGGTATGTATGTATGTGTATATATATATATATATATATATATATATATATATATATATATATATATATATATATATATATATATATATACACAAACTAGTTATAACGGACAACCACTCACTAAATTCGACCCACACGTGAATTCTAGAGATAACAATCTTACATGAGACACTCCCAATATCGCTCAAAACATGACTTATACACATAGGAAAAATATTTAATTTATTACCTCCATAATCCAACTGCCTTGCATCATCAATGGGTCCCTAATCAAAGTCACCTTGTTTGAACCCGCCCATGAATTGCTGTAGGGGTTGTGCATACAAAACCTCTTCAAATAGTTGCCCTCTGCCTATCTCAGGATAATATCTCTTCCTATGGCCTATCTCCCCACAAAAGAAATATTTTCTAGCAAATTCTTCTTCTCCACCTTAAGGAACAAAACGCTGCTGTGGCCCTTGATAATCTTGACAAGATCCATTACTATCAAATTTAAAACTTTCGAAACGCTTCCTCTTACTCCAAGCCCCTAAATTGGCACCACCTTCTCTTGACTTACTTTCCAAATTCGAGTCCCCAAATTTCTTATTCCTTATTAAATAAAGATGGCGATCCTGATAATGTAACAATGTCGCATTCATCACATCAGTAAAAGTCAATAATTCCAGATTCCCCAACAAATGCTGACGAATTCTCTAGTCTAAACCTCCTAAGAACTTTGATATACATTTCTGCTCCATATTTACTTCATCGATCACAAAGTTCGCCAACAGAGTAAATTGAACCCAAAACCGCCAACTGAGTAAATACTCCACCACTGTCCTGTCCTCCTATTTCACCTCTAACAATCTTCTCATCATTTCTGTTTGGATAGCCGAAGGGAAATACTTAAAATCAAATTAAACCCAAAAATCTCATATAGACATCGTATCCCTATGGTCTGCATAGTGGCCAACTCTCACCACTGGAGAGATGCACCCACTAGCTTAAAGGTGGCAAGTATTTTCTTCTGAACATCATGACATTCCACCATACGAAGGTGAAGTTGAATATCCTTCTTCTACTGACTTGTTATGACCACATCGGCTCCCCCTTGAAATTCTAGAGGATGACCTTTTTGAAAAGATTCTTAAGCTCTCTCCCATACAGACAGCCACATGTGAGTTTGAGCTACATGCACTACTGGATGTTGCTGAGCCTGAGTAAATTATCGATCCATAGCTGTTGTGGCCATCCCCAATCCTCTCCTCAAGCGGGCGCATGAAGGAAGTATCCTCGGGTCCCGCGCGTCCCTCTCGGGAGCGCTTAGGTCGGTGTCGTTTGAGATGAGGTGTAAAAATGTATAGAGATTTAGAGTTGTCAGTCTATTTTACTCAAAATGGATAAAAGAAAAAGGGAAGCAATCCCGAAAGACATCATCCAAAGACATACTAGTGCATACGAAACCAAAATGATTCGAGAAGGGTTCGGAGGCTAAATTACGAAATGGGAAGGTGTTAGGCACCCATTCTGCCCTTTCAGTCTCTCATGATGTTTACTATTTCCTTTTTTATTTTCCCCGTGATATGTGTGCATGTGTATATATATAGTGGAGATATGAATCCTCGACTTGTATCGTGGGAGAGATAAAGCGAGTCATCCGTAGGAAGGTATACAAATAATATTAGAAAATAAGATTTACGCGATTACCCTTACATTGATCGTTATAATGGAACGATAATGCATATGGAGTAATACATCACTAAGAACAAGTATATATAATATAAGAAAATTGGATTTAGAGAATATAGAAAATGAGAGAAAAAGTGAGAATAGGACTAGAGTCTCGGGTTTTACCCCGAGACGCCTACATAGCTTATAAAGGCATCAAAGTCAATATAGTTCTCATACAAAATGAAGGGTGGGGTTTATCCCATAAATCCAAATGGGGGATCTCTTATTTGTGAGTGTGTGTGTGTGTGTGTAGAAAAAGTGTTTTAGTTGTGAGAAACGTGTTAGAAAAGAATGAGAATCCCTATTTGGAATTTATGAGCAAACCCTCTTTTTCTTGTTTTTTGGATTTTTATTTATATAAAAATAAGAGATGTGCAATAATACTATATAAAAAGTATATTAGGACGTGTGAGATGAGATAATAAAAGTGCTAGGTAGTAAAACAAGTTATTGCGAATTTAAGCGAATTTGAAGAGAAAGTTGAGAAAGTTGGACCTTCTTCGAGATCTTGAGCTTGATCTTGAAAGTTGGAGAGTAGCCCTTGCACTTGTATTATGGTGGAGAGCGTCTAATTCACCAAGTTTGATGAAAAGTGGAAGTTAGAAAGGTATTTGAATGTTGAAATCGTGCTGCCTTCGAGAGAGGTTTTTACGATTCGCGGAGAGCGATTTTTATCAGATCTGGGCTCTCCTTGAAAATGAGGTGAAGGCCTCCTTTTATAGGCCCAGGCCACTACCAATCAGCATAGACCTGGTCTTGCCTATTGGCACCTGCTGATAGGCAGGGTCTGGAACCTGCCATTTGACAGTATGTTTCAGGCCTTGTCGCAAAATTGGTTGCCGAGGGCAAACCGTTGGTCAGAATCGCACAGGGGGAAGACCGTTGGAAAGATAATTCAGAGACCTTTGAAAGTCGTTTGGATCGCTCCTGGGTTTGGGAGTTGTCTTTGGGTCAAATATGGCTCGGAAGCGTTTGTCGGTCCATTGGATGGGGAATCATTCAGACGCAAACGGATCATTCGTCTGCATGGTAATTTCAAATCCTGCATGAGGCAGACCATTGGAAAGGTTAGGAGATGTACTTTGATATTCCAAAGAGTTTGACCCAGTTTGGGGAGTTGACTTTGGTCAACCGGGCCTTGGAAGCATTTGGTGACCTCTTGGAGTCAAACGGATCGTTCGTCCACATGGTAAGTCAGAATAGCACATGGATCGGACCATTTGGAAAGGGGTTTTAGTGACATTCAAAGATTCATTTAGTCTCGATCGAGCTGAAGAGTTAACTTAGGTCAATCAGAGCCCAGGAGCGCCCGGTGGCCTCTTGATCAAGTTTCGGATGCAAACGGATCGTTCGTCCACATGGTAAGTCAGAATTGCGCACGGGATAGACCATTGGAAAGGAAATTTAGTTCCTTTCAAAGATTCATTCAGCCTTGGTCGAGCTGAAGAGTTTGACTTTTTGGTCAAACCGAGCCTGGGAGTGCCCGAGGGCTTCTAAGTCAGTACTCGGGGTATGACCTGGGTTTGTAGTGATGAAGGTAGGTACTAAGGACCTAAGGAGAGTTAGGGGGTAACAGAATGGGTTGTCTACAGATCTCCTCGACGGGTGAGTTTGGAACAAATGATAACCGTCGAATAGATACCACATGATGCTTTTGATGGAGTACGACCGATTCAGAGGGTTGAGGTCGATTTTGAGTACCTAAGGGGTGTGCTGAGGATGGTTTAAAGGACTATCAAAGGTTTAGGTCTATTTTGAGGACATGAAGTGATGTTGGGGGATGACCACTTTCGTGGGTCAAAGCCAAGTCCGCGGGATTAAGTGATGAGGGTGACCGATTCTGCGGGTCAAAGCCAATTCTGCAGGCTAGGGTGATGATATAATAAGTGAGGTCAATTCTAACCTAAGAGTGGTGACAACCGAGGACCGAGGTCAATTTTGACCTAACTCAGGTGACGATCAAAGACTGAGGTCAATTCTGACCTAAGAGTAGTGACGATCGAGGATCGAGGTCAATTCTAACCTAACTCAGGTAGCGATCTAAGACCGAGGTCAATTATGACCTAAGAGTGGTGATGACCGAGGACTGAGGACCGAGGTCCTTTCTGACCTAACTCAGGTGACGATCCAAGATCGAGGTCAATTCTGACCTAAGAGTGGTGACGACCGAGGACCGAGGTTAATTCTGACCTAACTCGGGTAACGATCCAAGACCGAGGTCAATTCTGACCTAAGAGTGATGAAGATCGAGGAACGAGGTTAATTCTAACCTAAGAGTGGTGACGACCGAGGATCGAGTTCATTTCTGACCTAACTCAGGTGACGATCTAAGATCGAGGTCAATTCTGACCTAAGAGTGGTGACGATCGAGGATTGAGGTCAATTCTGACCTAACTCAGGTGACGATCTAATACCAAGGTCAATTCTGACCTAAGAGTGGTGATGATCGAGGACCGAGGTCAATTTTGACCTAACTCAGATGAAGATCTAAGATCGAGGTCAATTCTGACCTAAGAGTGATGACGATCGAGGACCGAGGTCAATTTTGACCTAACTCAGGTGACGATCCAAGACCGAGATCAATTCTGACCTATGAATGGTGACGACCGAGGACCGAGGTCAATTGTGCCATAAGAGTGGATAAAGATTGGATTTTGATTCTACTGGAGAAAGTGCCTTGTGATTTTGATCTGAGCTGGGGAGCTGATAGCTGGGGAAGCTTTTGTTTCTTTAAGAGGCCTCATAGGGGGGAACAACCAATTTTGGTACTGTAAAACCTCAGCTGGGGAAGTGATCAGATGATCCTTAGAGATCCTCTAGAGCTTCGCCGGAAGGAGGTTCACTTGGTTTTTGAGGATTCCGCTGGGAAATAGGGGTTTCGCTTGAGGGAGTGTGAAATTTTCCTGGTGAAAATGTTCTAAATCCTTCTTGGGATTTTTAGGTATTTTTCGAGGATTTTTCGGGGCTTTCTGATATTTTCTGGGAATTTTCGTACGAAATTTAAGGGGGGTGTCGGTCGGCATGGTATGAGGGGTGTCATTCGGCAATGGCCTAGACTTTTGGACTTCCACGGGAAGGTAAGGAATTAGTGCCGATCGGTATGGTTGGGGTCAGTGCTGATCGGCATGGCATTTGGCATCCTATATAAAGGGGGCGAA
Source organism: Sambucus nigra (assembly GCA_949130495.1). Classification (NCBI taxonomy): domain Eukaryota; kingdom Viridiplantae; phylum Streptophyta; class Magnoliopsida; order Dipsacales; family Adoxaceae; genus Sambucus; species Sambucus nigra. The sequence goes on along the minus strand of OX422224.1, from coordinate 32,073,280 downwards.
TCCCTTTATTTTTTCATAGCTTCTTTGCTTTCTCTCTTTCTGTGATTTCTCTGCAAATCGTTCTAGCATTCCGATCTTCAAGAAATGGCCGCTTTTGTGAGTACTGCAGTCCACAGGGAGTGGTTGACCATTGATGACTGGGCGAATGTGGTGCGTTGGGTGATATCATCAGCATGTTTTGGGAGGTTGGCATCTGCACTGGATGAGACACCTCGTTCAACAACGGTCATGTGCGCTTTGGGGGAAAGGTGGTGGGATACTACCCACACCTTCCATTTCAGCTTCGGGGAGATAACTGTGACTCCTATAGACGTGCTATTGATGTTGGGGCTGGATTGTGATGGAGAGCAGATAGAGATGGATCGCTCTTTACAGGTGAGACCGGAGGCAGTGCGTGCGACACTTGGTGATGTAGGGAGGATAGTTTCTGGGGATTTTATTCGGCTGTCCCTGCTAAAGGATGTTCTGTTGGGCAGGGTGATTGATGTGGAGGATGGGCTGCAAGTGATGAAGATGGCCCGATTATTTATTTTGCTGGTGTTGGGAGGTTTCATGGTGTCGTCGAGCGACGACGTCGTCCATTTGTGGTTCTTGCCGTACTTGAGGATGTTTTCGAACATCCCTTTCTATGATTGATGGAGTCTGACTTTGGTGACCCTTTACTCTTCTCTGGATGCATTTAGCTGGTGCTGCCGGTAGACCTTTATTGGAGCCACGTACCTTCTTGAGGTATTCTTCAGTTTTTATATTTCTTTTCATGCATTCGCATTTTCCTTTCATGCATTCGCATTTTCCTTATGCATCTCTTTTTGTTTGTGAATGAGAAAGTCGTAACTGTGTGATAATTGATTAAATTTATTCCCAAGTTTCCAATTCAGCACACTTATTTAATTAGAGTCTGTTTTTAAATCAAATTAATCCAGCCCCTAAACATGCATCTAAAAGTGGGTGTGTCAACCCATAAATAAATAAAGCACGTGACACAAATACTCAGGAAAAATCCCCGAAAGGCAAAACCTTTTATTTCACTATAATTTGTAAGAAAACGGCTTACATGGATTACAATGAAATAAGGTGACATACGAAATACTCGCAGGTGTCGGTTCCGATGTCTCAGCTGGAACTTTTCCTTTCCAGAAGGGCAACAATGAAGAAGAGAAACGACTTCTCCACAAGATGTGAACTTTATAAGGACTCCCTCCACAATAGCATGCAACTGTCGGTTGTAGAGCTCTCCTCACAAAGTATGAACAAAAACAAAATATGTTCTTGGGTTCCACAAAACAATTCACACAAAAGTAATTGGGATTTCGTGAATTAAAAATAAAATATTTGAACCCTTAAAATTGTTGGAGAAAAACTTTTTGCCAAAAGGTATTGAATTAAAACTGGGCAGATACACAAAAGTTTCAAAAAGATAAAGCACTTTAAAGCTGAAACTGTTCTCCATGAAATACAAAGGCTGGCAGATCTCTTTTATAGGAAAAAATAGTCAGTCAAAGGATCAGGATGAAGTCAGACGTGTCAGCCAAAAGCAGAGTCGTTCGAAAGAGAACCCCATCTCGTTTGAACGAGATCACGTGTCGTTTGAACAACAACGGGCGACATCCAATGTCGTTCGAACGAGATTGAGATCTCGCTTGAACGACTTTGGCGTCGAAACCGAGGTACGTTTACTGCTGTAGCAGTTTTTCACAAACATTTATAAAACCTCTTTTAAAAAACAAACATTTATAAAAACAATTTTTATAACAAAATTTTATTAAAACCCTTTTAAAAATATCCCAACACTCTTAATATGAAATGTAAATGAAACTTTAACACAATATCTTACCAAAGTTCATATTGTTGGGCTTGAATGTTGAAGGCAACAGGTAATTCGGATCTGTCTTTTGTAGATGCAATCTTCACAATTCTTCAACGACTTGTAGCGGTATACGACATAATTAATTGTGATAGACTTATTTAAAATATGTCCTTACAAATATCCCCCTATGTCTATGCCGGTACATACATAAAAACATCCGAATTATCAAAAACCAAAGTGCCTCTACAAATCTACCCTCCCATGAATCCCAAAACTGAAAAGGTAAAATTTGCAAGTTCTCAAATTTTTCTTCAACATCAACACTCTCAAAGCTTTTCTCATCAGGGTGTGCAACATCATGATCTTCAATCTTTGTACCTACACACATGAGAAAAAGTAAAAACCTTCTGACGCATCGAGTTTGAAATGATATAAGAATAAAGCATTAATAATCAAATCTCCCCCATAATACAAAAACTCCCCCATAACATAATAATTCTCTCTCCCTTTTTATGATGTCCCCAAATAGACAGATAAGAAGAAACAATCAAAACATGGAGTGCCACAATAAAATGCATAGCAAATGTGGATCAAACTACGCGCATGCAAAGGAGTATCCCACAAACATCCACAAACTATTTTTGGATTTTTCAAATTTTTTTTATACAAAAATAGGATACAAAAAAAATCGCACCATGGATTTAAACTCAAACAACCAAGTCATGGATATGAAATGAATGGGTGTGAACACATTTGATAGGTATATAAACTCAATCAATCATATGTGCACGATGCATACGTGTACCCCAAACGAATGAACATCAAAAGAATCCTTAGGTGTAAAAATTGTTGAATTTAAATGACATCGTCTTAATCAAATCAACAAATCAAAGTCTAAATGATTTCCACATCAATAATGTCCAAAACTATTTAGCGCATTTTCAAGACTTTTAAGGACGTGCAAAGCAGTTATAAAATCTCCAACCAAACTCCCTCATATATATTTTCTTTTAGAGGTGAATAAACTAAATTCTCAAACTTTGGAGAATTGGTGCAAAAACCTAATTGGCCCATAATTGGCATAAATTTCTTTTTATTGCCTTTAAATTTTTTTCGGTCTCTTTTAAACCTCTTTGGACCCCGGATAATAAAATTCCTCCATTTTTAGGTCCAATTTAACGGTGGCTTAGTAATCGCAAAGGCAAAATGAACCTTTTGCAGCCCTTCCCCGATTTTAAATAAAGCACACAAACTCGCAAAACGGTTCTTATATGTACAATTTCCTTATCAAAATTTATCGCTCTTGGTTCGTTTTAAGGACAGGATTGAAGTGAAAACACCCAACCAACATGTGATAAGACAAACATAATAATCAAAAAAATCCGTGCATGTGTGCAATAAAGGAAACATGTAGGAAGTAACACTTAATTACATCTTAATGACTCCAAACATTATAAAGCCCAAGGATGAATTGACCTATTGTCTCAAAACACTATCAAATAGTCACATGTAAAATGGAATGATGTTGTGCCTCGGTCATCCTAAGTCTTCATCCATAAACGGTGCAAACAAAATACAAAAATCTTTTTGGATTTTTCTAAAAAATTTATCAAAATAGAATCTTTTTGTATTTTTCAAAATTTTTCAAAAATAAAAATCTATACAAAAAGTACATGTCACAACTCTAGCAAAAATATATCAAAAAGCATAACTAGTGTATGACAAACATGCAAACACAATCATCTATATGATATGGCAAGAGAAGAATCGTGTGCAAGCAAACGGGAATCAACTTATCTAAAATCAAGTGCCTCTAAAAGTGATTTCCTAACCCAAATAGATGTGAAGCGTTGTGTGGGGGCTTCGGGAACCACGAGAACACTAGACATAAACTTCCTAGGAATTTTTCCAAGATCAAAATAAAAACGCCTAAGGTGACCTTTCCTACCGCAATATGAACATGTGTAAACGGGTAGAACGACGCCTAAAGGGTGATCTTTTCTAACATCCTTGGAATTAGTTGACACTCTAAAATAAATAATGGTTTTGGCTTTAGCATTAGAAGCATGAGAACACGATGAGTCATTACCATCACTATCTGTAGGAGGGTAGTGAGACTGGGGTCTATGAATAACTGGAAAGGGTGAGGCGTGACCCACTCCAATGGACGCTGCCTGCAAGGTCTTCAAGGTCTCCTGGTGCAACTTCTGAAGAAAACTTATCCTTCTGGTAACAATGGAACTCAAGCTTCAACTCACTCCCTGCAAGAAGATGAACTTTCACAGCAAAAATAGTAATTTTCTCAAGGGAAACACCTGAGAGTGATGGCTGTCAGTGGGGAGGGAAGGAACAAGGCACTCAGCACTAAGAGAATGAGCAGGGAGAGAATACTTAGGTAGGTCTGGTGATATTTTGGCAGAGTAACAGTGAAATTTCTATTGTCTATCTTTTTTTGACCTTGCCCAGAGGTCTATTTATACTGGGGCGTTAGGGGTGAGTGGTAATTTTTGGGCGCCAAAATTGAGAGAGTTGGTGGGGAACAATGTCTGAAGTGTACCATTTGTCCCTACCTGTGGCAGCCTGCCTGTCCCCTCTGCAAGCGCCACCTAGCGCCGACCAAAACTCAAAAAGCACATTTGTTCCCTAACGGAGACAAAATATCAGATTTGGTAGTTATCTTTTGAAACGGCAACTTATGGTGCAATTTTGAAAATCTTGAGAGAGGAGACCTTAAGGACTCATCTACTCTAAAAAGTGTTATTTTTCTTGAGAGGGACCTCGAGGACCCCCTCTTCTGGAAAAGTCATTTTCTTGTAAAGAGTTTATTTCTTGTGAGTAGCCAGCTCTTTGGCTGCTCGCTTCACTTGTGACCAAGTGTGCAGTGTGCGTAGTCTGAGTCACTTCTGGGTCTTCCTACTAGTATTCTCTCAATCCTATAGTGCTAAGTGGTTGATCTTGCTCAACATACCATGTCCCTCAGCCGCCAACCCAAAACTCCCAGGAGGTCCCAACGCGCCTGTTCGAGCCCTGCTTGCTCGACTAGGCAACCTGTTCAAGAAAACAAAGTGTTAGTGCTATTGTTCATTTAGAGACTGATGTTTCATGATGGGGAGTTGTTCGCGATAGCTACTCCCTCAATATGAGTTTCTGTTAAAAAAAACCTGTAACAGCACTTCTCGAATAACATTTCTGTAGTGACCCTTGCAGTGGCGCTGAGCCTTGTAGTGGCCCTTGAAGTGGCGCTGACGCTTGCAACGACGTTGACGCTTGAGGCGGTGCCAACCCTTATCGCGGCACCGACGCTCGAAGCGGCGCCAACGCTTGAAGTGGCGCTGACACTTGAGGTAGCTCTGATGCTCGAAGTGGCACTGACACCTGAGGCGGTCGCTGATACCTGGGGCGGCGCCGACCCTTGTCGCTGCGCCCACTCTTGAAGCGACGTCGACGCTTGAAGCGGCGCTGACACTCGAAGCGATGCTGACGCTAGAGGCGGCGACGACCCTTATCACGGTGCCAACGCTCGAAGTGTCACCGACGCTTGGAGCGGCGCTGACGCTTGGAGTGGCGCTGATACTTGAGGTAGCACTGACGCTTGAAGTGGCGCTGACACTTTAAGCGATCGCTGATACCTGGGGTGGCGCCGACCCTTGTCGCGGTGCCGACTCTTGAATCGACGTCGATGCTTGAAGCGACGCTGACGCTTGAGGTGGCGACGACCCTTGTCATGGCGCCGATGCTCGAAGAGGCGCTGACGCTTGAAGCTGCGCTGACGCTTGGAGTGGCAATGATACTTGAGGTAGCGCTGACGCTTGAAGTGGCGCTGACACTTGAAGCGGTCGCTGATACCTGAGGCGGCGCCGACCCTTGTCATGGCGCCGACACTTGAAGCGACGCCGATGCTTGAAGCGGCGTTGACGCTTGAGGAGGAAACGACCCTTGTCACGGCGCCGACGCTCGAAGTGGCGCCGATGCTTGAAGCGGCGCTGACGCTTGGAGTGGCGCTGATAGTTGAGGTAGCGCTGATGCTTGAAGCGGTCGCTGATACCTGAGGCGGCGCCGACCCTTATCGCGACGCTGACACTTGAAGTGACGCCGACGCTTGAAGCGGCGCTGACGCTTGAAACGGCGCCGACTCTTGTCGCGGCGCCGACGCTTGAAGTGGCGCTGATACTTCGCAATGGCTTTTGGGCTTCTTGGTGACCCTCGCGGGTGCCTCTAGGGTGTCATTAATAAGAGAAAGTATTTTTTATTTTGTTTGCTTTTTTCTGCTGATAACACCCTTCTACATTAGCCCCTCGTGCAAAGATTTTTTGATTGAATAGACTAAAAAAACTTTGTACGCTATAAATCTGGTTTCAACAATTATATATATATATATTTTCTGAGGGATCCTAGAATCATTAACTACTGTGTCCCTTTATCCGAGATTTTTAATTTTTTGAGAACCCACGCGTCAGTGTGGGAACTTTCATCTCATCATTTGGAAAAAAAGGTTATCGCCTTTTTGCCTTCCTGCACGTTTTCCCATTTTGGTGCAAAAAAACATAAGCCCCTCTTCTTAGTATCTTTCATCTTCTTCAAAAAAACATAAGATACTTTTGGGTTTGTAGTGAGAGAGAGTGAGAAAGGGATTTTTGAAACACCATAGCCACCCATCTCCTTATTTTTTCTCTAACTTTTCTAACCGTCATAGCCTCTCATCCATGGGTTCTAAACCAAAGAATGCCTCTCCAAATGTAAACAACTCTAAAGCCCCCAAGATTCTAAGCTCTATGCCTTCTTCACCATTCGTTTCAAATGTTTCTATGGCCGAAACTGATGTCGCCGGCGATCCCTCGTCCCGTCCGACCTGTGGCGTCGGTGCTTCATCCGCTATACCCGCCTTCTCAATTTTTGCGTCGAGAACCCTCGAGGGTTCCTCGCCCTCCCCGTCGGCGTACACGACCTTCTGTTCGGGTTCCTCCGCGACGAGGGGTGTCTCGACCGAGGCTTTGCTGGCGGCGGGGGATATCTCGACTGTAGATAGTATGCGCGAGGAACACGGTGTCTCGATCGAGGCTTTACTGACGGAGGGGGGTATCTCGACTGTTTGCGGTCTGCGCGAGGAACACGGTGTCTCGACCGAGGCTTTGCTGACGGCGGGGGGTATCTCGACTGTTTGCGGTTTGCGCGAGGAACACGGTGTCTTGCCCGATCTGGGCGCGAGTTTGAATTTCTTGGTTGAGACGGCTGCCAGTAAGGGTTCCTCGTGAGTAGGTCCCCCATCCGAGGGTCTCTCGCCCCGTTCAAGACCTCGCGATGTTGATATTTTTCGGCGAGACACTTCTTGCTCCATTCGAGACCTTGCCAGTTCAGGGACAGCGCCTCAGACCTCCTCGCCTGCTATATCTGCGTATGAGGGCCTCTCGCCCATGACGAATTTTTTTAGAAGTTCTCCGCGTGATGATGTCTCCTCTACAGGTGTCTTGACGCGCCATAGCGCTGGCAGCGGTTCTTCGCGCGCTGGCGCGAATATGGGGAATACTTCCTTGTGTCCCGTAGCCGAGGGTCCCTCGCTTAATCCGTCGTTGGCGTCTGGGGGCGTCTCGACCTTGGGTGTCTCGACGCCCATGATTTTATTTTTAAGTTTATCCAGTTGGTTTGGATAAGGGTATCTCGGATTTTTCTGGCGCCGACAGTGGTTCCTCGCGCGTTGAGCTAGGCGCGGGGAGTTCTTTGTCTATTGAAGATGAGTTTGGAGGAAGGGGGGTCTCGACACCCGTGAACTTTTCTGAAGCAGATGGGGTCTCGGCCCTTTTTTTTTCGCGAGGGAACCCTTGCGGTGAGAGGAGGGTCTCGACGCCTGGTTTAGTTTCTACGGGTCTCTCGTCCGTGCCCGGGGGTGTCTCGACAGGTATTAGTGCTGACGCAAGCATCTCGATTTCGGGTGTCTCAATGCCTTTGACTGTTTCTGAAATGGGGGTCCCAACTTATGGAAGCATGGTGACCTCTCGTTAGCGGTCGTGGGTCTCGCGACTTGGCCTCGCGTCCACGGGCCTCTCGTTCGTGCAAGGGGGTGTCTCGACATTTTGTCACCTCGGGGGTTCCGTGACGCAGGGTGTCTCGCCGACTATTGGTGTTACGGAGAGCATGCCACTTACCAGGGGCTCTTCACATGATTTTGCTGGGGTTTCTGCCTTTACTTCTTTTTTTACGACAGGGGACCCCGAGGGTCCCTCGCTCGGAGTCCCCACTAGGGTGAGTTCTTTTCTTGAGCCAATGGCTCTAGGTGGTTCATCAGCTACGCTAAGCTCTTCCCAGGCATGGAAGGACTATATGCACATTCGCCAAGGGCGAGACTTTGGTATTTATCGTCGTGCTCCTTTTTTTGGTCATGCTGATAGTTTCATGATTTCACTTTCTGATTTTGGGGAAAAAATTTTGGGTGCTGTTCTCGATCGTTCTCATGTGGGGTTAACTGAGTCTGCTGACCTTCCTACTATTTCTTCGGATTCCATTCTCCGAGTCTGAGTTGACCGTGGTGACTTTCCTTATTCCAACGTTGAAGTTAAAACCCCGGGTGGAACCACGGAGGAGTGGACCAGCTGGGTTGATTATGTTCTGAGCGTTCCTGATTATGTGGCTATTCTTAGGGAGGTGGGACTCTTCACCGCCGTCAGCAGCCTGAAGTCTTGCACCATATTTAAGCATGGTTCTTCGCTCAATTTCTTGTTGTCTCGTTGGAGTATGGAGTCTCACACTTTTGTCACGGGCTGGGGGGGAATTTACCGTTACCCTAGAAGATATATGTGAGTTGTACGCTCTTCCTTTCTTTGGGCAGCAGGTCTTATCTGATGACTGCGAGGACTCCCTAGAGCAAGAGATGGTGGGGGAGTTACGGTCAGCTCTCGGAGAGTTCTCGAGGTATGTGGCCATAAATATAACTGGTCATTCTAAGCATTCCTTTGCCAAATGGCAAAGATACTGGTTCATAGACTTTGAGCAGTTGCAGAAGGGGGAGACTTCTCGTGCAGCCCCCAGATCCCAGGATGGTCCTAAGCTCCACTCTCCTGCACATTTAGTCGCTTTCCTCGTTACGTTTCTGACTCGGTTCCTTCTACCAGGTAAGCCTGAAGACTATCCTCGCGAACTTCTTTTTAGATTGGCTGTACGATTATCTCGCGGTAGGTAGGTACCCATGGCTGCCCTGACCTTAGGTTCTCTGTACACCTGGATGGACCGGGCACACATAGATGTAGAGAGGTCCTGCGGTCGGTATGATGTTGCTAATCATGCCAACGCCCCTCTCTTGATGGCCTTTTTGTTTGAGCATTTCCCCCACTTTACTTCAGGGGCTCACACTTGTCATAGCGACGCTGCGAGACTTCTTCGATGGCATAAGAAAACTCCCAAGCAGTCTCTGGGAATGTTGATTGATGATATCAAGGAGTTTCAGTTTCGGCCTTACACCAGGCGCCCTGGGGGTACTTTCAGCTGGCTTTCTTTCCCGGGCGACAGCGGGACCTTCTATTGCCCTTCAGCGGTGGGGTCAGTTCCCACGTGTCCTCATATTAATGTTGTGACGATGCTCTTACCATGTCACCTCCCTTCTTGGACCGAGTTAGGTCCGCGTGCTGAATCTTATCATTCCGAGAGGGCCAGATGACAGTTTGGTTATGATCAGGGCGTTCACACTCCTCCTCTTCCTACCCACAGTAGTCATTCTGAGGCATTCTCAGAGGCGTGTGCTAGCTTTACTCTTCAGGGATTATTCCGCAGGGTCAGTGGTTTGGGTGGCCTCTATGTGCCTCCCTCCGATTATCATCCTTCATTCACTTCATCTTGGTTCCTTCTTTGGCAGCAGCAGGTTCGACTTATCCGAGAATGTGTAGTTGGCCCTCATCATGAGACTAACCCCATTAAATATACCAGAGCTCAGTTTTTGGTCAGGCGAACGCAGAAATATCCTTGGTTTCTCAGCACCACCTCTACGCCACCCTTGGAGTAGGCCATCCCTATTTTAGTGAAACATCTCCTTGACGAGTCACTTCCGCCTCCGTCGACTGAGCTTCCCCCTGTGAAGTCTAAAAGCCGACCAAAAAATAGAGGGAAAGCGGGCACCTCTACTACCAGCAAAAGGAAGCACCCTGACACCGATGTATCCAATTTTGTTCCTGCTACTACTGCTTCTCCTCCTTCTTCTCCTGTGAGGACCCGGGTTGCAAAGAAAAAGAAAGGAGATGGCGCTGGCATAGCTGCTTCCTCTATGGTGGATCAAGAGTCCAATACTGGAAACCTTGGTGTAGGGGGGACTTCCCAAGTAGTGAAAGGGAAAGGTTACTCCTCACCAAGCTTTGCTTCCCAGGAGACGCGGGTCGCGTCTATTCCTATTGCAGAAGGTACTATATCACAACATCCTTTACTTAGTGGAACTAGTTCTCATGGAGTTTCTTCATCTCCCTCCCCTTCATTGGAAGAGGAACTAGTTGATTATGGAAGCACCCCTTCCTATGACGACCATAGTTCTTCTTCGGGTGACATGGGTGGCCTGGGTTTCCATAGCAAAAGCACTACTGACACTTATGCTTTGTTATGAGTCTTGAGAGAGTCTTCTAGCGATGATGAGGCATCCCATTCTCCTGGGGGGGTTAGCCCCACCCATCTCCCTTACAGCCAGATTTCGCGCCCTGCTACTGTAAGCATTCCCCCTTTACTTGTCTATATTTTCTTGCATATGATTTTCTTTCTTCCCCTCATTATATATTTTTTTTATTTGTCAATCAAAGCATTCTATCATATTTGTGCAGGTCATTTCCGTAGAGGCAAGTAGTTCTCCTCTTCCCCCACTACGACCGACGCCCTTTCAGCGGGAGAGGAACTCCATGCTCATTTCTTCCCGAGGCCTGTTTAGAGAGGTTTGCTGTCTTCTTAAGTCTTTTACCATCTGTTGTAATTTATTTGTCTTCTAACTACCTTCTGGTTGCGTACACTGTCATTTCCTCGCAGCTTTCATCCGTGCACTTTACTGTAACCAGGACCACCCCTGTGGCTTCCCCTTCTCCTCAGGTATGCATCGCTATTTCCAAAACTTTCATTGTTCCATTTTTCTTTTTTTTACTTCTTTCTTTTATTTTCCCATTCATCCTGCGTAGAGAGATGTGTCTTCGGGCGTTGTCACCCTGTCTTCTCTTGTCTCGACGGTGGACGTTTCTGCAGCTGAGCCCCTGGAGGCCTCTTCACCCGGTGTACGTATTTTTACTTTGGAATATTTGTTTCTTTTTAATAGGAGTCCTAATGGCTCTTGGACTTTCTTCTCAGGGAGGGGCTCCTTCCTTACCTCGCGTTGCCGCCTTGGGTTTATCCTCTTCAGGGAGAATTTCTATCCCCAGGATCCGTGTATCTATGGACGGTAGACCTTTGGTTCAGGCGATCTCTCTTGGTCCCATATTTACTGTGGCTTCGACCAGCGAGCCTACGCTTCAGGTCAAGGCCTTTCCGCTGAAGCATGGAATCTCTTACTCCTTGATCACGCGATGAATAACATACTTTCATTCTTTGCAGGCTATCAGCACAGCCCCTACTGCACCGATCGTCTTTTTTCGCGCTTCCCCCTTGGATGGGGTTCAGGTACTCTCTTATTTTCTTACTTCTATATTTCTTATCTATCTAGCCTGTACTTATCGTAGCCCTCTTTTACTTTGTCGCAGTTATCCCTTGGCGCTGTTTCGAGTGTGGCTCCTGCCACCGCTTCTTCAGCAGCCTTTATACGTGGGCCAGTTTGTCCTGTTATCGTGCCTCTTTAGGTAGCTATCTCTACGGTGCCCTTTTGAGGAGCTTCCCTCACCCTCTTTTTAATTGAGGTATTTATCATACACGAGGTAAGTGATTTGTTACCTCTCGCCCTTTCTTGTTACTTGCAGCCTTGCCTATCCCTTGCGCCCTTCGTTGCTGAGGTTGTTCCTTTAGAAGTGCCTGAGGTTAAGGTAGCTTCTTCGGAAGCACTGGTCGCTGAGACAGCCCCTTCTGGAGCATCGACCACTGTTGCTGCCCCTATGGGAGCCCCTGCTCCTCCTTCTCTGACCGTTACGAAGGACGTTATTCAGGTACGGTGTGTAAGAGTATCTACTTTCCTCACATCAATCTTATGTCTTTATTATTTTGTTTAGATTACGTCCGCGTTCCTATCTTCACCTTTGTTGCATCGTCTCCAGGTGCCTGAAGGTGCTCCGATGACTATGGAGTCCGGCGGTGAGGCGGCTGCGAGAGAAGTATTACACTAGCATATCCCTTCTTTTTACTATTCCCCTATTTTTTCTTCTTGCATATACTGTGCAAGCATTCCCATTTCACCCTTGTCTCATTGTTTCCAGGTGCATGAGAGTACTTCGATGACTGTGGAGTCTGATAGTGGGGTATTTATGAGAGAGGTATTAAAATGACATACCCTCTTTTTTCTTTTTTTTTACTAAACATCCTCTTTTCTTCTTGCGTATACTGTGCAAGCATTCTCATTTCACCCTTGTCTCATTGTTTCCAGGTGCATGAGAGTACTCTGCTGACTGTGGGGTCTGGCAGTGGGACAACTGCGAGAGAGGTATTAAACTGGCATACCCCCTCTTTTTACTATCTTATGTTTTCTTCTTGCGTATAGTGTGCAAGCATTCCCATTTCACCCTTGTATCATTATTTCCAGGTGCATGAGAGTACTCCGGTGACTGTGGAGTCTGGCAGTGGGGCGACTGCGAGAGAGGTATTAGACTGGCATACCCCCTCTTTTTATTATTCCCCTATTTTCTTCTTGCGTATACTGTGCAAGCATTCTTATTTCTTCCTTGTCTCATTGTTTCTAGGTGTATGAGGGTACTCCGATGACTGTGGAGACTGGTAGTGGGGCAACTATGGAGGGAGATCATAGCTCTGAGTTCACTCCTTTGGTTGGTGATGCTGATTCTGGTGGGGATTCTTCTTTTCTTCCTTCTGAGGCGGGGTCTCGCCACTCCGATGGCGATGATGAAGCAGAGGATGCTGCGAGTATTTCTAGTAGGCTATGGCGTGAGGAGTTACCAGGCCGATTCAGGGTACATGAGCGTCAGCTCTTGGATCTTATCTTGGAGCACCATCCCGAGACATTCACTTCTCAGAGTATACTTCAGGTTGATAGTCTTATGGCCTTCAACCTAAGGGCTCTTGCCAGCCATGTTCATGACTTCTTGGCTACCTCCACTGCTAAGCTGACTAGCTCTTCTATTTTGCTATTCTTGGATGCCCTCCATGACTTACAGAAGTTCTATCACTTTCGTTTGGATTGGCTTGACGCAGGGGTTCGCCCCTTTCTGACTGTTCCTTTTCGAAAGATAGTGAGGTTTCACACTTCTCGGCAGTCTAGGGTTGAGCAACGGCATGCTGACGCTACGAGGATCCGGAATCAGATCGCCCTAATGCAGGTGAAGCTTTCTAGACTCGAGTCTGGCGATGAGGAGGATGAGGCTAAATTCTTCAGGTTGGAGGAAGAGTTTCTGCGGGAGGCTGGTCCGTCATATGCTGGCGCCATCGCGCGTGATGATTTATTTTTTGTGGTTTCTAGCAGATAGGCTACTTCTTGCTTTGTAGTGCTCAGAATTCTATGTGTACATCACTTGTCATTCCTGTATGAGACACTTTGTTTCTTCTGCACTTTCTTTTTTTTCTTTGTTCTCCCTTTATACTGTGGGTGTTTGTTTTATATGACTTGCTCTAATTTCTGTGAGCATTTAGTCTACTGGTGGCTATCCCATATACTGCGGGGTATTTGCATTGATATGAAAAGTTAGGTATTATCATATTGTATATATTTTTTGAAAATGCACCTCTTGTAGCTGTGAGGTGTTGGCATGTGACTTTCTTGGGTTGCCCCTCCTGTCTGTGGGGTAATTCCTGCACATTACTGTTTATAGTCGTAGAGGCTAGGTTGGAGGGGAGGGTGACCCCTGCCCCTTTCCGGAATCCTGATTTTATTATAAAAAAAAACTGTATTAATTTATTTCTGGGGGACTTTGCTCAGTATACTTTCTCTTAGGATGGACTTACCTCTCAAGTGTAGTGAGCAAAGTTCCTGATCTTTTTTTTTTGTACTCTCTTCTAACTTAATAGGGAGTGTATATGTATGTATAAATGAGAAAGCAAAGCCAATGTCAACAATGATCAAAAGTATTGCTATTTCATTTCTTTACCTTTGTGTGCTGTTTACAGTATAGTATTGCTCTAAAAAAATTTACAAAAACTTTTCTGGTATAGGAGCAATCCTCGAAATCCATTACAGACATGCAGAACATAAACAAAACTTGTTAGTTATTACTAAGCATAGTACCTCTTCAGCCACTTGCAGTTGATGGACTGGAGGCAATCACTCTCTGGTTCTGATATTTGGCAGTAGCCCGACTTCCCCACTCCTCTGACAACAAAAGGGCCTTCCCAGTTAGGTTTGAATTTTGATGCCGACATGCTACGGAGATGGTGAGTTGATGCTCGCAGGGCTAGATCTCCCACCTGGAATTCCCTAGGCTTAACCAAGTTTTCGTAGGACCTGGACAGTTGCTGAGTGTAGACTTTGAAATTCTCTCTCGCCTTGTCTCTGTGCTCGTCCAGCGCCTCCAGTTGCACATGCCTTGGGTCTAGGATGAGCCCATTGCTAAAAGAAATTCTGGCTGAAGGTACCACCAGTTCCACCGGTAGGACAGCTTCGGTCCCATATACTAGAGAGAAGGGAGTGAACCCTGTTGGCTTTCTTTTCGAAGTACGATAGGCCCATAACACCATAGGCAACTTCTCATCCCATGCTCCCGGCATGTCTTCTAGCATTTTCTTCAAAATATTTATCAGGTTCTTATTAGTAGCTTCTTCTTAGCCATTGCCCTTGGGGTAGGATATGGTTGAGCTATTATGCACAATCTTATACTTGTCCGTGAGAAGGGCCATCTCTTTGCATACAAATTGCTTCCCATTATCCGTTAGGATCACTTTGGGTATACCGAACCTACATATGATATACTCCTTTATAAACTTAGTTACCACTTGGGCAGTGACTCTCCTTAAAGGAATGGCCTCCGCCCATTTGGTGTACAATTCTGTAGCCACAATGATAAAAGCCTTTCCGTGAGATGCTGGGGCGATCTTACCCACTAGGTCGAACGCCCATGTGTGGAAAGGATAGGGGCTGCCAAGCTCTGTAGACTGACGGAGGGAGCGTGCACCATGTTTCCATGCACCTGGCATGCTCTACACTTTTTCACATATCCAATTGAGTCACCCTCCATGGTCGGCCAGTAGTATCCCAGCGTCATCAGTTGATCATATATCTTGGCGCCTCCCATGTGGTAGGGCTCATGAGCTTCTTTCATCACCATTTCCACTTCCTCTTTGGCTACGCACCTTAGCGCCTTCTCATTATACCCTTTCCTATATAACTCTCCTTTGACCAAGTAGAAACGTGCTATCCTTTTTCTAAGGTAAATTTCATCCGCTCTCTCGGCGGGCAACTCCCCATCTTTTAGATATGCTAGGTACAGCTATCTCCAATCTTCGAAGGCTTCCACGAAGTTAGCCTCCGTCGGCTGGTCAAAATTAGCTTAGCACTTTAAATAACTTTGTTGCGAGCGAGCTGCTTCTACGCTCATGGTGGGCCAAAAATACCCTCTTCGCTGCAGTCGTCTGTAAAGGGGGATATCCGTATCTCCACAGTGCTTCTGGTGCATTTCTATTAACCTCTCCTTGGCTTCTTGCTCCCCTACGCACCTTGCCAAAAACCCTCCAGGACTCTTGAAGTAGAGAGTTCCCTGCAGCACATGATAGTTGGCTAACTCTAATATTTTCAGTGTCCCTTCCCTGGTTTCAAGTTGCTTCTCTACGAGACGCCTCCAATCTTCCGGCTCGTTACTTGGGAATAAGGACTTTACGGTAGTAGGTACCGTTCTCCGCCTCACTGTGATGGTTGCTTCTGACTCCTCCATGTCCAACTTTTGTGCTATGGTGGCGAGCGCATCAGGGTGTCTGTTCATCGTTCGCGCCTGCCTCTCCACAGTTACTTCCAAGAACTGTCCTAGCAGTCATTGGATGATGTGTCTGTACGGCGCTAAGTAGGCATGTTTAAGGGAAAACTCTCCATTGACCTGCCTTACTACCAGATTGGAGTCCCCTCGTATACACAGTACCCTGATCCCTCTTCAGAGTGCTCCCAACATCCCTAGAATGAGGGCTTCGTACTCAGCTTCATTATTTGAGCATTTAAAATCTAAGTTGAAAGAGAGGGTAATCTTCTTCTTCCCATTTGATAGTATGACGCCGGCCCCACCTGTCCCTTGAGCACTGGAACCATCAAACTCCATAAACTACTTTTTCACCTCCTCCACCATGCATGCTTGGAAACTTTCTCCGGGTAGCTCTTCACTAGGTGGTTCGAAAACCCCACTCGGGAAGTGGGCCAGCAGATCTGCTACCGCCTGGCTCTTGATGGCTTTAGGCACTACGCATTTTAGATCGTATTCTGACAAGATCAAAAACCACCTTGCTGCTCGTCCCACGAGTATAGTCCGCGCGAGGAGGTACTTGATGGGATCACACTTGGTGACTATGTGAACGGTGAAGGCTAGAAGATAGTGTCTCAACTTCTGGGCTACAAATACCAGCGCCAGGCAGTGCCTCTCAACGCTGGTGTATCTCGATTCTGTTCCGGATATTACTCTTGACAGGTAGTAGACCGGCTTCTCCACTCCTTCCTTCTCTTGCGCCAAGAGGGCCCCTCTCGACCTCTCTGTAGAAGTAAGGTAGAGCAGCAACGGCGCTCCGGCTTTGGGGGGAATCATCGTGGACGGAGAGGCTAGGATTTCTTTAATCTTCTCGAACGCACTCTCTTGCCTCTCTCCCCAAACCCACTTGGCTTTGTCTTTTAGTAGAGGTGCGAATGGATGAGTTACTTCTACTAACGCAGGTATAAACCTCCTCAGGTAGGATACCTTTCCCAGGAAGCTCTTAAGTTGTCTCTAACTTTTGGGCGGTGGCATCATCACAATGGCTTTCATCTTCTCTGCATCCACTTTCACTCCTTGTCTATTTACCACAAAACCTAAGAATTTCCCTGTAGTAACCCCAAAGGCGTACTTTGAGGGGTTCATTCTCATCTTATACCGACGACACCTCTCGAATACTCTCCTGAGATCCTGAATGTGCTTGTTTTCTTTCCTAGAATTCACCACCAAATCATCCACATAGAATTCTAGTATATCATGAAATAAGTCATGAAAAATTGCCATCATGGTCCGCTGGTATGTGGCTCCAGCGTTCTTCAATCCGAAGGGCATAACTGTATAGTGAATTTTTCCTAACGGTGTGTGGAAGGCAGTCTTCTCTGCATCGGCGGGGTCCATTTTAATCTGGTTATATCCAACATACCCGTCCATGAAGCTATACATCTCATGTCCCGCAGTGGAATCCACTAAGCTGTCTATGCTGGGTAGTGGGAATTCATCCTTAGGACATGCCCTGTTCAAGTCGCGAAAGTCTACACAGATTCTGATTTGGGTCTTGTATTTCTTTGCCACTGGGACTATGCTGGACAGCCATATGGGGTGCTGGATAGGCTTGATGAACCCTGCCGCTAACAACTTCTCCACCTCAGCCTTTATTTTCAAATCAAGGTCTGCTTTATATGTGCGTGTGGCTTGCCTTACCGGAAGGGCATTGGGAAGGATGTTCAATCTATGAGAGCTCACTTCTGCGTCTATTCCTGGCATCTCCATGTACTTACAAGCAAATACATCAGTGAACTCCCTGAGTAGCTCAATGAGCTCTTCCTTCTGCTTCGGTTCCAAGCACTTGTAAATTAGAATGGGTCTACTCTCGCCCTCTTCTAACCCCAACTTGATTTCCTCTAATTCATGCAGCTGCTCTCTGGGTCCGTCTTGCATGCACTCTGGTGCTTCTTTTGGTCCTTCAACATGCTCAACGATATGGGATTCATCAACAATAAAACACTCAGGCGTCGGGTCGAAGCTCTCGTCCCAGAACACCGCCCGTGCAGACCGTTATAAACGGTAGATGACCTTTCCATTGGGCAAGACCACTTTCTTGCAAGTTCGAGGGGGTCTAGCTACCTCCTCTACTTTCCTCTTGCCTTTTGCTATATGGGGGATTATCCTCTCCCCTAGACGGTCATGAACGGATTTTTTCTGCGGGACCCTTCCCTCAGCTACCTTGATCCCTGCTAGTTTTCTTGTAGAGACCTTTCTTTCCTCATCTAATTTGGTGTAAAAGGCAGCATCTACTAGGTGGGCCTCCTCAATGGCGAAGGGTCTCTGCGTGGCCTCGATCACTATCTCTGTTCCTCTAATGTTTGCCTTCGCGCATTGATGGTAGGTGGAAGGCACTACGCCATGAGTGTGCATCCATACCCTTCCAATAAGTAATTGTTAGCTGGTGTCAGCGTTAATAACATGAAATTTGATGTGGGAGGTGAAATTTCCCAACTTAATTCCCACATTTACGTATCCAATAGACTGCATTTCGGCGTTGTCGAATCCGAAAATTACTAGCGGTACCTGAACCACCTTCTCCTGGTCCATTCCTGTTTCATACAATGTACTAATGGGCATGATGTTAATGGATGCTCCTCCATCCCTCAACGCCCTGGGAAATGAGACTCCATTAATTATGGCTGTGACGTACAACGGGCGGTTGTGGAAGTAGGGTACCACCCTATCCGCTTCTGAAAACACCACTTCAGAGGTATACTTCTTAATCATCCTTCCGATCGGCCCCTGCCAATTTAGCGAAGGGTCTCCCTGCTGCTGCACTTCCTCCAGGACTTTCCTCGTGATGGACACCCTCGTGTCGTACTTCACCCCTATCTGGTCGAAAAACCACGTGAACTTGGGGCTCCTCTCTATGGCCTCATATTCAGAATCTAAGTCTACCTCGTACGTCTAGGCACCGCAAACATACTCCGCTTCAGAGGTCCCTCCCTCGTCTAGAGCGAGGATGACGTCTACCTCACCTTCTGAGAGAGCAACTTCCTGACCCCACTTCCATTTTCATGTTCCGGAGTGAAGAACCACTCCTCTTACTTTCTTTCTAGCTCAAGTCTGCTCAGTGACAGATTTTCTAACTCCTCGCATAGCTGCTCGCCACTCTCCCGCTTCACAAGATTTCTTGTAGCTTCTTCGTCGTAGGCAACTACCATGTTGGCGGTGCCAAAGTGATGCGCAGGAAGTGGGTTCTCGTTAACGTCCACAAGGGGTATCTGCAAGGTACCGCTTTCCATCTGCTCACCAATGATCCTTCTCAAGTAGTAACAATCCTTGGTAGAGTGCTGTACTCGTTGGTGCAATTCCCAGTACTTTGGGTTGGCTTTGTCAGCCGCAGTGGGGGTTTCTCCTTTTAGGTGGGGAGGTCCTGCTACGCCTTCTCGCACTAAGGTGCGGTAACAATCCATAGCCTCCGCTAGGCTGCACGGTAGTGGCGGCGGGGCATCTTCCCCAAATTTTCTCTTGTTGCTGGGACTATCAGTCTTGGCCCCAGAGCCTCCCTTCTTCCCTTTGTTACTCCCGTCCACATAGTTTACCGCTTGCCTCCTCGCAACTTGAAACCTCCCGGGAGTCAGTGGAACTTGCGTCCTCCAACCCGGGGCTCTCGGTTTGATTATCATAGCTATGTTGCTGGCGGCCCTGGTGAATTCTCTGAAAGTTCCATCTCTAGTTTCGTTGATCAAGTGCAGCTTGTACTCTTCCAAGAGTCCTTCCACACATATCTGTAGCAACCTGGCCTCCGCCACGTCCTCGTGAACATCTAAGGCCCTCTCGCGAAATCACTTGATGTAGTGCATCAACTCTTCTCCTGGCTTCTGGACCTCTTGCTCCAGGTGCCTCAGTGTAAATTCATCCTCCGCTACAAAAAACTTCTGGAGAAATTGCCTGTGCATCTCTTCCCAAGTAGGGAAGCTGTTAGGCGCCAAGTGGGAATACCATGTATAAGCCTTCCCAGTGAGAGTTTTAGATAACTCCCTCAATCTCAGGTTCTTGTCGCCAGCGTGTACTCCCAGGTACTCGATGAACCTCTTCACGTGTTCTCTAGGGTTCTCCCCCCTACCGCCAAACTTGATAAATTTGGTGGAATATACCCCTCAGGGTATGGCTTCTCACTTACTTCCTGTGGATAGGGGTCTTGTAACTCCTCATATAGGTGGGAACCCTCTCTTTGAGAGGAGGAGAGGAGTTTCCTCACTTCTTCCATAGTAACAGTCTTAGAGGGTGACTCCTCCAAACATGTGCTTTTAGGAGCTGGAGAACCTGTTGGCGCCAGGACCTGCTCCGGCGTCGCCTTCCGAGACCGAATCGTCTCTGCCGGAATCGTAACAGGAGTGGCTACCCCTCCGGAAGGGGCAGCAGCAGGTGTCACACAACCTTGACCCAAGTTTGATAGATCCACGTTGTTTTGCTTTAAAAAGTCAAAAAACATTGCCATAAGGTTCATACCTTCCATTGGAGCCACTGCCGGCGAACTAGTCTGACCTCCCTGAGGCGCTGGCGCCTTGGCTCCGATAACCACCACTTCTTCCTGAGTAGTTTGGTCACTGTGAGCTCCATTACCAGACGGAATGTCCTCAAAAACCAACTGCTTAGAGACATTGAAACATTCTTTGTCCATGGAAATGAGGATACCTCCTCAGCAGAGTCGCCAAATTTAGGAGGGTAGTGAGACTGGGGTCTATGAATAACTGGAAAGGGTGAGGCGTGACCCACTCCAACGGACGCTGCCTGCAAGGTCTCCAAGGTCTCCTGGTGCAACTTCTGAAGAAAACTTCTCCTTCTGGTAACAATGGATCTCAAGCTTCAACTCACTCCCTGCAAGAAGATGAACTTTCACAGCAAAAATAGTAATTTTCTCAAGGGAAACACCTGAGAGTGATGGCTGTCAGTGGGGAGGGAAGGAACAAGGCACTCAGCACTAAGAGAATGAGCAGGGAGAGAATACTTAGGTAGGTCTGGTGATATTTTGGCAGAGTAACAGTGCAATTTCTATTGTCTATCTTTTTTTGACCTTGCCCAGAGGTCTATTTATACGGGGGCATTAGGGGTGAGTGGTAATTTTTGGGCGCCAAAATTGAGAGAGTTGGTGGGGAACAATGTCTGAAGTGTACCATTTGTCCCTACCTGTGGCAGCCTGCTTGTCCCCTCTGCAGGCGCCACCTAGCACCGACCAAAACTCAAAAAGCACATTTGTCCCCTAACGGAGACAAAATATCAGATTTGGTAGTTATCTTTTGAAATGGCAACTTATCGTGCAATTTTGCAAATCTTGAGAGAGGAGACCTTAAGGACTCATCTCCTCTAAAAAGTGTTATTTTTCTTGAGAGGGACCTCGAGGACCCCCTCTTCTGGAAAAGTCATTTTCTTGTAAAGAGTTTATTTCTTGTGAGTAGCCAGCTCTTTGGCTGCTCGCTTCACTTGTGACCAAGTGTGCAGTGTGCGTAGTCTGAGTCACTTCTGGGTATTCCTACTAGTATTCTCTCAATCCTATAGTGCTAAGTGGTTGAGCTTGCTCAACATACCTTGTCCCTCAGCCGCCAAGCCAAAACTCTCAGGAGGTCCCAACGCGCCTGTTCGAGCCCTGCTTGCTCGACTAGGCAACCTGTTCAAGAAAACAAAGTGTTAGTGCTATTGTCCATTTAGAGACTGATGTTTCATGATGGGGAGTTGTTCGCGATAGCTACTCCCTCAATATGAGTTTCTATTAAAAAAAAACCTGTAGCAGCACTTCTCGAATAACATTTCTGCAGTGACCCTTGCAGTGGCGCTAAGCCTTGCAGTGACGCTGAGCCTTGCAGTGACGCTGGCCCTTAAAGTGGCGCTGACGCTTGCAACGGCGTTGACGCTTGAGGCGGCACCGACCCTTGTCGCGGCGCCGACGCTCAAAGTGGAGCTGACACTTGAGGTAGCGCTGATGCTCGAAGTGGCACTGACACCTGAGGCGGTCGCTGATACCTGGGGCGGCGCCGACCCTTGTCGCGGCGCCGACTCTTGAAGTGACGTCGACGCTTGAAGCGGCGCTGACGCTCGAAGCGGTGATGACACTTGAGGTGGCGACGACCCTTGTCACGGTGCCAACGCTCGACACGGCACCGACGCTTGAAGCGGCGCTGACGCTTGGAGTGGCGCTGATACTTGAGGTAACGCTGACGCTTGAAGTGGTGCTGACACTTGAAGCGGTCGCTGATACCTGGGGCGGCGCCGACCCTTATCACGGCGCCTACTCTTGAAGCGACGTCGACGCTTGAAGTGGCGCTGACGCTTGAAGCGGCGCTGACGCTTGAGGTGGCGACGACCCTTGTCACGGCCCCGATGCTCGAAGCGGCGCCGATGCTTGAAGCTACGC
The DNA here is from genome assembly GCA_949130495.1 of Sambucus nigra. Lineage (NCBI taxonomy): Eukaryota > Viridiplantae > Streptophyta > Magnoliopsida > Dipsacales > Adoxaceae > Sambucus > Sambucus nigra. The sequence continues at coordinate 32,051,094 of OX422224.1, read as the reverse complement.
TGACGCTTGGAGTGGCACTGATACTTAAGGTAGCGCTGACGCTTGAAGTGGCGCTGACACTTGAAGCGGTCGCTGATACCTGAGGCGGCGCCGACCCTTGTCTCGGCGCCGACACTTGAAGCGACGCCGATGCTTGAAGCGGCGTTGACGCTTGAGGCGACGACGACCCTTGTCACGGCGCCGACGCTTGAAGCGGCGCTGACGCTTGGAGTGGCGCTGATACTTGAGGTAGCGCTGACGCTTGAAGTGGCACTGACGCTTGAAGCGGTCGCTGATACCTGAGGCGGCCCCGGCCCTTGTCGCGACGCCGACACTTGAAGTGATGCCGATGCTTGAAGCGGCGCTGACGCTTGAAACGGCGCCGACTCTTGTCGCGGCGCCGACGCTTGAAGTGGCGCTGATACTTCACAATGGCTTTTGGGCTTCTTTGTCGACCCTCGCGGGTACCTCTCGGGTGTCATTAATAAGAGAAAGTATTTTTTATTTTTTTTCTTTTTTCTGCTGATAACACCCTTCTACACTATCAAACCTACTTGAGTCTGTCAAATCATTTTTTAACTTCAAAATTTTTAACTCAAGGAAATAATTAGACTCTTCCAAATTAAGGGACGCCTTCTTCAAATTATCAATCAAACCTAGAAGGTTATCTCGCTCCTCCTCAATTAAAGCAAACTTTTTCCTAAGAGTCTCTTCACGTGCCATAAAATCATCGATTAATTTTTTATCCTCGACGGCATGAACGGGAACCCTGGAATTTTTTAAGTCCTTCAATTCATTCTCTAAAACTAGGACTTTCTCATCACTCTTCTTGTTGGCAATTTTCAAAGAATCAAAATCAATACACAAATTACCAAAGTGCTCACGACAAATATCACTTTGAGTTTGAAACGCTTGAAAATATTTAATCTTACTTTTAAAGAGAGATTTTTTTTTTCCAAAACTTTAATTCTTTTGCAAAGTTTCAAATTCAAACTTTTCAATTTTTCAGCACGGTCGTGAACTTTTTCAAAAATAGGCTCCTCATTAAACGGGCGTACCATTGAAAAAATTACAATTTTGCACAAAACAGAAATTTTGAAAAAAAATCAATATCACACGATTTTGTGGAAAATAGGAATACGCGATAAATTAGCATAACCCGCTCTGATACCAATTTGAGAAAATCGTAACTGTGTGATAATTGATTAAATTTATTCGCAAGTTTCTAATTCATCACACTTATTGAATTAGAGTCTATTTTTAAATCAAATTATTCCAGCCCCTAAACATGCATCTAAAAGTGCGTGTGTCAACCCATAAATAAATAAAGCACGTGACACAAATATTCAGGAAAAATCCCCGAAGGGGCAAAACCTTTTATTTCACTATAATTTGTAAGAAAACGGCTTACACGGATTATAATGAAATAAGGTGACATACGAAATACCCACAGGTGTCGGTTCCGATGTCTCGGCTGGAACTTTCCCTTTCCAGGAGGGCAGCAGTGAAGAAGAGAAACGATTTCTCCACAAGATGTGAACTTTATAAGGACTCCCTCCACATTAGCACGCAACTGTCAGTTGTAGAGCTCTCCTCACAAAGTATGAACAAAAACAAAATATGTTCTTGGGTTCCACAAAACAATTCACACAAAAGTAATTGGGATTTTGTGAATTAAAAATAAAATATTTGAACCCTTAAAATTGTTGGAAAAAAACTTTTTGCCAAAAGGTATTGAATTAAAACTGGGCAGATACACAAAAGTTTCAAAAAGATAAAACACTTTAAAGCTGAAATTGTTATCCATGAAATACAAAGGCTGGCAGATCTCTTTTATAGGAAAAAATAGTCGGTCAAAGGATCAGGATGAAGTCGGACGTGTCAGCCAAAAGCAGGGTCGTTCGAACGAGAATCCCATCTCGTTTGAACGAGATCGCGTGTCGTTGGAACGACTACGATCGAAATCTAATGTCGTTCGAACGATATTGAGATCTCGCTTGAACGACTTTGGCATCGAAACCGAGGTACGTTTACTGCTGTAGCAGTTTTTCACAAACATTTATAAAACCTCTTTTAAAAAACAAACATTTATAAAAATAATTTTTATAACAAAGTTTTATTAAAACCCTTTTAAAAATATCCCAACACTCTTAATATGAAATGTAAATGAAACTTTAACACAATATCTTACCAAAGTTCATATTGTTGGGCTTGAATGTTTAAGGCAACTGGTAATTCGGATCTGTCTTTTGTAGATGCAATTTTCACAATTCTTCGACGACTTATAGCGTTATACGACATAATTAATTGTGACGGACTTATTAAAAATATGTCCTTACAGTGAATTCTTATCTTTTGACGGACATGGTTTTATGAGGTGATTGGGTGCAATACCCCGCTGGTCATTCTGAAGGATGACACTGTTAGGGACTCTTGCCGATTGTATCGATGGCGCAAGGCCAATCGACAATCGAAGGGATCTCTCTCTCTGGAGGCGGTGAGACAGGTCTTGAATGACCTGACTAGTGGTAGGGTAAGACTCTTTCCATTTTTAGCCTTGGTTTTTACGCCTTCTGATCCTGTATTAATTTATGCCTGCTTGGAGATTTTCAGGTGACCTTTTATCCTTGAGGGATAGCCATTCAGGATGCGGGGACGACTGGGGTGAATGCACAGATGAGGCATTTGATGGCGCATGAGTTCGTCCATTCCTGGTATCTCGGGGAGAGGGTGGTTCGCCAGATTTCTAAGGAGGAGGTGGTGGTGTCACCCGCACAGCCTCCTACGTCTATGAGGTGGGAGCGACTGCTATCGGAGTATGCGAGGATCGCGATGATGATCGGCGTGTCCTCCTTGTTGTACACTAATACGACTGCACCGTATGACTATATGAACTTTGTGACTAGCTGGTTGATGGCACCCAGCATATATGATGCCCTGCTTTTCCCTCCTACGGGCTCGAGTGGAGCGGTGGGATCTTCCCACAGTGGCGGAGGTCCGACAATATCTGCGGTGGCGGTAACCTCGGAGGTTCCTTTTGTGCGGTTGCATACTCCTTCGTACAACATCCGATGGGCTGATGGAGGGATAGTGACTATGCTGCATCAGCCTTATGCAATGGATTCAGCGGAGTTGGGTTTGACATAGGAGGTCCTCTGACCCACGGTATACCTTTCTGTTCTCCTCCTTCTTTCTTTTCTGTTTTGGTCATCTCTGCTTTGATACTGATTTTGCCTTTTCTTGCAGCAAGTCCGAGTGTCGACCACTTGGCTAAGAGACATCAGAGACAGGATATCTTCAGCGACTACCCATATTCAGGATGCGGTTCCTATTCCTTCTTGCTTGGTGCCATCTGGTTTATTTGGAGAGGACTCTGGCTCGGGTAGTAGTGGTGCATCGTCTCGCCGTAGGGGAAAGAGAGCACGTCGCGGGGTAGATGCTCTTAGTGAGAGAGAGAGAGAGAGAGAGAATGTGGGTTCGGGCTGAGTCCTGTTGTTTTTTCTTTTTATTTCCTGCAAAATTGATGTAACAAAGAAAGAAAGTAGATGCAATGCAATGGAGTCTTTTATTATCTTTTATTAATGATGAATGAAAGCATGCACATGTGCTTTTTTACTTTGTTGTTGAGACTATAAAAAGGAGTATTTTTGGAATTTTTGAAGGAAAGTTTTTATTTAAAAGGGAAATTATATAAGGAGGAAAAGGGATTTTGAAATTCTGTTGAGAATATCAATTTATTTTTATTGAGTTTTCTAATTTGACAAAAGAGGAAAAAAGGGAAATTTCTAAAAATGGGGGGTTGTCGATCGGCAAGCATCCTGTCCTGCCTATCGGCAGTTCAGTCCAGTCCCATCAATTCAAAGCTTTGATTAGTACCCTCTTCAGCCTTTTGTATTTTGTGGGGTAGGAATCCCTTCGATTTTCTGCAGGGATTATATCTCTTGTGAGGGTTCTCAAGTATAAAAAGGGGTAAGGGTGGAGTGTTTTCATCACACCTTCGCATTCTTACTTACTTGCCCACTATCTCTTAGCCTTGCAAGATGGCTCTCCCTGGTAGCATTGAGTTTGCTAACTACCTCTAATCCTTGGAAGCAATGTGCTTTTATAAAGTCGACTATGATGCTTTCAACATGCACCGAGTCTCCTTGTGGCGCAATAGGCCTATTGAGTGGAACATACTGATGGCGGTGGTACAATTTTGGTACCCCAAATACCATGTATTTCGCTTTGGGTTGGATGAAGATTGTCCTACCTACGAGGAATTTTCTGCCATGCTGGGTATAAATCCCAGTGTTCCTGCGACTTTGCCCAAATTTTCCCATTCTCCCAGGTATTTATTGACCGGGCTTCTTCATATTTTTCCCTCGGTGGCCAGATCACTGGTTACTGGAGGAATGATCTCCCTCCTGGTGATGCTGCAGTCCATGCATTTGCGAGAAGTAGGTGATGCTGGCCATGCTGGAGCCGTTTCTCTGGGACTGGTTTCAAAATTACAGCTAGTGACTGGGGAGCTGCTGGTGGACACGCAACTTGCAGACATTACTTTGTGGATGTCATACCGTCGCAATCCTGCAGTGGTGATATGGGCAGAGACCCTGAATGGACTGGATACCAGGAGAGAAGGTCTTCTAAATTTTTGAAGGGTAGCCCTGTGATGCTGTTCATGTGGTTGTCTGAAAGACTCCGTTTGGTGGCACTTCCAGAGTATCCTTTGTCGGCTGTACCCAACTTCTTTTCACGTTACTTCTTTAGCGTTGGCTTGGACATTGAGAGCTGGGAGAACTGGTTTATGGAGAATGGGGCTCAAAATCTGTATTGGTCAGTGCCTTGGTGGGGGCAGTGTAATACCCCATAATTTTATTAATTTTTATTTAAAGGATTAATTGAATTAAATGAGAATTAATTTGGAATTAATCAGGATATAAATACTAGCGAGATGTGAGTTGGTATTTGATTACGATGTTAAAATTGAAAACTTCTGAGTATATATGGTAATATATGAGTATTGAAAATATTAAAATTATCACGAGGCAGAAATACGACAATTTGGAAATTTAGTTGGGACGCGCGTGTTAGTCGCGTCAGGAATGAAATTATTTAAATTAAAAAGTGAATTATATTTGTATCAAGTGAATGATCATTTTTAGTGCGCTAACGTGCCCAGAAGGATCGAAATAGTCAGAAAATATTAGCCGGGGGTTTAGTTTGGGTCCCAGGGCATTTTTAGGCCAAACCGGCAATCTAGAAGGGTATTTTGGTAATTTTAAAAATTAGGGAATCAAGGCCCTAAATTAACTTTAGTGTTAATTTAGATATTTTAAAAGAGCCACTAAGGCCATTATCAGCTAAAAAGTGAGAAAGTTGGTTACAGAGGTTTTTGAGAGAAGTTAGAAAGAGGGTAAAGGGTTCCTAAGCCAAACCATCTCCACACCATCATTTTAGAAGAGATTTGTGACCGAAAAAAGGAGAGAATCAACCTTGGAACATCAACAACAATCTGAAGAATGAATCTAAGGCAAGTGATTTGATATTTTTAAGTGGATTGAATATTTCTTCCATGTTTAGTGTAGGAACTGATTTATCTTGAAAAGTTTTGAGGAAAACCTATTGAAATTGTTATAAAAACTCTAAAGTTGGGTTAGGGATTGCATGTAGAATGAATATGGACGAATTTAGTATCCAAAAACTTAATTATGATGATTTAAAAACGGATTTATGATGAGTAATTAGACACAATGAAATTCTGGGTTCATGTTCATAGGGTTTGGGGTAAAATTTGGGGATTAATGATAATTGCTTGTTGATTAGGAGGACTTGACCCTCAAAAAATATGTTAAGAAGCGACCTAAGAGGACTTAGAGTAGTTTAATAATATTAAAATGTGATTGGGATGGTCTTAGGATGAATTTAGAGAAGAGAAAAAGGAAGAAAAATGAATTGGGAGATTTCTGGGCTCAGTCTGCCATCTCGTTAGAAGGCCTGCCCAGGTCGTTCGAACGACCTTGTTCGAATGAGTTTCTAACGAAATGACAATATCCCTTCTAACAAGTTGGTACTTCATTCGAATCCTTTCTTTTGAACGACACTCGTTCGAACGAGACTTCTAACGTGTTGACAGAATGGCCTTTTAGGCCTGATTTTATTTCAAATGTCCCGTAGACTTATTTAATGGAGTAATAACCTTCCCTTATTGACTAGTGGGTATATTGGTGAGATTGGAGTATATTGAGGAGTAAAACTTAGAATCTTGTATTAAACTGGATGACATTTGTGGATTAGGAAACGAGTACCTAATTACGACATGAGAAGAGTTGACGACTTTAATGTATATAAATCGGGGACCTGTAAACTTATAACATTAAATGATGGTATAATAACGAGAAGTATACCTCTATTAATATTTTTAGATATCTAAGATATCCGAATGCTTAGTATATGTGGGTATCTGTGTATAACATACCTACCATACTTGCTATCATGGGAGGTCGGCGTTCGATCAGGGCCATCTAATCTTTGTGTGCCTACGGGGGATTTAGATTGGTACCTCGAGGACATAGGTCAGAGAAGGACTTATTGGGAAGTTAATATGTCTGCTGATGATGGGAGCATAGGTATGTGCGTGACCCATGTGATGTGAACTATGTTAGCCTCCATTATGTGTGATTGTTGTTATTAGAGAACGATTCCTGAGAGATTCGGAATGCGTGGTCCTTATGTACGTGATGTACCAAGATTGGATAGCAGAGTATGTGTGCACCGCAGCTTAGTCTCGGGGTGCCAGTATTGTATATTTATGTTGAGAATAATATACTGTTAATTGAAATGAACTGTCATGTATAAATGTAAGTGTGAATAATAGTAACATTTTAGTGGAGTTAAAAGTGGAAAAATCTCTCGTGATTAGCATTACTAATATTGGGAACTAAGAAGAAAAGTAAAACTCTATGTTTCAATTAAGATGTCGGATATTAAATCATGAATTGTATAGTAATGTTAGGTTTTGTATTGGACTAGTTAGATATGAGAATAACTAGAACCGGTACGGGCACGATAGGAGTGCACCATTAGTTGAGAGGTGAGGAACTCATGTGAGTGCACGGACTATAATGTACTTTATATTCACTGTTTAATTATATTAAACACTTACTGTAATTTTAAACTATTTTCACAATCAGGCTCTGACCCGTTTTCTTTCAAATCTATTTTTTTGTAAAAACCTTTTAGGTGCCCAGCCACAAGGACACCTAGCATAGGAGTTCCATTCCGGTGACGTGTTGTAGCTGCTGTGGAAGTTACAGGACCTTGACAGTAGGCGCCTCCACTTTCGATCTTGACTCTATTATCAGATTTTCTCATCTTTTGGGCATGTCAACCCATTTCTTTTAGAGACATTTTATCTATTCAGTTTATTTGAGATTTTGGGTTGTAATTAATTTAGTGATGCAAATTTTGTATTTGTTTATTTCAGTATTCACATTATTGTGGGGAGTATGCCTCCAGATTCATTAGTATTCTATGGGTATTCTATTGTGACTATGTTGTGGTTGTTATATTAGCATTTCATAATCTACTTATTGCATGTTAATTGGATTCAATTAAAATTGACAACTCACTTTTTAAATATTACGTGGTTAGTAATTGTTAAAACGTTTTTCGACAGTGATGCTACGAACTGAACCAACTTGACATTTTGTATTAATTTGAATAAAGGAGTAGCTACATGGTATTTAATTAGTCGGGGTGTCACAGGTGGTATCAGAGCATTAGGTTCTAGTATCCTTGGGATATGTACGTCTTGTTATGTTTCCGCTGAGCTTTCTTTGATGTAGAGCCCTATATTTTAGGACTGTTGTATTCTTTTGTGTATGTTTCGCTCTTCAGCTATTTTGAAATTATAACTACAAACTTATAAGATTTTACTCTTATTTCAGATGCCTCCACGACGTGCACAGCGAGTTCACATGGATGCTCAGCCCGAGCCATAGCCAGCACCAGTTCAAGGCTCCTTGAATGCCACAGAGGTTGCTGTTATTGTAGCCTAAGTGGTAAATGCTGCCCTAGCAGTTGTGCAGCAGGCACCACCCCAGGCGTCGGTAGTAGCGCCAGTTCAGGCTCATGCATTCCCGTCTGCTTAGGAACGCGTTCGTGATGCTTTTTAGAAAGCACACCCTTCGAAGTTTGCAGGTAGCTCCGACGTTGTTGTGTCCAGTCAGTGGAAGAAGGACATTCAAAGGCACTTAAGGATGTACGAGTGCACGAATGTTCAGAAGCAGATACTGGCTACTTTTAAGCGAGTAGGATCAGCGTTGCAGTGGTGGGAGTCCATCACCACCACGGAGGAGAGAGACGCCCTTTCTATTCAGGAGTTCTGGGTGCGGTTCGACCGCAAATATTTTTCATCAGCTGTTCACACTGAAATAAGGAGGAAGTTAATGAACCTCAGGCAGGAAGGGAAGACTGTGGCCGAATATGAGGCCGAATTCACTAATCTCTTGAACATCGTTCCCGATGAGATTCCAACCGAGGAGAAGAAGATTGAGAAGTTCATGGATGGATTGACTTGGAGGATCCGTCAGCACTTATTGGGAAATCTCTCGTTGGCCACTTATTCTGATGTGGTTAATGCAACACTGCTTCACTGCCAGGATCATCGCTTCCATATGTCTGAGAGTAAGAGATCAGGAGAGTCCAGCCATCAAGGCAGGACAGGGGGAAATAGTACCAGTGGGGCACAATCTACTCAGGTTCCGCATAGTCCGGGAGATCAAGGTTCCCAGCAGGGAGATTTTAAGAGGTTCAGATTTGGGGGTTTCAGAAATGGACAGGGAAGTTTTTGTCATGGCTATCAGGGTCAGCAGGGCCAGCAGCAGCAGTTTCAGCAGGGCCAGCACGACCAGGGGAGGAATGACAACGGCCACAAGGGCCATGGGCAATAGGGTCAGAGAGGGGGGAACTTTCAGGGGAAATGTTTCATTTGTGGCAAGATTGGCCACAAGCGCCAGGAGTATCCTGATAGGGGCAGGGAACCACAGCAGCAGTAGCAGGGTGCTCGACATGAGCCCCAGAGACCTATGTTTCCCGCCTCCCTCCCAGCAGCACCTCAGATGCCAGCCTTGTCACCCATCCAGCAGTCCCAGTCCAGTAGGGACAGCTTCAGTACGGGCGAGTTTATCAACTCCAGCATGCCGTTATTCCACAGGATCCACCTGCTATTGAGGGTATGTTCTCTATTCAGGGGACTATGGGGCATATTTTATTTGATACGGGGGCCACACACTGTTTCATTTCCATGAGATTTGCACGCACTTTGGGTTTGTTAGACACTGTAGAGAGCACTATCACTTGCGTAGATTCACCGTTGAGTAGGGGTTCCATGATTTCCCTTATTTGTAGAGGTGTGGGTACAGAGATCGGGAGATTTACTTTACCTGCTGATATGTTAGTATTAGAGATGACTGAGTACGATGCGATTGTTGGTATGGATTGGCTAGTTGCGTACCGACCCATGATTGATTATTTCAGTAAGATTATCATTTTTTCCATTCCCGAGCAGGAAATATTTTTAGTGGAAATGCCTCGCCCCGAGGGAGGATCGTCCACTCACTTGTACTATATAGAGGAGGAGACCTATAAGGAAGTGGTGATGCCACTCGATTCGATTCCAGTTATTAGGGAGTTTGCTGATGTATTTCAGGATATATCTGTATTACCGCCTAGTAGAGAGATAGATTTTGTTATCGATTTAACGTCGAGCACTCGTCCAATTGCCCGCGCACCTTACCGTATGGCTCCAGCGAAGGTGAGAGAGCTAAGGGATCAGATAGAGCAGTTGTTGGGTCAGAAGTTTATCCGAAGTAGTACTTCACCGTGGGGTGACCCTGTGTTGTTCATAAAGAAGAGGGATGGACCGTTGAGGTTGTGTGTAGATTACCAGGAGTTGAATAAATTCATGATACGGAATAAGTATCCGTTTTCCCGAATCGATGACTTATTAGACCAGCTGAGAGGAGGTTCCTTCTTCTCAAAGATTGATTTGCGATCGGGATACCATCAGTTGCGTATCAGGGAATAGGACGTCTCGAGTACTGCTTTCTTAACGAGATATGGTTCCTATGAGTTTCGAGTTATGCCTTTTGGCTTGACCAACGCTCCAGCTATGTTTATGGACTTGATGAATAGAGTATTCAGAGAGTTCCTAGACCAGTTCTTCATTGTCTTTATTGATGACATTCTGGTTTACTCCCAGACGGAAGGGAGCACACCGAGCATTTGAGGCAGGTTTTGCAGACGCTACGTCAGAACGAGCTTTATGCAAAGTATGAGAAATGTGGATTTTGGCTGAAGGAGGTTTAGTTTTTGGGGCATATTATTTCAGACCGGGGGATATCCATTGATCCGAGAAAGGTATCCACGATAAGGGAGTGGGGACAGCCCACGACACCGACGGAGATTCGTAGTTTCTTGGGCCTAGCAGGATACTACAGGAGGTTTATTCGGGCTTTCTCAAGGATAATGGTTCCTTTGACGCATCTGACTCGCAAAGGTGTGCCATTCATCTGGAGGGATGCCTGTCAGTTGGCATTTGATGAGTTGAAGGACAAGTTGACCTCAGCGCCTGTGTTAGCATTGCTCAGACCGGGAGTTGAGTATCTAGTCTACACCGATGCGTCCTTACAAGGACTTGGAGGTGTGCTGCAATAGGAGAGTCAGGCCATAGCTTATGCTTCCTGTAAGCTTAAGCCTCATGAGAAGAATTACCCCACCCACGACTTGGAGTTAGCGACAGTCGTATTCTCTCTTCGGATTTAGAGACACTACCTCCTGGGGGAGAAATTTCGATTGTTCACAGACCACAAGTCTCTACAATACCTTTTCACACAGAAGGAACTGAATATGCGTCAACATCGGTGGCTTGGGTTTGTGAAGGATTATCAGTTTGATATCCAATATCACCCAGGGAAGGCTAATATGGTAGCAGACGCGCTGAGCCGTAGGCCAGTAGATGAGTTGGCCGAGGTGTGGAAAACTAAGTGGAAGGAGTTGGGACACCAGGATGCAGTGGCCCGATTATTCATGTCTGTGATGACTGTTACACCTCAGATTGTTACAAGAGTGATAAAGGACCAGGCAAATGACTCGCTCTGTCAGGAGAAGATAGTTCGATTACTAGCAGAGGGAGCCGAGTCCTATACCATTAGTTTAGACGGGGATTACGCTTCAATGGGAGACTGGTCGTTCCGGAAGGGGAAGACTTGCGACACGAGGTAATGACAGATTCACACGGCTCACGGTTCGCAATACACACTCGTGGGGATAAGATGTACCAAGACAAGAGACTACAGTACTGGTGGAGCGGGATGAAGAGAGATATCGCCGTATTCGTTTCTAAATGCTCCACTTGTCAGCTAGTAAAGTTGGACCATCAGAAATCGGCAGGAATTCTACAGTCGTTAGAGGTTCCGATGTGGATATGGGAGAGCATATCCATGGACTTTATCATGGGGTTACCTACGTCATAGAGGGGTCACGACTCCATATGGGTAATTGTGGATAGGTTGACCAAAGTTGCTCATTTTCTACCCGTGAGGACAGACTACACTACGGGACAGTATGCCCATATTTTATTGCGGAGATAGTGAGACTTCACGGTGTGCCTCTAAATATCGTGTATGACCGAGACAAGATATTTGTTTCACGATTTTGGGAGAGTTTTCAGGAGGCAATGGGTATGGAGTTGCAGTTGAGTACGACGTATCACCCGCAGACTGATGGGAAAACAGAGCGAACAAATCAGATGTTGGAGGACATGTTGCGTATGTGCATCCTAGACTTTGGAGATGGTTTGGAGCAGTACCTTCCACTGATGGAGTTTGCTTATTATAACTCCTACGAGTTCACCATTGGCATGGATCCATTTGAGGCATTGCATGGTAGACCTTTTCGTTCCCCAGCATGTTAGTTAGAGGTGGGGGATAACAAACTCCTTGGGTCGAAAGTGATTCAGGACACTTCGACAAGGATAGAGAGGATACGGAGCCGTATTCGGGTAGCTCAGGACCGACAGAAGAGCTATGCTGACGCCAAGAGGTTCTTCAGAGAATTCAAAGTGGGGGACCCGGTGTTACTCAGAGTATATCCTATGAAGGGGATCATGCATTTTGGGAAGAAGGGAAAACTAGCACCAAGATATGTGGGGCCATTTTCTATCATCGAGCGGATTGGGCCAGTCGCATACAGATTTGGGTTACCGGAGCACTTGCATAGGATTCATGATATGTTCCATATTTCCTCGCTTAGGAAATATCTTAGGGACGATTTGGACCATACTCACATTGCTTTAGAGGACATCGATCTTCAGCCCGATAGTTCCTATGAGTAGGGGCCAATTACTATTTTGGACAAAAGCGAGCGAAAACTGAGGTCAAAGATAGTATCATTAGTACGTGTGCAGTGGCGGCATCATAATGTCGAGGAGTCCACATGGGAGCGTGAGGATGAGAGGCGCGAGCATTATCCGAAGTTATTTTTACCAGGTACTGATTAGTTCCGAATTTCGGGACTAAATTTTGTTATTAGGGGGGAAGTATGTAATACCCCGTAATTTTATTGATTTTTATTTAGGGGATTAATTGAATTAAATGAGAATTAATTGGGAATTAATCCGGATATAAATACTAGCGAGATGTGAGTTGGTATTTCATTACGATGTTAAAATTGAATACTTCTAAGTATATATGGTAATATATGAGTATTGAAAATATTAAAATTATCGCGAGGCAGAAATACGACAATTTGGAAATTTAGTTGGGACGCGCGTGTCAGTTGCGTCAGGAATGAAATTATTTAAATTAAAAAGTGTATTATATTTTTATCAACCAAATTATCATTTTGAGTGCGCCAACGTGTCTGGAAGGGTCGAAATAGTCAGAAAATACTAGCCGGGGGTTTAGTTTGGATCCCGGGGCACTTTTAGGCCAAATCGACAACCTAGAAGGATATTTTGGTAATTTTAAAAATTAAGGAATTAAGACCCACGAATTTTAGTGTTAATTTAGATATTTTAAAAGATCCACTAAGGCCATTATTAGCCAAAAAGTGAGAAAGTGGGCTACGGAGGTTTTTGAGAGAAGTTAGAAAGAGGGTAAAGGGTTCCCAAGCCAAACCATCTCCACACCATCATTTTGGAAGAGATTTGTGACCGGAAAAAGGAGAGAATCAACCTTGGAACATCAACAACAATCTAAAGAACGAATCTAAGGCAAGTGATTTAATATTTTTAATTGCATTGAATATTTCTTCCATGTTTAGTGTAGGAACTGATTTATCTTGAAATTTTTTGAGGAAAACCTATTGAAATTGTTATAAAAACTCTAAAGTTGGGTTAGGGATTGCACGTAGAATGACTATGGATGAATTTAGTATCCAAAAACTTAATTATGATGATTTAAAAATGGAATTATGATGAGTAATTAGACACAATGAAATTCTGGGTTCATGTTCATAGGGTTTGGGGTAAAATTTGGGGATTAATGATAATTGCTTATTGATTAGGAGGATTTGACCCTCAAAAAATATGTTATGAAGCGACCTAAGAAGACTTAGAGTAGTTTAAGAACATTAAAATGTGATTGGGATGGTCTTAGGATGAATTTAGAGAAGAGAAAAAGGAATTGGGAGATTTCTGGGCGGTCTGCCATCTCGTTAGAAGACATGCCCAGGTCGTTCGAACGACCTCGTTCGAACGAGTTTCTAACGAGTTGACAGTATCCCTTCTAACGAGTTGGTATTTCGTTCGAATCCTTTCGTTCGAATGACACTCGTTTGAACGACAGTCATTCGAACGAGACTTCTAACGAGTTGACAGAATGGCCTTTTAGGCCTGATTTTATTTCAATTGTCTCGTAGACTTATTTAATGGAGTAATAACCTTCCCTTATTGACTAGTGGGTATATTGGTGAGATTGGAGTATGTTGAGGAGTAAAACTTAGAATTTTGTATTAAATCGGATGACATTTGTGGATTTGGAAACGAGTACCTAATTACGACGTGAGAAGAGTTGACAACTTTAATGTTTATAAATCGGGGACATGTAAACGTATAACATTAAATGATGGTATAAGAATGAGAAGTACGCCTCTATTAATATTTTGAGATATCTAAGATGTGCGAATGCTTAGTATATGTGCTTATCTGTGTATAACATACCTACCATACTTGCTATCATCGGAGGTCGGTGTTCGATCAGGGCCATCTAATCTTTGTGTGCCTACGGGGGGGTTTAGATGTGTACCTCGAGGACATAGGTAATGAAAGGACTTATTGGGAAGTTAATAGGTCTACTGATCATGGGAGCGTAGGCATGTGCATGACCCATGTGATGTAAACTATGTTCCCCTCCATTATGTGTGATTGTCTTTATTGGAGAAGGATTCCTGAGAGACTCGGAATGCGTGGTCCTTATGTACGTGATGTACCGGGATTGGATAGCAGAGTATGTGTGCACCGCAGCTTAGTCTCAGGCTGCCACTATTGTATATTTATAATGAGAATAATATACTGTTAATTGAAATGAAATTTCATGTATAAATGTAAGTGTGAATAATAGTAACATTTTAGTGGAGTTAAAAGTGGAAAAATCTCTCGTGATTAGCATTACTAATATTGGGAACTAAGAAGAAAATTAAAACTCTATATTTTGAATTAAGATGTCTGATATTAAATCGTGAATTGTATAGTAATGTTAGGTTGTGTATTGGACTAGTTAGATATGAGAATAACTAGAACGGGTACGGGCACGATAGGAGTGCACCATTAGTTGAGAGGTGAGGAACTCATGTGAGTGCACGCACTATCATGTACTTACTATTCACTATTTAATTATATTAAACACATGCTATAATTTTAAACTGTTTTCACAATCGGGCTCTGACCCGTTTGCTTTCAAATCTATTTTTTTTGTAAAAACCTTTTAGGTGCCCAACCACAAGGACACCAAGCATAGGAGTTCCATTCCGGTGACGTGCTTTAGCTGCTGTGGAAGTTACAGGACCTTGACAGTAGACGCCTCCACTTTCGATCTTGACTCTATTATCAGATTTTCTCATCTGTTGGGCATGTCACCCCATTTCTTTTAGAGACATTTTATCTATTCAGTTTATTTCAGATTTTGGGTTGTAATTAATTTAGTGATGCAGACTTTGTATTTTTTTTATTTCTGTATTCGGATTATTGTGAGGAGTATGCCTCTAGATTCATTATTATTCTATGGGTATTCTACTGTGACTATGTTGTGGTTGTTATATTAGTATTTCATAATCTACTTATTCATGTTAATTGGATTCAATTAAAATTGACAACTCACTTTTTAAATATTAGGTGGCTAGTAATTGTTAAAACGTTTTTCGATAGTGATGCTACGAATTGAACCAACTTTAACATTTTGTATTAATTTGAATAAAGGAGTAGCTACCCGGTATTTAATTAGTCAGGGTGTCACAGGAAGTTGTTACCTGTTCTGAAGCTAGGAGAGTATTCATATGTGCGACTGGTTGGTCTCAGATAGACCTCTTTTTATTTCCCTTGGCGGCTTCTGCGCTAATTTGACTGGGCACAGATAGTGCCACCTCGGACTTCAAATTTCTTTTCGGTGGAAGATTTGACTGAGTGTATGCGCATGAGGCTTGGCTCCTTGTGGGAAAATCGACGTTCGTCGACCCGTCCCTCTCAGTCCGTTGGGAGAGTTTGGCATCTACCTGGGGATTATATGAAGTGGTTGTGGATGAGAGTCGTCAGCAAGATGTTGGCAGTGGAGACTGGACAAAGGTGGTTTGTTTTATTTAACACCATTTGTGGTTTTTTCGAAACTGGTTCAGGCTTATCGGTCCATGGAGTGTTTACGGCACTCTGTTCAGGTAGGGTAAATTTGGGGACCCCAGGATGTATATGATGAGGGTGCAGACTCCTCTGGTAGCTGTGGGTAGGACTCTTGGAGAGTTTATTTGTGTAATAGGGAATAGATGTGTGGATTTTATTTGGCTTTTTATGGCAGTAGGGGGAAGGGAGTTATTCGTTCCTTTTCTTATGTAATCTGTTCTGTAATTTCTTATTAATGAAATAAGAAAGTTTTTGATCATCCAGTTGTGCCTTTCAATGAATTTTGTATTTTTGAATTATCTATACCGATCGCTAAGGCATATATAATCCTTTTGTTCAAGTATTTGTTAGAATGAATTGTCGTTCTCGGAGATAAGAAAAGAACAGTATTTTTTGAAAAAGAAAGGGTCGTGCTCCTATAAGATGTATGAGCTGACTACGTACCTCTGGGGTTTTTGAAATTTTTTTATTTTTCTTGAAAAATGGTTTTTTGCAGAGGATCAGGCCCACGTAGTTCTGGGTAGCGGGAAATCAAGAGAGTTTTTTTTTAATAGAAGGGAGATGAGAAGAGTCGTAGCGCACCGAGATTTCAGACTAGGGGTAGAATTTCTTGAGATGGTCCAGGTTGACTGGATGAGCCATTTCCTCCCCATCTACATCAGTGATCATGATGGCACCGTCGGATAATATTTTCTTCACAATGTAGGGGCCGATCCAATTGGGCTTGAATTTCCCTCCGGGGTCCCAGATGGGTTCTATTATCTCCTTGAGGGCTAAATCCCCTTCCCGAACACCGCGGTCCTTGACTCTCTTATTGAATGATCGCGTTATTCGGCGATGGTACCCCTGTATGTGGTAAAGATCTTTCAATATTTTTTCATCTAGGAGGGTCAGCTCATCGAGACGGCTTTGGCACCAATCTTCTTCACTAACTTTGCTTTTGAGCATGATGCATGGCGAGGGTATTTCCAGCTCCACAGGTTGGACTGCTTCCATGCCGTAGACTAGAGAGTAAGGGGTAGCCCCAGTAGAGGTTCGAATTGAGGTTCGATAGACCCAAAGGGTGTACGGGATCCGGTCGGCCCAATCCCTACAGCTTTCGGTCATCTTGTTGATGATGGATTTGAGGTTCTTATTGGCGACTTCAACTGCACCATTGGTCTGAGGTTGGTAGGGAGAAGATTTGTGTCTCTGAATCCCGTACTTGTTGACTACTTTTGTGACTTCTGCTTTGAAGTGCAACCCGTTATCTGACACTAACTCGTGCAGGACCCCATATCAGCAGATGATGTTTTTCTCTAGGAATTTGGCCACATTCTTGGCGTTCAATACTGCGTATGATTCAACTTCGACCCATTTGGTGAAGTAATCAATGGCAACTAGGATGAAATTATGTCCGTTTGAAACCTTTGGTGTAACCTTCCCTATGATGTCGACACCCTAGGTGGATAACGGCCAGGGAGAGGTCATGTTGTATAATTCTCACGGAGGCAGGTGTTGAAGATTGGAGAACTGTTGGCATTTGAGGCATCTCCGGACATAGGCGGTGCAATCTTGGGCCATGGTGGTCCAGTAGTAGCCCTGTCGGATGATCTTCTTGGCAAGCATGTGATCATTTATGTGGGGCCCGCATTCCTTGCTGTGGATCTTCTGCATTATCTTCTCAATCTCAGCCCCTACGATACAGTGTAGATGAGTTCCACCGAAGTTCCTCTTGAGTAGAGCTTTATGGAAAATGATGTACTGGGCGGCCAGTTTTCGTAGGGTTGTTCGTTCTTTCTTATTGGAACCCTAGGGATACCTACCATGTTTGAGGAGGCACCAGATATCATAGTACCAACAATCAGCTAGTTCGAGATCTTCGGTGGAGATAAGCTCAATATGGTAGCAGAGGGTTGGTTTGTCTTTCTTTTGAACTAGGAAGGGGGTCATTATTATTCCTTAGGGCTTGTCGACCATGGTGGCCAAGGTAGAGAGAGCATCGAATAGCTTATTCTTTGCTCGAGGTAGGTAATGGAAGGTGATATCTCAGAATCGGGAGGCTAACTCTTCTAAGTGGGCATGGAAAGGTTAGAGCTTTTCGTCTTTGACTTTCCACTTTATGAGCACTTGATCGATGAGGAGGGTAGAATCCCCGTAGACATCAAGGTATTGAATACCTTTTTTGAGAGCCAATTTGAGGCCTACTATGCATGCCTCGTATTCCGTCATGTTGTTGGTGCAAGGGAAATCCAATTTGATGGCGATGGGAGTGTGGGAGTCATTAGGGGCGTTCAGAAGTATCCCAATGCCATATCCTTTTTTTTGGCAGCGCCGTCAAAGAACATTTTTCATTGAAGGTTATCTTGAGCAGTGCATAGGATATTTTCATTTGGGAATTCGGATATCCAGACATCTGCTTCTTCTACGAGGTAATTAGCGAGGTAGTCAGAGATGGCCCTTCATTTAACGGCTTTCTGCATGACGTACACGATATCGGACTCCATTAGGAGCATCAACCATCGGGACATTCGGCTGGATAAGGCGAGTTTCTCAAGACGGTATTTAATGGGATCTATTCGGGTTACAAGTTTGATGGCGAAGGCGACCATGTAATGTCGAAACTTTTGGGTAACCCAGATAAGTATGACACACGCCTTTCCAAAGCAGTGTAGCTGACCTCATACTCGGTCAATTTGCGATTGGAGTAATAGATGGATATTTCTTTGCGGGAGTCTTCAAGGTATTGGGATAGCAAAGCCCCAGCTGCAGTGTCGATTATGATCAGGTATAGGAGCAAAGGGAGACCAGGCTGTGGTGGAATGAGCACTGGGAGTTGGGTCAGATATTATTTGATTCGGTCAAAAGCTTCTTGGCAGGCCTCGTTCCAAACCTTGGTTGAATCCTTTTGAAGGAGCTTGAAGATCATTTCACAGATGGAGGTTAGTTGGCTGATGAACCGACTGATATATTGAAATTTCCCAAGAAAACATCGGAGTTCTTTCTCTATTCGGGGGGCTGGCATCTCAAGTATGGCATTCATCTTTGCGGGATCTGCTTATATCCCCTTCTCACTGACCATGAATCCCAAGAGTTTTCCCTTTGTAACTCCGAACATACATTTCTGTGGATTGAGTCTCATCTGATACCGTCGTAGTCGTTCGAAGAACTTCTGGAGATCGGGAACATGACCTTCTCTAGTTTTGGACTTAATAATCATATCATCCACATAAACTTTGACTTCTTTATGAATCAGATCGTGCGGTATGGTTGTGGCAACCCTTTGGTAGGTATCCCCATTATTCTTGAGACCAAATGGCATAACGGTGTAGCAAAAGGTTCCCCATGGGGTGATGAATGCGGTTTTTTCTTGGTGGTCTGGGTGCATCTTGATTTATTTGTATCCGGCACACCCATCGACGAATGACTTGAGAGCATGACTGGTTGTGTTGTCCATGATCATGTCGATATTGGGTAGCGGATAATAATCCTTTGGATAAGGTTTGTTTAAATCTCGATAGTCTACACACATTCAAACCTTCCCTCCTGATTTCGACACAGGTACTATATTGGCTAGCCATATGGGATATTCGATCACACGAATGAAGCCTATGTTAAACTGTTTGACCACCTCTTCTTTGACCTTGAGCGACCATTCGGTGCGGAGATTTCTCAATTTTTGTTTAATCGGCTCGTAATTTGGGAAAGTGGGGATCTCATGCTGAGATATTTCAGGATCAATGCTGGGCATATCATCATAGGACCATGCAAAGAGATCCACGAATTCCTTTAGAAATTCTTTGAGTTGTGTGCGCTCATGCTCATCAAGGGTGGCCCCTATTCTAATCGCGCGCAGTTGGCTACTAGAATCGAGATTAATAACAACACTATCTTTTTCATTAACTTGAACGCGGTTATGTTATTTCTTATTAACCTTATTTAGATCAGTTAAGAATTGTTCATTCGCAAAATCATCATCATCAAAAGTTTGTTTAGAATCCAAGCAGTTAATGTAAGGCACAACAAGATACTCCAAATCTTCGTTTATTTCATTGATAGGAAAAACAGCATTGAAAACCATATTAAAAGAGGTCTCGTTTACATTTGAAAAAAGATAGACAACAGAAGAAGAAATAGGGTAAACATTGGGGTTTGGGGAGATTTCAAGAGGTAGAACTGGCGCAGCATGCCAGTTGAGGAGGGATGTATCAACTACTTTAATCAGATAGGATGGATCTATTAATGTAGTTCCTGAATGAACCATGCAGAGTGCCAACTCCAGTGTCTGTAAGTTGAAGGAATCTTCAAAATCACTTTCCTCAGTCTCTTTGATATCTTTGATGAGCAGTTTTACTCGGTGTTGGAAACTTTTGGCCCATGGGTAGCTATCTTGGAAAAATATCTCCATTCAAGGCTTCATCTTCTTGTCTGTGTGATCATACCATGGTTTCGAAAAAACACAAAAGGGGAAGTCTTCCCCTTATTTGATGAATCGTTCATTCAAGGAGTCTCCTGGGATAGTTTGGATGCAGTCTAATCTTCTCTTTGGTCGAGACTGGTGGATCATTATGAGCTCTTGTTCTGATGGTTGATACCCCAAGTCACAAGGAGGGAAAGCTTTCTTTAGTTTGATGAGCTCAAGTATCCCTTGCTGTCTTCGCCCTAGCCCCAGTCCGGGCATGAAGAGCATATTTCTAAACATCTGAATCACATTGACATTGCTATGAGCGTCATATTCTGGACAAACCCTTTCTTTGAAATCGTCCCCTGCTGGGAGTAGGAGTGGCTCAACTTGAAATCCTGATAGGAGCATATCATTTGACCCGTGATGTATCTCAAGGATTGGACTGCTGGTACTTGCACCCTCGACATTTTTGTTATCCCCCAAAATGGTGATGACTCGCCCGTCGGTGAAGAACTTCAATTTCTGATGGAGTGAGGAAGACACACCCTTGATACTGTGGAGCCAGGGTCGTCCGAGCAATAGGTTGACACAAGCTGGGATGTCTATGACTTGGTCAACGACAGGGTTTATAGGGCCAACCCCTATTACATATTTTATGGATCCCATCACCTCCCGGTGGGTATTATCATAAGCACGTACAGCGGTAGAGGTTGGAGCGAGGTCACTTTCTTTCAGGCCTAAACACTTGAAGGTTCTCAGTGGGTAGACATTCAAGGCAGATCCGTTATCGACAAGAGAGAGTGGCACGGCCTTCCCCGTAACTTCGACGGAGATATTGAGTGCATGATTATGATTTAGCCCAATTATGTGGATTTCTTCTTCAGAAAATGATATAATTCGGGTGGAGGTCAAGGATCCGACCAGATTTACCGCTTCTTCTGGTGCGGTAGAAGGAGGAACTTTGGGTCCAGTTTGATTAAAGCATTTATGTGAAGCTGGGAAGATATGAAAAGCCCTCATAGAGTGATGTTAGCTTGAGTTTTTTTCAGTTGATTGAGGATCTTGCTCTCCTCGATGGTCATCTCTGGCATAGGAAGGTTTTCAACGCCCTTCCCTTTGTCATTTCCCGGTAGTGAGCTTGGAACTTGGTAATGTCTCCCTGATCTGGTAATGTGATTTACTGAAGAAGGGAAGAACATGAATCCCGTTTCCTCATCAATCTCAGGTTGTTCTGTCACCCTGTTTATTTCTCCGAGGATTTATTCAAATGATATTATCCCACATATGTCGGTTACTGGGCCAGTTCTTCCTAAAGCTTGTTCTTCACTCGAATCTTCGATTTTCCCCCCATTTGGTGGTAATAATTCTGTCTTTCCATGTATAGTCAATGATTCCACAATTTCAACGGCTTCTTCATACAGGTCTTCCCATTCTGTGGGGATATGTATGGTTGAAGGGACCAAGCGCCCTTATAGATTCAAAATGTCAAGTAACCCGGTGATACTACAAATGCTGTTGGTTTGCTCGAATAATTCTGCTATAATCTGGACAGCATCATCTAGGCTGACTTCATCGTTTGGTACCACCCACTTGTCTGAATCTCGGGACCATTTCCGTGCTTCCAAGAACAGTGTACTGAACCTTTGGTAATCGATGACCATCTGTGAGGGAAATTTCATCCCGAACTCTAAGAGTTGGTTTAACACCTGTGACAATTCCATATTTCCATTTTTAGAATGGGTTCGGACAGCGATGTATGCTCTGGTAAGGAGTGACAGTGCTTGATCAGCGAGGCTAGTAGGGTGTAGGAGGAAATATCGGTAAATTTGAAGAGGTTTTGGAGAGTATATGGGTGTGATTTGAGTTGAAGGATCGAAATCTAGATTTTCTTCTAAGAAGATGGCATTGTCATGATTTGGGAGTGGATTGTGAGTAGTGTTTGGCTTAGGATTGGCTGGTGGGGCGATAGTACCCTGGTCAATGAGATCTTGGATTATGTTTCGTAGGTGAAAGCATTGGTCGGTGGTATGGCCAGCAATTTGGTGAAAGGCGCAATGAGCATCGACCTTAAAGTTTATTGGAAGTGGATTTGGCAGTGGACGGGGATCCAAGGGTTTGATGAGGTTTCGACTTAACAGGGCTTGGTAAACTTTGGAGAGGGTAGCATGGAGCTCAGTGTATTCCCTTCGAATGGGGGCAGGGCGACTTTTTAGTGCCCATGATGTGGTTGGTTGAGAGATGTTGTTGATGGTTGAGACTGTAGCACTGACAGGCTTATCATACTTTCTAGTGGTGAATTGTCCGGACACCTTCTTCGGTTCAACCTCTGTTTTAATAAGGCTTTACTCGATATCTACTCCTTCTTCTCTGAGAGCTCGGAAGTGGGGATAGTATTGTCCTCCCATCATCGCTCAGACATGGGGCAAGAAGTTCTTCTTTACTATGTTGACCTGTTCTTCCTCAGATGGCCGATTAGTCATGGTAGCTGCTTGCTGCCTCCACCATGTTATGAAGTTACTGACTGATTCCCCAGGGTTCTGTTTGAGAAACTCTAAATCACGATGGGTGACCTCAAGCTCTTTGTTGTATTTGTACTGCGACATGAATTCTCGGGCTACATCCTCCCAACTACGGATTCTGGATTCCTCGAGAGACAAAAACTATCGGAGGGCACTATCCCTCAAAGTTTGCTGAAACAATTGGGCCATCACTTCTTCAGAATACCCTAGTAGAGTCATGGAACGATGATAACTGCGAAGAAGAACAATCGGGGGTCCACTCCCTCCGAACTTCTCGATATTTATCATCTTGAACTTCTCGGGTAACCTCACTTTAGGATAAGGAGACATGTGGGTGTAGTCCATGTAATTCACAGAGATTCTGAGTTGGTCGAACTTCTTGGTGAGCATCTTGAGATCCTCTTTGACTTTATTCAACTCCTCCTCTTTTGGATCAACGACCATAGGCAGGTTAGCCACAGGCTGGGTAATATTTGGCATCGAAAGCTGGGTAGGCGTTGACCCATTGACAAGAGGGGCACGTGGAGCATGTTGATATTCTTTGGGAACCCAGATAGTCTCGGGTGGACCCATAGCACGAGGGAATAGGGCCTCAGGCTCTTGAGGAATAGGAACCTGGTTTCGTTGCATCTCTTGGATCTCAGTTTGGAGGTTGTCAATCTTTGACACGAGCTGAGCTAGGACTATCGTAAGATCCGACTGTGTGACTGGTACTTGATCTGTATTCTCCATGGAAAGTGGACGGATTCCGAACTCAGAATAAGTAGTAGAGGAACGAACGAAAATCTGGGGTGATTTGACTAAAGACCGAAGCCAATAGTGAGCCAGGCCAAGGGCTTGCGATTGACCTGAGAAGGCGTAGAATGGGATTTATTTTTGAGAAAAAAGGAAGAAACTATTTTTGGATTTTTGATAAAGAAGGGAGAAATATTTTTGGAGATGGAACTCAACATGATTATTACGATTATTATGTTCTCAGTTGTATTTAATTCTCCTAAATGCAATGCCGGACGGGACTCGAGCCTGGAAAGGTGGGGTTTTTAATATATTCAAAGCTATGGTTGGACTTGTAACCAGGCTCACGAATAGGGTCTCATTTTAAAAATGCGCAAAAATTTGGGCTGCAAGCCCACCCGAAATTTCGACAGAGTTTCGGGTTGAAACCGGCAATCTAAAGTGCGTGTCCTAGGTTTGACACCTAGATGCCGGTATGCGGTTGGTTGGGTGAATCGGAATGGGTTCCTCCCCTTTGGCGTGACTTCCAGGATATACATCTTGCTCTTGCAGGCAATCGGTACGTGTGGACAAGCCATTTGATATACCTGAGTGTACGTGAATTGCCTCACTATATACCTTGTGGGGACGGTACGTGTGAGAGAGAATTCGATATACTCGGCGTACGTGAACGAATTCCCTGCCATATGCCTCCCAGTATGACTTAGGTTAAGAGGTATGATGCGGGGGAACCGTTCGATATACATCGAAGGTACATGGCCAATCGAAGGTGAGAGTCATATCTCTTAAGCTAACTGCGCCCTGCCGGACCAGCACCCATCACAAGTGACCCTCCAGTTACTGGGTAAAATTTGGTCAATAGCAATGCTCTTTGGTGATGTCGTGTGAATCATGCATGATTCTCTTATTATTATCATATGATGAGAATGCTTTTCTTGATTATGCCAAACAGGGGGCAAAGGACAAGTACCAAAGGTACACCAAGTATGGATGGGTGATGCGTGCAACATGTGGATATATGTGATCTTAGGTGCACGTGGTGTGAAGTGTACATGGAGAATTTTCTACAAGTGTGTGAACAGAAGCATAAGCATAGGATACATATGGAAAAGGGGAATATGCAGATATAGGGGAAAATATAAACAAATATAACATCCATGTAAATAGATTCAAGCCCTCAAAACATACAATGTCCCCAGCAGAGTCGCCACTATGGCCATCCCCTATCCTCGCCGCGGGCGAGTGCGTGAAGGAAGGATCCTCGGGTCCTGCGCGTCCCTCTCGGGAGGGCTTCGGCCGGCGTCGTTTGAGATGAGGTGTAAAAATGTAAAGAGATTTAGATTCTCCAGTCTATTTTACTCAAAACAGACAGAAGAAAAAGGGGAAGCCATCCCGAAGGACGGCATCCAAAGACATACTTGTGCATACGAAACCAAAATGATTCGAGAAGGGTTCGAAGGCTAAGTTACGAAATGGGAAGGTCTTAGGCACCCATTCCGTCCTTTCGGCCTCTCTTGGATGTTTACTATTTTCCTTTTTTATTTTCCCCGTGATATGTGTGCATGTGTATATATATAGTGGAGATATGAATCCTCGACTTGTATTATGGGAGAGATAAAGCGAGTCATCCGTAGGAAGGTATACAAATAATATTAGAAAATAAGATTTACTCGAATATCCTTACGTTGATCGTTATAATGGAACGATAACGCATATGGAGTAATACGTCACTAAGAACAAGTATATAGAATATAAGAAAATTGGATTTAGAGAAGATAGAAAATGAGAGAAAAAGTGAGAATAGGACTCGAGTCTCGGGTTTTACCCCAAGACGCCTACGTAGCCTATAAAGGCATCAAAGTCCACGTAGTTCGCATACAAAACGAGGGGTGGGGTTTATCCCATAGATCCAAATGGGGGATATCTTATTTGTGAGTGTGTGTGTGTAGAAAAAGTGTTTTAGTTGTGAGAAAAGTGTGAGAAAAGTATAATAATCCCTATTTCGAATTTATGAGCAAACCCTCTTTTTCTTTTTCTTTTTGGGGTTTTTATGTATATGAAAATAAGAGATGTGCAATAATACTAAATAAAAAGTATATTAGGATGTGTGAGATGAGATAATAAAAGTGCTAGGTAATAAAACAAGTTATTGCGAATTTAAGGGAATTTGAAGAGAAAGTTGAGAAAGTTGGACCTTCTTGGAGATCTTGATCTTGAATGTTGGAGAGCATCCCTTGCACTTGGATGATGGTGGAGAGCGGATAATTCACCAAGTTTGATGAAAAGGATGATGAAAAGTGGAAGTTAGAAAGGGATTTGGATGTTAAAATTGCATTACCTTCGAGAGAGGTTTTTGGGATTTGCTGAGAGCGATTTTTATCAGATCTGGTCTCCCCTTACAAACGAGGTGAAGGCCTTATTTTTATAGTCCCATTTCACTGCCGATCGATATAGACCTGGTCCTGCCTATCGACATCTATCGATAGGCAGGGTCTAGAACCTGCCATTTGGCGGTGTGTTTCAGGCCTTGTCGAAAAATTGGCTGCCGAGGGCAAACCATTGGTTAGAATCACGCACAAGTTAGACCATTGAAAAGGTAATTCATAGAAATTTGAAAGTCCTTTGGAACGCTCCCAAGTTCGAGAGTTGACTTTGGGTCAAATATGGCTCGAAAGCGTTTATCGGTCCATTGGACAGGGAATCGTTCGGACGCAAACGGATCGTTCGTCTGCATGGTGTCCAAATCGCGCATGGGGTAGACCATTGGAAATTTTAGGAGATGTACTTCGATATTCCAAAGAGTTTGACCCGATTTTGTGGAGTTGGCTTTGGTAAACCGGGCCTTGGAAGCATTCGGTGACCTCTTGGAGTCAAACGGATCGTTCGTCGGCATGGTAAGTCGGAATCGTGCATGGAGTGGACCATTTGGAAAAAGGTTTTAGTGACCTTAGAAGATTCATTCAATCTCGGTCGAGATGAAGAGTTGACTTAGGTCAAACAGAGCCCTGGAGCGCCCGGTGGCCTCTTGATCAAGTTTCTAACGCAAACGGATCATTCGTCCTCATGGTAAGTCAGAATTGCGCACGGGATCGACTGTTGGAAAGGGAATTCAGTTACCTATGAAGATTCATTCAGCCTTGGTCGAGCTGAAGAGTTTGACTTTTTGGTCAAATGGAGCCTGGGAGTGCCTGAGGGCTTCTAAGTCAGTACTCGGGGCATGACCTGGGTTTGTAGTGATGAAGGGAGGTACTAGGGACCTAAGGAGAGTTAGGGGTAACAGGATGGGGTGTCTACAGCTGTCATGGCTACATTAACTGACTGAGCCATGATATAAGCAACCTACGCTGCAGTCACAATCCCCTGAGGCACTTGGGGCTCTACATTCTCCGCCCAACTATTGGCTCTAGTCGGACGACCTTTTTTCGGCGGCATCTGAAACAAGAGCCAACTATATCAGCACAAAGTTTAAACAATTTCGCATCACAAAAGATTGTAAATCCAATCTGAACACAACATTCCTAATCACAGGGATCTATGTCAAGAAAGCTCACGAAAGAACATAGAAACCCCACACAGATCCTAAGACACCAGAACATGATGCTCTAATACCACCTGTGACACCCCTATTAATTTAATAGGGGTGGCCAACCTTATACCAAGATAAAAAGGGAATCTCAAGTGGATCATTCTTAGCATCACTATCACATAGAATAAAAGTCTAACTAATAACCGAATAAAAAAAATAAGCGGATGCCAAAAATTTCAAAACCTACAAGAAACTACAAACCAACACGCAATATGACTACAAAACATGATATTATATACACGAGTACAACAAAAGATATACCCGAATATGTTGTCGGGTCACACACAATATAACAACTAAATATTAAGATCATAAAAAAGCTACAAATACATACATCCCTTGAGTATACACCTGATATACAAAATGGATCCTTAACTAGATTTACAAAAAATGGGAAGCGACTACAATAAAATCGTGTAACATTCCGAATCTACTATAACTCTAAGGACTCTGGATAGAATAGGGATCACTGGCATCCTTGCGGAGGGACACGTAAAATAATACAATATATGTATAGCAATAGAAAAGATATAAACAGGTTAAATCCCGAGGTTTGAAAATAGTCTTAGCAAGTGAGTTAAAATGCATAATAATTATGAATGCACAATTTCATAATTGAAGTGGTGTTTCAATATCTTGGGATTCAACCTCACCCTTCATATATAGCGCCCACCTAACGTATGCTTATGAACCTCAAAGAGTTAGCGAAATCCAAACAAGGAACCCCCCCCCCCCCCCCCCGGATACACTACTAATAACACTATCGGTCGTGAAAATTCGTTCGGCCCTCAGTCCATAGTACAAACCCTTAAATTCCCCATCTATTGGCATAAGAGTATAATCATCCACTCTCATTCTACAAAAGACAACATGTAATACATATCTTTATAACTTTCTCAAGTTATAATATTAAGATATCGCACACTATCTATAAATCTTGTATAATATTACTCGCATGTATTATAGCTGATTTATCATTCTACAGTAAGTACACATATATAACACACATAATATATGTATACTAATAGTCTCTATAATGCTATCAACTTCCAAGGAGTCGCTCACATGTCCCTGGGTTACCAATAGTCGGACTAGCTCACACCGAACTTGGTAAAAGCCAAAATCACAACGTAGGGGAAGCGGCCATTGTTCCTATTCAAAAATGAGAATAAAGCATACCCACTACGTCTCACCCCTAATAATAATTACACAAAATAAATAATGGACACTATGACTTGGGAACTATACTCTCCCTGCTCCTCAAGCCAGGAGGATTCACCCACATCACACAATTTCCCTTCATAGCACTTGAGGGGTATGAAGCACATAATATTTATATCATACACACCAGATATATACACATTCGATCACATCATATATACAAACCATCACAAAGGTATATACATTCACCCCATATATATATATATATATATATATATATATATAGAGAGAGAGAGAGAGAGGGAGGCTCACCTACATCATGCACTATACATCACACCGTACATCACAACTAATTCTAGGCCCTTGAAAACTTTTTTTTCGAATTTTATATTTTTCCCTTAACATTAACCTTCCAATAAACCCATATGCAAAAAATTAGGTCAAAATACATTTTGTAGCTATTTTTAAAAAATCCACAAAAAACTGCTGGCGCAGACCTTTAAAAATAAGGTATTTTTAGTAGGTTTTTGTGGATTTTTTAAAAATAGCTACAAAATGTATTTTGACCTAATTTTTTGCATATGGGTTGATTGGAAGGTTAATTTCAAGGAAAAAATATAAATTTGAAAAAGAAAGTTTTTTAGGGCCCAGAATTAGGCGTGATGCATGGGTGATGTATAGAGCATGATGTAGGTGAGCCTTCTCCTATATATATATATATATATATATATATATATATATATATATATATTATCTCACATCCGCATGTATAAAGTAATGAACCTAGCTATATGTATATAACTCTAATAATACTAATCGATACACTCTCACATACCTTCCTAATACATTTTGTTATTCAATCCCTCACTTGAATCATACTAATCCATCACGCCTATGATATAAATAGTCACCCAATATAGTAACACTTAGGACACACGATATTTCTCTCTTAGCTCGTCCATAATTAGTGTTAAGTAAATTCCTATTACTCGAATAATTTATGAAAGAATATGGCATGTCAAACCCCAAAATATGCCACCATAATAGCCCATAACCATCCTCAAGAGAATCCTCATTCCTTAGAGGTCTTTCCAAAAGAAAACAATAAGAATTCACTCTTATAAATATCTCCATAATAACCCCTAAAGTGACCCCTCTATTATATCCTAATATGAACCCTCATAGTATCTCCCAAACATGTTTACTACACTATATTAGAGGGTCGTTAAGTAACCAAACCACTTAAAGAGGGCTTAAAGAGGATCTGGCAAAATATAGTGGCTGGACCGAACAGAGGGTCCTTAAAAACGAACCGGTCCGATTCCTAAAGTTAGACCGAAACCTTTAATGGTCGGACCGATCCGGTACCCCTTAAAAATGAACCAATCCGATTTCCTCAAAACCGAACCGATCCGAGATTTTTTACTCTACAGCTTATGAAGTTAACACTCCAAAATCCTTACTCTACACTTCACAAGATTTACCCTATACTTATAAATCCAAGTTCTACTTCATCAAAACCCAACACTTAAAATTATCCCCACCATTTTTATCATCTAAACCACAAATATAACCCTAAATACAAGATTTACACATCAAATTTTAGGGTTTATCCATAGAACTAAAAATCAACTAAATCACCAAAGAAATTATGAAATAACTCACATACACAATTATTTAGCAAGTTTAATCACTTGCCTCAAAGTTGTAGAGGTTGAATCTTCCTTGAATTTGTGTATTTGATCCAGAAAGCTCCAAGGCTCCAAGATTTTCTCCTCTTTTCTCTTCTTCCTCTTCTCTCTCACGATGGCCTCGCTCTCTCTAGCGTTTTCTCACAAAAATGAGATGAGCCTAAGTGTTCCAAGACTAAATAACCCTTATCTTTAATAATTCCCAACTTTAAATGATAATACCACTACACTAAAATTGGAAAATTGGAACCATTTCAGCGGCTAGCCTTGTCACGGTCATTAACTGTGACAATAAAATAAGCATTTCTTGTCACGGTCAATGACCATGACAAAGGCTTGTCACGATCATTGACTGTGATAAGCCAGTGACAAATACAGTTGTCACGGCCTTATCACGGTCAATGACCGTGATATGACTGTGATAATTCTGTCAGCAAAAAACCTTTTCCCCTCCTTTTTTCCTCACCGCATTGTTTCCCTCCAATTTATCTCTCTCTCTATGCGTTGCTCTCACTCTCTCTCTCTACTTTCAGGTTGGTTTCTATCTCTCTCTCTTCCATTTATATATATATGTGTGTGTGTGTGTGTGTGTATATATGTGTGTGTGTGTGTGTGTATGTGTGTGTGTATATGTGTGTGTGCATGTGTGGGGTGGGGGAAGGGGGTGGGGGTGGGGAGGGGGGTGGGGTTGTGCGTGTGTGTGTGTGGCGGGGGAAAGGGGTGTGCGGTGGGGTTGTGTGAGTGTGTGCGGCGAGGGAAGAGGGTGGGGCAGGGTGTGTGCGCGCGCGTGTGTGGTGCGTGGTGGGGAGGGGGTGGGGTTGTTTGTGTGTGTGTGAGGTGGGGGAAGGGGGTGGGGCAGGGTGGGGGGAGGGGGCAAGGATGAGGGTGGGTGGTGGGGTAGGGGGTAGGGCTGCGTGTGTGTGCGCGCGTGTGTATGTGTGTATGTAGTGTGAGTGTTTTTGCATATGTGCGAGAGAGGGAAATGACGCGGGGGGTGTGACGGCGAGTGGGGCTGCGTACGTGTGGGGTTGGGGGGGGGGGGGGAGGGGGGATTGGGGGGGGGGGGGGGAAGGGGAAATGGGGCGGGGTGGGGCTTGTTAATTTTTTTTATTAAATTTTGATTGGTTTATTAGATATTTTCCCTCATATGCAAGTAGTGTCCCCTGTGAACGAATTGATTGATTATTAATTTTTTTAGTAAGTTAATATATGAAAGTTGGATTGCCCCTCATTGTAAATTAGTAAAGTAATATTGTATAATTTAATTGTTAGTATAATTGATGAAAATAATTAGTTGAGTAGATGAATTAGAAGGAGTACGGGATACACATTTGTTGTCGACATTGCGGTTGGATTATAGTGGATCGATGTTGGGTTGGTTAATTTTAAAAGTGGCATGACCACTGAATTATTGTCCATATGGGGGTGGGATTTTTCAATTTTTTTTAAAAATTACTTTGTATAACGAACAAATATATATATATATATATATATATATATATATATATATATATATAGTATGATAATTAAATGAAACATACTTGAAATTACATATAGTGCGCATAGATACTAGCCTTCTAGTTCTTATGCGTACGCATTCAATAGCCCTTAGACCTGTTCGAGAGTCATTACCTATGTAATGAGATCTCTCGAATTGTCCCATTTGGAAAGTTTGGGACTGCATAATTTATATATAATAATATTCTTAGTGGCTTAAAGTTGTTAATTTTGGAGGAAGTTCTGCGATCGTATCCTAATGTTCTCTGGGTACGGAATTTATGAAGCAGAGGATAATGAGGTTACTGATGATGTACAAGGTTCAAGTGCTCGTGAAGATATCACGATAAACCTTGACGATGACTACCAAAGTTTAAAATTTAAGGCGACCCAACCGTTATACTCTGGCTGTGAGAAAGATCAAACAACTTTACAAGCCATGGTTGGTTTGCACAGTTTGAAGACGCGGTACTGTTTGTCTGGCAATAGCGTGACAGGAATTCTGAAATGGGTAAAGGGCTTACTACCTAGAGAGAATACGCTTCCAAATAGTTATCATGTGATGAAGAACAGTTTGAAAGGTTTGGGAATTAAGTATAAATTGATACATGCTTGTGTGTATGATTGCATACTATACCGAAAGGAGTATGAAAATCTCGATTGTTGTTCGGTATGCAATGAACCTAGATATGTCCAATCCACAGTAAGGAAGGCACAAGCTCAAAAGTGCCTCAAAAAGTGTTGAAATATTTTCCCGTTGGGCCTAGATTAAAGCAATTTTTCACAGTACCATGGATAGTGGAGGCAATGACTTGGCCTAGATTGAGTGTTTTACTCGGAGTATATCAACAACGAGCCGTGGTCAATTGTCCAACACACGCCAAAGCGTCTAAATAGTAGTGTGGATGACTTAGCTGCTCCTATCGAATATCAATCCATTTTTATGATAACCCGAATTTTAAACAATTTCTCAATTTGTAATAAATATTCCAATTTGTACAGAAACATCCATTTTTAATGCTTTTAATTGATTTTCACTTTATCATTTTCACTCTAGTGTAGTGTGTGTGTGTGTGGGCAGTAGGGGTGGGGGTGGGGATGTTTAACAGTAACAATTCATTTTTATTTATAGTAATTGTATATATTTTCATGTCTTCTTCTAATTCATTTTGATTTGTACTAATAACATTTTTTTACAGAAAATATCTCCTTTAGGTATTAAGGAGAGGATGATGATGCTGGTTATGATGATGTCGTCTAGGCTCGATGGTAGCAGAGGCGACGAGGGCTCCTTGGCCCCTAGGCTCCCCAAATATGGCAAATTGGGGATGGCCATAAAAAAAAGTCGGCGCTATTAGCGAGATCCCTAGAGGCCCGGGGTACATTAGTTGGAAGGAGGTGCCATATGATCTCAAGTTAGCTGTTTGGGTGGCACTACAGGTAATGGATTTATATTTATATTTATATGAATATTTCAATTTCAATTTCAATTTTGATTTTAATTTCAATTTCAATTTCAATTTCACTTTATATTTATATTTATATTTATTCGCAACTAACATTGTATTTGTTGTACAGGAGTAATTCAGCCTGAATACAAAGCTACGCGATTCCGTCTTGGAGCAGTTGAGGGAACAACACAAGACATGGAAGAAAAATATGCGGACCCGGTACTTTGGGAAGACACGAGAGTCCGTTATTCGAATGCGTGAATCCGTCCCGCCGAAGGATCCGATCTCATTGGCACAATGGCAAAAGTTCATTGACAATGAGATCCGGGAGCGACAATTGGCATCTCTCCAATCGGGGAGGGAAAATCGGGAAAAAAAGACGATCGTGCACTACTCCAGTCGGACGTCTTATGCCGGGTGGAGTATAGGATGATGGTAAGAATTAATTTTTCTATAACTACAGAAATATATTATTCTGCATTATTTTACTTTGCGGGGCCGATACTAATTTTAATTTATTTTATTTCAGGCGACAGGGAGTGGCCCTGGGGGTAGTCCACATAGGCTCGATACTTACGTGGCTCTTCGGACGAAGAAGGGGAAGGATAAGGAGGTGTCCCCGAGCGTCGCGTCCATGATTGTAAGTAATCCGACAGTTTACTTTTTATTAATTACGTTATAATTTTTTAATTTACTTGTTTTACTAATCATGTATTTTTTGTCATTTCAGGCAAAGCTTAAGGAAGTGCATGAGTCGCAGTCTGATGCCGACAAGGTATCTTTGTCCACTGACGCACTCAGCCAAGTGCTTGGCGCTGATCGCAAGGGGAGGACAAGGGGGTGAGCTCGTGGGTGGCCAAATCTAGGATCATCGGCTTAGGGACGAGCGACACCGGATTGGTTCGAATAGTGGACTCGAATGACGTAAAGCTGTCCCGTTTGGTGGTGACGATCCAAGATATGTTCTCATCCGTGAAGCGTTCATTGGGTGAAAACCGTAAGGAGAAAGGGAGGGAGAAGGTGGTGGAGGAGGAGGTGCAGGATGATGAGGATGTGGACCTCGTTGCTTCATCGCCGACACGTGCGGACTTTGATGATCCACTTCCCTATTTGGCTCCCTTCGACCGACCGATGTCGACACTTGGTTAGCCGAGCGTGTTTATGCTGGACATATTTGATGGCCAGCGGATAGGGTAGGGGATGAGGGACCCGAATATCGTCCATGGTGAACCAATTCATGGACGTGATCTTTAAGACATCGAGTCCAAGGTGAACTACACCAAATCTTCCTAATTGTCATGGTCATTGACCTTGACAAGTTGAACTTGTCAAGGTCAATGACCGTGACAATTCGGGGAGGGACAACTTTTTTTGTCACGGACGTGTCACGGTCATTGACCGTGACAAGTTCGTTAGAATTGTCACGGTCGTGTCACGGGCCATGATCGTGACAAGTTTAGTCACGGTTAATAACCGTGACAAAGCCTGGACCTTTTTTAAAAACATTGTCACGGTCATTGACCGTGACAAGTCCGTGACAACCTTATTTGTCAAGGACTTGTCACGGCCAATGACCGTAACAATTCTGGGCAGAATGTAAAAAAAAATCTGCTGGGCAGTATGGCCACTGCCACTGCCCAACAGTATATTTGTACCTCTTATAGTAACGTTGTACCTGTTCAAACATCATATATCCAAACAAACTAAAGATAATGCAAATATATATTCAAAATAGAAACAATATACATGACGATATAATCCAAATATAATTCAAATGTACCAACTTAAAAATATTGTCACTACATGTCTGGGGTAAATGTGAGGAGGTGAGTAGGCCACACAATATACGAATTGACACACTCACTAATATACATCGTGCCGCATTGTTCGCGCAACCACAATAGGGAGTTCTCCTTCTCGGGTATCACATGCTTGATGAGCACTTTGGACTCGATCTCTTGAAGCGTACGTCCATGAACTATTCCACCTTGGACGATATTCGGGTCCCTCAACCCCCGCTATATCCGTTGGCCATCAAATAAATCCAATATGAACACGCTCGGTCAACCAATTATCGACATCAGTCTGGGGAAGGGAGCCAAATAAGGAAGTGGATCATCGAAGTACGCACATGTCGGTGATGAAGCAGCGAGGTCCACATCCTCGTCATCCCGTGCCTCGTTCTCCCGCACCTCCTCCTCCTCCAACGCCTTCTCCTTCCCTTTCCCCTTACAGTCTCCGCCCAACGTACGCTTCATGAATGAGTACATATCTTGGATCGTCACCTCCAAATGGGACAACTTCGCGTCATGTGAATCCACCGTTCGAGCCAACCCGGTGTCGGTCATCTCCAATCCGATGATCCTAGATTTGGCCACCCGTGAGATCACCCCTCTTGTCCTCCCCTTGCGATCAGAGCCAAGCACTTGGCTGAGTGCGTCTGTGGACAAAGATTCCTTGTCGGCATCAGACTACGACTCATGCACTTCCTTAAACTTTTCCTGAAACGACAAAAAGCACATGATTAGTAAAATAAGTAAACTAAAAAATTATAACGTAATTAACAAAAATTAAACTGTCGAATTACTTACAATCGTGGCCGCGACGCTCGGTGACACCTCCTTGTCCTTCCCCTTCTTCGTCCGAAGAGCCACATAAGTATCGAGCCTATGTGGCTTACCCCCTGGGCCACTCCCTACACCCTGAAATAAAATAAAGTAAAATTAGTATCGGCCCCGCGAAGTAAAATAATGAAGAATAATATATTTCTATAGTTATAGAAAAATGAAATCTTACCTTCATCCTATGCTCCACCTCAGTGTAAGATGTCCGGCTGGAGTAGTGCACGTCCGTCTTTTTTGCTCGATTTTCCCTCCCCGATTGGCGAGATGTCAATTGTCGATCCTCGATCTCATTGTCAATGAACTTTTGCCATTGTGCCAATGAGATCGTCTCCTTGGGCGGGACGGATCCACGCCATTGGATAATGGACTCTCGTGTTTTCCCAAGTACCGTGACCGCATATTTTTCTTCCACATCTTGTGTTGCTCCCTCAACTGCTCCAAGACGGAATCGCGTAGCTTTGGATCCAAGTTGAATTGTTCCTGTCCAGCAAATACAATGTTAGTTGCGAATAAATATAAATATAAATATAAAATGAAATTGAAATTGAAATATTCATATAAATATAAATATATTACATGTAGTGCCGCCCAAACAGCTAACTTGAGCTCATATGGCACCTCCTTCCAACTCATAAACTCCGGGCCGATGACCGTCTTTAGTAGCTCGCTAATAGCTCCGACTTGTTCTCGATGGTAATCCCAAATTTGCCATATTTGGGGAGCCTAGGGGCCGAGAAGCCCTCGTCGCCTCTGCTACCACCGAGCCCAGACGACATCATCATAACCAGCATTATCATCCTCGCCTTAATACCTAAAGGAGACATTTGCTGTAAAAAAAATATTATTAGTACAGATAAAAAAAATGTTATCAGTACACATAGACACACACGCAGCCCCCACCCCTACCACACCACCCACCCCCACCCCCTCACCCCACCACACACACGCACATGTACACATACACACACACACACCATCCCTACCCCACCCCACCACACACATGCACAAGTACACGTACACACACGCACCCCTCATCCCTGCCCTGCCCCCACCCCCTCCTCCCCTCACCCCACCCCCACCACACACACGTACATGTACACACACCACCCGCTACCCCCCACCACACACACAATAATCCAATAATGATTAATAATTATACATACTATGTTTCATTTTATTATGTCTTATTTATATTCAAATTCAATTATTAATAATTATATATAGTATGTTTCATTTAATTATGTCTTATTTATATTCAAATTTAATTATTCAAAAGTTAAAAAATCCCACCCCCACATGGACAATAATCCAGTGGTCATGCCACTTTTAAAACTAACCAACCCAACATTTACTAAACAAAATAATCCAACAGCAATGTCTACAACAAATGTGTATATTCAAATTCAATTATTAATAATTATATATACTATGTTTCATTTTATTATGTCTTATTTATATTCAAATTCAATTTTAATAATTATATATAGTATGTTTCATTTAATTATGACTTATTTATATTCAAATTTAATTATTCAAAAGTTGAAAAATCCCACTCCCATATGGACAATAATCCAGTGGCCATGCCACTTTTAAAACTAACCAACCCAACATTTACTAAATAAAATAATCTCATAGCAATGTCTACAACAAATGTGTATACTCAAAGTCAATTATTAATAATTATATATACTATGTTTCATTTAATTATGTCTTATTTATATTCAAATTCAATTATTAATAATTATATATAGTATGTTTCATTTAATTATGTCTTATTTATATTCAAATTCAATTATTAATAATTATATATAGTATGTTTCATTTAATTATGTCTTATTTATATTCAAATTTAATTGTTCAAAAGTTGAAAATTCCCACCCCATATGGAAAATAATCCAGTGGTCATGCCACTTTTAAAACTAACCAACCCAACAACAATGTCTACAACAAATGTGTATATTCAAATTCAATTATTAATAATTATATGTAGTATGTCTAATTTAATCATGTCTTATTTATATTGAAATTCAATTATTAATAATTATATATAGTATGTTTCATTTAATTATGTCTTTTTTATATCCAAATTTAATTATTCAAAAGTTGAAAAATCACACCCTCATATGGACAATAATTCAGTGGTCATGCCACTTTTAAAACTAACCAACCCAACATTTACTAAACAAAATAATCCAACAGCAATGTCTACAACAAATGTGTATATTCAAATTCAATTATTAATAATTATATATAGTATGTTTCATTTAATTATGACTTATTTATATTCAAATTCAATTATTCAAAAGTTGAAAAATCCCACCCCCATATGGACAATAATCCAGTGGTCATGCCACTTTTAAAACTAACCAACCCAACATTTACTAAATAAAATAATCCAATAGCAATGTCTACAATAAATGTGTATATTCAAAATCAATTATTAATAATTATATATACTATGTTTCATTTAATTATGTCTTATTTATATTCAAATTCAATTATTAATAATTATATATAGTATGTTTCATTTAATTATGTCTTATTTATATTCAAATTTAATTATTCAAAAGTTGAAAAATCCCACCCCCATATGGAAAATAATCCAGTGGTCATGCCACTTTTAAAACTAACCAACCCAACAACAATGTCTACAACAAATGTGTATATTCAAATTCAATTATTAATAATTATATATAGTATGTCTTATTTATATTGAAATTCAATTATTAATAATTATATATAGTATGTTTCATTTAATTATGTCTTATTTATATTCAAATTTAATTATTCAAAAGTTGAAAAATCCCACCCTCATATGGACAATAATCCAGTGGTCATGCCACTTTTAATACTTACCAACCCAACATTTACTAAACAAAATATTCCAACAGCGATGTCAACAAATGTGTATATTCAAATTCAATTATTAATAATTATATGTAGTATGTCTTATTTAATTATGTCTTATTTATATTCAAATTCAATTATTAATAATTATATATAGTATATATTAATTTACTAATTTACAATAAGGGGCAATCATATATTAATTTACTAAACAAATTAATAATCAATCAATTTTTTACAAGGGACACTATGCGCACACACACATAGACACACACGCAGCCCCCCACCCCTACCCCACCACCCACCCCCATCCCTGCCACCACCCCTCCCCCCTCACCCCACCCCACCCCACCACACACATGCACACGTACACGTACACCCCCCCCCCCCCACCACACCGCCTGCCCCCTCCCCCACCACACACCACCACACACATATATACACACACATATATACACATATACAAATACACACATATATATACACACATATATACACACACATATACACATACATATACACACATACACACACATATAGAAATGAAAGAGAAAGAGAGGAAAAAAATTTACCTTAGAGAGAGACAAAGAATCGCTTGTAGAGAGAGAGAAAGAGGGAAATAAAAAACGGTAGGAAAAAAAGAGTCTAGGGCTTTTTTTTGCTGAAGATATTGTCACGGTCGTGTCAAGGTCCTTGACCGTGACAAGTCCGTGATAAATATATTTGTCACGGACTTGTCATGGTCATTGACCGTGACACAAAATGCGAGATTCATGTCACGGTCAATGACCGTGACAAGGGTGGCCGGCTGAAAGGTGATATTTTGGCCATTTTGGTGTAGTGGTGCTCGTCACGCATGTGATACTCGGAAAGGAGAACTCCCCATTGTGGTTGCGCGAACAATGCAGAACGATGTATATTAGTGGGTGTGTCAATCCGTATATCGTGTGGCCTACTCACCTCCTCAGAGTTAACATTACCCAAGACATGTAGTGACATTATTTGAATTGAATTATTTTTAAGTTGGTACATTTGAATTATATTTGGATTATATCGTGATGCATATTGTCTCTATGTTGAATGTATATTTTCATTATCTCTATTTTATTTGGATATGTGATGCTTGAACATGTACAACGTTGCTATCACAGGTACAAATATACTGCTGGGCAGTGGCAGTTGCCAAACAGCCCAGCAGATGTTTTTTCAATTCTGCCTAGAATTATCACGGTCATTGACCGTGACAACAAAAAACTTGTCATAGACTTGTCAAGGTCAATGATGGTGGTAATTTTTTAACCATTGTCATGGGCTTGTCATGGTCCTTAACCGTGACAAACTTGTCGAGGTCAAGGACCGTGACATAACTGTGACAATTCTAATGAACTTGTCACGATCAAGGACCGTGACAAGTCCGTGACAAAAAAAGTTTTCACCCCAGGAATTATCACGGTCATTGACCTTAACAAGTTGAACTTGTCAAGGTCAATGATCGTGATAATTCGGAAAATTGAATAGCCGAAGGGAAATACTTATAATAAAATTGAACCCAAAAATCTCATATAGACATCATATCCCTATGCTCTGGCATAGTGGCCAACTCCCACCACTAGAGAGATGCACCAACTAGCTTAAAGGTGGCAAGTATTTTCTTCTAAACATCATGACATTCCACCATACGAAGGTGACGTTGAATATCCTTCTTTCACTTACTTGTTATGACCACATCGGCTCCCCCTTGAAATTCTGGAGGATGACCTTTTTGAAAAGCTTATCTATCTCTCTCCCATACAGACAACCCCATGTGAGTTTGAGCTAAACTCACTACTGGCTGTTACTGAGCCTGAGTAAATTATTGAGACATAGCGTTCATGGATGCATTAACTGTTTAAGCCATGATATTCGTAACTTACACTACACTTACAGTCCCTTGAGGCACTTGGGGCTCTACATTCTCCGTCCTACTATTGGCTCTAGCCGGACGACCTTTTTTCGACGGCATCTGAAACAAGAGCAAACTATATCAGCACACAGTTTAAACAATTTCGCATCACAAAAGATTGTAAACGTAATCTGAACACAACAATCCTAATCATAGGGCTCTATGTCAAGAAATCTCACGGAAGAATATAGAAATCCCGCACAGATCCTAAGACACTAGACCATGATGCTCTAATACCACCTGTGACACCAAAAGATATCTTTTGGACGCTCCGTGTATGATGGAAAACTTATGCCCTATGTCATCATTTAGGATATTGTCTGGTTTTTGGTCACCATTGGCAGTGACCAGATCAAACTTGTTCTCAATAAACTCATTCGGATGCCCATCTTGGGTTGATTAATCCAGGTGATCATTGAGCACCTTACAATTTTCAGTCTTGTGGACGCCTTCTTTATAGTTAGTGCAGCGGAGATCATTGTTACTCTTGGTCGGATCATCACCCATCTTATTTGGCCACTTCATGAACTACTGATCTTCAATTTTTTCTGGATCTTATAGATCGGCTCCTTAAAAATGTATTTATGTCTTGAAAAGATTTTTTGACCCCATTATTGGCATCGTTCTTCTTCTTATTCCCCTTCCTGGGGGTGTTTTCTTTACTACCCCTTTGCTTGCCTTGGTACGACCATTCTCATCTTGACCATTGTAGACCATGTCCTCCACTTTGGCATATTTCTTAATGCGTGACATGAAATTGCCAATAGTTTCGGCTTCCTTCTTAGTAAGGGATTAATACAACATCGACGTGGGGGGTAGACCTATTTTGAAGGATGTTATGATAACTTTCTTCGAGCAATCTTCTACCTCATTGAAGACTTCACAGTGGCATTTGGTGTACTCGTACAAGGACTCCTGCAGCTTCTTTTTTATTGTGAGCTGCAAGTCCATTTTTTGGGATGAGAACTTCTTGTGAGGAAACGAGTAGTGAAGGATTCATCGAGCATCTTAAAACTCTTAATGGACCTATGAGGGGGATTCTCGAGCCATTTGTGGGAAACATCTCCCAAGATGTAGGAAAAAACATGACATATCAGTACGTCGTTATGACTCCATAAAGTCATAGCCTTCCTACACTGTCGAACATGGTCAATAGGATTAGTTTTTCTATTGTAGACCTTGAACTTGGGGGATACAAACTTCTTAGGGGGTCCTCCTCTTCGATAGTTCTCGAGAAGGGAGACTTTATCTATGTGATAAGGTCTCTCTTTACTATCTCCTTGGTTGAACTGTCCCCCCTATGAGCAGGGTGTTGATCCATTTCTCTTCAAACCAAACTCCTTATGTTATCCCTATGGCGCTCATCGTCTTTGTGGAACCTACTATGATAACTTCCATGCTTTGAACTCTCTTGGTCGCCCTCGGTGCTCCTTCCTCAGATGTGATTCTTTCTCTCATAAGGGCTAGGAGTCCAAAGTTAATTCTTTTAGTTCTGGCGGAGTTCTTTATCCATCTCTTATAGTCGTCATTAAAGGCGATAATTTTCTTTAACTTGGAGGCGACTGCCTCCTCATGCTGTTGAAGCATTACTTCATAGGATTCAACTAGGCGTACGATCTGAGTAGATCTAGATTGCCCATGGTTTTACTTTGAAGGTTGCTATTCTGGTCAGAACCTTGAATTCCTATTTTGACGAACCTCAGATTTGACTGTCAGTGGAGCTAAGTCAGCCTGCACATCTCCAGGTTGAGGTGCACTATTTAGTTATTGAGACATCATACTTGTTATTTGAGAGGATTGTCTCGTGGAAATAGAAGTCATTCCCACAGATGATGCCAATTGTGAGTGCTAATTAATCATAATAAAAAAGATTCCAGAAAGAAATTCAAGAATAAATAAAGAGATGCCAATCAAGCAACATAAGAATATACGTGGTTCGGCAACTTACCTACGTCCGCGGAGAGGTTACTATTTCTTATTAAGTTCTCTTAAAGTCATGAATTACAAATCCCTTGGCCCTAAGGTGTGGGCTATATTTATAATGATATAAAACCGTAATGGTTGAGTTGTTTAAGAAACTCTCCCTACTTGTTATTGGCTCATGTGATGACTCTTAAATATCTCGTGGAGATTATAGGTAACCAACTGAGCTTATCAATATTGACGTGATAAATGTTCGTATTTATCCACGTGAAAAATATGGTTGCTGACTTCTTTGAGTAGTTAGGTTGGACGTGTCCACATTCTTCTGGGTTTGCTCGGTCATCCTCCCATTGGGCCTAGTTAATTATTTAGGTCCCCACACAATGTATAAGCATGTAACAAAACTATTGATGAGATCAAAGAAGTACTTTGATGCCTAAAAGAGGTGGACCTTCTATATTAATATAATCTATGTTACAAATTTAGATCAATGTCATGTAACGCGTTCTCTTTTGAATAATTTTAGGTCAAGCTTTAGAATAACCAAAAATCAGTTCCTTCTAAGTTCATCGATTGATCGGATCAACATCGGGTCCACTTACAAGACGAATAAATATATCTTTAACAACTGAGTGGGTCTGGTTTTTGGCTATGTTTTCAAGGTTTTTCGAAATTACTCTTTTTCATTTTCTTTCTCTTTATGAACACATTATCTTCATAAAAGGATTCCTTTGTATCATTAATATTTATACTTTAGGCTAAGAATTATTAACAAAAATACATGAATTATGCTAAATAAGTTTAAGACAAATGCTAAACCTTATAACACTTTTTTCAAAGGTAATTACGACTTCTGACTTAAATGTAAATAATATATAAAAAAAATTCAATAATATATGAAATTTAGCATCATAAGTTCCATAATGAACTTTAATTACGTAATTAAGATTGATTTTTTTCACATGGATGCTTTCCATCACAATTTAAGATTTTATTTTTTCCATAAATCTTTGTCATATAATATGTGGAGAACATTTATTTAATTAATAACAAAAAAGTTACATCTAATAGTGCCAATGACATCAATTCATTTTATTCGGATAATTCGACCAACGTTAGTGCAATTTCGCATGCACGGTTATTTTATAAATATTTATCAACCCTTAATTAATTTGATAATATTTTTCAGTGTATATGATATTATCTAAGTAGTAACTTAACAACGTGTAATTTTTTGTAAAGATGGACTATAAAGGATTGTACCTTGGCCACGTCCCTATTGTTATCGATGCACAATTTAAAAACACATTTGACAAGTGTACGTCTTTTTCATCGAGACAATTAAAGAATATTTGACAGTTGTATGTCATTGTCATGGGAACAAATAATTTTTTTATGAGCATTTTTTGTGTTTAAGTGTACATGAGTAGTGTCATAGAGAGTGAGTAATTGTACTTAAGAACATACTTTGTTATTGTCAAGAACTTGCAAACGGGCAACGTCATAGAAATGGAAAGTTTGTTGTTAATACAAGTAATAAGTACCTATTATGATCTTAAATTGTCAGTACTTCAACCCATATACATATAGATTATGATGCTATGGGTAGATTTTCATGATACATATTTTTCATCCTTAAACGTGTATCGATTATTTTGCGATATAAGTATCTATTATTCATTTAAATATTATTTTTATTTACATAGATTTTTAATATGTTTGTTGCAATTGATTTTTTAAGACACTAGCCCTTGAGTATACACCTGATATACAAAATGGATCCTTAACGAGATTTACAAAAAATGGGAAGCGACTGCAATAAAATCCTGTATCATTCTGCATCTACTATAGCTCCAAGGACTCTGGATAGAATAGGCATCACTGGCGTCCTTGCGGAGGGACACCTAAAATAATA
This sequence comes from Sambucus nigra, assembly GCA_949130495.1. Taxonomy (NCBI): domain Eukaryota; kingdom Viridiplantae; phylum Streptophyta; class Magnoliopsida; order Dipsacales; family Adoxaceae; genus Sambucus; species Sambucus nigra. The sequence goes on along the minus strand of OX422224.1, from coordinate 32,006,966 downwards.
CAATACATGTATAACAAGAGAACATATATAAATGGGCCAAATCCCGAGGTTTGAAAATAGTCTTAGCAAGTGAGTTAAAATGCATAATAATTATGAATGCACGATTTCATAATTGAAGTGGTGTTTCAATCTCTTGGGATTCAACCTCACCTCTCATCTATAGTGCCCACCTAACGTATGCTTATGAACCTCAAAGAGTTAGCGAAATCCAAACAAGGAACCCCCCCCCCCCCCACGATACACTACTATATAACACTCTCGGTCATGGAAATTCGTTCGGCCCTCAGTCCATAGTACAAACCCTTAAATTCCCTGTCTATTGGCATAAGAGTATACTCATCCACTCTCAGGATACAAAAGACAACATGTAATACATATCTTTATAACTTTCTCTAGTTATAATGTTAAGATCTCACATACAATCTATAAATCTTGTCTAATATTACTCCCACGTATTATAGTTGATTTATCATTCTCCAGAAAGTACAAATACATAACACACATAATATATGTATACTAATAGTCTCTATAATTCTATCAACTTCCAAGGAGTCGCTCACATGTCCCCGGGTTACCAATAGTCGGACTAGCTCACACCGAACTTGGTAAAACCCTAAATCACAACGTAGGGGAAGTGGCCATAGTTCCTAATCGAAAATGAGAATAAAGCATACCCACTACGTCTCACCCCTAATAATAATTACACAAAATAAATAATGGACGCTATGACCTGGGAACTAGACTCTTCCTACTCCTCAAGCCAGGAGGATTCACCCACATCACACAACTTCCCTTGATAGCACTTGAGGGGTATGAAGCACATAATATTTATGTCATACACACCAGATATATACACATTCGATCACATCATATATACAAACCATCACAAAGGTATATACATTCATGCCATATATATATATATATATATATATATATATATATATATATATATATATATATATATATATATATATATATATATATATATATATATATATATTATGTATGTATATATTATCTCTCGTTCGCATGTATAAAGTAATGAACCTAGCTACATGTATATAACTCTCATAATACTAACCGATACACTCTCACATACCTCCTAATACATTTTGTGATTAAATTCCTCACTTGAAACATACTAATCCATCGCACCTATGATATAAATAGTCACCCAATATAGTAACACTAAGGACACACGATATTTCTCGCTCAGGTAGTCCATAATTGGAGTTAAGTAAATTCCTACTACTCGAATAATTTATGAAAGAATACGGCATGTTAAACTCCCAAATATGCCACCATAATAGCCCGTAACCATCCTCAAGAGAATCCTCGTTCCTTGGGTGTATTTCCAAAAGAAAACAATACGAATTCGTTCTTCTAAATATCTCCATAGTAAGCCCTAAAGTGACCCCTCTATTATATCCTAATATGAACCCTCATAGTATCTCCCAAACATGTTTACTACACTATATTAGAGGGTCATTAAGTAACCAAACCACTTAAAGAGGGCTAAAAGGGGAACTGGCAAAATATAGTGATCGAACCGGATAGATGGTCCTTAAAAACGAACCGGTCCGATTCCTAAAATTAGACAGAAACCTTTAATGGTCGGACCAATCCGGTACCCCTTAAAAATGAACCAATCTGATTTCCTTAAAAACGAACCGATCCAAGCCAAAATCACAACGTAGGGGAAGCGGCCATTGTTCCTAATCGAAAATGAGAATAAAGCATACCCACTACGTCTCACCCCTAATAATAATTACACAAAATAAATAATGGACACTATGACTTGGGAACTATACTCTCCGTGCTCCTCAATCCAGGAGGATTCACCCACATCACACAATTTCCCTTCATAGCAATTGAGGGGTATGAAGCACATAATATTTATATCATACACACCAGATATATACACATTCGATCACATCATATATACAAACCATCACAAAGGTATATACATTCACCCCATATATATATACATTCACCCCATATATATATATATATATATTATCTAACATCCGCATGTATAAAGTAATGAACCCAACTATATGTATATAACTCTCATAATACTAATCGATACACTCTCACATACCTTCCTAATACATTTTGTTATTCAATACCTCACTTGAATCATACTAATCCATCACGCCTATGATATAAATAGTCACCCAATATAGTAACACTTAGGACACACGATATTTCTCTCTCAGCTCGTCCATAATTGGTGTTAAGTAAATTCCTATTACTCGAATAATTTAGGAAATAATATGGCATGTCAAACCCCCAAATATGCCACCATAATAGCCCATAACGATCCTAAAGAGAATCCTCATTCCTTATAGGTCTTTCCAAAAGAAAACAATAAGAATTCACTCTTATAAATTTCTCCATAATAACCCCTAAAGTGACCCCTCTATTATATACTAATATGAACCCTCATAGTATCTCCCAAACATGTTTACCACACTATATTAGAGGGTCTTTAAGTAACCAAACCACTTAAAGAGGGCTCAAAGAGGAACTGGCAAAATATAGTGACTGGACCGGACAGAGGGTCCTTAAAAACGAACCGGTCCGATTCCTAAAATTAGACAGAAACCTTTAATGGTCGGACCGATCCGGTACCCCTTAAAAATGAACCAATCCGATTTCCTCAAAACCGAACTGATTCGAGATTTTTTACTCTACAGATTACGAAGTTAACACTCCAAAATCCTTACTCTACACTTCACAAGATTTACCCTATTCTTATAAATCCAAATTCTACTTCATCAAAACCCAACACTTCAAATTATCCCCACCATTTTTATCATCTAAACCACAAATATAACACTAAATATAAGATTTACACATCAAATTTTAGGGTTTATCCATAAAAACTCAAAATCAACTAAATCACCAAAGAAATTATGAAATAACTCACATACACAATTATTTAGCAAGTTTAATCACTTGCCTCAAAGTTGTAGAGGTTGAATCTTCCTTGAATTCATGTATTTGATCCAGAAAGCTCCAAGGCTCCAAGCTTTTCTCCTCTTTTCTCTTCTTCCTCTTCTCTCTCACGATGGCCTCGCTCTCTCTAGGGTTTTCTCACAAAAATGAGATGAGCCGAAGTGCTCCAAGACTAAATAACCCTTATCTTGAATAATTCCTAACTTTAAATGATAATACACACTTTAAATGACTGGTTCACACATATTCGAGTCATACTAGATCTGAAATATTTGGGAACCTAAATACAACTTTCGGGGGATCATTTTGACTATCTCGACCCATCCTAGATCAACCGTGGACTCTAATTTATCATTCGAGACTGAAAAATAAAAATCTAAATTCTCCCAATATAATAATTATATTTCTCCAAAAATAATTAAATTCTCATATCTTCAAAGTACGAGGTATGACAATAGCATTTCCAAAAACATTTTCAAAAAGAAAGTGGTCCACTTTTTTAAACGAAAATATTGCAATTTAAAGAATAGTTTGGATACGACAGTTTTACGAAAATCATTTTTTAAGACTTTAGCATTTCAGAGAGAGGTATCTTAAAGACATTTTTTAGTAAGAGATTTTTGTAGTTTAGAGAAAGCAGGGGTCACACAATTTTAAGGAAATTTGTCTCTAAAATGACTTCCTACTCAAAACAAACACAAACTATTCAGTGCCCACCACCTCCACCACCATCACCACATAACATATATCATCACTGAGTAACTAATCAAATCAAACTAAAGCATCACCAAGCATACTAAAAACAAAAATTGGCTTAATTGTCAAAATATGTGCCAAGAAAATGGAGGTGTTCACTAACAAACTGTACAACCAAGTCTAATTTCTTTTCTATTAAACAAGTAAAACCATGTCTAGTTGATTTTGGACAAAACCAGAGAAAATAGTTTTTAGGGACCTTTCAACAGGAAAAGAGTTGTGTTGCCAAAATAGAATTCATAACCCCATTAAGAAAGGAGCGAAAGGGTCAGCAGTTATCATCCCATACTATGGAATAATCTTTTTATCTTAGACGTGTTGAATGCATATGGAAGTCCACAAATCACTGCCTGACTGTAGAACACAAAAAGAACAAGAGGGTGGGTTATTATTACAGTGGTGTGTATAATAAACAAACAATAATTCTAGGCAGACTCTCATTCGGGTTGGGACCCCATTGGTGTTGGGCCCGAACACGAACCAATATAGTTACGACATGTGTCAGAGAGTTGCACCCTTTGAGTCCCAAATGTGAGTCGTCCTAGAACTACTCATCGATAAAATTAAATTTAATCAAAGGTCAAACTTACCAAAAGGTGTTTTGGTGTGCCATTCTCCATAAGAGAAATGATAGGGAAATTTGTAAAAATTAGCTCCCCAAACCAGTCTGGAACTTTTTGTGCATTAATTTTCACAAAACTGATCTCTGGAAACTCCCTTGCCAATTTAGATAACTCATTTTATCAGCTGCCATAATAACAACTCAGTAAATAATAGTATAGGCATGATTTGGAGCAAAAAATGTTATTTAGCACGTGTAAAGAATAAAATATTGGCATGATTGAAAAGAATTAGAACATCACATATGGTCATGAGCCCGAATTAAGTAACATATGTTGTAAGATCATAAAAGTGACACACGTACTCATAGAATGGAAGACAAGAAATACCTCATTGAAAATCCAAAATGTTGTCTCAAGAAAAGTCGGACCTACCATTTGTAATTGTAATTTCCCGAAGGGCCCCCGATTTTAAAATAAACAAATTCTCTAAAATCAATTTCCTTTTTCTGAAATAGATGCGGAAGCGTAAGAGGGTTCAAAAAACAAACAAACACCAAATTTTAATTTCATAACAAATTAAAATTAAACCGAGTGAAATTAACTCATAACACACACACAATTCAAATTTCACTTAAACTAAGTTAATTAATCCAAGTCCTAGAATTTGCCTAATTCATATTTATTAATATTTCCAAATTAGGCCAAACCAGTTTTAACAATAGACTTGAATTAAATAAATGATTATCCAAATTTAATTAGCACCCAATTAAATTAAGTGTGACAATTAAAACCATTTTATATTGAATTATCCTAAGCATGAGTTCTAAGTCATTATGCAAGATATAAACAAATCAATCACACTACGCCGCGATGTACGAGGAAAAACCCAAAATTGAAAACAACCTCGGACGGCCCTAGCCTCAAATCCACTAAGTACGAAATTATATTTACAAGACAAATGACTTACTTCCTCAACTCGAACCCTCTCAAGCCTTGATGCGTCTTCTTGTAACCACCTCTTCTTAGTGGATAACCATGGAGCTGCACCGCGATCTTGGACTCACCAATCAGACAATAGATACACCGTCAACCACACGTGGTGTCTTTTACCACATGAGAATGCCGTAGCAAAATGTACTCTTCTTCTTTGAGGGATATAGAAGAAAACCCAAACTTCTCTTTAAACAAATGTAGAGATAAATCGGTGCCAAGATGCTCCAAGCAAAGTATATGTATATATGAACTTGGAAGAAACAAATATGGGTGTAACTAAGTGTTTAACGGATTTTTCTTTATGAAATAAACACTCAAACTCATGAAGTTTTTCTTGGAAGAAGCAACTCACAAAACTCTCTTTAGGAGTTAGTATGTTATGAAAAAGTTAAACCTTCAATAATGATTCCCGCACTTTGATATGATGTGAAACGATAGTGGGGAAAGAAGTGGGGAGCATGGGTTAAAAACTATCAAAAACTATTCCCGCCTGACATCTCGTTCGAACGATATTTTGTTCGAACGAAATCTCGTTCGAACGAGACTTCTAACAAAGTTTCAAATTGAACTCGTTAGAAATCTCGTTTGATGTCTCGTTCGAACATAAGGTTCGTTCGAACGACATATCGAACGACATTTCAAAGGCCTATACTAGGAACTCGTTGGCAAACTCATTCGAACGACACTTCGAACGAACTCACAGAATGTTCAAAAAATTCTTTTTAAGCCTAGAAATTTTATATACTTTTTATAAAAGTTTTAATAGAAAACATCTGAAAATAAAATACAGTTTTAAAACCTAACAACCAATATAAACAAGTTCTAAGCTCCTATATATATATATATATATATGTAATGCATTCATACCTTGGGAGCATGGAACCACTGTTGATTTCGTTGAAACGAGGCACATAAACCACTGCTTTTGATGAAGCTTTATACTCTTTGCCTCTACGTCTTCAACAAATACATCATAGGCTTGAAATAAGATCAATATACTCTATCCTATGACTCAAACGGTTTTGTTCGAAATTGAGCCAAAACTACAAAGGACTTAGTTGGAAATTTCGTCCTTACAAATCTCCCCCTTTGGCTATTATGGGACAGAAACCAAAAAAATCCTAAAGGGCTGTCAAGCTCTGCTAGACTAATAAAAAATCCCACCCAAAATAAAAATACACTGCTTGACTCAAACAACCCAAGGATCACAATCTTTGCCGTTGAAAGTTTCCACTTTATAAAATTATTCCTGCACACTTAAACAAGCACATTACATGCATAGGGAATATGAAAATATTTAATTCAAGTAAAGTAAGTACTCCCCCGAAACTAATTTTCTCCCTTAATCAAGTATGATCAACTTAGAAAGACGTCTCCCCCTAAGATAAATCTCCATTAAACTAAGATACGATAATAATAGGATTAGATACCATTTATCCCTCTATCATTCTCCCCCTTTTTGTTTAGGAATAGACAAAGGTGTAAAGGATCAAATATTGACTTATCTCCCCCAAATAAAGCATATACACCCTCTAAATTAATCAAGGGATAAATAGAATGGGAAAGAAAGCTAACTAATCCAACAAATAACAACTTAGACCAACTAGGATGCAATAAAATGATACCAATATGATATATAAATTATTAAGCATATGACATCAACAACGAATGCAGTAAGATGGATACCAAGTATGAATTCAAGCATATATGGATTAGAAATCATAGCAAAGATTAAACAAAAAATACCAAATATGTGTATACATATTATATACCAAAGAAACTCAAGTACACACATATAGATATAAACACATAAATGACACACACAAAATATAATATGAGTCTTTCACACTCGAATGGCAAAAAGTGTCATACGGAAACTGAAGTGTTGGGGTGTGAACTAGTAACGATTAAATTTAGACCCAATCACTTAAAAACATGTTCACAAAATTCTCATTTGATTGCAAACTTCATCACATTTGAATATAACCTCATGTGCCAATATAGATTGAACTCAATGAACAAACATACACAATGCATACAAGCCTAGGATGTTGATGATTCTACAAACCAATAGAGTCATGACATTGAAAATGCAACTAGGATAAACGGACATTTTGCAAACCGTTGATATACCATCCAATCTCCCTCAATAAGCATTTATATTAATTTTGAATGAATATATCAATCAAACATAGGCCTTGGCAATTATTTTTCTTTTTAATGCCATATTTTTTGTTTTTAGTCCTTTGGACCACGTATTTATTTTAGGTCCATTCAAAACGGTGGCTTACAATCGCAAAGGATCACTAAGTCCTTTCGGAGCCCTTTCTGTGCACATTCATATTTATCATGTTTTTATTTTTCACACAAATCTCACGTGCAACGGATTTTGACATGCACTAGTCCTCCTAAGTCATAAATATGTAGATGACAAGATTGGAAGAACACCTCACATAGCTCAAATATATATATATATATATATATATATATATATATATATATATATATATATGACGTTAAAATATCAAAAGAGCTCGTGCATGTGGGAATAGAGGCATATAAAAATAGAATCCATTTAATCAATACAAAACCCAACTACTCCATAAAAATATTGTAAAGAACATTTTAAGGATTGACAATCTAAACCAAACGTTCTAGCCACATGGGAGCGTTAAAGGAGGGCTTCTAACACAAGTGTATGCCACATAAAGTGTGTAAAACTAAAGTAACACAAAAAATCTTTTTGAGTGTTTGAAATTTTTAACCAAAAATAAATATATTTACTCAAAAGGCAAACAAAAATCATTTGAATTTTTCATTAAGCTTAAATTCCAATAGATAAAAACCCAAATGATAAACAAAAGTCTTTTTGTATTTTTCATTTAATGCAACCAAAATGACAAAATAAAAGACAAAAGATAAACAAAAATCATTATTCTAGTATGAGATTAAGCATGGAGCATAGACTAGAAAATGATTAAATAAGCATACATTTAGCATGATAATATAGCATAAAGTACAAAAGATAAAGTATGCAAGCACTAACACATTTATCCTTTAGATTTAGCAAGGGAGGAGGCATGTGAAAGTAAATGAGAATGAAAAACCCTATTTTGCAAGGCAACCAAGTCGGATTTCCTAACCCAAATTAATGACGAATGACTATCTTGGGGTGTAAGAACTTTAACTACCGTGGTTACTTTATGATGGGATTTTCTAGGAATTCGTTTAAGATCAAAACAAAATTTCCTAAGATGACCTTTTCGACCACAATGTGTACAAGTAAAATTACGTCAAGATTTGGTACCTAAGAAGTGATCTCTAAAGACTTTCCTAGTTGATTCTCCTAAAATGTTGGTTTTGGCTTTATGAGTAGATACATTACAAGAATTGAAGCCTAAACCACACATGTCATTTTTAATTTGGACCGTTCCTAAGATTTTATCTAATTTTTTCGAACGGCACTCCAAATCAAATTTGACATTACTAGAGTCTTTTAATTTATTTTGCAATTCTAAAATGTTAGACTCTAATAAAACATTTCGCTCTTCAAAAGCAGGAAGCTCATTTTTCAAAGATTCCATTAAACCCCTAAGGCTATCTCTCTCGCCTTCTACATATTCAAGCTTCTCTTGAAGAGTCCTCTCACGTGTCCTAAGGTCTTCTACCAACATACTATCATCAATGACCTTGACACGCTCTTTTAAACTAGATTCTAACTTCAAATTAGCCCTTTTTAATTTAATTGATTATGCATATAATTCTTGAAAAGAATTTTGAAGTTCACTCACATTAACCTCTTCTTCATTTCCACTCTCTCTTTCTTCTTCACGCTCACTATCATAAAAAACAAGGGAATAAAAAACTTTAACCTCGGAAGTGTCATGAGTTTGAGTATCATCATGAGAAGATTCACTTTTGGTGCTCACATGACTAGCCATAAAAGCCATAAAATTTGGCTTAGTGGGGGAATCGGGTCCCTCTTCCTTATCACTATCACTAAGGGTCGCATTATATGAAATGCATCATTTATCCTCTTTCCTTAGTTTAGTGGGGCACTCAGAAGCCCTATGGCCATAACCCTCACAACCAAAACACCTATTTGACTTGTCCCTATTTAATTGTTCATTGATAGGTTTAGGGATCTTCTCGGCTTTGTCATGCTTAGAAGTTTCAAATTTCTTAAAAGCATTTTTAAATTTATCTTTGTTAAATTTAAGAAATTTTCTAAATTTACGAGCAAACAAAGCCATGTCTTTCGAGTCACTATCACTCTCACTCCCTACTACTTGTTTGGCCTCTTTTCGGGCTTTTAAAGCAACGCCCTTTTCTATTTTCTTCTCAGTTTTAGAGGGAAACATGTCTAGTTCATAGGTTTATAAATCACCTACAAACTCTTCTAATTTCGTAGAGGCTAAAGTTGGTAAAGAATTTAAAACGGTCACTTTTGGAATAAATCTATCGGGTAGGGACCTTAAAATTTTCTTTACAACTCGGTTGTCGAGTATTTTCTCTCCCAAATTAAAAGATGAATTGACAATATCGGAAAGTCTAGCATAAAATTCATCAAAAGTTTCATTATCGTTCATTTTGATGGTTTCAAATTGAGTGGTGAGGTTTTGGAGTTTAGAAGCTTTAACGACACTTGTACCTTCGTGAGTGAGTTGCAAAATATCCCAAGCTTCTTTAGCGGTCTCACACGTCATAATGCGTTGGAATTCATCCCGTGTGACAACGCTAAACAAGGCATTTAAACCTCGGGAATTAAAGTTAGAAAGCTTAAATTCACCCTCACTCCATCTATCGACGGGTTTGGGAACACACTCATTATCTACTAAATGAGTAGGTGCGGACCATCCATTAACAACAGACATCCAAACTCTCTCGTCGATAGATTTGAGTGCCGATTTCATGCGCGCTTTCCAATATGCGTAATTAGAACCATCGAAAATAGGAAATTTTAAAAATGGGGAAAATTCCATTTTAGCCAAAAATTATTTAAAGGATCTTTAACGAAAAAATTTATCACTTTGGCTCTGATACCAATTTGTAATTTCCCGAAGGGCCCCCGATTTTAAAATAAACAAATTCTCTGAAATCAATTTCCTTTTTCTGAAATAGATACGGAAGCGTAAGATGGTTCACAAAATAAACAAACACCAAATTTTAATTTCATAACAAATTAAAATTAAACCGAGTGAAATTAACTCATAACACACACACAATTCAAATTTCACTTAAACTAAGTTAATTAATCCAAGTCCTATAATTTGCCTAAGTCATATTTATTAATATTTCCAAATTAGGCCAAACCAGTTTTAACAATAGACTTGAATTAAATAAACGATTACCCAAATTTAATTAGCACCCAATTAAATTAAGTGTGACTATTAAAACCATTTTATCTTGAATTATCCTAAGCATGAGTTCTAAGTCATTATGCAAGATAAAAATAAATCAATCACACTACGCCGCGATGTACGAGAAAAAATCCAAAACGGGAAACAACCTCGGACGGCCCTAGCCTCAAATTCACTAAGTACGGAATTACATTTACAAGACATATGAGTTACTTCCTCAACTTGAACCCTCTCAAGCCTTGATGCTTCTTCTTGTAACCACCTCTTCCTAGCGGATAACCACGGAGCTCCACCGCGATCTTGGACTCACCAATCGGACAATAGGTACACCGTCAACCACACGTGGTGTCTTTTACCACATGAGAATGCCGCAGCAATATGTACTTTTTTTCTTTGAGGGATATAGAAGAAACCCCAAACTTCTCTTTAAACAAATGTAGAGATAAACCGGTGCCAAAATGCTGCAAGCAAAGTATATGTATATATGAACTTGGAAGAAACAAATATGGGTGTAACTAAGTGTTTAACGGATTTTTCTTTATGAAATAAACACTCAAACTCATGAACTTTTCTTGGAAGAAGCAACTCACAAAACTCTTTTTAGGAGTTAGTATGTTATGAAAAAGTTAAACCTTCAATAATGATTCCCGCACTTAGATATGCTGTGAAAAGATAGTGGGGAAAGAAGTGGGGAACATGGGTTCAAACTGCCAAAAACTGCCAAAAACTGTCCCCGCCTGACATTTCGTTCGAACGACATTTCGTTCGAACGAAATCTGGTTCGAACGAGACTTCTAACGAAGTTCCAGATTGAACTCGTTAGAAATCTAGTTTGATGTCTTGTTCGAACATAAGGTTCATTCGACCGACATATAAAATGACATTTCAAAGCCCTATACTGGGAACTCGTTGGCAAACTCGTTCAAACGACTTGTGGTTCGAACGATAATCTCGTTCGAACGACACTTCGAACGAACTCACAGAATGTTCAAAAATTTCTTTTTAAGCCCAGAAACTTTATATACTTTTTATAAAAGTTTTAATAGAAAACATCTGAAAACAAAATACAGTTTTAAAACTTAACACCCAATATAAACATATTCCAAGCTCCTATATATGTATATATATATATATATATATATATAATGCATTCATACCTTGGGAGCATGGAACCACTATTGATGACGTTGAAACGAGGCACATAAACCACGACTTTTGATGAATCTCTATACTCTTTGCCGCTACGTCTTCAACAAACACATCATAGGCTTGAAGGAAGATCAATATACTCTATCCTATGACTCAAACATTTTTGTTCGGAATTGAGCCAAAAATACAAAGGACTCAATTGGAAATTTGCGTCCTTACAGTAATTTAATAGATATGTAAATACATTACAATAGTTACAGAAATGGAAATTTAAAAATTTTTTGGTTAATAATGTTGGGTCTATTGGTGTATATATTTACTTTGAATGAACTAAATATGTTAGGGTAAGTGGCCTAGTGGTAAGTTTATAGACTTTTGTGCTTGAGGTCTTGGGTTCAATTACTAGGGAGCAAACTAATTATTAAGTGTCAAAGATTGGGCCTTGGGGTCTTTGGGCTTCTCTTGAGTGCCCAGAATTTTTACCTTTTATTAATTCATTTTTTAATTTTTGACTTAGTCTCCTATTCAAGGTAAACTACCCGTTAGTGGAGATATTAGTGGGTTAGTTGACTAAAACCTCTACCCACATTTTTTACCAAATTCTGCATAAAGCAAAGGCTACGGCTTTGAAAAACAAAACACATAAAAAATTAATCTTTCTCACTTTCTCAGCAAAAATAATTTTTCTACTTTCTACTTTTCGTTATTTTTTGGAAGTGCGGGAGTATCATGAGAGTTCAAAAATTTAACACAAAGCTGGTGTGTAAATCTGATCGTTGAATTCTGGGAGGTGTATGTTCACGAGGCTGGCAACTACAAATATCAGCGAGCAATTTCACCTTTAGGACTTTGTGTCAAACACAAACCTCGATCGATAAGTCCTTCTAATTTTATCTATTTTGAATTTGAGTTTTTTCGTTTATTCTGCATATAGTAATTTCAACAATCTAAAGGTGAAATTATTGGTTGTTATTCTACAATCTGCTATGAAAAATCCTAATGAAAAATACTCTAAAAAACCTGAACTGTTTGATGGAAAGAATTTTAAGAGATGGCAAATAAAACTGCAATTTTATCTAATAACTCGTAAGGTCGCTGACATTATTGCAACTGATGGACCTTCTACACCTGAAGAACTGGTTGTTTGGAAACAAAGGGATTATATGTGTAGGAATTATATATTGAACTGTCTCTGCCTTGAATTGTATGATGTTTATTGGTCATGTCCTACTGCTAAAGAATTCTGGAACATACTAGATAAAAAATATGCAACTGAAGATGCTCGGTCTAAAAAATTTGTGATTGGAAAATTTTTGGATTTTAAAATGGAAGATAATAAATCTGTTGTGTCACAACTGGAAGAACTACAAATTATTATTCATGAAATTATGGCTGAGGGTTATAATATATGTGAGGGATTTCAGGTGTCTGCTATAATTGAAAATCTGCCACCTTCTTGGAAAGATTACAAAAACGGTCTGAAACATAAGAAAAAGGAGATGTCACTAGAAGATTTGATAGTTCGTTTGATAATTGAGGAAGATAATATGAATGCAGAACTTAAAGAGAAAAACTCTGAATTCAGTTCTAAGGCTAATTTGGTAGAGGGAAAATCAAATGGAAACCAAAAACAGAACCAGTCCAAGCCTAACCATTCAAACCAAAAGCATGGGCATCATAAACCAAACCAGAATTCGAGGTAATGTAAACCTAACGATAAGAATAAAAATTCTAAACCTCAGTTTAAATCTAAACCTACAGGTCAATGCTATGTATGTGGAAAACCAGGTCATTACGCTAAAGATTGCAAGTTTAGGAAGAGTTAAGATGTGAAGCCTCAAGCAAATGTAACCGAGGAGGGTAACTTTTCTGCTGTTGTGACCGAGGCAAACATTTTGAGTAACATGACAGACTGGTGGCTTGATTTTGGCGCCACCAAACATATTTACGACACGAGAGGTGCCTTCACTACCTTCACTATTGTGGGTGGGGATGAACGTCTGTACATTGGAAACTCCTCTTCATCTAAGGTTGAGGGCAAGGGAACTGTAGTTTTAAAGTTCACTGCAGGAAATGTTTTCGCATTGAAAGATGTTTTGTATGTCCCTGAGGTTAGGAAGAATCTGGTATCTGGTTTTGTCTTAGTTAAGAAAGGTTTTAAAATTGTTATAGAGAGTGATAAGGTAGTTGTGACTAAGGGGGGTGCTTTTATGGGGAAAGGTTATGTTCATGAGGGTCTTTTTAAACTAAATGTAACCGCGGTTGATAATAATAAAACATCTACTTCTTCTGCTTATTTGATTGACTCTTGTGATATGTGGCATTTTAGACTTGGTCATGTAAATAAGGCATCTATTAAAAAATTAATGTTTTTGGGAAACATACCAAAATCTGATATTTCTACTAACTCTAAATGTGAAATATGTGTTGAATGAAAATATGATAAAAAAACTTTTCCAAGTGTCAAAAGAAGTTCAACTGTTTTAAGTTTAATACATTCTGATCTTTGTGATTTAAAAGGTTATGTGACACGTGGTGGAAATAAATATTTTTTTACTTTTATTGATGATTACTCTCATTATTGTTATATTTATCTACTTATGGGTAAAAATGAGAGTTTCTCAAAATTTATTTTTTATAAATTAGAAGTTGAAAAACAATTGGAGAAATCCATTAAAACATTAAGATCCGATAGGGGAGGGGAATACATCGGCGATCTTGATAATTATTGTAAAGAAAATGGAATAATACATCAAGTTACTCCTCCTTATTCACCCCAATCTAATGGTGTAGCTGAAAGAAAAAACAAAACTCTTAAGGATATGGTAAATTCTATGTTAAGAACTTCGGGATTACCTTATAATATGTGGAGTGAGGCACTTCTTACTGCTTGTTATATTCTTAATAAAATACCTTTTAAGAATAATGATAAAACTCTTTATGAAATGTGGAAAAATAGAAAACCTTCTTATAAACACCTTAAAGTGTGGGGGTGTCTTGCTAAGGTTTCAATACCAGTACCTAAGAGAACTAAACTTGTCCCAAAGACTGTTGATTGTGTTTTTATAGGTTATGCTAAGAACAGTAATGCATATAGGTTTCTTGTAATTGATTCTAAAAATCAATATACGGATAAAAACACTATTTTTGAGTCAAGAGATGCTGAATTTTATGAGGAAAAATTTCCTTTTAAAGTGAGAAGTGAGGGAACTAGTAGTTCTGTTCCAGTGGGTCCTAGTCTTAGAAATGACACTACAAGAAAAGTATCCTTTTATGACTCTAGTAAAAATGACAGTTAAAAAAATTCTGTCGTTAAAAATATAATAGTACTACTTAAATGACATATTATTTATAAACTGTCATTATAAATTTATTAGTGTTAATATATATGACAATTTAAAAATAAGAGTCTTATTTATTACTACATATTATGACTGTTTTTGTTAAAAACAACTAAATACATATTTAGTAAGATGACATATACGACAGATTTTTTTCCTCCAAAAATGTATACAGGCGGGTAATGGAAAAAAAGGCGGAATGATTTTACCTCCTTCTCAAATTGAAACTTTTTCTCCAAAGTGACCTAACCCAAATTTTCAGTCATCTTCACCCAAAATAAGACAAGCTCCTCCAACTAAAATCCACCTCCGATCATCTAGCCCTCCGATTTTGGCTCGTCGACAGGTATTCTCTATATCTATATCTTTTTCACTGACACACACATACATAAACACACATGCTCATTCATAGTAGCTTTCATTTACACACAGAAACACACATATTCTTTCAGACACATAAATACGCATGTTCGTTCTCAATCGGTCATCTAAAGCAAAGACTTCGATTTTATTTCGATATCAAACCCTCACTGATTTTTATTTTGTATCAAACCCTCATCAGTTAATTAACATCGTGTGATATATGATGTTTGGACATCCTTATGTTATCAAAATGTATGTCTTTTTTGCAATGATAGTATCAATTAAAATGTTTGTTGTTAGATTCCTATGACATGTTCATTTTTTATTGAAATTTATGTTCATTTTTTTAGTGAATTTTTTTTTATTAGGTTCTCATCTGGTGTAAATTATTAAAATTTGAGAGGCAAAAATATAATTTAGGTAATGTGATGGGCATGTTCATTTTGCTTAAATTTTGGGTGTCAAAACGTAATTATTGATAAATTAAGGGTCTAAATGTAATTTATAAAGGTAAGTGATGTTTTGAACAGTGTATTCTATGATTGATCAATGTGATTCATTTTAGTTTTGGAGTATGGTATCACTCCATTTGGAGTTTAATCTTTATTGTAAAAAATTATTAAAATATGGATTGTTTGCCCTAAGTTGGCCTTACATGTTTTGTCAAAGTTCTTGATTTGCACATAACATGTTTGTAAATATGTCAAAAAGATTATATATATATATTTTTTTATTTACACACATTTTGGTAGGCTTGAATGTGGTGTTTATTATTATGTTTACCTCGCTTAGAATGTGTTGCCCCCAGAGACTTGGTATATAATTCCAAATGACATGATTGTAGCATGCATTATTTTTATATCAGATTCCTCAAATATTATTCTAGATTTAATTCAACTTTGTGTTAAAACTTGGAATTTTGATGTGGGTTTTATAGGTTTCCATAAATCCCATCAACGTATACAAGTCAAGCAATTTGTGAACTATTTTGTTGGCGCATTTGTTTCTTCTCACTTCCAGTGGATGAAGACATAGTGTTGTAAGTTTCTCACATTTTGAGTTATTTCTATTTATTTTATCCAATTTTCCAATCGAGAGAAGCAAGTTGATTGTGATTTTGACTACCGTATATGGTTTTGTTTTGCTAGACTAATTTTGGCCTAATTAAAGTAAGTGAACATGTGTGTGGGTAGACTTGGCAACACTTAGTTTGACTTGAACATAACATGATAAAATCTACTGAGCATGTGTGTCATTAAATTTTGTAATTCTTTACAAAGTTTTCAATTGACAAATTGAGTATACCCAAAGGTTGTATATACAGATTGACAGTGGACATTAAGGGGCAAAAACCCAAAACAGCAACCAAGTTGCCCTAAAATAGTCATGGACACCCCATGGGGCATAAATGTAACCCGTGGGAAGTGATCGCGTCCTCATCGGACTCCCGGTTGGCTAAATAATTAGTATAAGCTCGTTTTGGGGTTATGAATGGGTGTTAAGGGGAAAAAAATCAAAATAGCGATCTAGTTGTCTAGAGATGGGAGCAGACACTCCATGTGGCATAAAAGTGACCCGTGGGTGTTAAATTGCAAAACCTTATTTGTGAAAGTAAAAGGAAACAACTCACTGTGAGCTAGAAAATTTAGGAAACTTCAGAATTTCTAGACTTAAATATTATAAAAATCTTCAACACATATCCTAATTAATTGCGCTTAACTGATAGGCATATTATAATTTCAATAATTATATTTTAATTTGTTTCTGGGATTTAACCCATTGTGAAGAAGACCCCAAACCGATTGAAAATGATCATCTTATTGAGTTCACTACCAATGAATTAAAAGATAATTGCACAAATCCTAATAATGCATGCAATAAGTCATAGTAAAAGTACCTAAAGTCTGAAAGCCTATGTTGATGCATTCCCGGAGGGTGTAATACCCCATAATTTTATTGATTTTTATTTATGGGATTAATTGAATTAAATGAGAATTAATTGAAAATTAATCCGGAGATAAATACTAGCGAGATGTGAGTTAGTATTTGATTACGATGTCAACAATTAAATATTTCTGAGTATATATGGTAATATATGAGTATTGAGAATATTTAAATTATCGCGAGGCAGAAATAAGAAAATTTGGAAATTTAGTTGGGATGCGCGTGTCAGTCGCGTCAGGAATGAAATTATTTAAATTAAAAAGTGAATTATATTTTTATCAACCGACTGGTTATTTTGAGGGCGCCAACATGTCCGAAAGGGTCGAAATAGTCAGAAAACACTAGCCGGGGGTTTAGTTTCGGTCGCGGGGCACTTTTAGGCCAAACCGGCAACCTAGAAGGGTATTTTAATAATTTTAAAAATATGGGAATTAAAACCCACGAATTTTGAGGTAAATTATAGATTATTAAAAGACCCATTAATTCCATTATCAGCCAAAAAGGGAGTTAGTGGGCTACAGGAGTTTAAGGGAGAGAGAAAGGGGAGAAATCAGCCTTCATTCACCAACATCAATTCAGAGGAAACTAATCTAAGGAAAGTGTTTTGATGTCGTTATTTGCATTGAATATTTCCTCCATGTGTAGTGTAGAAAACTGTTTATATCTTGGAAATTTTGATGAAGAACACCCAATGGAATTATGTGAAACTTGTGGTTTTGGGTAGGAATTTGCATGTAGAATAATAAATGGACGAATTCAATATATAAAACATAACTTTTGATGATCTAAAAACGGACTAATAAGGAGTCTTTAACTACATTTAAACTTTAGGTTCATGTTCATAGGGTTTGGAGTGAAAAATTGGGAATTTATGTAAATTGCATGTTGATTTGGTGGATTTGAACCCAAAAATATGTTAAGAAACGACCTAAGAGGATTTAGAGTGATTTAGGAACATTAAGATGCTATTGGGATGACCTTAGGGTGAATTTAGAGGAGAGAAGGATGAAGAAAAAATGGATTTTGGGATTTCTGGGCATAGTCTGCCATCTCGTTAGAAGACCTGCCCAGGTCGTTCGAACGACCTCTTTCGAACGAGCTTCTAACGAGATGACAGTATCCCTTCTAACGAGTTGGTAGTTCGTTCGAAGTCTTTCGTTCGAACGACCTCGTTCGAACGAGACTTCTAACGAGTTGACAGAATGGCCTTTTAGGCCTGATTTTTATTTCAAATGTACCATAGACTTATTTAATGGAGTAATAACCTTGCCTTGTTAACTAGTGGGTATAATTGTGAGATTGGAGTACGTTGAAGAGTAAAACTTAGATTCTTGTAGTAAACCGGATGGCATTTGTGGATTAGGAAATGAGTACCTAATTACGACGTGAGAAGAGTTGACAACCTTAATGTATATAAATTGAAGACTTGTAAACGTATAACCATAAATGAAGAATGAGAAGTATGCTTCTATTAATATTTTGAGATATCTAAGACGTGTGAATGCTTAGCATATGTAGTTATCTGTGTATAACATACCTACCATACTTGCTATCATGGGAGATCGGCGTTCGATCAGGGCCATCTAATCTTTGTGTGCCTACAGGTGGATTTAGATTGGTACTTAGAGGACATAGGTCAGAGAAGGACTTATTGAGAAGTTAATAAGTCTGCTGATCATGGGAGCGTAGGTATGTGCGTGACCCATGTGATGTGAACTATGTTCGCCTCCATTATTTGTGATTGTTGTTATTTGAGAATAATTCCTGAGAGATTCGGAATGCGTGGTCCTTATGTACGTGATGTACCGGGATTGGATAGCAGAGTATGTGTGCACCGCAGCTTAGTCTCGGGGTGCTAGTATTGTATATTTATGATGAGAATAATATATTGTTAATTGAAATGAACTGTCATGTATACATGTGGGTATAAATAATAGTAACGTGTTGTAAAGATAAAATGGAAGATCTCCAATAATTAGTAATACTAATGTGGGAAACTGTGAAGAAAAGTAAAAATCTCTTTTAAATGAAGGTGCCGGAATTAGATCGTAAATTGTATAGAAATGTTAGATTGTGTATTTGGGTAGTTACATATGGGAATAACTAGAATAGGTACGGGTATGATAGGAGTGCACAAGTGGATGAGAGGTGAGGAACTCATGTGAGTGCACACACTATCATGTACTTTATATTCACTGTTTAATGATATTAAACACTTTCTATTTTTTAAACTTTTTCCAATCGAGCTCTGACCCGTTTGCTTTCAAATCCCTTTTTGTAAAAACCTTTTAGGTGCCTATCTACAAGGACACCAAGCATAGGAGTTCCATTTCGATGACGTGCTGTAGCTGCTGTGGAAGCTACAGGACCTTGTTAGTAGACGCCTTCATTTCCGATCTTGACTCTATTATCAGATTTCCTCATCTGTTGGTCATGTCGCCCCATTTCTCTTAGAGACATTTTAGCTATTAAGTTATTTCATATTTTGGGTTGTAATTAAATTAATGATTCAGACTTTGTATTTGTTTATTTCAGTACTCGGATTGTTATGAGGAGTATTCCTCCAGATTCATTATTATTCCGGGGTTATTCTATTGTGACTATGTTATGGTTGTATGTTAGCAATTCATAATCTAACTCATTGCATGTTAATTGGATTTAATTAAAATTAGACAACTCACTTTTTAAATATTAGGTGGCTAGGAATGGTTAAAACATTTTCGACAGTGATGCTATGAACTGAGCCAACTTGACATTTTGTATTAAATTGAATAAAGGAGTAACTACCCGGTATTTAATTAGTCGGGGTGTCACAGGTGGTATCAGAGCATCAGGTTCTAGTGTCCTTAGGATCTGTATGACTTGTTATGTTTTCGCTGAGCTTTCTTTGATGTAGAGCCCTATATTTTTGGACTGTTATATTCTTTTGTGTATGTTTTGCTCTTCAGCTATTTTGAGATAATAACTGCGAACTTATAGACTTTACTCTCATTTAAGATGCCTCCACGACGTGCACAACGAGCTCCTAGGTATGCTCAGCCCGAGCCACAGCCTGCACTAGTTCAGGACACAATGAATGCCGTAGAGGTTGCAGCTATTGTAGCCCATGCTGTAAATGATGCCCTAGCAGTTGTACAACAAGCACCACCCCAGGCGCCGGTAGTCGCGCCAATTCAGGCTCATGCATTCCCGTCTGCTTGGGAACGTGTTCGTGATGCTTTTCAGAAAGCACACCCTCCGGAGTTTGCAGGTAGCTCTGACGTTGTTGTGTCCAGTCAGTGGAGGAAGGACATTCAAAGGCACTTAAGGATGTACGAGTGAATGGATGTTTAGAAGCAGATACTGGATACTTTCAAGCTAGTAGGATCAGTGTTGCAGTGGTGGGAGTCCATTACCACCGCGGAGGAGAGAGACGCCCTTTCTATTCAGGAGTCCTGGGTGCGGTTCGATCGCAAATATTTTCCATCAGTTGTTCACACATAAATGAGGAGGAAGTTGATGAACCTCAAGCAGGAGGGAAAGACCGTAGCCGAGTATGAGGCTGAGTTCACAAATCTCTTGAACATCGTTCCTAATGAGATTCCAACCGAGGAGGAGAAGATTCAGAAGTTAATGGATGGATTGACTTGGAGGATCCGTCACCACTTGTTGGGGAATCTCTCGTTGGCCACTTCCTCTGATGTGGTTAACGCAACACTGCTTCACTGCCAGGATCACCGCTTCCATATGTCTGAGAGTAAGATATCAGGAGAGTCCATCCATCAGGGCAGGAGCGGGGGAAATGGTGCCAGCGAGGCACAATCTTCTCAGGGTCAGCATAGGCAGGGAGATCAGGGTTCCCAATAGGGGGATTTTAAGAGGTTCAGATCTGGGGGTTTCAGAAATGGACAGGGAGGTTTTCGTCATGGCCATCAGGGTCAGAACGGCCAGTAGGGCCAGAATGGTCAGTTGCAGCAGTTTTAGCAGGGCGAGCATGGTCAGGGTAGGAATGGTAACGGCCATCAGGGTCATGGGCAGTAGGGACAGCAAGGGGGAAACTTCCCGGGGAAGTTCTTCGTTTGTGGAAAGATTGGCCACAAACGCTAGGATTGTCCTGATAGGGGCAGGGCCCCACAGCAGCAGCAGCAGCAGCAGGGTGCTCGACACGAGCCACAGAGGCCTATGTTTCCCTTCGCCCTCCCAGCACCACCACAGATGGCAACAATACCACCCATTCCAGCAGTCCCAATCCAGCAGGGATAACTTCAGTATGGGAGAGTGCATCAGCTACAGCATACCGCAGTTCCACAGGATCCACCTGCTATTGAGGGTATGTTCTCTATTCAGGGGACTATGGGGCGTATTTTATTTGATACGGGGGCCACACACTATTTTATTTCCATGAGATTTGCACGCACTTTGGGGTTGTTAGACACTGGAAAGAGCCTGAATACTTGTGTAGATTCACCGTTGAGTAGGGGTCCTGTGATTTATCTTATTTGTAGAGGTGTGGGTATAGAGGTTGGGAGGTTTACTTTACCTGCTGATATGTTAGTATTAGAGATGACTGAATACAATGCAATTGTTGGTATGGATTGGCTAGTTGCTTACCGAGCCATGATTGATTATTTCAGTAGGAGTATTATTTTTACCATTCCCGGGCAGGAGATGTTTTTAGTGGCGATGCCTCGCCCAGAGGGAGGATCGTCCACTCATTTGTACTATATAGAGGAGGAGACCTCTCAGGAAGTGGTGATACCACTTGATTCGATTCCAGTCGTGAGGGAGTTTGCTGATGTATTTCAGGATATACCTGGATTATCGCCTAGTAGAGAGATAGATTTTGTTATCGATTTGACGCCGGGCATTCGGTCGATTGCTCGCGCACCTTACCGTATGGATCCAGCAGAGATGAGAGAGC
This sequence comes from Sambucus nigra, assembly GCA_949130495.1. Taxonomy (NCBI): domain Eukaryota; kingdom Viridiplantae; phylum Streptophyta; class Magnoliopsida; order Dipsacales; family Adoxaceae; genus Sambucus; species Sambucus nigra. The sequence goes on along the minus strand of OX422224.1, from coordinate 31,984,636 downwards.
TAAAAGACCAGATAGAGCAATTATTAGGTCATGGGTTTATCCGAAGGAGTACTTCACTGTGGGGTGCCCCTGTGTTGTTTGTAAAGAAGATGGATGGATCATTGAGGTTATGTGTAGATTACCGGGAGTTGAATAAAGTCACGATACATTATAAATATCTGTTGCCCTGAATCGATGACTTATTCGACCAGTTGAGAGGAGCTTCCTTCTTCTCAAAGATTGATTTGCGATCGGGATACCATCAGTTGCGTATCAAGGAACAAGACGTCTCGAAGACTGCTTTCTTAACAAGATATGGTTCCTACGAGTTTTGGGTTATGCCTTTTGGCTTGACCAATGCTCCAGTCGTGTTTATGGACTTGATGAATAGGGTGTTCAGAGAGTTCCTAGACCAGTTCGCCATTGTCTTTATTGATGACATTCTGGTTTACTCCCAGACAGAAGAGGAACACGCCGAGCATTTGAGTCAGGGTTTGCAGACGTTGCGTCAAAATGAGCTTTATGCAAAATATGAGAAGTGTGGGTTTTGGCTGAAGGAGGTTCAGTTTTTAGGGCATATCATTTCAGATCGGGGGATATATGTTGATCCGGGGAAGGTATCCGCGGTGAGGGAGTGGGGACAGCCCACGACACCGACTGAGATCCGTAGTTTCTTGGGCCTACCAGGATACTACAGAAGGTTTATTCGGGATTTCTCAAAGATAGCAGGTCCTTTGACACATCTGACTCGCAAGTGTGTGCCATTTATTTAGAGCGATGCCTGTCAGTTGGAATTCGATGAGTTGAAGGTCAAGTTGACCTCAGCGCCTGTGTTAGCATTGCCCAGACCGAGAGTTGAGTATCTAGTCTACACCGATGCGTCCTTACAAGGACTTGGAGGTGTGCTGCAACAGGAGAGTCAGGCCATAGCTTATGCTTCCCGTAAGCTTTAGCCTCACGAGCAGAATTACCCCACCCACGACTTGGAGTTAGAGGCAGTCGTATTTTCTCTTCGAATTTGGAGACACTACCTCTTGGGGGAGAAATTTCGGTTGTTCACAGACCACAAGTCCATACAATACCTATTCACGCAGAAGGAACTCAATATGCGTCAGCGTCGGTGGCTTGAGTTTGTGAAGGATTATCAGTTTGATATCCAATATCACCCGGGGAAGGCTAACGTGGTAGCTGACACGTTGAGCTGTAGGCCAGTAGATAAGGTGGCCGAGGTGTGGAAAGCTAAGTGGAAGGAGTTGGGGCACCAGGATGCAGTGGCCCGATCATTCATGTCTGCGATGACTGTTATACCTCAGATTGTTACGAGAGTGATAAAGGCCTAGGCAAATGACTCGTTCTATCAGGAGAAGACAGTTCGATTACTAGCAGAGGGAGCCGAGTCCTATACCATTAGTTCAAATGGGGGATTACACTTGAATAGGAGACTGGTCATTCCGGAAGGGGAAGACTTGTGACACGAGGTAATGGCAGAGTCGCACGGCTCACGGTTCGCGGTACACCCTGGTGGGGATAAAATGTACCAAGACATGAGACGATAGTACTGGTGGAGCGGGATGAAGAGAGATATCACTGTGTTCATTTCTAAATGTGACACTTGTCGGCTAGTAAAGGTGGACCATCAGAAATCGGCAGGACTTCTACAACCGTTAGAGGTTCCGACATGGATATGGGAGAGCATATCGATGAACTTTATCACGGGGTTACCTACGTCACATAGGGGCCACGAATCCACATGGGTAATTGTGGATAGGTTGACCAAAGTTGCTCATGTCCTACCTGTGAGGACAGACTACACTACGGGACAGTATACCCAGATTTTTATTGCGGAGATAGTAAGACTTCACGGGGTTCCTCTAAATATCGTATCTGACCGAGACAAGATATTTGTTTCACAATTTTGGGAGAGTTTCCAGGAGGCCATGGGTACAGAGTTGCGGCTGAGTACGGCATATCACCCGCAGACTGATGGGAAAATAGAGCAAAAAAATCAGATGTTGGAGGACATGTTGTGTATGTGCATCCTAAACTTTGGAGGTGGTTGGGAGAAGTACCTTCCACTGGTGGAGTTTGCTTATAATAACTCCTACCAGTTCACCATTGGCATGGATCCATTTGAGGCATTGTACGGTAGACCTTGTCGTTCCCCAGCATATTGGTTAGAGGTGGGGGATAACAAACTCCTTGGGCCGGAATTGATTCAGGACACTTCAGCAAGGATAGAGGTGATACGGAGCCTCATTCGGGTAGCTCAGGACCGACAGAAGAGCTATGCTGATGCCAAAAGATTCTTTAGAGAATTTAAGGTGGGAGACCGGGTGTTACTCAGAGTATCTCCTATGAAGGGGATCATGCATTTTGAGAAGAAGGGGAAGCTGGCACCAAGATACGTCAGGCCATTTCCTATTATCGAGAGGATTGGTCCAGTTGCGTATAGACTTGGGTTATCGGAGCATTTACATAGGATTTATGATGTGTTCCATATTTCCTCGCTAAGGAAATATCTTAGGGACAATTTGACCCATACTCATATTGCTTTAGAGTACATCGATCTTCAGCCCGATAGTTCCTACGAGGAGGGGCCGATTGCTATTTTGGACTAAAGCGAGCGAAAACTGAGATCAAAGATTGTACCATTAGTACACGTGTAGTGGCGGCATCATAATGCCGATGAGTCCACATGGGAGCACGAGGATGAGATGCGCGAGCGTTATCTAAAGTTATTTTTACCAGGTACTCTTTAGTTCCGAATTTCGGGACAAAATTCAGTTATTAGGGGGAAAGTATGTAATACCCCGTAATTTTATTGATTTTTATTTATGGGATTAATTGAATTAAATGAGAATTAATTGGAAATTAATCCGGAGATAAATACTAGCCAGATGTGAGTTGGTATTTGATTACGATGTTAAAAATTAAATATTTCTGAGTATATATGGTAATATATGAGTATTGGGAATATTTAAATTGTCGCGAGGCAGAAATAAGACAATTTGGAAATTTAGTTGGGACACGCGTGTCAGTCGCGTCAGGAATGAAATTATTTAAATTAAAAAGTGAATTATATTTTTATCAACCAAATGGTCATTTTGAGTGCGCCAACGTGTCCGGAAGTGTCGAAATAGTCAGAAAACACTAGCCCTGGGTTTAGTTTGGGTCTCGGGGCACTTTTAGGCCAAACCGGCAACCTAGAAGGGTATTTTAATAATTTTAAAAATATGGGAATTAAAATCCACGAATTTGGAGGTAAATTATAGATTATTAAAAGACCCATTAAGTCCATTATCAACCAAAAAGGGAGTTAGTGGGCTTTGGGAGTTTAAGGGAGAGTTTGAAGAGGTTCCAAAAAAAACCTCCAACCACCATCACCATCCTTGGGAGAATTCTGGAGAGAAAGGGGAGAAATCAGCCTTCATTCACCAACATCAATTCAGATGAAACTAATATAAGGAAAGTGTTTTGATGTCTTTATTTGCATTGAATATTTCATCCATGTGTAGTGTAGAAAACTGTTTATATCTTGGAAATTTTGATGAAGAATACCCAATGGAATTATTGTGAAACTTGTGGTTTTGGGTAGGAATTTTCATGTAGAATGATAAATGGACGAATTCAATATATAAAACATAACTTTTGATAATCTGAAAATGGACTAATAAGGAGTCTTTAATTATATTTAAACTCTAGATTCAAGTTCATAGGGTTTGGAGTGAAAATTGGGAATTTATGTAAATTGCATGTTGATTTGGTGGATTTGAACCCAAAAATATGTTAAGAAATGACCTAAGAGGATTTAGAGTGGTTTAGGAACATTAAGATGCTATTGGGATGACCTTAGGGTGAATTTAGAGGAGAGAAGGATGAATAAAAAATGGATTTTGGGATTTCTGGGCATAGTCTGCCATCTTGTTAGAAGACCTGCCAGGTCGTTCGAACGACCTTGTTCGAACGAGCTTCTAACGAGATGACAGTATCCCTTCTAATGAGTTGGTAGTTCGTTTGAAGTCTTTCGTTCAAACGACCTCGTTCGAACGAGACTTTTAACGAGTTGACATAATGGCCTTTTAGGCCTGATTTTTATTTCAAATGTACCGTAGACTTATTTAATGGAGTAATAACCTTCCCTTATTAACTAGTGGGTATAATTGTGAGATTGGAGTACGTTGAGGAGTAAAACTTATATTCTTTTAGTAAACCGGATGACATTTGTGGATTGGGAAACGAGTACCTAATTACGACGTGAGAAGAGTTGACAACCTTAATGTATATAAATCGAAGACTTGTAAACGTAAAACCTTCAATGAAGAACGAGAAGTATGCTTCTATTAATATTTTGAGATATCTAAGAAGTGTGAATGCTTAGCATATGTAGTTATCTGTGTATAACATACCTACCATACTTGCTATCATAGGAGATCGGCGTTCGATCAGGGCCATCTAATGTGGGAAACTGTGAAGAAAAGTAAAACTCTCTGTTTAAATGAAGGTACCGGAATTAGATCGTAAATTGTATAGAAATGTTAGATTGTGTATTTGGCTAGTTAGATATGGGAATAACTAGAATGGGTACAGGTAGGATAGGAGTGCACAAGTAGATGAGAGGTGAGGAACTCATGTGAGTGCACACACTATCATGTACTTTATATTCACTGTTTAATGATATTAAACACTTGCTATTTTTCAAACTGTTTCCAATCGGGCTCTGACCCGTTTGCTTTCAAATCTTTTTTTATAAAAACCTTTTAGGTGCCCAGCCACAAGGACACCAAGCATAGGATTTCCATTTCGGTGACGTGTTGTAGCTGCTGTGAAAGCTACTGGACCTTGATAGTAGACGCCTTCATTTCCGATCATGACTCTATTATCAGATTTCCTCATCTGTTGGGCATGTCGCCCCATTTCTCTTAGAGATATTTTATCTATTCAGTTATTTCAGATTTTGGGTTGTAATTAAATTAATGATTCAGACTTTGTATTTGTTTATTTCGGTAGTCGAATTTTTGTGAGGAGTATTCCTCCAGATTCATTATTATTCCAGGGTTATTCTATTATGACTATGTTATGGTTGTATGTTATCATTTCATAATCTAACTCATTGCACGTTAATTGGATTTAATTAAATTTAGACAACTCACTTTTTAAATATTAGGTGGCTAGGAATGGTTAAAACATTTTCGACAATGATGCTATGAACTAATCAACTTGACATTTTGTATTAAATTGAATAAAGGAGTAGCTAACCAGTATTAAATTAGTCGGGGTGTCACAGAGGGTACCTGAGTACGTATGGTAGTAAATGAGAATTTATAAACATCTAGTAGAAAAATTAACATTTATAAACGTCCCAAAGTTGGTGCAAAATAAACAATCCATTGTTAGTGAAAAAGAAGTAAGAATTTTAGTAACTGAGCATTCTAAAAACAATGCTTCCTCTTAGAGGTCTTAAGTGATGAAATAAGAAATTAAAAAGGTCACGCTTGTCTTCGTCGACCCACATAAAATGAAAAAATTAAAAAGGTTACGCTTATCTTCACCGAACCACAATCATGATGCTTCTAACATCCTAACTATCTTTTTTATTTTCGGTGCCATGGCAAATACTGCTAAACTAGTTATAGGGTGTTTAGGGGAATATAAAAATATGGGTAATTTAGTTTTGATGTAACTGGTGGGGGATTTGAGATTGATAGAACTAGGTGAGGGTGTTAAATGGGGGAAATTGGTGGGGAAGAGTTGGTTAAGTGGGAGAAAATGCAATCGTTGGCGAGTGCTCACGAGGAGAAGATTCTTATGTTGGTGAGGTTGAGTCCTTTGAGTGAAAATGAGATTTCCAAGAATGATGTTTCGGATTGGAAATGCATTAATAACTGCCATTTTGTTCCGGAACATCCTTCAAGAGTGCTCCGTGTTTTCGACTTCCTATACGTTTGAGTATTTAGTGATGACTGCTCAATGAGGCTGGTATATAATGAAGGAGCAAAAGAGATTGATCTTTTTATTGTTAGTGGTATTAACTCAAGTATATTTGCATATGGGCAAACAAGGAGTGGGAAGACGTACAATATGAACCGAATAATAGGGTATACAATGGAAGATATATACGACTATATAGAAAGGCATGAAAAAAGAGCTTTTGTTTTGACATTTTCTGCAATGAAGATCTATAATGAAGTCATAAGAGACCTACTCACCAAAGATAATACTTCACTTAGGGTGTTAGATGATGGAGAGAAAAGGCCAGAAGGCCTTGCTCATCGTTAAACTTTAAGCGGACAATGAAAGTTGAAGCGGGAAATGACGCCCAGTCTAATTTCAAAAGGGAAGTTGTACATTAGAAGCTTGGGTGAAGATATATTCAATAAGGGTTGACTCGGTACACTTAGAGGTATACAAGGTGCTTGGTTAAATCACTCGAGCTTCTAAAGATAACCAAAAAGAGAATGTGGTGGAGAGTGATGACACCGGGAATGGACCAAATGAAGGTTGTGTTAAGAATGAGACAGAGAAGAAGATTTCACCTTTGTCAACATTGGAGTCATCTTTTGAATCACTTAATGAAAAGAAAATTGACATTGCATTTGCAGTGGATCCTCTTTATCATCAGACATCTGCACAATTCGATGAAGGTGGAGCTAGGGGTCTCTTATTAAATAATTTTGGACTATATGGAGAATGTAGAGTACTTTTTGATTCCTTCGAGGTGCCGAGGATGTGTATGTCACATTCACTCCCAACCCCTAGTTTAGATATCATTGATATCTCTTTTCTTAGAGAAAATGTTGAGTAGATAGTGATGAACATGCCTGAAAAGATCAAAATATCTCCAACTCTTAGGTACATTATCTGTGGAGATAACCAGATGGGGTCGCACACATTTAACGATGGCCAGAAATATACAGGGAGGGCCGATTCAGTTGGTGACAATAATGTTCATTTGGATGATAACTCATTTGGGAACTTTGAGGCAGGGAATTTTTATCATGAAAAGGAGGCTAGCGTGGTTGATGATATATTTTCTCCTCCAAAAATTTCAAAGAAGCTCCTGCAACCGGAAAATATATTGCCTTTGGATAACAAACTTCATGAAGACTTCCATTATCAACCAGAAGATCTTGTCAAGTTGTTTCTTCTTCATGACGTTTTGGATAATTACTCATGGCAACCATAAGCTTATGAAATTTCATTATCCAAACTCAAAACTTTGTCCAATGCTAAACGTTTCTAACAAAGTAGGGCCAATACAAATTTAAAATATGCCAGTGTCGTTAAAGAAAATTTAATTCTTACCATCTAATTCACGAATCGCATCAATATAAGCACAATCATATGACAGTGTCGTTAAAGAAACGTGTATCCCGAAGGCATGCTTTATAAGCACAATATAAGTTTCGGTAGATTATTGAAATATAAGCACAATCATTTCCCAGTATGGAAAATTTTAGGCATGCTATATAACAACTGGACTAATATATCACGTGGACTGCGTTATAGAACTCTATCCCTATGAAGAAGTCTGTGATTGTATGGTCCTTCTTTCACATTCTGGATTATGGGTTAAAAGGAGGTAGTGTGGTGGATAATTCAAAGTCGGGGGAATAACTGGGTCCTCGTTGGTTTTTAACATATCGCTTATTTGGTATTCCAAGTAATGAATAGAAGAACAAAAACATATTTCTCCCCTAGATTTGGATGAAGAAAAATCCGAAGGCATGCTATATAAACACAATATAAGACTCATGCCCCCGCGTTCATTTCGCAATGGAGTATGTTTGGTGCCTTGGCTTAACTAATTATCATTTGGTAAATAACTTTTCACACCATAAATATCCATATCCGAGATCTACCCCTCTTATTTTTTCACCACTTGAGATAGTAAAGGATCCATAACCTTAATATCTACATCATGTCTTTTTGCATCGTTATCACCAAATAACTTCCTTTCCAACTGGACCCCACTCTCAGCACCAACACCAATAGGCCAATAGGCCTGTTTATCTTTTCTCGAATTTTAGTTCCTTCACTAACTTTAATTCGCAATTGAGATTTCACCAAAACCTTACTTTCTTCTTTGTTCTGAGACACACAAGAATTATCATTGGTTACCTCTCGCCACCGACTAAAATCTAAACCTTTCTTTTGTTTCCCTTTAACTGGATTAGCAAAAGCGGCAATTGGATTAAAATTTTCACCTTCTTCATCATCATTATCATTATCACCATCAGCATTGTCTCTAATATCACTACCATTTGAGGCCCAATGCTGGTAAAAGCAATTGCTATGACAGTTAATTAAAAATAAATAAAAATTGACTTTATTTGTTGGAACATATCTTTTTAATTAAAATAATGTCTAACAATGTTTTGAGTTTGGATAATGAAAAGGTGCTATATAAATAACTCAATTCTTATCAAGTTTGGACTGATCAGTTTTGATAGGGGTTCCCACACACATAGATATCTCAAAAAGAATTATTGATCTCCAATAGACAGTACTCAAACCAAAAAAATCAACCCAAACATTGGAAGTTGTTGGCAAATCCAAAATTTTAAAGTCATGGTACCATCTAAAAAGCTTCAAAATTCCTGGTTCAAGCAAAACAGTACCCCTGGACCATATTTGATTCATGTATTCAATAGAGTGAAATTTTATTTCAAAGTACCCCTTACCGATAGGTGATAATCTCCATACATGTTGAATGTTCACAAGCTTTGAAATTCTATCTTTCAACTCAGCAGTCTTCCAAAACGCATATCCTTTAGAGACCATAACTCGGGCAATGAGATTGGCTTTATTTTCCTTTAAGGATTCTTGAAACTCTCCCGTCGCGATTTGAAAGGTCACAAGGCTACCACTTAGTTAAGTTTTTAACAAAGATGAGTTATCCACATCAATGGTATATTTTAAATTTTCTTTAGCGACACTGGCATATGATTATGCTTATATTGATTGGATTGGACAAAGTTTAGCATTGGAAAAAGTTTTAGTAGATTATTGCAATATAAGCAAAATCATATGCCAGTTGTTATATAACATGTCTGAACTCGCATCAATATAAGAACAATCATACCCTCCATCCATTCTTACCATTTAATTCAAGAATCGCATCTTGGGCGTCCCTTTGATCTTCAAAATCAATAAACACGTATCCCAGAGTCCGTCTTGCAACACAAACACTTTGGATAACCCCAAACACATGAAATTCGTCCTCATGTTCTCTCTCACAAACTAGGAGGATCCATATTTCCGACGTATAACAATAATTCTAATACAACAACTTCCAGTATTAACTTTATCAGCATAAGCAAACAGAGTCCTTAAAATCATATACGAGGGGTGTCCAAATTTACTAATCGAAACTGCCATACAGATTGAACAAATTCACTCAAGGTTCTCAAGTCTATAAAAACTAATCCTCTTTGAGTTTGAACATGATTAAACTAATCCTCTCATAAATTTCTCATTGAACTTTGTCAAAGGAAATTTATGAGAAAATCAAGGAACGTCAACATTTTGGCAACTTCAGAGCACTTTTGAACAAATATAACCAACCATAAAAAAGGATTCTGATAATAGGATAACATGCTAAACGTTTTGGATAGTTACTCGTGGCAATAATAGCATTTTTCTAAAAATTAGCGCCTATTTGCATTCTAACAAAGTTTTGAGTTTGGATAATGAAAATGTGCTTTAATAAAAGAAGAAGAAAACTCTCAGATAATTACTCATGGCAACAGAACAGTAACTTTGATGAACAACTGCCACCAGGGGACAATGAAAGTGCGTTTAGTGGCCAATATGATGATGGATATTTTCATAGTGCCGAGGAGGGGTCGGCTGACCTTGTCTTAGCCTTGTCAGGTAAGTAAAACTGAAGTTTAATATGATAAATTTGTAAGTTATGTCTTTAATGGGCCATAATTGTTTCAGAATGCAAGGGGAAACTTTCATTTAGGGAACAAACTGATAATAACGCTTCATTAATGGATGATGAATGTGCTAAATTATGTGTAAAACCCCAAGGGCCTGGACAGATCATTCCGTCCAAAGCCAGTTTACTCCCCAAAGAGATACTTAAGAAACCAAAGGCTAGTAAAAGAAGTTGTCCTCCTAAAGGCTTTCTTGAGGGTCCCCATCTTTCTTGTTCACTTCCTCATCTTAGCACTGGATGCACCTCCATCAGTGGATGTTTTGAGAGTGCTACTGCATTCTGGCAGCGGTAGATGCAAGATATTGATGCTCTTGCAATGAAACTCATGATTAAATTGAAGTCCGTGAAAAATATTGTTGAACAGAAATTACTCTACGAAGCATACAACAACACGACCTTGAAAAATGATACATATGAGGTATGCGAGTCGACAGACACACATCCTACTTTTTTTGGATATTTATTTGTCCTCCACCTAGTCCCTACCTAGTCACCAAGTCCCTCGAAGGTCCCCTACCACCCACATAGTGCCTTTTAAAACACTAATTATAACTATTTATATACTCATGTATAATTTCAGAATGGTTTGGAAGAGGTGTAATGTTACTCTACACATTGTTTGTTGTGAATTTTTGTTACCATACACATTGTTTGCTATCTGCTTATAGTGTTTATTTGTTCATATCTACACATTTGGTGCTAACACAACAGGGGTTGCTCTCCCTCCTATTATTTTGTTTATTTTAAGTATGTAGTTGTGTTACTATTAAATCTTTGTAAATTGAAATGCTAACATATTATTTTGATTTTTGCAATGTTAACCCCAATATTTAAATTTTCATTACTGTGATGAGGCAGATATTAAACCAAATAACTGTGATCATTTATATAGTTTCTATCTATGATTACTGTGATGGCTCTGTCCCTCGATCTGTAACCAACGAAAGTAAATGAGGGAATAGGGATTGCGATTTGTATATCCGAGGGAGTGGAAAACGAAAGCCAAACACGCGAAAAAGGTGTTTTTGCTGGTATCAGAGTTCTTGGATCTAGTTCCTTTCCAGGCCATTTATTTACTCCTTTAACTCATCCTTCTCAATGAATTAGATAAGGTGATCCCCTGTACCCTTCTATATTTCTTTTATCAACTGAAGCTCTCAGTGTTAATATGCAGGCTCAAATGGAATCTAATGATATAGTTCCTTTCTCTCACCCCAGAGGATGTTCTACAGTTAGCCACTTAAGCTATGCTAATGATATAATTATATTCTCTAATGAAAATAAAAGAAGACTGAAAAAGCTTACGGCCTTATTGAAAGCAGTTCTAAAGAAGAGTCAGGTCAGTTAGAATGACTGGAAGTCTAAGTTTATATCATTTGGAGGTAGAAAGACTCTGATATAATCTGTCATTTCCTCTATGCCCCTTTATTCTCTATTTTCTCCAAATCCTCAAAAATGGACAATAACTTATATTAAGGAACATTTTCGTTCTTTACTATGGGGTTCTACGAAATAGTATGGTAAATGGCATCAATGGTACCATTGGAATTCTAAATGAAGGCCTAAATAAAAAGGTGGTTTATCCATTAAAAGTTTAGAGTCTTTGACAAAATCTTCTAATTTCAAACTTTCTTGGAAATTCAAGAAGGAAAACTCCGTATAGGATACAATTATGAGCGTATAGGGAAAATTCACTTATTCATATCAGGCCCTATAGCAACAGGCACTGATTCATATCAGGCCCTATAGCAACAGGCACTGATTTAGTAGGAAAATTAACTTATTCATATCAGGCCCTACAACAACAGGCACTTATTTATCTGATATTAACATATCTTCTTCTAATTCTAGTTCCTTGATTTTAACATATTAGACTAGACCTAAAAGCGATAGATTAAAATTAAATACTAATAGTTCTTGTTCATTAAGAGGATTGGTGGGATTTGAAGTAGTTCTAAGGATCCTCATATTCCTCTTAATCTCTCTGCTCTATCGTATCAACATGTAAACAAGAGCTGGTTACATAATATTCTCTCTGTGAGAAAATATATAAAATTCACATGGAGATTTTTAAAGAATTTTTTGTACCCATATGGTTATTCTTGACCTAAAATCTCTCTGTCGACTAGTTTGTTATGAAAATAACGAGTGTTAATAAATCCGAACATGCAATATGAATCATGTGATGCATCATGTGTGAAATGTATTGCCTCATTTACCAAGGCCTACAGTCTCCTAAAACTATATAAACCCTACATAATCTTCCCTTTTGTTAATTTACCTTCTCTAAATTTATTCGACATATATTGGCACTCAAATGATAGTAAAATGGTTTAAAGAACAACCAACAGTAATTTGACTTGTTTAAGATATAGATCTGGATAATATTATGTACATTGGATCCAAGAAAGTTTGGAAGTTCTCTCATGCTAGGCTTACTCAGTTTTTAGTATGTTCATGAGCTAATAAAAGAGTTGTCAAACTAGGACGGTTTGGAGATTACCATAATCCATTCCTACTAATTTTAAATCAGGTGAACTGAATTATGAAACAGACAACTATGTACACCTTTTATGATGTTACCTTTGATACATTCTTATTGACAAACTATGATACAACTTTTCTATTTAATTAAACTTATCAGGACCCTCCAAGTCTCCTTTGTGATAATTTGTAGTGAACATGATTGATAAGTCTATATCAATTGAAATTAATGTTGTAATTTTGGAAGTAAAAACCACAATAGTCTCTCAAAGATCACATACATTTAAAAGTACAATTGAATTCAATTTTCTTTTTGAGTTTTTGTTAAATTTAAAACATAATACCCTGTATGAAATGATTTTTTTACTCTGGGCTTCTATTATTGTTTTCCTCAACTCTAGACTATATATGGCTCGTACATTTTGTACCTGCTAATTGATCGACACATGTGTTTTCTTAGTTAAACTATACTAGGTTTAGAATGATTTTTTACATGTTGTTACTAGTAAGTAATTTTTTATGAAAATAACATTGTGCCCAACATTCTTTATTGTAACTAACATAGTTACATTTTATTGCTTGCAGACATACACATGGCATACCCAGCATACGTAGTATTCAAAGGCTTAAATCCAGGTGTTTACACTTCGTGGCACCTCCAGATTACCTTAGTGAGAGTGAGCTGATATCTTTAGTGGAAAAGAGCATAATAGGAACAGATGCATCCATACGTGGTCATATTAACAACATAAGTGAGTGTAACTATGTACAGGTACATGCGGGAAGGAAGTTGGTTCCAATAGCTTTAAGTATCAGCCTAATGAGAGGCTATCAATACATAGATCCAGATCTCTGTTTGCCTGATATTCAGAGTTTTATAGAGAAACAAATCACTCTTGTTTCTATAGGTTAAGCAAATCACTTTGTTGTTGTGTAACAAATCACTCTTGTTTCTACAATGATAGTACCATTTGCTACAATGACAGTACCATGGGATTTCATTTAGTACATGACCATAGGGTTGATATGGCATCTTTTAATGATAACGAGGTTCCTGCTATTGTTGATCACTCATTATTTATAAACTTGATATGTTTTTCATTTTAATCTTTTTCTTTAAGTGAATTTAAAGCGTTGGTGGTATCGAAAGGAGGAAGAATTTCAGGTTCAAACTGGGAGAATGTTAAGTTACGATAATATTAATGAATATACATTACTAACTTATATCTTAAATCTTAGTATAACTATTATCTTCAACTTTTCATTCTATAGGGCCCTCTACAACTGGGGAATGCTGAATGTGGGTTTTACATATTGAAGTTCATGAGAGATCTAATGGAAAATCCGTCTCAATCTTCTAAACTAAAGGTAATAAATATTTATTTTATAATATTTTGTTTCCCTGCTAATTACGTTTACAAGGAAAAATTGAATACAACTTGTGTCATTTGATTTGCTGGATGAAGCAGTTGGCTGAAAAATCAACCTATGAAAATCATGAGATAGAAGAAGTTCAGCATGAGTTCATCGATTTCATTCAGGATTATTTTTAGTGAGCGACAGTTGTGGACAATTTTGGTATATCTTTTCAGGTACCTTTTTTTCTTTAATCTAATTAATTACTTCGTGTCGATGTTAATAATGTTTAATATAGAGAATCAAAATACTATATATGAAAATATAACAAAAATCGCAGTTAATATTATCAAAACACTATAACAATATGATGTCAAGAATAATGTTGTTAGTGAATGGAAGGGGTGAGATTTATATTATCGTTGTTTTTTATGATGATGCTGAATACCCGGGGTGGGATTTATTTTGTTGATGGTGAATGATCGGGTTTGGCTTTATATTATTATTGGTTAAACATGCCATGTTTAATTTTGGATTATTAAAAAAATAAAGAAAACTTTGCCGAAATTTTTGCTAAACCTTCCCCATTTATGTCTTCCCTGCGTTAAAAAAGAATGAAGTAAAAATTAACTTTGAGATTCTGCAAATGTTTAATTGTGATATCTGTTTGGGCTTTCATATTATTATTGATTGTAAATGTCCAGGGTGGTATTTATTTTATTATTATTAATAATGAATGATTCTCGGGGTGGGATTTATATTGTTGCTGTTGTTGATGCTAAATGCGCGGGGTGGGCTTTATATTATTATTGATGGTGAATATGGTGGTTGGTTTAAAATGTTATTATTTTGGATTATTAAAAAAAACAAAGGAAATTCTGCTAAAATTTTCATGATCCTTTTACCATTTATCTCTCCCACGCCTTAATAAAGAATGAAGTGAAATTTATCTTTAAAATTATTGAAAAGTTTGTTTTTTTTTATGCTTGATATTATATTAGAATATCATTATTGTTTAAGATATATTCTTTATATGGTTAATCTGTTTTAGTTTTTAACTGCTATTTGTTTCCTTCTTTTGTTCAAATATCGATCCCGTTGTTGCCGATTGTGTATCCGATGTACCTGTTGCTAAATTGGGTTTCCATGCTACACGAATGGAGCTAATGTTGCAGTTTAATTTTCTAATTTTTATGTCTATAGTATAGGTCATTTTAGATATCTTTTTGTTTGTGAGTTGTTTAGAAATCAATTGGGAAACTGTTGTTGTATATTTTTTTTTAATTTTAAATATTAATGACAATTTTTATACTTATTGTTCAAGTCATATTGGTACTTGGAATTTGCTACTTTGAGTATGGAAATTTGTGTTTTGAATTTGCAAATCATAGTTTTATGCATTACATGTTTGGGATATTTGAATAGTACAATGCGAAAAAAGAAAGGACAAAAACTTTTATAATAGTTTACAGTTCACATATAAAAACGGGTATATTTTATGACTGTTTTATGTACGCTGTCATTATAATTGACAAATTGACCATCGTAATAGGTACGTTTTATGACGGTTTGTACGAAAAACTGTCGTAATAGGATGGTTTGTTATGACAGTTTTGTTAACACCAATTTTATTAAGACACGCAACATTATTATTATTATTAATGATGGTTTGTACGAAAAACTGTCGTAATAGGATGGTTTGTTATGACAGTTTTGTCAATACCAATTTATTATGACACACAACAGTACGACGGTTTTTAAAGCTTTGAAAATCGTCATAAATAACCTTTTATGACCCTTTTTCCCATCATAAAAATGTCTATTTCTAGTAGTGTGAATCTCCAAATTCAGAAGAAATTGAAATTAGAAAAAGTAAAAGACCTAGAATAGCTACTTCTTTTGGTCCTGAATTTTTAACATACTTGATGGAAAATGACCCCGTCACTTTTAGTGAGGAAATGTCCTCACCCGATTCTATTTTTTGGAAAGAAGCTATTAATAGTGAATATGATTCTATTATTTCTAACAACACGTGGGAGTTAGTTGACTTGCCTAAAGTATGTAAAACTATTGGATGCAAATGGATTTTTAAAAAGAAATTAAAAGCTTATGGTTCTACTGATAAATTTAAGGCAAGATTGGTAGCTAAAGGATATAGGCAAAAGGAAGGAATTGATTTCTTTGATACTTACTCTCTTGTTACTAGAATTACATCTATTAGGCTATTAATTGCTATTACTTCATTACATAATCTGATAATTCATCAAATGGATGTTAAAACGGCTTTTTTAAATGGAGATCTTGAAGAAGAAATTTATATGGATCAACCTGAGGGGTTTGTAGTCCAAGGCCTAGATAAAAAAGTGTGTAGACTTAAAAAATCATTTTTGGACTGAAACAAGCTCCTAAACAGTGGCATAAAAAATTTGATCAAGTAATGATCTCTAATGGTTTAAACATTAATGAAGCGGATAAATGTATTTATAGCAAATTCAAGGATATTTCTGGTGTGATTATTTGCTTATATATGGATGATATGCTTATTTTTGGAATTGATATGGATGTAGTTAATAAAACAAAAAGTTTCCTTAATAAGAAATTTGATATGAAAGATTTGGGTGTTGCTGATCTTATACATGGAATTAAAATTATTAAAAATTCTGAAGGAATTGTTTTAACCCAATCTCATTATGTAGAGAAAGTTCTTAGAAAATTTGAACAATTTAATTATATTCCTACTAAAACACCTTATGACCCTAGTTGTCACTTAAGGAAACATTCGGGTCCTGGTGTATCATCATTAGAATATTCTAGAATTAATGTTAGTCTAATGTATCTTATGAACTGCACTAGACATGATATTGCATATGTTGTGGGTAGACTTAGCAGATACACTTGTAATCCTAATAATGAACATTGGGATTCTTTGATTAGAGTTTTGAGATATCTAAAATACACAATAAATTATGGTATTCATTATATTAAATATCCTGCTGTAATTGAAGGTTTTTGTGATGCTAATTGGATTTCTGATAATGATGAATGTAAGTCTACGAGTGACTATGTTTTTGCCTTGGCAGGACGCGCTATATCTTGGAAATCTACCAAGCAAACGTGCATAGTTAGATCCACTATGGAGTCAAAGTTCATAGCATTGGATAAAGCAAGTGAAGAGGCTGAATGGTTAAGGAACTTCATATTAGATATTCATTTGTGGCCTAAAACAGTTCTAGCCTTGTCCATTCACTGTGACAGTCAAGCAGCGATCGCAAGAGCACATAATAACTCCTACAATGGAAAGTCTAGACATATCAGGAGGAGACACAACACAGTGAGACAACTATTGAAAGATGGAGTTATAGCAATCGACTATGTCAAGTCACCGGAAAACCTGGTGGATCCATTGACTAAAGGGCTAGCTAGAGAGATAGTTTATCAAACATCGAGAGGAATGGGCCTAAAGCCTATTAATATCTAAATCACCTATAATGGAAACCCAACCCATATGACTGGAGATCCCAAGATCTAGATTCAATGGGATAACAAAGTTATACGAGTGATTTGTGAGGGTACAAATTTAAGTTTTACTTAAAACCCATTCCTATGATGTAGTGCCTCTGTATCGACGAAGGATGAGATTTAATCTCTTAATGCTTTCTATACTGATGGAATAATCTTTTTATCTTAGCCGTGTTGAATGCATATGGAAGTCCACAAATCACTGCCCGACTCTAGAACACAAAAAGAACAAGAGGGTGGGGTGTTATTACAGTGGTGTATCAACAAACAATAATTCTAGGCAGACTCTCATTCGGGTTGGTACCCCATTGGCGTTGAGCCCGAACACGAACCAATACAGTTACGACATGTGTCAGAGAGTTACACCCTTTGAGTCCTAAATGTGAGTCGTCCTAGAACTACTCATCGGCAAAATTACATTTAATCAAAGGTCAAACTTACCAAAAGGTATTTTGGTGTGCCGTTCTCTATAAGAGAAATGATAGGGAAATTTGTGAAAATTAGCTCCCCAACCCAGTCTGGAACTTTTTGTGCAGCAATTTTCACGAAACTGATCTCTGGAAACTCCCTTGCCAATTTAGATAACTCATTTTATCACTTACCATAATAAGAACTCAGTAAACAATAGTATAGGCATGATTTGGAGCAATAAATGTTATTTAGCTTGTGTAAAGAATAAAATATTAGCATGATTGAAAAGAATTAGAACATCACATATGGTCATGAGCCCAAATTAAGTAACATATGTTGTAAGATCATAAAAGTGACACACGTACTCATAGAATACAAGACAAGAAATACCTCATTGAAAATCCAAAATGTTGTCTCAAGAAAAGTCGGACCTACCATCTGTAATTTAATAGATATGTAAATACACTACAATAGTTACAGAAATGGAAATTTAAAAATTTGTTGGTTAGTAGTGTTGGGTATATTGGTATATATATTTATTTTGAATGAACTAAATATGTTAGGGTAAGTGGCCTAGTGGTAAGTTTATGGAGTTTGGTGCTTGAGGTCTTGGGTTCAATTCTTAGGGAGCACACTAATTATTAAGGATCAAAGATTGGGCCTTGGGCCTTGGGGTCTTTGGGCTTCTCTTGAGTGCCCAGAATTTTTACCTTTTATTAATTCGTTTTTTAATTTTTGACTTAGTCTTCTATTGAAAATAAACTACCTGTTAGTGGAGATATTAGTGGGTTAGTTGGCTAAAACCTCTACCCACATTTTTACCAGATTTTGCATAAAACAAAGTCTACGAATTTGAAAAAGAACACAAAAAAAATCAATCTCTCTCACTTTATCTACAAAAATAATTTTGCTACTTTCTACTTTTTCATTATTTTTTGGAAGTGCTGGAGTATCCTGAGAGTTCAAAGATTTAACACAAAGCTGGTATGTAAATCTGATCGTTGAATCCTGGGAGGTGTATGTTCACGAGGCTGATAGCTACAAATGTCAGCGAGCAATTTCACCTTTAGGACTTTCTGTCAAACACAAACCTCGATCGATAAGTCCTTCTAATTTTATCTATTTCGAATTTGGATTTTTTCGTTTATTCTTCGTATATTAATTCTAACAAATAAGACACATCTTACCCAATTGAGTTGGTAGTTGAAAAGGCAGACCACCTTTACATTGGTGGTTATGGTAGTGTTGAAGTCCTCAAGGGAATTGAGATTAGGGCAAGTATGGGAACCAAGGTTGGGGTCCAGGTTCTCAATTGATGGTAAGTTGACTATAAAAATAGATAATTAATATGTGAAAACAAAATCGCCCACCTTTTTGTGTAACTTTACATTTGTCAGATATATGGAGTTGAACAGTAAAACATTAGGGTAATAATACTTTTTTCTAGCAGCCACTTTTAGTAAAAGAAGGGTACCTTGTTCAAGCTAAGGCTTGAACTGGAGGTCTTCTGCTCCGGAGAAGTCGATCTGCAACGCTTTCGAGAAGCCATAGAAACCTTACCCTAACTCCGACACGATAAAGATAGATATGAGGAAGGTGGGGTTTTCCATGTGCTTAACACGCCTCCTGTCTTGTGTTTTGTAAGGCAACACGTACATTATATTATTTTTGTGTTTTACTACCATGTAACCACAGAGGCTTATTAAAAATATTTGTAAAATAAATAATATTAAATTGGTTATCAATCATTTGATAAAGAAAATTTATTTATAGAAAAAATAAATAAAAATGAAACTTGAAATATAAAAAATAGTTTCAAACTATAAAAAATGAAACTTGAAATATAAAAAATAGGTTGAAACAATAAAAAATGAAACTCGAGGACACATTTACTATTGTATCCGGGATCATAACATATAATAGATAATAGATATTAACATTTAGACCTGTGTGATGTGCGGTCGAGTTACAACTTTCGTGTGTATCAAAGAACTGAACATACACATCTTAATAAATATGCAATTAATTACTTAAATAAGCATAAAAATAAAAAATAAAATCATGGAAACAAAATCTTTATATGAAGAGGTGTTTAAGATCCACCAATTTGTGGAAAAAAATATGTCAGATAACAAAAACACTCCAAATCGTAAGAATGTGTGGAGAAACTTTAGTTTCCATAATAATAATAATAATTAAGCATAAAACGTCTTGATGACCCATTATATTTTCATCATCTCGACAACAAACAATTGTTGATATCAAATAAAAGCCTAAATAAATATTCTAGCAAACAACGGAGTAACCCATTTTTTTATTCTAAAAGCATAATGTCAATATACGAAGGCTTGTGTATAAAAGTACCATACTACTATTAAAAGTCTAAACCTCAAATAAATGAAAGTTGAAAATCGCAATAACTTATGATTTAGCAATTCTGAACATCTGAGTTGCGAAACACAAATGTTGTAATTTCTATTGAAATGGGCAATTGAGCCTTTTGGATCATATGTTTGTGTTATTATACTTGACCAAAGAATCCAAACAAATTGCAATTTTTTGAACTAACATATGAAGAAAAAAATGAAAAGAGTAAACTAAAACTCAAATCTTCAACTCCTCTCAAATTTTCAGCATTACGAATAGAAAATGCGACTTCGGCATCTATGATTTTAAATCTTTCACAAAAAGTGAAAAAATATAAGCATATATATTGTCCAAATTAAGTATTTTCCTAAAGTACTATTTCTTAGAATCATTTGAACAAATTATTGACCAAAAAAGGATGAAGACAATTAACCCAAAATTGAGAGTTACCTCGTAAGCTCTGTAATTTAACCTCTATCATCAACATTTTCTGCCAAATACAAAAACACAAACATAAAAAGTTATAAAATAAATTAGAACAACTAAACTTCAGCAATTAATTTTAATAAATTTAACAACTTATCTAAAATGCCTGAAATCGGTAAATTTATTTCTCAACGCCACGTTCTAACAATGTAAATGTTATTAATCTCAAATTCAAGATTTGAAATTTGCAAACATACAAACATATCCAAAAAAAATAGAATCCAACAAAGATGTAAACGATAAGAAACACATTGTTATATCACTATCTACCATTTTAGATTAAATGCAAAAAAAATAAAAATTCAATGATTTGTGGGAATAAGCAAAATAGTTATAAATGGATCAAGAAAGATTATAGAGAAAGAGTGGATGATTGCAGGAAATGATTGGACTCTGTATATGAGAGTTGGGCATTTAGTTCATGTTAGAGAAAATGAATAGTCAAAAAAGAGAAAATTGGCAAAGGGAAGATAAAGGGCATGTATAAAAAGGGAACAACAAGATATATATTATTGAAGTTTGAGTAAGAAGTGGAGGAGACGTATTGAAAAATGGAGAATTAAGAAGATGAAACATCAATGTCATGTGTGGCTTTAGTGGAGAGAGTGTAGTGAGAAATTATTAAGTCCATTTGGCAAACCGAGGTTAAACGCTATAACTTTATTATACACTAAAGATTTTTGGGTTTGGCGCATTTTTGGGCCTTGGGTTTTTGGCCTGCATGCTGGCCTTTATTTCATATTGGTTGGGTTTAGTTAGCCTTTGGGGCTCTAATTTTGTTTGGGTCCATATTATATCCTTTTGGAATTTTTCCTTAGTGGTAATATATTAGACATTAATCCATTTAGTCCCTTCAATAAAAATTAATAAACATTTAATCCACCACTTAATCGCATTAAATATTTAGTCCCTTCATGTCTTTTTTATTTGTCTAGATACCATTGTACCCATTGACATTACTCACACGTGTAGTACCCTTACATCCTTATTTAACCTTTTCTTTTGCCTCAAAAAGCTTGCAACTAGCAAAACAAACCCTAGATTTGTGAAATGTATCCATTTGAAATACGAGTCATATAAAGTGCACGATACTATTTACATAATCAAATAATTTGCGTAACCAAGCAGACCCTATGTTCATAAAAAAAAAATTGAAAATCTATGAGATGATTAACTCTGATTTGAGTAATGAGGGGAATGAGACCGAATTGTTATCACGTGTTTAAACACCTGGTACATCACGTGAGAATCATGATGATTACGTGATTTCATAAAATTTATGCTCAAATCTAGGTCTTTTTATGTCCATTACTTCATATATAATGAGCTTTTAGAGTCATTTTGGTAAGTAAAAAGAAAAATATAAATTTGAATTATAAATGCAATTTTAAACCCAGAGGGTAAAATAATAACTTTTAAAAACTTATAGGCTTGAAAATAATTTTTAAATATTTATCTAGGCGAAATAAATTCTCTCTGAAATTTAGTTAAATTTCGAATTAAAACGAGCAATTTTGAAATAAAGTCCCTGTTTCAAAATAACGTTTTTAAGAACAAACTCAATAAATGGTCAAGATCAATACTTATTCACAATGGTGAAATTGGGTTCATCGATTCATTCATAAGAAAGGAAAGTGGACTCTTAATTTGGAACATCCCAAAATGACGAGCAGGACTCCTACTTTGGGATGGATGGCGTACATAATAATTTTTTCCTCATTTTGATATTCATACCCCATATGACAAATTGAAAATCCCTAAGTTCATTGTCAGCAGGTAGGACAACATATACTTAAAGTACTACCTTTTAAGTATAATGAAGCTTTCCCGCAGCTATTGATACGTCACAGGGAATTTTTCCTGGCAATAAAACAAAATATATATACAAATGACAACTTAACATATTCTTAATTTTCTAGAGGGATGACAACTTTAACATATACTTGAATTGTCATACCCAATATGATAATTTGTTAAGTCATTTTCTGGAGGACAGTCATCCATATATGATGGTTAAATCTTAAGGAAGAAAACTGAGTAACATGGAAAAATGGCATCAGGCCATTAATGAGACTCATAGAACCAAAGCCTGGATAAAGGAAAATGGATGGCTGCTTACCAACATGGTGCAGTTCTAACCCTTTTCTAAGCTAAAACGCATATCTGTGTGACCTGTTATTCCTTCAGCATTTTCTGCATTGAGTCTCATTTGAATTGTTGTGTCAACGTTTCCCTCACTTGTCCTTCCAACATCGCCAACCCAATGCAAATTACATTTTCAGTCTGACCCACGGCACATCAAAAAAAAATTGACCGTACCCTCGGGGAGAGCCTCCCATTTACCTGGTGTAGTGTCGTTGTCTTCTTGCCTTTGCTCTATAGCTTATAAAAAATCTCAATGTTTCCAAATAAATTCCTATGAGATTCTTATTAGCTTTGCTGACACTACTCCATGTTTCACATCATTTCGATTATGGCATATATTCCACATAATCATTGCAAAAACCTCAAATTGGGACCTAGAGAGTGCGAATTATACTGCAATGATCTAGCCACTTTCCCAAATAACCCACTGTACTAGGTCAAATTTAGGATGGTGTCATACCTCTTGGGGCTACAAGGAATTCCTTATCCACGTGCCATTTTTACACACATAAGAACCCCATGCACTTCTATGTGACAATCCACTTAATTAAATATCTAGTGATCAGTTATTTATTAAATTAAAATTGATATCTCATTTGGTTCATTCTTAACATCTCTATCGAATTTTTTTTAATATTACTAACCACCTAGCATTCAAAAAGCTGATGTCAATTTTTTTTTCTTAAAATTAGCATGAAACAAAAACAAATAAATAATTCATTAAACATTCACCATTCAATAACCAAACGCATAGAGAATAAAGTGACAGAATGAAGAACTGTGATTGGAATAAACACTTCTAGCCTGAATCCTAAATACAGTAATCTAAAATAAAATTCTAGTCTAACCCACGAAAAAATAAAGATGTAAATCCACTATCTCTGAATAATATCTGAATAAGAATGGGCAACATGCCTGACTGAAATAAGTGTCTCATAAGAAGGAAATGATAAGTGTGGAGGCACCTACTACTCAGATCCTGCAACTTTCACAGCAACTATAGCAGGTCAAATGATAGGAACTCCTTGGGCTAGCGTCCATGTGGGTGGGCACCTAAAATATTTTTACAAGAATATAAATTTGGAGAAAACGGGTGAGAGCCCAAGAAAACATTTGAAAATTTTAGCAAGTGTTTAAAATGCAAAATTAGCAGATACTAAATACATGTTAGGTTTACATGCCCTCACTTGAGATCCTCACCTCTCAACTAATGTGCACACCTAATGTATCTTTCTAACTTGTCATAGTTATACTACCCTGCCTAACTAGTCCGAACCATATCTATCTCTACACAAACTAACTCGTTGTGCCACCCGCATTGCCTATATCATATATTATCGCATAACCCATAAAATTTCGCCAATTATAACTTTCTCATTACAAATTAATTTTCCACACACTTAGGTTATTTTCAATGTCACTATCTCTCTCATCTACTTAAGGACACACGGTAGAATAATTCATAAGTACATATGTATTACTCTCATTATATATATATATATATATATATATATATATATATATATATATATATATGGTGCATGCATACTCTGCTATAAAGTCCCGGTACATCACTTAGTAAATAAAAGGACTATAGGTTCAAACTCACTCTTGAAACATAACTACAATTCACATAAGTTAGAGGCAAGCATAGTTCTAGGCCTTTGGAATACATACATACCTAACGCACCGAAATTACCGATCACATTAACGTTCACACAAATAGTGATTAGCCCTAAGTTCTATGTTATAAGGTACGAGTCTAAAATCCCCCAAAGTGGCTCATTAAGATAAAACCACCCACGACGCGAAACCTCCCGTGATAGAAAGCAGTGTTGGTATGTTCATTACACAAAATATCACAATCAATATAATATATGCATGCATTCATCCTATACATACATAGAGTATATTTCAAGTTTATCCCATAAACTAATAATTCACATTTTATTCTCATTTTCCATTATTCCTAACATCTCTCGTTAACCTAAAGGATATAAATAATTTAATTAATTATTTCAGTAGCTACCCTCAACTTGTACTTACTGGTCCAAAAATCGAAATCATTATAATAAGCCCGAATTATATTTTAATTCCTAATAATCCTTTTTATCGATAAAGTTACATTCTTCTCAGAAATCTAAAATGATGATTTAAGGCTTTTCTAATCCGATTTTGAAAAATCTAAAAACTACAAAGTTGTTTAGAATATGATTTTATACAAGAACTCTTGAGCACACTACCAATTTCCGCTTAAAATAGTCCTAAAATTATCATAAAATATTTTTCCTTTTTCTAAAACGATTTTACATGCATTTGACTTTCGGATATGTATGAGTTCACTTCATATCTAGTTAGATAGTTGAATCTCCAATTTAATCACATGCTTTTCTCGCATTTCAAAATCATCAATAAACTATATAATCCTAATCATGAGTTCTATAATCCCAAATGATGTTATCTCAAATGAAACCTTATAAACCCTGATTTTTATCCAAAAATCCTATAATCTAGAATGTATTTTGGCAAACTTATAATTAAGCAAGTTGTAACACCCCGCCTAATTAAATACCGACTGATCAGTCATTTATTAAATTATCATCAAGGTGAACGGTTGGTTCATTCTCAGCATCACTGTCGTAAAATAATATTTCCAGTTTGAACACCCTAAATAATTAAGCTAAGTGTCAAAATAGTTTAAAGTCTTATTTTCATCTTATTAAATTCCAATATAAAAATCTTTTTAATAACTAACAGTTTAAGAATCACATAAATGCTAATGATGGCAATTAACACACAAGAATTTAAACCATCTAGATAAACCAATCCAAGTTTAAGAACCATAAATGAACTCATCTTGACAATTAACTCTCAAAGAGTACTGAATAGTGGAAATATAAATAAACATAAACCTATGACAAATCCAACTATAATAGGAGATTGGGCGACACTTGCCCTTAACTATGAAGAACTAAAATAGGAACTGAATCGATGAAGAGGTCGTCTAAAGAAAAGGCCTGCAACTTCCACATAAACTACAACACGTCCAATCCAAAGAACTTATGCAAGACGCCCCTGTGGCTGGGCACCTATAATATATACATATATATATAAGAGAGAGAAATGACAAAAAACGGGTCAGAGCCCGAGTGTAAAACAGTTTTAAAAATAGTTTAGCAAGTATTTAAAACGCTTACCAGCTAATATCACAACCATGTTAATATGCAAAACTGTCTTGAGAATCCTCACCTCTCATCTAGTGAGCACTCCTACCGTTCTACTGATCTCATAAGTCTATGTAACTTATATTCCATAAAGTTATATCCCGAGAAGTACTAAGGCCATAATATTTAGTTTTAGAAAATCATTATCTTCCATATTCTTATGTTACTTAGAACCACTTAGTACCATTACCAAATTCATGAACATTTGTTATAAAGTTGAACCATTTATTCATTTCTTAACTACTTATACACACAATAGAAAGTTTCCATATATAAGTATATATAAAAGTATATATATATATATATATATATATATCAATCGCTCATATAATATACAGATACTATCGGCACCCCACATAAATCTATAGTGCTGGCATACTCTGCTATCAAGTTCCCCTATCACGCAAACTAAGGGAAATACTAGTTCAGAATCACTCTCGAACTGTATTAACACAATATACAAACAAATGGAGGCGAAGCATAGTTCCAGGTCCTAAGAGGTCAGCACATACCCTCACGTCTCTTAGAACATCTAACTATCATTTTTAGATAGCCTGTATCGAGGATACTATCTTCTAGTGTACGAGCCAATATCCCCCATAAAGGTCTAATCGATATAAGACTGTCCCGGCGCGAAAACCTCCATGATAGCAAGTAGCCCAGGTATGATTTTTACACAGATACATAATTTATGCACAGTCACACAATCATATATATAAATATTCACATTTTCTAAATTAGGTGCGCCCACGACCCAAAATTATAATTATCCGTTCTTTGCACAAACTACTCAATTATCTCGCATAACGGATTTGTCTCTTTTATTCCCATTTATAATTTATTTCATGCTTACTTCTCATCTCTCGAAGTATTCTAACTCACTATGTATAATTTCAGTACGTATACCCTCACTTACCTTCTAGTCTAAATCTTTCACGAGTCTCCATCTTTTAGTAAATGTACGCACAATATCTAATGTTTGAATAACTCCCCATTAACCCACAATTTCATATCATATTAATTTCACTCACGAAGTCTACTTACACCCAACTGATCCTCTTCATAACCCATTACATTATTTAAAATATATTTAAGAGTTCCCAGTTATTTTAACCGAATTTAAACAAAAGGAGAAAAATATGTACTTTTCCTCGAGGGATCGATCGATCGATGCTCTAGGTCAATCGATCGATCAAGCAGTTCTTGCCGAGTTTCCTGCAATTTTCAACCTACGGGTTTCCTAACTCCTCCAAACCTCTATAATTTTGCCCCAAACTCCCTTCAAAATTATCCAAATGTATAAGAAATATATATAAACAAGTTCTAACGTAATAACATCAATAAATCCTCAATGAATCAATCAAAAAGGGGTTTAATCCCAGATTTCTTTATAAAACCAAATTTTGCATGAATAATCACAAACCTCTATTTAAATCCAGATTGCCTTCCCAAATATCATACTAAACTCATGGCTAATCCTCTACATATGATCAAGATTTTAGACTACATGGATTCTCCCTACAACACATATAAATTCTCTTCCAAAATATATAATTCTTCAATTAAAACATATGATTCTCATTCCTAGACTAACATGGAAGGTATATTAAATTGGAAATCAGCAAGATAGATACTTGCCGGGATTCAAAGGTTTGATTTGTCAATTAAAAATATATGGTTGCGTTCCTCGTCGTGCGATCTACGTTTTGGTGGTGGTGGTGATGCAATCGGGTGAGTTCTAAGCCTTGGATTGATTGAAAACTCTTCGCCTTCTTCTCTAATGGCTGGGCTTAGTTTTTTTTTTGTTAACCCTAAGAGACAACTCCAAATGGATAATATATACTAAGAAAATTCGTGGGTTTAATTACCCAAAAATACAAAATGTCTAAAATACCCTCCCGGGATGTCTATTAGGCCTAATAACGCCCCGAGACCCAAACTAAACTTCCGAATACACTTTTCTGACTATCTCAACCCTTCCGGACACTTTGGCGCAATCAAAATGACCATATAGATGACTTAGAATTTATTCAGTTTTATAATAATAATTTAGTCTTGACACGACACACGCGCGTTTAGCATTAAATTTCCATAATTGCCATTTTATTCACTTGTGACAATTTTAATAAAATCAATCTCATATATTAATTTACTCATCCAGTAATATTCAACAAATTTCCAATAATTACTAACTCACGTCATGCTAGTAAATATTAAAAATAAATTTTCGAATTAATATTAAATTAATATCTCAATTAAATTTAATAATTCCCCAATTTTAAAAGTCATAAAAATACGGGGTACTATATACTTCCTCCCTAATAATGGAATTTCGTCATGAAATTCAGAAAATAAGGCATGCCTGGAAAAAAAATCTGGATACTTTAACAATACTCAAAACGGACTTTTGGGTAAGGCGAATTCCTATAATCCTCCCCGCCTCACAATAAGCTTATTTATCACTCTCAATACAATTAGTTATAGAGTCAAACTTTAGTAACGGCACTTCACATTGTGCTCCAATCCGTGCTATTCTCATAAGATGAGCGTACACATCGTTGGCCCCCATTGTCTCAATATTATTGGGAGGTCGCACCTCACTACAAAACAAATACTCGTATTTATCTAATCACAAAAATCTCTTTATCATCATTCCACCCTTCAATTGGGTAATAAAACAAAACTTCCAATGTTTCCTTACCACACAACTGGCTCCACTGACCTTAAATCATCACTTGACTTTAACTTATAATCAATATTATCAGCTCCAATGACAACCGAGGTACTAGACTCATGGACTAATGACCAAACATCTCTCTACTTCCAACCTTACGCTAAGTTTCATGCATGGGATGTCTCGCAAAGTGAAATCCAAACAAGGAACCCCCCCGATACACTACTACCTAGCATAGTTGGTTATCGAAATTCGTTGGGTCCACCGTCTATAACCTGTACCCCTCTCTTATGTCTTTTGATAGAAAATCTACATATCCTTTCGCAATTGAACTGAAATAAAGAACTTTTTACTAATTGCACTATTTCTCAGTATTGGTGGAGTTCACATTCCATAAACCTCGTATGTATACAATCGGGACTCTCGAAATCCAATTCCCAAACATATGAATATAAGTCTTAACTTTCACATTCCTAAAGGATAAATATAACAATGCGCACCTCCTATCACTAAGTCCTGAGAGCTACACATAATAATGAATGAAATCTTTCCACCCAACGGTAAACCCAATACACACCGAATCATAATAACAAAGTCCCTAAACACCCTGGGATTAAACATTTTTGTACCACTATACCCTTTGAAGTCTCTATAATATATATAAAATGAGTGTGAGCCCGACCCTCTCGCAGGTGAGGTATTATCAGAACAAAACTTGCTGCCCAACCCCGATAGCCGTGTAATCACTGCTTACTAATGTTTTAACCATTTTTATAAAATCATAATCAGTACAATAATATACTCGCACATCACATCACTAAAACGAGTAATCTCAATATATTATATAACACAAACAATGCACCCATTTATTCTCCACGGATATCACTGAAGACAACCCCGCTATAGCAGGGAAAACATACACATAATTATAACGCTATAGATATATGCACTAAATTATTTTCACATGCGACTCTAGCAATAAACAAAAATGTAAGGAGTCGCTCGTGTCACATAAAACACGTTTCATCCTCTGAGGATAAAACTCATACTTCTACTTTTCCAATCGCCTTGGCTTCTTAATGGTCTTCTGGACATAACGTGTCTGTCTGAACCAAATCAAAAATTATAATAACCATTTCCCCTGTAAGCACCATACCTTTGTCCTTTTTTTTCGCTTCAAAATTTTTTAACTCGTGTAGTTTTACCCTCTATAAAATACCTGAACACATAACCCACTTATCTCCTATCATACTGACCCTATTAGGGTTGTCCTTCTCTCGGACTTAAATAGTCTCGATCTTGATGGCTACCCCCATCATTCCCTGATCTTTGTTGACCTTAAGGAATGTGCTACTGGCTTCAATAACTCTTACTTAATTCACCATTGCTTGGTAAGAATTCATCTATTCAAATCATTTAAATGAGCCCCGTGATGGCTCTCCTCTAGTCTCACTCTCCCATAAATCTTTCGATTACTTTAGCTCCCTTCACATAAGAAAGTTAACATTTCTATAGACAATGCGGGACATTGTCACCATATGGATCGATTGTCCAACATAATTCTCTTTAAGTGTTGCCAACCTTCCTCACGAGTTGATCTCCCATTTGAAATATTCTCTACCATTGGTATCCACTTCCGCTGATCCAAGATTTGCTAAAATATTAAATTCATTAACAAATGGACCCCTGTCCGGCCCTTCCGTAATGGGTTCAGAACAATGTTCACATCTTATTCTGAACAATTGATGCAGGAAGCTATGGTTAAAATGTACTTAAGGTCCTTCCATTTACGCAACATTTCACTATTAAATATAGTGGTTGACTCCCACTATTATAACTTTGCTCCAACGAGCTAAGAAAAATTTTACTCTGAATTTTTCACTTCCAGCCAGCCACCCTCCTCCATATGCCCAAGCCTTTGAATGTATTACCTTCGTTGGGTAACACACATAATTCCCGCATTTCTATAATTTCCGCTAATGACTCTCCTCAATTCTCCATTTGACCCTTTCCCAAGCGTTCTACATTGGGTGAGTCTAATTTTGACATCACGTTTGATTACAGCTGCACTTGGAAAGCATAGGCTATGTCCTAGCCATCTTTACAGTCTTGGACTCTCGTACCATAATAGGGGTGACCTCGACAACGGTCATCATCCTCGAACATACTTCATAACCTCCTAAGTCCGACCTCCATAATCCACCCAATGGCCCTCATCAGCCATACTACATTGTTCAATCACGTCCGAACACAAATAAGATTTACTAATATATTCGTGATAGCAGGAGAACGAAATCTCACCAAAGAAATCAACAATCCTAAACATAGGGCTCTATATCAAAAAAAGCTATGCTGGAAGTATAATAAGCCGCACAGATCCTAAAAGACACTAGAACCTGGTGCTCTGGTACCACTTGTAACAACTCGCCTAATTAAATATCGGGTGATCAGTCCTTTATTAAATTATTATTAAGGCGAACGGTTAGTTCATTCTAAGCATCACTGTCGTAAAATAATATGTCCAGTTTGAACACCCTAAATAATTAAGCTAAGTGTCAAAAGAATTTAAAGTCTTATTTTCATCTTATTAAATTCCAATATAAAAACTCTTTTAATAACTAACAATTTAAGAATCACATAAATGCTAATGATGGCAATTAACACACAAGAATTTAAACCATCTAGATAAACCAATCCAAGTTTAAGAACCATAAATGAACTCATTCTGACAATTAACTCTCAAAGAGTACTGAATAGTGGAAATATAAATAAACATAAACCTCTGACAAATCCAACCGGAATAGGAAATCGGGCGACACATACCCTTAACTATGAAGAACTAAAATAGGAACTGAATTGATGAAGAGGTCGTCTAAAGCAAAGGCCTGCAACATCCACATAAGCTACAGCACGTCCAATCCAAAGAACTTATGCAAGACGCCCCAGTGGCTGGGAACCTGTAATATATATATATATATATATATAAGAGAGAGAAATGACAGAAAACGGGTCAGAGCCTGAGTGTAAAACACTTTTAAAAATAGTTTAGCAAGTATTTAAAATGCTTACCAGCTAATATCACAACCATGTTAATATGCGACACTCTCTTGAGAATCCTCACCTCTTATCTAGTGTGCACTCCTACCATTCTACTGATCTCATAAGTCTATCTAACTTATATTCCATAAAGTTCTATCCCGAGAAATACTAAGGCCATAATATTTAGTTTTAGAAAATCATTCTCTTTCATATTCTTACGTTACTTAGAACCACTTAGTACCGTTACCAAATTCATGAACACTTGTTATAAATTGAAGCATTTATTCATTTCTTAACTACTTATACACACAGTAGAAATTTTCCATATTTAAGTACGTGTATATATATATATATATATATACTATCGGCACCCCACAAAAATCTATGGTGCTGGCATACTCTGCTATCAAATCCCCGTATTAGTCAAACTAAGGGAAATACTAGTTCGGAATCACTCTCGAACTGTATTAACAAAATACACAAACAAATGGAGGCGAAGCATAGTTCCAGGTCCTAAGAGGTCAGCACATACCCTCACTTCTCTTAGAACATCTGACTATCATTTTCAGATAGCCTGTATCGAGGAAACAATCTTATAGGGTACGAGTCAATATACCCCATAAAGTTCCAATTAAGATAAGACTGTCCCGACGCAGAAACCTCCGTGATAGCAAGTAGCCCGGGTATGATTTTTACCCAGATACATAATATATGCACAGTCATACAGTCATTTATATAAATATTCACATTTTCTAAATTAGGTGCGTCCACGACTCATAATTATAATGATCCGTTCTTAGCACAAATTACTCAATTATCTCCCATAACGGATTTGTCTATTTTATTCCCATTTATAATTTATTTCATACATACTTCTCATCTCTCGAAGTGTTCTAACTCACTAAGTGTAATTTCAGGAGGTATAACCTCACTTACCTTCTAGTCTAAATCTTTCACGAGTCTCCATCTTTTAGTAAATGTACGCACAATTTCCAATGTATGATTAACTCCTCGTTAACCCACAATTTCATCCCATATTAATTTCACTCAACGAAGTCTACTTACACCCTATTGGTTCTCTTCATAACCCATTATACTATTTAAAAGATATTCAAGGGTTCCCACGTATATTAACAGGATTTAAACAAAAGGGGAAAAATATGAACTTTTCCAAGAGGTATCAATCGATCGAGGAATGGGGTCGATCGGTCGATCGTCGATCGATCGATGCTCTTGGTCAATCGATCGATCAAGAAGTTCTTTCCAAGTTTCCTGCAATTTTCAACCTATGGGTTCAATCCTCCTAACCCCTCCAAACCTCTATAATTTCGTCTCAAACTCCCATCAAAATTATCCAAATGTATAAGCAATATATATAAACAAGTTCTAACGTAATAACATCAATAAATCCTCAATGAATTAATCAAAAAGGGGTTTAATCCCAGATTTCTTTATTAAACCAAATTTTGCATGAATAATCACAAACCTCTATTTAAGTCCAGATTGTCTTCCCAAATATCATACTAAACTCGTGGTTAATCCTATACATATGATCAAGATTTTAGACTACATGGATTCTCCCTACAACAAATATAAATTCTCTTCCAAAACAAATAATTGTTCAATTAAAACATATGATTCTCATTCCTAAACTAACATGGAAGGTATATTAACTTAGAAATTAGCAAGATAGATACTTGTCTAGGATTCAAAGGTCTGATTTGTCGATGAAAACTATATGGTTGTGTTCCTCGTCATGCGATCTACGTTTTGGTGGTGGTGGCGATGCAATCGGGTGAGTTCTAAGCCTTGGATTGCTTGGAAACTCTTCACCTTTTTCTCTAATCTCTTCAACTTCTTCTCTAAAGGTTGGGCTTAGGTTTTTTTATTTGTTAACCCTAAGAGACAAATCCAAATGGATAATATATACTAAGAAAATTCGTGGGTTTAATTACCAAAAAATACAAAATGTCTAAAATACTCTCCCGGTATGTCTATTAGGCCTAAAAATGCCCCGAGACTCAAACTAAACCCCCGGGTACACTTTACTAACTATCTCGAACCTTTTGGACACTTTGGCACACTCAAAATGACCATATAGATGACTTATAATTTATTCACTTTTATAATAATAATTTAGTCCTGACATGACACAGGCGCGTCCCGAATTAAATTTCCATAATTGCCATTTTATTCACTTGTGACAATTTTAATAAAATCAATCTCATATATTACTTTACTCATCTAGTAATTTTCAACAAATTTCCAATGATTACTAACTCAAATCACGCTAGTAAATATTAAAAATAAATTTTTGAATTAATATTAAATTAATATCTCAATTAAATTTAATAAATCCCCAATTTTAAAAGCCATAAAAATACGGGGTATTACACAAGTTTAAACAACCTACCTCTTAGGATGATTCTATATTTTTGTTTGAATAAGATGATGTAAATTCCTCCTCCTCGTTCTTCCTAAATTTCGATGGTGTATGGTGGTGGTGCAAGGTGGCTTTAGGTGTTCACATTCTTGAGAAACTCTTCACTTTTTGGTAAAATCTCTCACACTTTATCTAATTTGGTTTCCTCTCACTTTGATTTTTCAATTCCCCATTTGATTATCCAAAGAGTTTTTTTTAAAGTAGGTAATCATGTATCTCTTCATAGGTTGGAAATCCAAAGGTCCAAAATTGACTTATCACTTGTCATGTCGACCCATAAACGACCCGAGCCCCTATACATAGGACCGAATAAAGTTATATGACTATTTCGACCCTTTCGTACACTTTGGCGCACTCGAAATGACCTTTTGGATTATCCATTTACAATTTACCTTTTTATCCCATAATTACGAAATTACTGTAACTGTCGTATTTCTCACTCACAACAATTATAATGTATAAATATTAATTTATTACTTTTAACTAATTAATATTCAGTATATCTGTCATACAAATAAATCTTAACCCATATCACGCTTACTTAATCTTTATTTTTAATCCGAATTAATTTCTAATAAATTTCCCATTTTAATTAAATTAATCCTAATAATAAAAATCATTCCAATTACGGGGTATTACATACTTCCGAGTTATAACGGAATTTCATCCCGAAATTAAGAATAAGAAAGTATACCTACTGGAAACAACTCTGGGTATTTGTCACGCATCTCATCCTCACGCTCCCAAGTAGACTAATTGGCATTATGATGCCCCATTGAACCGTATAAGTGAAACTACCATCTACCTCAAACTTATCTAACTATAGTCAAGGATAGCATTGGCCAGTAAATCAATCTACTCTAAAGAAATATGAGTATGGGATAACTCATCCTAGAGATACCTCCTCAGTAAAGAAATGTGGAACACATTATGAATCCTATGCAAGTGCTCGGGCAACCCGAGTCTATATGCCACTGGCCCAATCCGCTCGATGATAGGAAATGGCCCAACGTACCTTGGCGCCAACTTTCCCTTTTTCCCAAACCTCATTATCCACTTCATAGGAGATACATGTAATAATACTTGCTCTTACACACTGAAATCCCGAAAGAACCCCCTGGCTTCGTCGTACTTCTTTTGTCTATCCAGGCTGCCCGTATACGACTTCAAATCATCTTGATCCTGGATGAAGTATCCTGAATTAATTTTGGCCTGAGTAGCTTGTTGTACCCCACCTCTAGCCAACAAGTAGGAGAACGATAAGGCCTACTATACAAAGCCTCAAATGGAGCCATGCCAAAAGTGAACTGATTGGAGTTATTATACACAAACTCCACCAGTGGAAGGTACTGCTCCCAACCTCCCCTAAAATTAAAGATACACTTATGTAGCATATTACCCATCATTTCATTAGTCCGCGCAGTCTGTCCGTTCGTATATGGGTGATAGGCCGTACTCAATCGTAACTTCGTGCCCATGGCCTCCTGGAAGTTCTCCCAAAAGCGAGATAAAAAATATTATCCCCATCGAACACAATATCGAGGGTCACCCCATGTAATCTTACTATCTCAGCTATGAATATCTAGATGTACTATCCCGTGGTGTAGTCCTTTCGGACTAGCAGAATGTGGGCTACTTTAGTCAACTGATCCACTATAACCTACACAGAATCGTAATCCCTCTGAGATGTAGGCAGCCTAGTGATGAAATCCATGAAATGCTCTACTATTATACATTTGATTTTCTAACAAATGTAGAACCTCTACTGGTTTTTGATGGTCTACCTTTAGCAACTAATAAGTGGTACACCTCGAGATAAACTATGTAATGTCTCCCTTCACGTCCCTTTCTCTTTCACCCACACACCTGTGAAAGCAGATATCCTTTTTCAAAGAATATTCCTACATAATTGGACCGATATTATAACGGTTATACCATTCACTGTACGGGGGAAAAATACCCTCCTCCTTAAGTTCCAACTTCCCCATTATTTTTAATCACATGACACCCTTCATGGTATGTCTCTGAAATCCTGCCCAAATACCCACTTCAAACTTTTACATCTTTAATTAGTTATGACGTATCTCTCGTCATTTTTCTCTCCTGCACGGAATAACTCCGATTTTTCCTCAAACATCTACATTTTACACCCCTTATACTATAATCGTCCCTTACGGTCTACTCCTCAGTCCCCAGTGACACACCTTGCTCAAAATGCCACTTCGTTTCCATTTGTCTCATTCTATTTCTTCCTCAATTTCCCCATGAGTGTATATTTATTTCATAAGTTTCCATGTCTACTCCTCATGGCTGACTCTGAAATTTCTCAACTAATTAGGGTACCCATACACCCTCTGCCCCGTGCATTTCTGCACAAGTCAACTGAATGTACAGAAACATATGTGATAGAGGCTTGTGATTAGAAGAAGAACATTCAGCGCCATCTGCGCATGCTGGAGTGTACCTAAGTACAGAAATAAATGCTTGCTGCCTTTCATCTATCGGGGGCAGCCTTACAGTGGTGGGAGTCAGTTACCACAGCCGAGGAGAGAGACTTGATGCCGATAGCAGAGTTTTGGGTGCAGTTCGACCGTAAATACTTCCCACCAGCAGTAGAGGCTGAGATGAGGAAGAAATTCAGTGATTTAGTACAGGGCGACCGATCAGTGGAAGACTATGAGGAAGATTTCAGCCGTTTGGCAAAATTTGTGCCAAATGAGGTGAGCTATGAGGAGCGGAAGAAATCGAAGTTTATGGACGGTTCAGCCTGGCGGATCAAGCAACATTTGATTGGGAATCCGATGTTATTGATGTATACAGATGTCGTTAATGCCGCACTTGTACACTGCCATGATCATCGCTTCCATGAGAAGGGAAGCAAGAGAACAGGGGAGCCGAGCCAACAGGGCAGGGCAGTTACTAGTGGTGAGGTAAGTGGTACTCAGTAGCAGAAGGGCAATCAGCTAGGGAATCAGGCTAAGAAGTTTAATCCTGGTGGGTTCCGACCGGGAGGACAGGGGTTCAGGCAGGGGCAGCCAGGCCCGAATCAGAAATAGCAGGTTCCTCAGGGCCGTCAGGGCCAAGGGAACAATGGGGGAGGCCAACAGGGCCAGGGCCAGCCGCATCAGGGCCAACAGGGCCAACGACAGGGGGATGGTCAGAGACGTTGTTTTGTCTGTGGCCAGCCAGGGCATTTTAAGAGGGAGTGCCCACAGAGGGGAAGAGGTCAACAGCAGGAGGCCCACCCGCCCCACCCGCCCCACCACAGCAGGGGAAGATGAACTACGGGCGTGTGTATAACGTCCGGGGTGTTCCCAATCCCCCAGCGCAGCAAGCACCGCCAGCAGTTGAGGGTATGTTTTTAATTCATGGTTATGAGGGTAGTATTCTTTTTGATACAGAAGCATCACATTCATTCATTAAACTAAATTTTGTTAAACGGGTCGGACTACTAGACACCGCAGGTAGTCTTCGGATGTGTGTAGAGTCTCCAGTAGGCAACGGGGCTACGATTCACTCGATTTGTCGGGGTGTTGACATTTTGATTGGGAGACTTAGTTTAGTAGCGGACCTCTTAGTGTTAGATATGGAGGGGTACGATGTCATCTTAGGTATGAATTGGTTGGCAGGTTATCAGGTGACGGTGGATTGCTACGAGAGGACCATCGTGTTCTCCATTCCAGGGCAGGAGATGTTTTTGATAGCAATGCCGCTACCTGAGGGAGGGTCACGCACACACTTGTATTACATTGAGGAGGAGACCTCACAGGAGGTGGCTATTCCATTGGACTCAATCCTAGTGGTGAGATACTTTGAGGATGTGTTTCAGGAGATACCAGGATTGCCACCTAGCAGGGAAATCGAATTTGTGATTGATTTAGCACCGGGGACGAGGCCGATTGTTCGGGCCCCATACCGTATGGCCCCTTCAGAGATGCGGGAGTTAAGAGAACAAATTCAGAAACTTCTGGGTTAAGGTTTCATTTAACGGAGTACATCTTCGTGGGGTGCATCGGTGTTGTTTGTGAAGAAGCGAGATGGCTCACTACGGTTATGCGTGGACTATAGAGAGCTGAATAAGGCCACGATACGGAATAAGTATCTGTTACCTAGGATTGATGATCTATTTGACCAGTTGAGAGGGGCGTCTTACTTCTCTAAGGTCGACTTGAGGTCAGGGTACCATCAACTACGTATCCGAGAGGAGGATGTTCCTAAGACCGCTTTCCTGTCACGGTATGGATCTTATGAGTTCAGGGTGATGCCATTTGGGCTCACTAATGCACCAGCAGTGTTCATGGACCTCATGAAAAGAGTTTTCAGGGAGTTTCTTGATCAGTTTGTCATAGTGTTAATTGATGACATCCTGATCTACTCGCGCACCGAGGAGGAGCACGCAGAGCATCTGCGTATAGTTTTACAGACATTGCGGGATCACCAGCTCTATGCCAAATTCGGTAAGTGTGGATTTTGGCTACGGGAAGTTTAGTTTCTTGGCCACGTGGTGTCAGACCGGGGTATTGCAGTGGATCCAAATAAAGTATCGACGGTGAGGGAGTGGGGGCAGCCCACGACACCGACTGAAGTACGCAGTTTTCGGGGATTGGCCGGTTATTACAGGCAGTTTATCAAAGGATTCTCAAAGATTGTGGGCCCTTTGACAAATCTGACCCAGAAAGGGGTACCTTTCACTTGGAGTGATCATTGTCAATTATCTTTCGACGAGTTAAAGGATAAGTTGATATCTTCACCCGTGCTTGCATTGTCGAAAGGAGGATTAGAGTATCGGGTTTACACTGATGCATCCTTATAGGGACTTGGGGGTGTGCTTCAACAGGAGGAAAGGGCTATAGCTTATGCGTCCAGGAAGCTAAAGCCCCACGAGAGGAATTACCCCACTCACGACCTGGAGTTAGCAGCAGTCATTTTTTCTTTGAGGATATGGAGACATTATCTTCTGGGGGAGCAGTTCACGCTATTCACGGATCACAAATCACTTCAGTATCTCTTCACTCAGAAGGATCTGAATATGAGATAGAGGAGATGGCTAGAATTCGTGAAAGACTATCAGTTTAATATTCAGTATCATCCTGGTAAGGCTAATGTGGTAGCAGATGGATAGAGTCGGAGACCGACTGGGGAAATATCAGAAGTCTGGAAAGCGAAGTGGAGAGAACTTCGATACGAGGATGATGTAGCCAGGGCTTATATGTTAGCATTATCCATCACACCTGAGATCATTATGCGGGTTGTGAGGGATCAGGCAGAGGATCACACCTTCCGGGATAGGGTGAGCCAGTTTCTAGCTGAGGGAGCAGAGGGTTACTCGATCAGCTCGGAGGGAGGCTTACGCCATAATGGGAGGTTGATTGTGCCAGAGGATGCGGAGTTGAGGCACGCTGTTATGACGGAGTCTCATGGGTCGAGATTCGCGGTACATCCCGGTGGGGATAAGATGTATCAAGATATGAGGAGGCAGTATTGGTGGGCAGGAATGAAACGGGGCATAGCTGAGTTTGTTTCGAAATGTTCCACGTGTCAGCTCATGAAAGTTGACCATCAGAGACCATCAGGGATGCTACAGCCACTTGAAATTCCCATGTGGAAGTGGGAGAGCATCTCTATGGAATTCATTACAGGGTTACCGACATCGCAGAAGGGTCACGATTCCATATGGGTCATTGTGGATCGGTTGACCAAAGTAGCCCACTTCCTGCCGGTTCGCATAGACTTTGAGACGATGCGTTATGCGCAGCTATTCATAGCAGAGATTGTTAAACTGTACGGGGTACCGATAAATATTGTGTCGTATAGGGATAAGATCTTTGTGGCCCACTTTTGGTAGAGTTTTCAGGAGGCCATGGGCACCGAGTTACATTTGAGTACAACCTCTCACCCACAGACTGACGGACAGACTGAGAGAGTCAATCAGATGCTGGAAGATATGCTCAGAATGTGCATATTAGACTTTGGAGGAGGTTGGGAGAAATATCTTCCTCTGGTAGAGTTTGCGTATAACAACTCTTACCAATTCACGATCGGCTTGGCACCATTCGAGGCACTATACGGGAGACGTTGTCGTTCACCCGCTTGTTGGTTAGAGGTGGGGGACAACAAACTATTAGGGCCGAAGATTGTTCAGGAGACATCTGCCAAGATCAAGCTGATTCGAGGGAGGATTCGGATAGCTCAGGATAGGCAGAAAAGTTACGCCGATGCGTCACGGAGACATGTGGAGTTAGAGGTTGGGGATCAGGTATTGGTCCGGGTGTCCCCTATGAAAGGGGTGATGAGATTCGGCAAGAAGGGTAAGCTAGCACCGAGGTACGTGGAACCTTTCCCTATTATCGAGAGGGTGGGGCCTATAGCCTACAGGCTGGGATTGCCGGAGCACCTTCAACGGATACACGACGTGTTTCATGTGGCATCGTTGAAGAAATATCGTAGGAGCGAGAGGGCCTTCTGGCACATTCCACTCGAAGAAATTGATTTACAGCCAGACATCTCATATGAGGAGAGGCCGGTGGCTATTCTAGACCGTAGCGAGCAAAAATTATGATCCAAGGTTGTTCCACTAGTTACAGTACAGTGGGGTCATCACAACATTGACGAGTCTACCTGGGAGTGGGAGGAGGATATGCGGGAGCAATATCCAGAGCTTTTCATCACAGGTATGACCTAATTTCGGGGACGAAATTCCTTTGTAAGGGGGGGGAGTATTTAACACCCTCCATTTTTCATGCATTAAATATTTAATTAATTCGGGAAATGAAAATTACTTGTGAGTCGTAATTTTAATTGAATTAATTAGGGAAATTTTATTTAAATATTAATCGGGGAGTAAATGGTTAATATTTACGAGAATTTATTTACTAAGTGAATAGTAATTAATTTTTTAGTCATTTCAAGTATTAATGACGGTGTATGCACTTATCTCAACCGGGAGTCGGTATAGACTAAAGGGGTGGGGGGATAAGTATTTTTATAAATTAATTCGAATGCCAATTCTGAGTGTATGGTTGAGTTCGGATGGGATGAGATAGTCGGAAAAGTGTACCCGGGGGTAGTAAACGGGTCACGGGGCATTTTTAGACATAGCCGGTCCCACACGAGGGCATTTGGGTCACTTGGGCTTGGCCCATTAGGCAAAAAACAGGATTTAGGTTAATTGTTAAATTAGGAGAAGTAAGGAAATGGCTGAGAGAGTTTTAGAAAAAGACTAAGTGTGTTAAGGAACCCAATTAGAAGTTAAAGGCAGTTTGGGATCACTGGAGAGCCAACAAGAGTCATCTTCAACCTTGGAATTCATCTCCAAATCAGACACTACGAAACCTAAGGCAAGTGGATAACTTGCAATAGTATTGAATCTATTTTTCAATTCATATTCATGTGATGTGACTGGGTAAAATTCGTTTTGGGTATTCATGGTATAAACGTGAGGTTGTTGAAAATAATAATCTGATTTACGAATTTGATAGAGGATTCATGTAAAATCTGATATTATAAATTGATACATATCTGGTAGGATTATATCTGGATAATTAGAAATGAATTTGGTGAATGAATTTGGGGTGTAAATGGGTAAAGGGTTAAAGATAAAAAAATTCCCCGAATTCCGAAATTGTAGTTAATGGACGAATTAATAATATTGGTGGACATTCTGGAGGCTCCTAATAAGGTTCCTAACATGTATTAATGTTAAGAGGGCTTTAGGTTATTGGCAGAGAAAACTAGGGTTTGAGAAAATTCGTCCATGGCTGAATCTGTCTTCGCGAAGAAGACGAAGACCTGCTCGATCGATCGATCGAAGGTATGGGGTCGATCGATCGATGGTCGGCAGATTCTGGCAGTTCGCCGAGTTTTCCTTTATATGGAGATAATTTCAATTTAATATTTTCCATGTCTTAAATTTAATGAGTACTTAATACATGGATTTAAACATCTAATTAATGGTGAATAAAATTAATTATGAATTGAAGACGGCATAGTGTGACATCATAATTTAAAGTGTTTTGGATAAATTAGGTGTGACACACTAAGATTGAATAATGGGAAGTTTGTTCGAAAGAATTAATTATGGATTTAGTTAACAAGTCCGGGAGTAACGGTTGAGAAATACCGAGATATAAATTTTATTTAGGCATAGGCTAAATAATTTAGAGTCGGGGATTGAGACTTGGGTAATGTTAATTCGGGCCACGAAAGTAAGTCCGGATATATTGGTTAGGGTGATACCAATAGAAATCAATGTTAAAATTAATTAATACTTCGAGTTGGGCCACAAACTCGTTATATAATGGAATAGGCTTGTGTCACGGACAGTACACAGTATTGCCGGGATATTTTTATAATTATGTATATATATACGGTGTGCGATAGTATATGTATATATATGGGCGTGCTATAATATCAGTGGTAGATATTATTATTACTGTTATATTCTCTAGTGCTATAGGGGGGAGGTTGCGCGTAGCGGATGAATCCCCTAGCTTGAGGAGTAGGGTGAGTATAATCCCAGGTCATAGCGTCCGTTATATGGGTGAGGGGCATCTCACTTTCAGGGAAGGAATATGACCGCCTCCAATATTTATATTATAACCAAGCCAGGGAGAAATTTTGACTTGGGGTAACTAGGTTAGGCGAATATACCTAGTGGGATAGCACTTTAGAGGACTATTACCCGGTGCGACTTTACTCGGGAAAAATGCTATTTTTAAATGTTATATTAGTATGGTTGTGAATACTATAATGTAACTGAGTATATAGTTAGGTAAATTATTATATACGGGCAAATTAATACAAAGGTGAGTTGTATTATATGTATAACAGATGTGGAAGTGGTATAAAATTAAAAGGGGTAATGATTTAATTAAGTTGACGTTTATAATAACTTAAAAATCATGATTTAAGGCATACTCGGTTAGAGTAGGTTAATTGCAAGGGTTAACATAAATATTGGGTCAGGAGCGTAGGACCTAGGTAAATTAAATGGAAGCGTTAGTAGTGCACATTATAAGAGGGGTGAGGAAGTTCTCAAGAGAGTGCGGCACTAACTAAAATATGAAGAGCATGCATATTTATTATTACTGCAAGTTAATCATTTGTTAAATGTTTTTGGGTACTAACACTTGCTATAAAAAAAATTTAAAAACCTTTTAGGTGTCCAGCCATAGGGATGCCAGGCTTGACTCTATTCCATGTATCCGTTGCTGCAGCACATGTGGATGTTGCGGGGATTTTGATAGATGCCTCCTTATTTCATTCGTGTAAAGACTCTCTAGTAGTTATTTGAGCATGTCACTCACAGTTCATTTATTAGTATTAGACTTGCTGAGATTGTCTTCTTGTCTATACTTGTATTGGATATTTGGACCGATGGTTTATTCAGTTAGGTATTTTAATTGTGGATGGTTATTTTAGTTAATGGTGATTGTGTATTATTTTATGTTTCGCATGAGTTTTATTTAATTCATTGAAAGATAAAAATTGGCACCAGTCTACTTTTCTCACTTAGGTGGTTAGTAATTAAAAAGACGACAGTGATGCTAAGAATGAACCAACTGAGAAACCTGTTCTAACTTGATTTAGGACTGATCACCCGATATTAATTAGGCGGGGTGTCACAATGTTTTTTACAACTCGAAAGTGATGTCGTTCTCAGTGATCAAGCCAAAATTTAGAGAAGAATAATGAGATCATACAACAATTAAAGTGAGGACCCAAACGAAGTTGAATCAACCCGTGACTCGTAGATTGCGTAAAAATCTCTGAAAGGTGATAGGCACGAATCTCACAAGCTAAAGTCTCTACTAGTCATCCTTAAATTTCTCTTTGGAATTGTAATACTCTTCAACTCTAAACCGTATTGAAATGATACGTGCGCAAATTTTTTATTGAGTCTAGAAATTCATGGGGCAACATGCCTTATTACGTATTACATAAGCTATTTATAAGAGATTAATCCTCTAGCTTGATTCCTAGACTTAAAAAGATGGATGATAGAAAATTCATGTCAATGAGTGAGATGAAAGAAATTGCACGAAATTTTAAAATTCATGTTTTGAAATTAAAATTTTTCAAATGAGGTACGATTTTGATAAAATAACCCCCCCTAAAAAAGGAACATAGTCCTTGATGTTAAGTAAAATGATTTTTAAAATTTCGAGGCATAAGGTGGAAAGAGATTACCAGAAGCAACCGCTAATGAAGTGGACAAATGAATCCAAGAATCCCCGGCAACGGCGCAATTTGATAACTTGCTTTTTGTGTGTATTTCGTTGTTGAATCCAAGTCAATCAAAACCTCAATTACCTACAAAATATAACAAACTCAAGTGTAGAGGTAAGTAAGGGTGTCAATCCACATCAATGGGGTAAGCTAGAGACAAACTCAATTGTAATTCACTTTTATTTTCTTTTTCGCCTTTTTTACTTTTTCTAATTTTTTTAGCTTTTCAAATATTAAAACATTTGGGTGAGGTGAGGTGAAATAACACTAAACTAAAATGTGAGATGAAAACAACTAACTAGAAAGTGACTACAAGTGAAAAATAAAGTCTAACACT
The DNA here is from genome assembly GCA_949130495.1 of Sambucus nigra. Classification (NCBI taxonomy): domain Eukaryota; kingdom Viridiplantae; phylum Streptophyta; class Magnoliopsida; order Dipsacales; family Adoxaceae; genus Sambucus; species Sambucus nigra. Next base: position 31,940,002 of record OX422224.1, on the reverse strand, counting down.
GAAATAAGAGATAAAGTGAGATAAATAATTGTGAGAACAATCAAGGAAAGGGATTACACCACAAATTTTAGCTATTCTAATTAATTAATTTAATTCTCCCAAATTAATATCAAAATTACAAATCAACTCTCGTTACAAATGTAATTTTAATAGTAACCTTTTAGAAAATTAAATATAATCCCCCACAACTCTAGAAAATAGATCTACACTCCTTTTAATTAATCACTCGTTAAGATCGATTTATCAAAATTTATGTAAATCTAGAAAATGAATTTTAGAGTTGAAATTCAAGGAATAATACCACACTTAAGAAACCCCTATCTCTAGTTCAAAACTAAAATGGGTATTATAACTAGAATTTCGATTTTCTCTCGAAAAGCATTTACCCTATCTCGAGGCGTACATTTAAGGGTGAGGGATCAAAATTAATATTCAAAGGGAATTTTCAAGTAATCGAACTAATTAAATCAAAATAACATCAAATAAAGGTTCACCCCACACCTTGAAAGGGGATTTACCCTAACATAATATCAAACATGCTAATCAAATAATCAAAGGCTAATAAAATAAAGTAGAAGAGAACAACAATCAAACCAAATCTCTTTCAGTGAAATTGGACTCCAATCCTTGAATTTGCAATTTACATCCCTCCAATTTGTGTGATCAAACCAAAATTACATCAACAATTACACTCAAAAATGGATTCTCACTAATTTATTTTTCTCACTAATCTAAAAAAAGTAAAATAAAAATAAATTCTAACCTAAAAAAAACTAGACTAAAAAAAGGTGTTTCTCTCTCTACAATTCTCTCTACTAATACATATTCTAAAGCTTCCTTCAAATTGTGTCTTACATTCTTTAAATAGTAGGTATAGAGCATGGGGGTAAAAATGAGAAGACAAGGGTATATGGAATATGAAAGGTATTTAGTTGAGAGTATCTAGGGAATTATGCACACATGTGCATGGGTTGTGTGAGGTCATGTGGGAAGTGAGGTCAGGTAATAAAATCATATTTGTATATGGGGGTATTTTTGGAATTGGGTAAAATGAGTAGTTGGGAGTATAATAAGTAAAAGAGGGTAAATGGTTTAAGTTGGGTTATTAAACACATGGTAATTTTGTTTGGCATTTGGTTTTGAACAAATCGTGACTTGTGGAGAAGAATGGAAATGGGTTTGGGTTTTTTATTGGGTTTGAACAAATCTTGACTGGTTACTTCGGTGGGTCGCCAGTCGGAACAGGTCTCAGGTCGGAAGGTTGTCACCGGCGGTGGTGTTGAGATTTATGGTAAGAAAGGTGTGAGTGAGAGAGTTATTAGGGTGTGTTTGTGAGGGTAGGGTTTTGGGATGTGAGTGTCTAATTAGGTGTAGGAGTGTGTGTATGGTGTTGAGGTGAGGGGTTGTGTGTGTGTTTAACCTATGACCCTAAAAAAATAACCTAAAAATAAAATTAAAAATAAAACAAAATAAAAGAAAATTTTAACTAAAAGAAAAATCAAATAAAAATAAAAATGGCACGACACTATACAAACTCTTTCAAAAAACTAAACACTATTAAAATAAAAACTATAAAAATAAAAACTAATAAAATAGAAAAAAGGAAATAATAATAAACTAATTAAAAACTAAGAAAATAAAAGAAAATATAAAAACTAAAACACGACGTGCTAAAAATCCTAAAAATATATACATGAATCAATATAATAAAATAATAAAATAAACCCTAAAAATAAAATGACACAAATAAAATAAAATGGGACAAAGTAAACACATACGGTTCGGGACAGGTTTAGGGTAGGCTAGGGAACGAGACAAGGGTAATTAGCTCCATAATCTGCACAATTGCCTTGAAATACGCATTTGGACACCGCAACGTGCATTCAACCTAAAAAATACACAATAAAGCGCATAAGACCTAAATTGCCGAGAATGAGCAACCAAAATACGTCTATTCGGGGTATAAAATGTATAGTTTTGGGTGCTTGTCAACCGCTCCTACCCTTCTCTTGGCCTTGGCAGCCTAGAGGAATGGGATGTTACTGTTATCGAGGACCCTGCCGGTCCTTCCTGAACCCACCATTCTCAGGTTGGTAACCTCTAGGCCTAAATCTCTTAGACTAATTCCCCTGCCAAATATCTCACTCTGGTTAATGTGGTGCGCCGCTGGCACCTTTCCCATCTACCTTCCCAGTCTGACTGTTTTCACTTTCTCGGTATAGATAAGTTCAATACAGGTGGTCCTACTCTCTGAACATAGGACACCTTTTTGTTCCATCCCCCTATCTCTAGTCCCACTGACCATATCAGGGTGTCCTTCTCTAGGACTAGGTAGTCTTGGCCCCGAATGCTACCCCCGTTATTCTTTTAGCTCTGATGGCCCTCTGTAACTCGTTGTTGGCCTTGACGGCCCTCACTAAATCCACCATCACTTAGTAGTAATTAAATTTCTCTAAATCATTTAAATGGGTTCCTTACTGGTTATACCCTCCAGTAGTGCTTCACTGGTACCATTAAACCCAGTCTTGCTCTTTAGGCTAGATTCTCCAATCCTCTTGGATAGCTTCTCATGGAAGTGTTTATGTAAACTTTTAAACATATAACCTTGACGACATCGACACTAATAATCCTAGTCGGGTTTCCCATCCACGCTTGTGTATTCTACCCACGAGTCCATTATAAACTTACGGACTCTTATATTCTCTGTATCCTTTTCATTGCATAAGAAGTTTGCTAAACAAGTCACTTCCTCCGAACGTTTAGTCTTTATCTAGTCCCCTTGTGATAAGTTATGAAACTCGATTCACAACTCCTTCTGAACAACAGATAGAAGATATTACGGTCAAACTCACCCAAATTTCTCGTTTAAATTCCATGCATGCTTATGCTACACTCCACTCTATGCAATTGTCTATGGATTTTCTCCTTCCATTGTCCTATTACACCTCCTCTCTTCCCCGAATCCTTACAGATGACTTTTCGAAAAAGTCCCTCTGACTCTCCCCATGGTACTATGCTGGGCAAGTCTAAATTTGTACCACCATTATCTATGACAATGTTTGGGGAAGCTACTATCCTCTGAGTGATTGTCCTATTGTCATATGACTAAAAAAAATCATGGTGACTTATATCGCGATCATCGTTCCTAGACTACTGCATGGCTTCTGTTGAGCCTCTCCTCCCGATGTCCTTCTCACAGCCCTCGTAAGTCGTCTTAGATTATTCGGTGTATGAAGCCTGACCGAACTCATATAGGAATTAAATTAACTATTCTTAATAGAAGGAGAAAATAAGTCTCTTACATTGAGGAATACAATAATACTACAGTAAGGCTCTATATCAAAGAACGCTAAGCTGAAACGTGAAAATTCTTACAGATCCAAAGGACACTAGAACCTGATGCTCAGATACCATCTGAGACACCCCGCCTAATTAAATATCAGCTGAGTAGTCCTTTATTAAATTAAAACTGGTATCTAATTTGGTTCATTCTTAGTATCACTATCGAAAACTTTTTAATATTTACTAACCACCTAGTATTCAAAAAGCTTATTTTAATTTTTTTTAAATTAACATGCAACAATAACAAATAAATAATTAGTTAAACATTCACCATTCAATAACCAAACACATAGAGAATCAAGTGCGAAATGAATAATTGTGACTGGAATAAACACTTCCAGCTTGAATTCGAAATACAGTAATTCGAAATAAAATTCTAGTCTAACCCATGAAAAAAATAAAGATGTAACTTCACTATCTCTAAATAATATCTGAATAAGAATGGGCAACATGTTTCTCGAATGAAATAAGTGTCTCATAATAAGGTAATGATAAGTATGGAGGCACTTACTACTAAGATCCTACAACTTCTACAGTAGCTGTAGTACGTCAAATAATAGGAACTCCTAGACCTGGTGTTCCCGTGGCCGGGCATGTAAAATGTTTTTACAAAAATATAGATTTGGAGAAAATGGGTTAGAGCCCAAAAAAACATTTGAAAAATTTAGCGAGTGTTTAAAATGCAAAATTAGCTGATACTACTTACATGTTAGGTTTACGTGCCCTCACTTGAGATCATCACCTCTCAACTAATGTGAACACCTAACGAATCTTCTAACCCGTTATCTATATCTAAACAAACTACCTCGTTGTGGCGCCCGCATTTCTCATATCATATATTATCGCATAACCCATATCATTTTGCCAATTATAACTTTCCCATTAGAGATTAAGTTTCCGCATACTTAGGTTATTTTAGATGCCACTATTTCTCTTATCTACTTAAGGACACAAAGTGGAAATAATTCGTAAGTATATATGTATTACTCTCATCATCATATATATATATATATATATATATATATACACTAGCGGAATGCCCGTGCCTGAAGGCACGGAGGATTTTATTTCAAAATATTGAATGTATAAACAAGCATTATAGATCCATCCAACAAACATAAAGTTGAACAATACAAAAACCGAAGATAATTATAATCATAACAAAAACTAAAGCTAATTTTAAGTTTTAGTGACTTGCATAAATTATAAAACCTCCAAAAGAAGTCGTTACAGGTTAAGATAATATCTCCAACCACACATTTTATAGTACACTATTTACTTCCTATGTCCACAACAATTGGCCGCTACTTTTTCTTGAAATCAAATGTCATGCTTCTAGCCTCTAAAAAGAACATGAACTGTTAGTGTTAAAAATAAAGTAAATGTCAACTGAAATTAAATCCCGAAAACCAAATAAAGAAAATACCCATTAGCTAAGTTTACATAATCAAAAAAAATTTAACTTGCCTAAGAAAACAAACATGAAGTTTACAGAGTTTTGATTTTACTACCTCTGTAAAAACAACTGTAAAAACAAACATGAAAATGTATGCATGTGGTTAACCCATTGATCTCACCCTCCTTGTATCAGACTTTCACCTTCAAAAAATAGCCATTCGTAACAGCAAACACGAAAATGTTAAATAAAGGAAAAATGTACATGGTAGACATATATAGAACAAATTATAAGTGGTATGCTAAATCCATGATATGAACCACAAAAAGGAAAGGCAGAGTTCAAAATTTTCTTATATTTTGTATCCCAAACACAATTATGTATCTACAACATACCTAATCGAGTCTTTGCAACACTTTTTTTTTAAATCTCTTAAAAAACTTACTGCCCATCTAATTAGGAATAATTATTCGAGTCTGTCCAATAAACTTAAAAAATTTACATACCTAATTTAGTCTTTCCAACTCTATGCCGTTTCCATCAAATTCAGTGCTCAAACTGCAAAATTTGCTGGACCTGTTTAAGTTTTACATCATAAGCAGACTTTTGTTCAGAAGGGAGCTTCATTTTTCTTCGATTGAATAAGATAGCATAATGGTAGGACAACTCCTCAAGTTCCTCCTAACCAGTCTGGACCTCCATATATATAGAATTACCGATCAAACTTGACTTCTTCAAATAAGCGATGGTCATTGGTTTGTTGTTCATCTGTTGTAGTATTAAACATTACGATCGATATTAACAATATACAAAAAAATATTAAACCCCCACTCCATCCTTCCTCCTTTGTCCACCACGACATTAACCCCAAGAAATTTTCTCGAACACTTCAAATTTCAGCATTATTTTTCAAAACATCCAAAACATCAGGTAACATCATTCGAACGGAGTAATTTAAGAAAATTTCATAACTATTTTTTAAAGTCTACCAAGAAACTAATAAAACTTTCAACATTTTTTTTTGAACTCTCCCAAAAATCAAGGATCATTATCAATCCAGTCTAAGAAATTTAAAAAGTTTTACGGATAATTTTCAAAACTCCAACAAAATAAGCTAATATCATTCAAATCTAGTTATAAAATTTGAAAGGTATTGACAATGATCCCACTCAAGTACCCAAGACACTTGCGGAACATATATGGTAAAGAGTAAAGAAAGATTAAGGATCCGTGACCTTAAAAGAAAGTTTAAAAAAAGCTAGAAGATATTAAAAGCTGAGTGGTACTTAGCAGAACCTATATCCAAAGTTCCAAACCTACATTAGCTTTCTACTCCGCTCCTTTGAAATGGATGGACCTGAATTTCAACTCTTGCAAAAATTTAGAGAGGAGTTAACTAGATACCTTTATATTATCTTCGGATCCGTGATCCATCAAGCCATAGGACCATTAAGTTCTAGAGATCTGCTTCTGATCGTTAGGAGGGTAACTTCTGTACAAACAAAACTGACCACTCATATCAACATCATTTCCAAGGGGAGGTTTCCAGATTGTACAAACGAAAACAATATGGAAACTATTTGGGAAAAATTAAATCCATAACTGAGAAGGATAAGTAGGGTCGCATAACATTGAGGTTCTTTAAGTTTCACATGGTTTTTGATGATCCTCACGGTGTTGAATGAAATTAGCTAATCGTCAAAACTTAATCAATTAAAAATAGATTATAATTCGACATTTGTAACCCCCAAACTAAGGCAGACTGTTACTTCTTTCGAAAGTGATCATCTCTTCAATCATGGGAATACTGCAGTTTTCTACTTCATTATCAGTGGGATAGAGGTGTTCTAAATCATATTTCGTATCAAAAGAAGGTAGAGAATTCGCTCTTTGTAATTGATCAACTAACTTCAAATCTGAGCAAGGACTTTCATCATTGTTTTGAGCATCTTTTTTTGAGAGTTTTCTTTGTCATTTGAATTGATGTACTTCATTTCTTGTTCTAAGAAGTATACTGCATCAAATTAGCAGTAAACTACTTCGGCAGTGTAATCCTAAAAATTAGCTAATGCATGAAGAATCTGCTGCTGAATTAGCCATAATTCTTAAAATTTGATGCAGTACATGTGACCGTGTAAAATTTAGCTATAAATTGTGCCATAATCCTTAAAATTTAGTCCAAAAAGTACCTGTTGTTTGCTCTCCCACTGACAGTTAAGTTCCTATGCGTCCTCATATTTCTTCTGATTGTCTTATATGTTGTACCTGCTAGCACAGTTGTCTTGGCCTTGTACATGATAATCACACTGCTGTTTGCTCTCCCGATGTTTCTCATTTTGTACTTTGCGTATTCTAGTTTGGATTGGTTGGTGAGGGAGATCATTGCTTGAGAAGAAGATTCTCTACCTTTTGGTGGAAATATCTGTGAATGAGTTCGCTCCGAGAAACGGTAAATATTCGGCGGAAGTGATGTTATTGTGGCATGATTTCTGAGAGAGAGCAAACATAATAAAAGAATGATTCTTTGCAAAACCAAAATAAGTACTTGAAACCCCTAATTAAACACAAAATTTTAATGTAGCCAAAGAAACATAATAGTCCATAACTAAATACCATTTCAATTGTTTTAAACGCCTATATGATCTTTAAGCAAATTCTAATTAGTATTGCAACAAAAGACATCTTCAAATTGGTTTGTTCAATACATTTAAATTGGTCTTGCAAGAGAAAACATATTATTTGAAGACATCAAAAAACATATTTGAGCATTAACAAAGCGGTCTGTTCTATTCATTTGAATTTGTAATTGGTCTTGCAACAGAAGACATCGAAAAACCATTAACAAAGAGGTCTGTTCCATACATTTGAAGATTATCTTTAAGCAACGATAGATCCGCAATAGTCCTAGGCAGCTTAATATTCCCATACTCTGTAGCTGGCATTAACATTGACTCGTTATTGTTATATATTCATTGAATCATTGCGTTAAACAAATAGATAGAAAAAACAAAAGAATCATATTTGTAATCTATTAAAAATTAAATAAAGCAATACTTAATAATTTACGCATTGCCTTAATTCAACATCCCACCAAAATGAGCATGACATGACATGTGTATCAAAGCTGAATATATGTGAATCCAAATTATAATGGTTTATGAATTAGTTATGCATCAATTATTAATTAAGGAGTAGAAGTAGTAGATCTAAGTAGGTATCCATCACTAAGTAAATCTAAGCAGGTATCTAAGCAGGTATTACTATCTAAGCAACTATAAATAACTATTATCCATCATTTACATAATAGTAAATCTATGCAGGTATCCATCACTTAGTTATTCTAAGCAGGTATCACTACCTCTGCTATATCTAAGCAGGTATGTATATCTTCTATTGCCAATCTAATTTCCTACTGATGCCATTTAACCGGAGAAAAACATAACATTACTAAGGGAATTAATATGCAGAACCAAATATTACTCAGGGAATTAAAATATATTTTTTATAAAACTCCACCGCTATATTCTTCCCATCGTCCCTACATAAAAATAGAAGACACGCAAATGACCAAAAAATAGAATATCTCTGTCCTTGCCAATAAAGTTCTGAATTTGTTAGAGTAATAGTAGTTGAAAAGGAGGTCTGTGACCATATATGAAATCTACAACATGTGGAGAAGATATTGTAACATAAATGATGCTCCTAAAAACCAAAAGAGGCATGTAACCATATAATCAAAAGGACCGTGAATACTGAGCTACTTGTTGCTAATTGATTACTGAAATGAGAATTCAAATAAAGAACATGAAGATTTCAAAAGTACCATATAAATACTGAGGCAACTCATATACATTTATATCAACCCCAATAACCGCTTCAATACAACCCAATCGAGACCTCTGCGTAGAACTGTGTATTGTGAAACTTTGTCGCAACTTATCGATGAAAATTTATGTGTCAATAGGTTTGAGTTCAAGAGGCATGTTCCTGTGGAAGTAGGCGGGTAATAAATGGCGATGTGACTATCATGATTAATTATATGCAATCATTGTTAATGAAAACTATAGATATCATTCTTGGCAATAGAAAACAATAAAAACATTAAAAGTTTAATAAATAAAAAAAGAAGCAGATACATTATTTAAGCTCTAACATATTATCTAGACAAAGTATCTAGTACATTACTTTATAATTTAAGATGAGAGAGAGGAGTCGTAACTAGACAGTGTTCCTACCAAATGATTATTACCAACATCCCTAACAAAATGATGGCACAATGAAATTGTACAATAAGATTCAGTGCACAATTCAAATATAATGACAGAGGGAAAAATAGATAGTTATAGGTGTCGAAGGTTTTGTACCTAATTCTGCTGGAATTTGCCCAATGAAACAGTGCCTTATTATGGAGTTCCTAATGACACCGCTGATGTTCATGAGATTTTTAAAAGAACATATAGTCAAATTATACTTGCAATAAATAGTTTCTAAAAGGTTAATATGCAAGAACTATAGGTCTCGCAATACAACACATTAATACTCACCTTTAAACAAAATACATGTATGAAAACTATAAAATATATAAATACACAAATAAATAAATTTTAATTAATTGACATGAATTCAATTAAAGATAAATAAAAACTGAAAATTATATGGAATGGACTTGTAAGGAATAGAGATTCAAAGTTAAAATAGTTCTACTAATTTAAGGTAATAAAATATTGACATCGCAACTATTTACCTATCTGTCAATTTTGAACTCCAATACAAATCAAAGCAAGTTGTGTACATGTACATCATATAACTTAACCTGCCGTTGCATGTAATACTTCCAAATCGAAGACGTACCTTCGAAGAACTCGTTAACCATTCACCAGCCCAAGAAAATAAACACAATTGGACAAAAATTTCATTTATAACAGAAAATGAATACATTTGTATATAAATACTAATGAAAATCAACACAGCTGCCCAAAGAGTTTACCTACAATAAAGTCTACGAAAAACTAAAAGAATAATAGATTAAGACAAACTAAATTGAAAATTTTAAAATATTACTGAAACACTTAGAATATCAGACCATGTCTGTGAAGCCTACCTCGATACGGTGTGTACCTGTACATTTGAAAAAAGACATAACATGTAAGAATATTGTAAAATTAAACTCTATAACATCCATATCCATGCACTCATAAGACGTTGCTTCCTCCGTTGGTTTCTCGTCAAATTTACTACATGATTTTTTTTCGCACATCTACAATGCTTGGTCATCAATAGAAAGATACACTCTACTTGTTTATATCAGTTGTTTTGTGGACCCAAAATTCTTCAACAAAATCAGTCCTCAATAAAAAGAAAGAAAAATAATTCAAGTGTTGCTGGACACACTACTCTTCATCAATATATGATGTACAAAAATGTGTAGACACTCTATGAAGGTGAATGGCGTGAATATTTACACCTGCGATTAGGAATCCGACTATGAATCTGTCTTTGTATCTGAGTGCAATAATTCTGATCATATTGCCTTCTAATGAGGGGAGACCATCATCTTCATCATCGCTTGAGTTTGACTCATTCTCTGCTTGCAAGGCAATTGGTGTTTGCAAATCTCCATTGGAACAATCGAGGCTTGCGAATTTAAAGATTTTTGTCCATTCTGTAGACTTTTGAAGCAAGCGAACTTGTTCATTGAAAAGAACTTGAGAAACCATGTTTCCACTTTTCTATCATTCTTAATAGCCCCATTTCCCTACTTTCATCAACCATAATAAGCTACCTATTTTTATCCACGGGCTCTTCTGGGATAAGGGAGAAATTCAAGTCATTTCCATTGTCTCTAGCTCTGTGATGGGCTACATTGTATATTGGAATCTTCAGACCACATAAAGCATGGCATGGTGAAACACGTTCCCTGTCAGAATTGTTTATAGTTTCTTTCACTGGGACTAATGGTGAGATGGATTTGTGTTCGGCAATACTCTAGTGATTTGAGTTCGTTATTTTGTTCACTTGGCCTCAGTGTTAGTGCTCACAGGAAATTGATGCTTTCTGAAGAATAATCTCCTTTTTTGGCCAATGTTGATACCACCACCACCAGTTGGTCCATTGGTGTATATAGCTGAACAACTCCATCGTAAATTAGACTGCATGTTTCTCTTTCTCAAATAAACCATCCATCCATAACCTTACATCTTCATCGGCCCTTGGCATTTAGGTACTATTGTCAACATTTGTTACCTTAAGGCTATCAAGTCCAGTTATATAAGAAATTATACACTCGCTAACACCAGAATATACTTAGTCCACCCATGACCTTACTAAAATTTGAGAAGACCAATTGTTGTTCCATATCATTTCCTCTTTAACTTAATAACTTTCTAACTCTCCTTCTTATTTCTGCACAAAAAAAAATAACTATAAGCACTACATATCACAATTTTACATAGTAAAAAAAATCTGAAGTAAAAGCAGTAAGTGTGCAAGTTATTTTTGTTATTATTTATACTTGTATATGTTGGAAATTTTGGAAAAACATAAATCAGAGGCGGTTTATACCAGTTCTTGTAATTGTATAACACACAAATATATCGGTTCTCAAATTAGTTTCCATCTTATATTATCGAGCAATAAAGCTTATAAAGAAATGATAAAGTCAGATTAGTTTCCATTTTATATTATCCAACAATTAGTTTCCATCTTATACACACAAATCATATGTGACATACTAAAAAATGATAATGTCAGATTAAAAGATACACAAAGAATGAAGAACTTAACTAAAGAAATATTGAGAGTAAAATGTACAGATCGAGAAAAAATGTGAAACCTAGTGATCAGACTGAAAAACCAAGTGATCACCATACCATCGTCATGTAGCTTGCGTTTCTTGCGTCTTTGTAAAGATCCTCATGAGTTGCTTTGCATCTCTGTAAAGCTCCATATCCATATTCAAAATCAAATTAGTAAGCAACACCTTAAATTCATTGAGGATCCAAATTTAAACTCGAAATATATTCATGAATGTAGTAAAAAAATGATGTGTATTAAACTAAGATCAATTACAAAATAACCTCATCAAAAACACAAATCAATTTATTCCATCTCCTCAAATCAGTGCAATATCATTATACTTTTGAAGAGGCAACATATGAATACAGAGAGAGTAAACAAAATGGAAATATGTCCTCTCTTCTTCCACTGGCATTACTTCTTTTTTAAACTGGAATTGAGAATCCAATTCAGAGTGAGATGAATAGAAATGAATTAGAATTTTGAAAAAATTCAAATCTATGAGCAGTCCTTTTATTATGAAACCAAATAATCAAAAATTGCCAGAGGAAGAGGGAGATACATGCGAGTGTTAATTATGAGAGAAGAGTGTCATATTCTAAAAGTATTTAGTGTGAGAATTTGCACATGTTATATAATTTTGACTCTACCCTTATTGTACATATATCTACTGCACTTCCCTTGCCTATAAGGAGACTAATTTTATATAAATTTCAAATATTGAAAATTGATATGAAATAAAAGAGAGAAATTACAAAACTCTTGTTTACTTTCTAACATAATTCATCTCAGTTTGGGTAAGATAAGTTTGACCATCAGAATCCCGTGAGAGATGAACTTTCAACTCCTTATTCTCTCCGGCACTAATCCATTCAACACTCACTTCAGGATCCACCAACATTACTTCCGTGTGCTCGGGATTAACACAGTCGTCCTAGTATTTAAGGTTGATGGCCATCCTTGTATGGTAGCTTGATATTTTTATGGCATCTACCAACACATGGAAGTAACCAAAATGAAGTATCAAGAACCAAAAAATATGCATAGCAAGCATAAAAACCAACAAAAAATAATGTGATACAAAAATGGAAGTAACCAAAATGGATTAGAAAAATAATTTACTGCTTGGTTGCACCATAAAAGTACCCAAGTACAATCATGATACAAATTTGAGCCACTAGCTGAGCCAATGACTGCATAAATTACATTTGCTAATATACTAAATATGACAAAATCCATTGAGTATAATAACCAACGAAAAAATCAAAGATATTGTCCAACCATATATACAAAAAATACACTGTAACACTAATTTATTTTGTACTGCATAATAACCAACTAACTAAAAACAACTAATTATTTTGTCCTACATTTATCAAATTTCAAACCCAATCAACTAATTAAAATAATATTTAATTATTAAATATAGTTGATTAGTTTTTGTCCTACATATATCTCTCACCACCTCGAATATGCTTACAAAATCTATTAATTTTGTGCATGTGTAGATACACTAAACAAACAGAAAATAACAACAAATAGTTCCAACATAATTTTTCAAATTAACCGCTCAATTCATAATCCTTCATAGTGTTTTTATACCTCGTTTCACAATCCAAAATAGGTATGCTTATAGCTTTACTCAAAACCTATAATACAATAATAAAATAGTTATGAAAAAGAGTAAAACACTCATGTAGGAATTGTGTCAAACACCTGAAAGGCAAGGCATACCATGTTTGTTGATGAAATTAGTAGCTCCATTGCCATTTAAGAAAGTTATTGACATGTATTTTTTTGTATGAAATTCATGTATAATGAAATGATTAATGGTTCAAACTATTGAAAACCCTAACAAATCCTACCAAAAAGTTTGAAAACGAAACCCCAACAGCATCCAAACCTAATCGTAGATCATTGAACCTCAATCAAACCTGCACACACAAAACATATACATTATGAGATTTCTAAAATCTTAAATTTGAAACCCACGTCTAAATTAGGGATATCTTTAGTTAAAACCCCAACTTCAATACTCAAAATGTAATTTAAAAGGTGGAGGCAGACATACATGTCTAGAAACAAATCCGGGTCCAAATAATATACTAATGAGAAAATGAAAAACTTAACAATACAAAATGAACAATAAATTTGGAAAACCGTACCTAGAATAAGGAGATGAAGAATCATAAAGATGAATACCTTAGAAGAGATGAATATGATATCGCAAAACCGTACCCTGTAAGAAGAAGAAAGAGAAAGACGGGATTGTTTGGATTATCTTAAGTTTATTTTTGTCCTTGTCCTTGTCAAGTTACTAAGATATCCCTTATTTTGAATTAAATTAGGAGAGAGAAATCAATTTCGAGTCAAGAAAAAGAGGGGGAAATAAAAAATGAAGGGGTAAAAGAGTAAAATAAAATAAATCAATCCCAACCCTTGATTTTTTGCATTGGTGTTTTAATCTCAACCCCTAATTAGCTTATGATCTTATTGAATAGTGTCCAAATTCTACTCCTTATTTTATATATATATATATATACGAGCCTAAATCTATATGAGTCAGGCTATGGTACATCATGCTCTATACATCACCCATGCATCACACCTAATTCTAGATCCAAAAAAACTTTTTTTTTCAAAATTTATATTTTCCCTTGAAATTAACCTTCCAATCAACCCATATGAAAAAAATTAGGTCAAAATACATTTTGTAGCTATTTTTCAAAAATCCACAAAAAACTGCTAAAAATACCTTATTTATAAGGGTCTGCGCCAGCATTTTTTTGTGGATTTTTTAAAAATAGCTACAAAATGTATTTTGACCTAATTTTTTGCATATGGGCTGATTGGAAGATTAATTTAAAGGGGAAAATATTAAATTTGAAAAAGAAGTTTTTTAGGGCCTAGAATTAGGTGTGATGTATAGTACATGATGTAGGTGAGCCTTTCTCTCTCTCTCTCTCTCTCTCTCTCTCTCTATATATATATATATATATATATATATATATATACACACACACACTAATACGACACCCCTAGACTGAGCTACAGTACTGTAACAACCCATCCTTTTGGAGGCGATTAAATTCCATAATGAAGTCTAAATTGGAATTTAGAGAATTTCCCTAAATAGTGATTTTTAGTATTTTCGAGGATCTAATGATTATCGATGGGTTATATGTTTACTTTTGGGATTAAGTAAATGAATTGGAGTATTTTAATAATATGTCGCCGTTGAGTAAAGCGACAGAAGAAAATATTTTAATGGGAATACCGCATTTATTTATTTTGGGTTAAAATAGTGATTTGTAGTCAAGTATCTCGAATAGAAATTTCGACAGCACCGTGAGTCTCATAATGTCCGAGATAGTCAAAAAAGAGTGTCCGATTGCCGAAATTGAGTTTCGGGGAATTTTGAAGTTAATTGGGCTCGTAATTGAGTAAACGAGTCATTTTTGGGTTTTAAGGGGTTAAACCCTTTTTCTTTCTTTATAAAGAGGGAGAGAGGAAGAAAAGATAAGTAAAGAAAGAAAATAGAGAGAAGAGAGAGAGGAGGAAGAGAAAAGAGGAGAAAAAGGAGGATTCGGGCCAAACTCCGCCGGATTCGACTCGAGGTCATCGGATTTCATCCTCCAGGCAAGTGTTTACTTGCTTTATTTATATTTTTGCATAAATATCTCATACCTTAGTTTGGTATAAACAAACCCTAAAGATTTTGGGTTGGGTTTTCGGGAGATAAAACGAATAAACCCCTAAAATTTCATAATCGAGAAAACTTAGGTTTTGACCTAAATTAATTGGTGGTTTAGGGTTCTAGGATGTTTAGAACCCTTAATATATGTGTATTTGTAGTTGGTTGAGGTGGTAGGACATTGGGTGAGGTGACAAAAGCTTGGGAGAAGCTTTAATGGCCGAAATCGTCTCGGAGAAGACGATGAATAGTGACAGCGTCCTTGCCGAATCGATTTGGCCTAGGAGCGAATCGATTCGGCTCTTGGTCAAAAAATTAAATTATAGATCTTTTCGACGTGGTCTCGTGGTCTCGTGGGCGCTGACAGCGTATTTTTCTGATTTTTTTTATTTATAGTGATTTTTCTACGGAAAGCTGTCCGAGATCGAAATCGTTAGTTAGAAATCAAACCTGACATTGGGATAATTAAGGCTAGAATTGTTTGGAGATAAAAATTAGGGGCTCCTAAATATAGAGTGGGGACCTCTAGATTACTATTTGAGCGAAATGTAGTCCTTGGGTTTGTGGGAAGGAAATCCACAACCTATTTAATTTAAGGATATTCGGGGAAGAATAATCCCTGAGATATTCCGGTAGGGCATTTAGGCCTATATAATTATGCGCGTAGGAAAACATAATTATATTGATATTGGTTGAGAGAATCCTATGAGATTATTAGGATGGAATTGGGAATATATGTATTCACTTAGAGTGAATCAGTATATTTGGAGATATCCGCTAAATCCTTAGATGGGAATAAGGTATTTATTATTCCTAAAGTGAAGGAATACTTTGGGTTTAGTATCATGCATATATGAATGCACGATTATGATTCTTTGAGAGAATCTTTGGGATTATTGGTCATCGCTAGATGTAATTGGCAAATATGGCCATTTATATATATTCGAGGAAGAATATGGTATATATATATACTATGTGATTAATGTATATATTTGATATGATGTTAATGATTTTGACAATAAAATATGAATGTTTTCAAAATGGAAAAAGGTAATGATTTTCATAAATGATAAATTTATGGTTACACACCTCCCTAAATCGCTATCATAAGGGAAGTTGCGTGCATATGGTGATGCCCCCTGGCTAATGAAGGCGGGGTGGATATAGTCCTATAAGCCATATGAGCGATTATTGTTACTGCGCTGGTTAGGAGATTCTGGGTGTGGTCTTATCTATCCCGCAGGCATATGGCCGCTTCTCGACGTTGTTAGGTTGCCAGGTTGTCTTGTTTGATAGGCCATGGAAGATGATAGCCATTTAGGGGCGCGTCCAGTGGGAAAACCCAGAGGGGCGGTCTTAGATTTGATAAAGGATTTTATGATAATAAAATGGATTTAAATACATTTTCCGGATGGAAGAATGGAAATGGGATAAATGATTGGCTTCGGATACGTTTCCTGGATGGAAGAAGGGAAATAGAAGCATACGATATGATCAAAGCATTTTTATGATAATAAAAATGGCTTTGAATACATTTCCTGGATATAAGAAGGGAAATGGGATGTTATAAAACAGAAAATCATTTTTATGATAATAAAATTGGCTTTTAAAAAGTTATATGTTATGTTAAAGCAATTCATGATAATGAATTGGCTTTTATATACATTTCTTGGATATAAGAAAGGAAATGGAAAGTTTTGAAAAAAATGAAAGTATTGATAAATACTTTGTATATGAATCCTCAGTCCGGGAGATAGATACGGATGTATATGGTAATATGTGTATATATATATATGGATAAATCGAGTACCGAGGGTCTAATGCATCCCGATGATCGACCTTGCCGCGTAGTAGTGTATCGGGGGGTTCCTTGTTTGGATTTCGCTTTGCGAGACACCCCACGCACGAATATGGCATTGTGTTCAGACTGGGGAGAAGTTTAATACTTAGTGCTCTAATATTAGTATTTCTTATAGTATATATATATATTCTGTACTGAGGGACTGGCGGATCTCGACGATCAACCTTGCCGCGTAGTAGTGTATCGTGGGGTTCCTTGTTTGGATTTCCCTTTGTGAGACACCCCACGCATGAATATGGCAATGTGTTGAGACTGGGGAGAAGTTTAGCCCTTAGTACATTACTTGGACTATCTAGGGTTGATAGTAGTTGGGTGATAGACTAGTTTAGCAGGGTAGCTTGACTAGGATGTTTAGAGGGATGCGTTAGGAGTGCACTGTTAGAGGAAAGGTGAGGGGTATCTCATGGGAGTGCGATACCAAACTTAAATATGAGATAAAACATTTTTCTAAAAATAAGGCATTTATGCACTTGCTAAATATTTTCAAAACTCGGGCTCTGACCCGTTTATCTACTTTTCCTCTCTTTCTATATATATATTTTATATAGGTGTCCAGACACAGGGATGCCTGGGTGACACTTCCTTCGAGTCAAACGTCAGCTGCAGCAGCTGTGGATGCGTGCAGGATTCTCGATAGACGCTTCCATTCTTGTAATCTAGATAGGAGGTACTGTATAAATATTCGGGCCAATGGTCCAAATGCATTTAGTTATTCTTTTAGCAGCATTCGATATGGTTGTATTATTTGACCGAGTATTCGGTTATTTTATTTCATTTCAGTTTCATTTTCGAAAAATTTGTGTGGATGTTTTTATTGTAGTCGTTTGAAAAGAGTAGTTAAGTAAAATTTTGACACCGGTTTAATAGGTTATTAGTAATTAAATGGATTTTCGACAGTGATGCTAAGAATGATCCCTATGAGACTCCTGTCATAATTTGATATGGGAGTGATCGCCCGGTATTTTATTAGGCAGGGTATCACATGTACATGCATACTTTGCTATCAAGTCCCGATACATCACGTACTAAATAAAATGACTATAGGTTCAAAATCACTCTTGAACCATGAATACAATTCACACAAGTTGGAGGCAAACATAATTTTAGGCCTTTGGAATACGTGCATACCTAACGCACCCAAATGACCGGTCACGCCATGGTTCACACAAATAGTGATTGGCCCTAAGTTCTATGTTCTAATGTATGAGTCTAAAATCCCCCAAAATGGATCATCAGGATAAGATCGCCCACGATGCTAAACCACCCGTGATAGCAAGTAGTGTAGGTTGTTCATTACATAAAATATCACAATCAACATAATATATGCATGCACTCATCCTATGCATACATAGAGTATATTTCAAGTTTATCCCATAAACTAATAATTCATATTTTATTCCCATTTTCCATTATTCCTAACATCTCTTGCTAACCAAAAGGATATAAATAATTTAATTAATTATTTCGGTAGCTACCTTCAACCCCTACTTACTGTTCCAAAACCCAGAATCATTACAACAAGCCCGAATTATATTTTAATTCTCAATAATTCTTTTTCTCGATAAAGTTGCATTCGGCCCAAAAATATAAAATGATGCGAGCACACTACAAATTTTCGCTTAAAACAGTCCTAAAATTATCATACAATGTTCGACCTTTTTCTAAAAATGATTTTACATGCGCTTGACTTTCGGATTCGTATGAGTTCACTTCATTTCTAGTTAGATAGTTGAATCTCCAATTTAATCACTTGATTTTCCCATATTTCAAAATCATTAATAAACTATATAATCCTAATCACGAGTTTTATAATCCTAAATGATGTTATCTCAAATCTAAGCTTATAAACCTGGGTTTTTATTCAAAAATCCTATAATCTAGCATGTATTTAATCAAACTTATAATTAAGAAACTTTAAACAAATTGCCTCTTTGGATGATTCGTAATTTTCTTTGAAGAATATGATGTAAGTTCCTCATCCTTGTTCTTCACGAATTTCGATGGTGTACGGTGGTGGTGCAAGGTGGCTCTAGGTGTTGCTCCTCCTCTAAGACCCTTTACCTTCTTGAGAGACTCTTTACTTTTTGGTAAAAGCTCTCACACTTTCTCTCACTTTGATATTTCAATTCCCCATTTGATTATCTAAAGAGTTGGTTTTAAAGTAGCTAATCCTGTATCTCTTCATAGGTTGGAAATCTAAAGGTTCAAAATTGACTTTTCACTTGTCGGGTCAACCTAGAAATAACCCGAGACCCTAAACGTATACCTGAATATAATTTTATGACTATTTCGACCCTTCCGGACACCTTGGCACACTCAAAATTACCATTTGGATGATCAACTTCCAATTTACCTTTTTATCCCATAATTAAAGTCCTCACACGACTAACAAGCGGATCCCGACTAAATTACTATAACTGTCGTATTTCTTACTCACGACTATTATAAGGTAAGATTTGGTCATGTCAATCCTTAACGCGAGGTTCTTTTTCTTTCCTTTATTTTTCCTTTTAAGGGAGTGGTTTAATTCGAAGGCCTCTATAATGTTAGACAATACAAGTCTCTCTCCCAAGAATTTTCTTAACTTTATTTGCGAATACTTTTGCAATAATTTCTATACAAAACATTAAAAAGTCTAATAGGCATAAATGTGTCAACTTTTTTGGATTTTTGAGTTGAGATAAGTACAATGTGTATGTGGTTTAACAACATAATGGGATGATTATTATTAAGGATATACAATATGATTCAAGTGATTTTGGGATACTGGCATGCCATTGGCATTTAGAGATTTGAACGGAGCCATGTTTCAAAGAAAATTACACTTTTGATGCCTTGAACTCGCAGAGAAGCTGAGTTTCCATTTTCCTTGTGACTTATTTGTTTAGTCCCTTAGGATGGCCTCTTTTGAATGTGTATCGTTTGCTTGGAACAACTTCTTAAAATAAGCCACTGCGCAATCTACAATATTCGCCTCATTAGCAATGCATACCCCCATTTTCATCTTCCAAATAAAGTATATTATTTGTTTTACGCCTTTGGTTCGCCTTAGCATGAAAGAATGACATGTTTTGATTACCCTCTTTGAGCCATTCTACTTTACTTATTTCTTTCCATTTTAGCTTTTCAATTTCTAGAAATCGATAAATCTAGAATTCTAAAGTCCAAATCTCCCCTCATTTTTATTGCTCATGTTTTGTGATTATGTTCTGGGATTTCAATGTCATCATGTCCCTTTTATCCTTAAAACAATCTAGTGAGGTCTTTAAAATTCTGTGTGGACCAATTCCCCAACACTTGTGTTTGGGAACCCCAATTCCATGCTTTGAATTGACATGAAAAAAAATTCAGTTCAAATTTTTTTAAATTTGATTTGAAAATTTTCAAAATCTAGTTCTAGGGCATGGAATTACGGTTATTAAATGCACCCTTCTCCAACTAGTAAACCCCAACGCTCAAATAAACCAAACATAGACTCTTATTTTTTTTCAAGGAGAGTATAATTTAACTTAAGTAAGAAGACGAGGTTAGCACTTACCACAAACATTTTTAAAAAGAAAGCAGTCCAATTTTTTTTTAAATATTGATACTTAAAGAATTGTTTAGATATGACAATTTTATGAAAACCATTTTATAAGAATTTAGCATTTGAGAAAGAGAGATACCTCAAAGACATTTTTTAGTACGATATTTTAGTAATTTGGAGAAAGCAGGGGTCACCACAAGTTTAAGGAAAATTTTCTCTAAAATGACTTCCTACTCAAAACAAAAACAAAATATTTCAGTTCGGCCCCCACCACCACCACATAACATATATCATCACTGATTAACTAATCAAAACAATGTTCCTTGTTTTTATTTCCTGCTTTATGTCATGATCAGAGTCGTTGTACGGTAGCTAGGTCAGCAGCAACGAACATCTAATGTAAAATACTATTGGTTTGAATAAAGCTTCATGTTTGGGAAAAAAAACTATAAAAAAAAAGACTAAAGCATCACACAGAAAATGACTTAATAGTCAAAATATGTGCCAAGAACATGGAAGGGTTCACATGATGAAGTGTACAACCAAGTCTTCTTGATTTTGAACAAAAACACAAAACAATTCTAGGAACCTTTCAACTGGAAAAATCTTTGTTTCAAAAATAAACTTCATTCCACTAACAAATGAGTGGAAGGGTCGGGAGTTATCATCTCATACTGATGAAATAATCTTTTTATCTTAGCCGTGTTGAATGCATATGGCCGTCCAAAAAACTCTTCCCGACCCTAAATTACAAAAAAGGGGATCAAAAGGTGTATTGATATGCCATTCTCTATAAGGGAAATGATATGGAACTTTATATAAATTAGCTCCCCAAACCAGTCTAGAACTTTTTTTGCAGCAATTTTCACAAAATTGATATTTGGAAACTCCCTTGCCAATTTAGGTAACTCATTTTCTATCCGCTGCCATAATAAGAACTCGGTAAATAATATTTGATGCAACAAATGTTATTTAGCACATGTAAATAATAATAATAAATAGCAAGCATTCGCTAATTCACATACAAGTAGTTTACTTAAAAAGGATTAGAACATCACATAGTGTCATAACATCATACCTTAGTAAAAGTCCAAAACGTTCTCTAAGGAAAAGTCGAACCTACCTTCTATAATTTTATAGATTTGTAAATACATTACAATAGTTCCAGAAAGTGAAATTTAGAGAATTTGTTGGTTAATAAAACACATCTTACCCAATTGAGTTGGTAGTAGAAAAGGCAGACCTGAAGAGTCCCCCGGGTTTTAATAATCTTAATTAAAATATAATTTCCTTTTATTTAAACTCAAAAGATGCGGAAGCGTATATAAGTGATGGTTCATTAATAAAACAAAGCCAATTTTTAATTTCTTCAATACAAATTAAAATAAGTTAATCCAAGTCCTAGAATTTGCCTAAGTCATATTTATCAAAATTAGCAAATTAGGCGAAACCAAATTTTAGCAAAAGACTTGAATTAATTAAACATTACCCAACATTTAATATAAGTCCAAATTAAATGAGTGTGATAAATTAAACCAAATTTTATCTTGAATTTATTCTAAGCATGCGTTCTAAATTATTGTGCAAGATAAAACAAACAATATCACACTACGCCGCGATGTACGAGGAAAAACCCAAGACGGGAAAAAACCTCGGACGGCCCTAGCCACAAGTCCACTAGATATGGAATTACAATTACAAGACAAAAGACTTACATCCTCGACTCAAACCCTCTCAAGCCTTGTTGCTCCTTCTTGTAGAAACCTCTTCCTATCAGACAACCACGGAGCTCCACCGCGATCTCGGAATCCACCGATAGGACTTTGTATGGTCACCGTCACCCAAGCTTGAAGCCTTTCTCCAAGTGAGTAATACCGCAACAAACTTCTTCTTCTTTGTGATGGGATGTAGAAGGAAACCCGAAACGTCTCTTTTTCAATTCGGTAGAGAAAACCGGTGCCAAAACTCCAAGCAATTGATATAAATATAGAAACTTGGATAAACACAATTGGGTGTAAACACTAGAGTGGTATATGCATTTTCTTTAAAAAACAACCCTCAAAACTTGAACATTTTCCTAAACTATTTTTGCTCTCAAACTCTCTCTAGGAGATAAACTTAGTTGGAAAAGTTAATTAGAAAAATGTGTTTCCCGTCCTTAATAAGTCTTGAAAAAGTTGGTTAAAAACCAAGTGGGGAAAGTGGGTAAAAACTGCCAAAAACTGCTCAAAACTGTTCCCGCCTGGCATCTCGTTCGAACGAACTTGACTCTCGTTCGAACGAGATTTCTAACGAGCGACCAGACTAGGCTCGTTAGAAACTCGTTAGATATCTCGTTAGAACGACCAAACTCGTTCGAACGACATATCGAACGACTGACCAGTTTAGGTTCGTTGGCAAACTCGTTCGAATGAAACCTCGTTAGAACGAAAAACTCGTTCGAACGACATATCGAACGACTGACCAGATTAGGTTCGTTGGCAGTCTCGTTCGAACGAAACCTCGTTAGAACGAAAAACTCGTTCGAACAACATATCGAACGACTGACCAGATTAGGTTCGTTGGCAGTCTCGTTCGAACGAAACCTCGTTAGAACGAAAAACTCGTTCGAACGAGATTTCGAACGACTTCCAGAAATTTTTATAAAATTCTATTTTGGCCCAGAAACTTTATATACCGTTAAATTAAAGTTCCAATTAAATTATTCTGAAAGTAAAACATGGTTTTTTATTAAATCTAACACCCAATAAATATTGTTCCAAGCTCCTATATAAATATAATTACATTCATACCTTGGGAGCATAGAACCTTAGATGATGACGTAGAAATGAGGCACGCAAACCGGCATATTGATGAAGCTTTATATTCTTTGCCGCTACGTCTTCAACACACACTTCATAGGCTTGAGAGTATTACAATAAATCACTAACCTATGAATAAATGTTTTTGTCCGGAATTGAGCCAAAACTATATATGGACTCAATTGGAAATTTGTGTCCTTACAAATCTCCCCCTTTGGCTATTCCGGGACAAAAACCAAAACAAAAATTCTAAAGGGCCGTCAAGCTCACTAGACTCAAAACATAACCCGCCCAAACTTGACTCAACCCAAGGATCAAACGCTTTGCCATTGAAAGATGCCGCTTTAGTAGAATACTTGCACACTTAAGCAAACTCATCAAATGCATAGGGAATATCAAAATATATTAATCGCAATTAATTAATTACTCCCCCTAAAATAATTCTCCCCCAAACTAAGATGCGATAATAATAGGATTAGATACCATTTCTCCCCCTATCATCATTCTCCCCCTTTTTGGTCAGGAATAGGCAAAGGATAAAGAACTAATAGATAGCATGTTGAAGCTTAAAGTGATAAGACATGAAAGCATATGGGCAATAAAAGCAAGGCAAAGACAAACAAATATCATATATATATACATTAGAAATATACCAATAGAGTACTTACATATATATAGATATAAACACACATATAACACAAAATACAATAAGTTTGCACACTCGTATGGCAAAAATGTGTCATATGGAAACGGAAGTGTAGGGGTGTGTACTAGCAACATTTAAATTTAGACCCAAACACTTAAGAAACGTTCACGGAGTTCTCATTTGATTGTAAACTTCATCACAGTTAAATATAACCTCATGTGACAATATAAAGATTGAACTCAATGAACAAACATACATAATGCATACAAGCCTAGCATGATGATGATTCTACAAACCAAATAGAGTCATGACATTAAAGACAACTAGGATAAACGGACATTGTGCAAACCGTTGATATACCATCCAATTCTCCCTCAATGAGCATATATATTCTTTTGTTTTTGAATGAATATATCAAACAAACATAGGCCTTGGCAATTGTTTTCTTTTTAATGCCAAATATTCTATTTTTAGGCCTTTGGATCACGTATTTCTTTTAGATCCAATCAATGGTGGCTTACTATCGCAAAGGATTTAATTCATCCTTTCGTAGCCCTTCCCCGTGCATATTAATTTATCATGTTTTTATTTTTCACACAAATCTCACATGCAACGGATTTTGACATGCACTAGTCCTCCTAGGTCATAGATATGTAGATGACTAGATTGATAGGAGAACACCTCAAAAAGCTCAAATATAACATGTGACATTAAGATTTCAAAAGAGCTCGTGCATGTGTGAAAAGAGGCATATAAAAATAGAATCCATTTAAACAACACAAAATCCAACTACTCCATATAAAGCATGGTAAAGAACATTTTAAGGATTGAAAATCTAAACCAAAAGTTCTAGCCACGTGGGAGCGTAAAAGATGGGATTCAAACACAAATATATGCCACATAAAGTGTTTCAAACTAAAATACACACAAAATAAGATCATTTTGAGTTTTTAACATTTCTATCCTAAAAAAAATTAAATATATACTCAAAAGGACAAACAAAGATCATTTGTATTTTTCATTAAGCTTAAATGAAATAAATAACACACAAATGATAAACAAAAATCTTTTTATATTTTTCAAATAATTCAAACAAAAATATAACACAAAAAGATAGACAAGTCATAATTTCTAGCATGTGATATCAAATAAAGTAATGACTAGAAAATTGACTAAACAAGCATACATTTAGCATGTGAATATAGCATGAAGTACAAAGGCTAAAGTATGCATAACACTAACACATTCATCCTATAGATTTAGCAAGGGAGGAAGCATGTGAAAGTAAATGAGAATCAACAACCCTATTTTGCAAGGCAACCAAGTCTGATTTCCTAACCCAAATTAATAAAGAATGATTATCTTGGGGTATAGGAATATTACAAACATTTGATGCATTGCGTTGGGATTTTCTAGGAATTCGTTTAAGATCAAAACAAAATTTCCTAAGATGACCTTTTCGACCACAATGTGTACAAGAGAGAATATGTCGAAAAGATTTACTTAAGGAGTGATCTTTAAATGTATTCCTAGTAGATTCTCCTAAAACATTGGTTTGGGCATTATGAGTAAATTCATTACAAGTATTGAAGCCTAAACCACATGTGTCATTTTTAATTTGCACCGTTCCTAAAATTTTATCTAGTTTTTGTGAACGGCATTCCAAATCAAATTTGACATTACTAGAATCTTTTAATTTAATTTCCAATTCTAAAATGTTAGATTCTAGTAAAACATTTCTCTCTTCAAAAGCAAGAAGCTCCTTTTTTAAGGATTCCATTAAACCCCTAAGGCTATCTCTTTCGCCTTCTACATATTCAAGCTTCTCTTGAAGAGTCCTCTCACGTGTCCTAAGGTCTTCTATTAAGGCACTATCATCAACGACCTTGACACTCTTTCTTAAACAAGCTTCTAACTTCAAATTAGTTCTTTTCAAATTAATAGATTCTTTATATAATTCATGAAAAGCATTTTGAAGTTCACTCACATCAACCTCTTCTTCATTTTCAGTCTCTCTTTCTTCTCCACTCTTACTATCATTAAAAACAAGGGAATCATGAACAATGACCTTGGAAGTGGCATGTGCTATCGTGTCATCAATCGATGAGTTCTCATTATCACTCACATGACTAGCCATAAAAGCCACAAAATTTTTCTTAGTGGGGGAATCGGGCTTTTCTTCCTTATCACTATCACTAAGGGTTGCATTATATGCAGTGGGTCGTTTACCCTCTTTCCTTAGTTTAGTGGGGCACTCATAAGCTCGATGGCCATAACCTTCACAACCAAAACACTTGTTAGACCCGTCCCTATCTAAATTGTCATTACTAGGTTTAGGGATCCTCTCGGCTTTAGAAATCTTCTCGCTTTTATCATGTTTAGAAGTATCAAATTTCTTAAAATCATTTTTAAATTTATCTTTGTTAAATTTAAGAAATTTTCTAAATTTGCGAGCAAACAAAGCCATATCTTCCGAGTCACTATCACTCTCGCTCTCTACTACTTGTTTGACCTCTTTTCGGGCTTTTAAAGCAACGCCCTTTTCGATTTTCTTTTCAGTTTTAGAGGGAAACATTGATTCGTATCGAATATTGTATATTTTCGCCCGTTATCCTTATGCATTCTAGCTCTTTTATGGTCCTAAATGCCTATAATTATGCTCATTAACCAGACAACCTTGGATTTGGATATATACATGCTTTGCAGGGGTTATTTGTGCTTTTGTAGGTATTGGAACGCTAAAAGTGAGGATCCGTTGCATTTCGGAGAAGTTTCGTCGCTGGACGCTACTTCAAGGGCATTTTAGTCAATTCACATTTCTTATTCGGCTCATGGAAATTCCACGGATGCGTAGTTCATTGAGTTAGCATCGTGTGGCCGCAAACGGTGCATCGTTTGGAGTTCGGACGAAGAAGCTAGGCTCGTTTCCGTAATGGACCTTTTCCCCCTCATCATGGACCAAATGCAGCCTGAAAACAGAGTACCGGTCGACCGCGTCCCTGGGACCGATCGACCGCGGTTTTAACTTTTGTCGTGGGAAGGAGACAGTATGCTTTGGCTTAAGGAGCCGGTCGACCGCGCCCCTGCGACCGGTCGACCGGTAGTGCCAGATATTTTGGGCTCTTTCCTCTTTCTTTCCTTTTTCCCCTACTTTTTCCCACTTACTATATAAACCCATTTTTTGGTTTTAATTCAGATATACTTAGTTAGAATAGATTGTAGAGAGTGGTAGTTAGGGTTTGGGTGGTTTTGGATGGTTCTTCTTCATTTATACTTGGTTTGACACCCCATTTGTTGTGTAAGTTGACTATTCATCATCCTCTCCTTTTAATTTAAGTTGTATTTCCTTTGTTTCCATTGTTGTAGTATAATTTACAAGCTTTCTAATTTAGGTTTTCTTGCTTTATTTACAAGCTTTGATTTACACGCTTTCTAGTGTAGATTTACCGCGTTTATTTACCGCTTTCCATTTATCGCGTTTTTAACATGCTTTCTAGGTAATTTAAATTAGGTTGTGCTTGAATTGAACTCACTCGAGTTGACGCGTTGCTTTGCTTTGGTGATGGTGTTTACGGGTTTATTTCGGGTGCGTTGTCCTAGTTATCATGCCTAGGAGATTTGACGGGGCATATCATGTATGTCCCGTGCTTACGACCTTTCGCGCGTAATTTCCGGGATATTTGTTGACGCCAAAATCTTATTAGGCTTTTATGATGATTTAGGGCGTAACAACCCTTGATTTAATTAACTGTCGAAACGAGACGCATTTGTAATAACTCGTCGACCCATGTAACCATTTTATACTAATTAACTCGGGTGAGGGATATTCGACGCAACCTATAGTTTTACTCGCTTTCATAATCTAGTTTCAACATATTGCCTAGATTAACTTTTCCTTTTAGTTTGTAATCATCTTTTACACTTTTATTTCGGAGTATTAAATCACTTGAATTCTAGCAACTCGTCTCTGTGGATTTTCGATACCCGACTTACCACTATACTCACCCGTTGAGTGTAGTCGTAGTTTAGGTTTTTGTATAGTTCAGGTGAGCCGAACACAAAACGACCGACGCGTAGGTGACTCTCGCGCCGCGGCAAAACCCTGCCTATCAAATGGCGCCGTTGCCGGGGACTAGTTTGTTTTAGACTTTATTTGATTTAATATTTCATAGTATTTTCTTTCTATTTGTATTATTTTCTAATATTTTGCAGGACTTCCACATTTGAGCACTTAGAAACGCTCGAATTCTTTCTACGCGTACCTACTTTGTGGAATTCGCCACTTGAGCCGTTTTTGGGGTAAGCATGTCTTATTCCAATTCTTTCGGTAATCCTTGTTATAATTCTCAAAATTCTCGCAAACCTATGACTTTAGGTGAATACTTAGAATCCCAAAAATTTGCAAATTCAAATATTACTTTGGGCGAGTATAACGAAAGTCAAAACTTAGGTTATTGGAATTTTGATGATGATGATAATGATTTTGGGCCTTTACCTCCTTATAATAGGAATTTTGAAACGAATTGCAATAGTTTTCAAAATTCCTATAATAATGAGTTTTCGTTTAAGTCCGATGGTAATTTTCAAAGTTCCCATTCTAATGCATCCGCACCTCGACCTATGGCATTCGGTGAGGGCTTGCGTATGTATGAGAATGAGAAAATTGAAAATTGTTATCGGGAAGAAAATCGTTCGTGGGAACATGAGTTGGATTTATTATTTGAGTCCGACGACGATTTTTTTTTTGAGACTTTTGAAGTCGAGGAATGTTTTGAACCAAATGAGGAACTTGTACCTACTTTGGAACAAGCCATTCTAGACTTTGCCCATCTCGTAATAGATATTGAAATTGAGGATGAAAATGACGTAATATCTATTTGCAATGAAATGATTTCTTCTTTGGCCCCCAAAGAAGAACATTTTATTGAAAATGATATTATTTCCTTTGAAATTCCAACTTCATGCGATGATGATTCATCTCATGAGTTTGAATTTCTTTCATCCCCGTTTTCATTCTCTATTACCCTGCCAGAACAAGTACCCGATGATTCGGTTTCGAACTTTAATGTTTTAAACCCTATCGCCGATGAGGAGTACTTGCTCGAGTCGCCCTCCACAATCGCATCTTTGCCTTTGTGTGCGCCGCCTCCCATTCCAACTTCAAAATCCTTGGGAGGATTTTCGGCTTTTCTCGGTTCCCACTTGTTTTTGTTACCCGTGCAATCCAAACCCCCCATCGTCCCTCCAAAACTTTTAATTGGCGATGGTTCATTTCTTCTGCCTTACACATGCCTTCCGTTGTTAAAACGGAATTCATATTTTTCGGAAGGCATGCTTGTATGTGAGGGTACACCGGTTATCCTCCAAAGTCAAATCGTTCTTATGGTGGACCCTCAGCTATTTAGACTTCTAGTGTATAGTTAGTGTGAAGCCTAAATAGTAGGTTGTATATAGTTAGCTTTTTATTTTATTCTTTCTTTTTATTTTTTCTTTCCTTTTTAATCTAGTTTAATGTAATTAGTTAACTTTTTATTATTTGTTTTTGCTATGCTCGGTACTAACTTGTTTTGTAGATTCTTTGGACTTGTTCTTATGGGGATCGCTCCAATTTTGGGTAATATCGCTCTTTTCCTCTCTTTGACTTGGTTCTTAATTTACATTGAGGACAATGTCAAGTTTTAAGTTAGGGGGTGTGGGATATTCTATCCATTTCTTTATTTAGTCCATGTTTTTGCTCACATGTTAGTTACTTAATATGCTTTTCTTAGAAAAATTCAAAAATTTCAAAAAGATTTTCTTTATTTTTTCTCCTTTTTTGGGCATTTTGCCTTTGTTTCCGATGATAAATTTTAATAATTGCCCGATCTAATAGACAACCCAATGATGCATGTTCTCGATTTTAGAAGTTATTAGACTTTAGTCTCAATTATTGATATTATGAATAACTTCATGAATTAAACTTTAATCCCGTGAGCACATGAACTTTCCTTGTTCTATTGATTTGGTTTAAGATTTTTATAACTCGGTAATCTTTTGTTGCATTGTATATACTTACATCTAGTAAGCTTTGTACCTTTCGTCGTTTGTGAGTGTATACACTATTCTTTTCTCATTGAAAACGTTGAATTCGTCGGTAATCTCACTATTCTTTCATTTGACCGTTCATTAATTGAGTTCATACTTGAAATGTGTTACTTGATCATGATTTTCATATATTGTTTTGATTCGAGAATTGCGTAAACTTTGCAAAATAATCATAGGCCCTCTTTGATATATCACCCATATTAGCCTTGACCTCACCCTTATATGTTTACCCTCGTTAACCCCGTTGAGCCTAAATATAGCCTTTCATTTCATACCCCATTCCCATAACCAACTCTATATTGGAGTTATAAACCATACATACACTTTCCATACCTTTGTTTGGAATGTTACTTGGGATTGAATGATGTTGTTATGATGTCGGTTGCAATTTAGGCATATGAGAGTTTGATAAGTAAAGAAAAGTGTAGTGAAAAAAGTGAAGAAAAAGAGAAAGCAAAAAGCAAAAGAAAACAAAAGAGAAAATGAGAAAAAGAAGAAAAGAAAAAGAAAGAGAATTTTGTATATGTTGTATATAGTTCAATAAGCTTTGATTACTCTCCCCGATGATATATCTAATGCCTTTTTGGAACTTGTTTTCCAATTTTGATATTTCCCACATTTTTCCATTATCCCGAGTTTTCATCCCGAACACTTTGAATCCGTACATATATTCCTTCGTTTCGTACCTTTGCCATACCTACATTATAACCCTATTAAAGTCCTATGTGATCTTAGGTTAATGTAATTTAAAATCCATAATAGTTGTGATAATCTGTGAAAATGCATTTTGCCTCCTTTAATGAGCGGTATCTTTCATTGAGATTAAAGTTTTTATTTCCTATATCGCGTTCTTCTTCTGTGACATGTGTGCGGCCTAGTTTCCATTTACATTTACTCTTTATGCCCGCATGTCCCATGTATTACCTCCCATTCCGAGTGATTTCATTTGTTGAGCGTAATGCCCGTGAGGATTGAATGTATGCTTGCTTTGATTAGTATTCGATTTATATAAGTTTTTTGTCAAATCATATTTTGCATTTGCTCTCCCCCCTCCCACTTTTAAGGTTTCAATTCTATGAGGTGCATTCGATAATGTTAATGATTTAGACTTTTGTTTGAATTCATTCAATGTGCTAATAATGTGTATGAAATCCTTTTCGCCATTGTTGGGCTTGTCGCATGTTGGGTTGGGCATATTTTGAGGAAACCATGTGATGTTTGTGGGTATCATCCCTGAAAACCCTCACGAGACGACACTCGTCCACTAGGGTAACCTAGGGGTTTAACGGCTTATTGCATATGCTAAATGCAATCGTGTTCCCTACGAAAGTGGCAATTATATTTCGATGCATATATACATTTTGTACCGTCCTCTGTGGTCTGGTTTTCTTTGTTTCATTACTAGGGACTAGCAATGTGTAAGTTAGGGGGTGTGATTCGTATCGAATATGGTATATTTCCGCCCGTTATCCTTATGCATTCTAGCTCTTTTATGGTCCTAAATGCCTATAATTATGCTCATTAACCAGACAACCTTGGATTTGGATATATACATGCTTTGCAGGGGTTATTTGTGCTTTTGTAGGTATTGGAACGCTAAAAGTGAGGATCCGTTGCATTTCGGAGAAGTTTCGTCGCTGGACGCTACTTCAAGGTCATTTTAGTCAATTCACATTTCTTATTCGGCTCATGGAAATTCCACGGATGCGTAGTTCATTGAGTTAGCATCGTGTGGCCGTAAACGGTGCATCGTTTGGAGTTCGGACGAAGAAGCTAGGCTCGTTTCCGTAATGGACCTTTTCCCCCTCATCATGGACCAAATGCAGCCTGAAAACAGAGTACCGGTCGACCGCGTCCCTGGGACCGATCGACCGCGGTTTTAACTTTTGCCGTGGGAAGGAGACAGTATGCTTTGGCTTAAGGGGCCGGTCGACCGCGCCCCTGCGACCGGTCGACCGGTAGTGCCAGATATTTTGGGCTCTTTCCTCTTTCTTTCCTTTTTCCCCTACTTTTTCCCACTTACTATATAAACCCATTTTTTGGTTTTAATTCAGATATACTTAGTTAGAATAGATTGTAGAGAGTGGTAGTTAGGGTTTGGGTGGTTTTGGATGGTTCTTCTTCATTTATACTTGGTTTGACACCCCATTTGTTGTGTAAGTTGACTATTCATCATCCTCTCCTTTTAATTTAAGTTGTATTTCCTTTGTTTCCATTGTTGTAGTATAATTTACAAGCTTTCTAATTTAGGTTTTCTTGCTTTATTTACATGTTTTGATTTACACGCTTTCTAGTATAGATTTACCGCGTTTATTTACCGCTTTCCATTTATCGCGTTTTTAACATGCTTTCTAGGTAATTTAAATTAGGTTGTGTTTGAATTGAACTCACTCGAGTTGACGTGTTGCTTTGCTTTGGTGATGGTGTTTACGGGTTTATTTCGGGTGCGTTGTCCTAGTTATCATGCCTAGGAGATTTGACGAGGCATATCATGTATGTCCCGTGCTTACGACCTTTCGCGCGTAATTTCCGGGATATTTGTTGACGCCAAAATCTTATTAGGCTTTTATGATGATTTAGGGCGTAACTATCCTTGATTTAATTAACTGTCGAAACGAGACGCATTTGTAATAACTCGTCGACCCAAGTAACCATTTTATACTAATTAACTCGGGTGAGGGATATTCGACGCAACCTATAGTTTTACTCGCTTTCATAATCTAGTTTCAACATATTGCCTAGATTAACTTTTCCTTTTAGTTTGTAATCATCTTTTACACTTTTATTTCGGAGTATTAAATCACTTGAATTCTAGCAACTCGTCTCTGTGGATTTTTGATACCCGACTTACCGCTATACTCACCCGTTGAGTGTAGTCGTAGTTTAGGTTTTTGTATAGTTCAGGTGAGCCGAACACAAAACGACCGGCGCGTAGGTGACTCTCGCATCGCGGCAAAACCCTGCCTATCAAACATATCTAGTTCATAGGTTTGTAAATCACCTACAAGCTCTTCTAATTTCGTAGAGGCTAAAGTGGGTAAAGAATTTAAAACGGTCACCTTTGGAATAAATCTATCGGGTAGGGACCTTAAAATTTTCTTTACAACACGGTCGTCAGGTATTTTCTCTCCCAAGTTAAAAGATGAATTAACAATATCAGAAAGTCTAGCATAAAATTTATCAAAAGTTTCTTTTTCATCCATTTTGATAGTTTCAAATTGAGTGGTGAGGTTTTGGAGTTTTGAAGCTTTAACGACACTAGTTCCTTCATGAGTTAATTGTAAAATATCCCAAGCTTCTTTAGCGGTTTCACACGTCATAATGCGTCGGAATTCATCCGGTGTGACAGCGCTAAATAAAGCATTTAAACCACGGGAATTAAAATTTGCTAGCTTAAACTCATTTTCAGTCCATCTATCGACGGGTTTGGGAACACGTTCATTTTCAATTAAATGAGTTGGTGGGGTCCAACCGTTAACAACAGACATCCAAACACGTTCATCGATAGATTTAAGTGCCGATCTCATTCGCGCTTTCCAATACGCGTAGTTTGAACCATCAAAAATAGGAAATTTTGAAAATGGGGAAAAATCCATTTTAGCCAAAAATTAAAAGATCTTAACGAAATAATTTATCGTTTTTGGCTCTGATACCAATTTGAAGAGTCCCCCGGGTTTTAATAATCTTAATTAAAATATAATTTCCTTTTATTTAAACTCAAAAGATGCGGAAGCGTATATAAGTGATGGTTCATCAATAAAACAAAGCCAATTTTTAATTTCTTCAATACAAATTAAAATAAGTTAATCCAAGTCCTAGAATTTGCCTAAGTCATATTTATCAAAATTAGCAAATTAGGCGAAACCAAATTTTAGCAAAAGACTTGAATTAATTAAACATTACCCAACATTTAATATAAGTCCAAATTAAATGAGTGTGATAAATTAAACCAAATTTTATCTTGAATTTATTCTAAGCATGCGTTCTAAATTATTGTGCAAGATAAAATAAACAATATCACACTACGCCGCGATGTACGAGGAAAAACCCAAGACGGGAAAAAACCTCGGACGGCCCTAGCCACAAGTCCACTAGATATGGAATTACAATTACAAGACAAAAGACTTACATCCTCGACTCAAACCCTCTCAAGCCTTGTTGCTCCTTCTTGTAGAAACCTCTTCCTATCGGACAACCACGGAGCTCCACCGCGATCTCGGAATCCACCGATAGGACTTTGTATGGTCACCGTCACCCAAGCTTGAAGCCTTTCTCCAAGTGAGTAATACCGCAACAAACTTCTTCTTCTTTGTGATGGGATGTAGAAGGAAACCCGAAACGTCTCTTTTTCAATTCGGTAGAGAAAACCGGTGCCAAAACTCCAAGCAATTGATATAAATATAGAAACTTGGATAAACACAATTGGGTGTAAACACTAGAGTGGTATATGCATTTTCTTTAAAAAACAACCCTCAAAACTTGAACATTTTCCTAAACTATTTTTGCTCTCAAACTCTCTCTAGGAGATAAACTTAGTTGGAAAAGTTAATTAGAAAAATGTGTTTCCCGTCCTTAATAAGTCTTGAAAAAGTTGGTTAAAAACCAAGTGGGGAAAGTGGGTAAAAACTGCCAAAAACTGCTCAAAACTGTTCCCGCCTGGCATCTCGTTCGAACGAACTTGACTCTCGTTCGAACGAGATTTCTAACGAGCGACCAGACTGGGCTCGTTAGAAACTCGTTAGATATCTCGTTAGAACGACCAAACTCGTTCGAACGACTGACCAGTTTAGGTTCGTTAGCAAACTCGTTCGAACGAAACCTCGTTAGAACGAAAAACTCGTTCGAACGACATATCGAACGACTGACCAGATTAGGTTCGTTGGCAGTCTCGTTCGAACGAAACCTCGTTAGAACGAAAAACTCGTTCGAACGAGATTTCGAACGACTTCCAGAAATTTTTATAAAATTCTATTTTGGCCCAGAAACTTTATTTACCGTTAAATTAAAGTTCCAATTAAATTATTCTGAAAGTAAAACATGGTTTTTTATTAAACCTAACACCCAATAAATATTGTTCCAAGCTCATATATAAACATAATTACAGTCATACCTTGGGAGCATGGAACCTTAGATGATGACGTAGAAACGAGGCACGCAAACCGGCATATTGATGAAGCTTTATATTCTTTGCCGCTACGTCTTCAACACACACTTCATAGGCTTGAGAGTATTACAATAAATCACTAACCTATGAATAAATGTTTTTGTCCGGAATTGAGCCAAAACTATATATGGACTCAATTGGAAATTTGTGTCCTTACAAGACCACCTTTGCATTGGTGTTTATGGTAGTGTTAAATCCTTGAGGGAATTGAGAGGAGGGCAAGCAGGAGAACCAAGGCTGGGGTGCTAGTTCTCAATTGATGATAGAGGCTCCTGTGCGGGAGCCCAAATGCGGGACTCCCATGCGATATGCTTTTAAAAATAAAATAAAAAGTTATTTTTTATTTTTTTAATGGGGGTCAAAAACATTTTAGTGTACCCTATAAAAAAATCAGCTGAAAATAACATTTTTGTATTTTAAAAAAATGGATTAATATTTGATAATATTTAAGCTGCTTAAAATACTATCAAATATTGACCCATTTTTTAAAAAAATATCAAAAAATGTTATTCTTAGCTGATTTTTTTATAGAGGTAACCTGAAATATTTATAACCAACACAAAACAAAATTTTAAAAATATCCCCCACAGGAATCCCGCATTTGGCTCACACAGAGGAGCCGTTCTCCTCAATTGATGATGGATCATCACTTAAAATGATAGGTTTGCACATAGAAGTTGGTCGTGTAGCTTTATGAATGATACTATCATCATACTCGTCTTACAATTCCTCGACACTGCTCTAATCAATCTCTTGCCCTTCCGACATCTTTGATGATGTTGGTTCAACTTCTTCGCACTCCTGTACTTCATAATTAATATGTGAAAACCACTCACCTCTTTGTGTAATTCAATATACAAATTGATAATTGATTAGTGAACGCCACACCATATTCGGATTTGTTCTGTTGTGCAGTATGAAACCTTTATCGGTGGTAATAACACTTTTTTTCTAGCAGCTGACTCAGCAGCGACTTTTAGGTTTTGTTTGTTTTTTATGAAGTCTGAATCTGAAATCCTGAATGAATGTATTTAGAATGATTCAGACTTCATATTCAGACTTAGGACGCAACTCTACCTCTTAATCATTAAGAGCCAAATATAGCTGTTAGCCTCTTAATCACTACTACTTAAAAAGAGCGTAAAACTTTTGGTAATGCCATTTGTCCAAACTGCCCTTATAAATTTTGTAATTTCTGTTGTACCCTCACTCTTTATTTCATTTCCTATCCTTCCCTATATCCACACCGCACGCATCCGCTACCTGCTCTTCAAATTCCCTCTCTCTCTCTCTCTCTCTCTCTCTCTCTCTCTCCCTCTATGAACCCTTCCCAATGTAAGATCAAACACCAAAAACCCTCCACTCCATTCCAAAGCACTCACCCCCCCACCCCGACACCCACCCTAGACACGGTCCTTCTATATCATCCTAAGAAATTGCACCTACACTATATTGATGAGTATTATATTTATATGTGGATGTACTTAATCATTATTAGCGCTTTAAAGGGTTTTGAATCGAATGTTTTCGCCGAGAAGGAGGAGTCTTATAAGACACAATGCTAAAGGTATGGATTTAGGGTTTAATGTTTCTTTCATATCATTTCCAATGAATACAACCATTACTGATTTTGTTTTATACAGTTTGTTTATTGATTTAAAGACTAAAAAATATATGATTTTGATGACATATGTTATGTAAGTTGTACACAAAACATACAGTTTTAATTCGTATGGATGAGCTACCTGGAATGTTCTGTCCTCTTCAATAAATCAGAAATGTAATCATAAACTCCATGGAATGTTCTATTTAGTTTGTGTGAATGTAAAAAATTAAACCGTTAAAATGGCCCCGTGTCAATAGTAACATAAGCTATCTTTTATTATAATATTTATTTTTAGGTTGATGTTTGTCTAATTTTTGTATTTTTATCACTGGTATTCTCTTTTCCTTTTTCTTGCAGAGAAAATTTAGCTAGGTGATGAGATTTGGGTAATTCAAAAGTGACTTATTTGTTGCATACCACGTGTTTGTAAATATGTAGGTAACAATTTATTTGTTTTGTAATGTCAATAGTAATGCAAGCAATTATCTTTCATTTTAATATTTCTTTTTGGGTTGGTGTTTGTCTAATTTTTGCATTTGTATCACTGATATTCTCTCTTCCTTTTCCTTGCAGAGAAAATTTAGTTATGTGATGAAATTTGGGTAATTCAAAGTTGCAAACCATGTGTTTGTTAATATGTAAATAACAATTTCTTTGTTCTCTAATTTTTTTCGTTTTGTTTCATTTCCTTATTCAAATTGAAGGTAGGTTTGATATTTTCTTTTTGTTTCATATTAGGTATTTTCTACTTTTTTTGGGTTTCAAATACAGAACATATGCTCTAAGGCTTCATTCAATCCAATAATTATCAAGATTTTGTTAGTACATATTTTCCCCTTAATTTTACACTTTTTTTTTTATGTTTGTAATGTTATCCAATTTGGGTATGCTGTTGTGCTTTAGACAGAAGGTTAGGATGTTACTGAGCCTGATATACTTTGTTTTGTGAGATGTTTTTAATAAATCCCTCATCCTTATTTTTCACGCTTTTGTGGTTGTGATGGCTTTTTAAATCTTTACTTAATAGCTAGGTAATCTATTTTTCTTGCTGCACACATATAAATTTGCAAGTAATCTATTAATAAAATTATGTATTGATGTGTATGATTATTATTATTATTGTGTGTTTGTTTCAAATTTGGTTCGATGGGTTTACCTTGGTGGAAAAATTATTTTCATTTTAAATTTTTGGAAAGAGACTTATGCATTGATTCTATTCAAGTTGTGACCAGTAAAAAATTGGTTTAAAAAGTCAAAAAATTCTATTATGTTGATCTTTTGAAATCTGAAATTGCATTGACTCTATTTTAAAATATTAACATATGTAGATCAAGGTATCTACAATAAGTAATCAAACTCTGATTGATTGTGACCTACACAAGAACCTTATTTATATTATACATTGTTGCCTACTTTTAAAAACTTAATTCAATACTTGGATTCGATCGCAGCGCACACCTAGTCATTTTAAAAAAAACTTTTTGGTACCTCTTAAATCTGAATGCTTCAGATTCAGATTTAAGAGGTAAAAACAAAAAACACCTTAGTAAAAATTTAAAGTATGTTCTATTGTGTAGTGAGATATATCGAGTTGAATAGTAAAAAATTAGGATAATAAAACTTTTTTTTAGCAGTCACTTTTAGTAAAAGAAGGGTACCTTGTGATCTCCCATCGTCGTCAAGATATTTGAGGAGATGTGTGCTCGATTAATGGGAAGGTGGGGCTTTCATGTGCTTATAACACCCCTACTGTCCTAAGTTTTGTAAGGCAACACGTTATGCTATTTTTGTTGTTTATTTTTGGGTTTCACATTAGTTGGTTATGTAGTTAGCTTTTTCAGCTCTTATTTTATTTGGGTTCATTTCATATCTTTTCGGGCTTTGCACTCACTGGTAGTATATTGTGCTTTAACCCACTTACTTTCTTAAATAAAAATTAATATATGTTTAATCCACCACTTAATCACAATAAATATTTAGTCCCAATATGG
Source organism: Sambucus nigra (assembly GCA_949130495.1). NCBI lineage: Eukaryota > Viridiplantae > Streptophyta > Magnoliopsida > Dipsacales > Adoxaceae > Sambucus > Sambucus nigra. The sequence continues at coordinate 31,901,096 of OX422224.1, read as the reverse complement.
TACGTGGTAAAGTTGGTTGGAATGTGATTCCTTCTAAACAAACGTGAAAAAGTGTAAGATTATTGTGTTTGGCGCGAGGTTGAGTTGCATGAGAATGTGATATCCAATGAAATTAGATTAGCTCCTTTGTGAGAATGTGAGTGGAGTCAAAAGCCATCCGATATAAGTGAGATTTTTACTTTTTTATGAAAATCCGTACAAATAATTTTTATAAAGATAAAAGTGCCCTTAAAATATTTAATTTTAAAAAATACCCATAAAATATAAATAGTTATTTTGTGAAGACAATTTTGTTATGTCAATTTGTATAAAATTTAAAATCAAACAAATTTTATTTAAGTATTTGTTTACTCATGTAATAATTAATTTTAGAATTTACAATATAATACACACATATCCGCAATAAATTATTATATTTTTTAAAAATCAGAAAATGTATATTTAAAACAAATCATATTTGAGTTCATAAATTTATAAATAGTGAATCGTAATATTGTGTGTACGTGTGTACACACACACACACACACATGTATATGTATATTTATATATATATATATATATATATATATATATATATAGGAGAAGGATCACAAGTGGACCAAAAGAATGGACTTTTTAATGGACTTAACAAAAAAGACTTATAACCCACTAATTTTAATTCCTTGGTGTAATGGGTCCGCGCCAGCGGCACCCAATAACCGAGACTTATTAGTCTTTTTTGTTAAGTCCATTAAAAAGTCCATTCTTTTAGTCCACTTGTGAACCTCTCCCTATATATATATATATATATATATATAGATAGATAGATAGAGAGAGAGAGAGAGAGAGAGAGAGAGAGAGAGAGAGAGAGAGAGAGAGAGAGAGTTTCAGAAGTGAACATAAAAGATGAATATTTTAATGAACCTTAACAAAAAAAACACCCAACAACCTATTAATTTTACTTCCTATGATGTAATTGGTCCGTGTCAGCGACAACGAACATGCGTGTCGATCGATCCCCACCCCACTCACACCGCCTTTTTTGTCCGTGTGGGGTGGGGGGAGGGGGAGGTGTAAAAAAATATTCGATTGACACGCGTGTCTGTTGCCGCTAGTGTGGACCAATTACAATACATGAATTAAAATTAATGGATTGTTGGGTATTTTTCATTAAGGTTCGTTAAAATGCTCATCTTTTATATTCACTTCTGAACCCCTCCATAGAGGCCCTTTCCTGTACGAACTCTATATGGTGCAGACCTCGATACATACCATTTTTTAAAAATAGTAAAAAAATGAATTTTTGGATAAAACTTCATGGATATAATCTCTACGGTGAGAAGATCATCTCCAAATTTTTTCATCGAAAAATTCAATAAAGAAACCGTTGAGATGAGGTGATATGTAAAAAAAAGGTATAAATATGCATTTACGGCCATTGGAATGTTGACGATCATCTCACCCACTTTTTGATTGAATTTTTTTATGAAACTTCATGGATATGATCTCAATAGTGAGAAGATCATATTCATTAAGTTTCATCAAAAAGTTCAATAAATAAAGCGGCTGACGCTGACCCAACATTTCAACAGTTGAAAATGCATATTTATATCATTTTTTTACATATCACCTCATCCCAATGGGTTTTTTATTGAATTTTTTGACGAAAACAATTCGAGATGATATTCTCACCCTAGAGATCATATCCAAGAAGTTTCATCAAAAAGTTCATTTTTTTTACTATTTTAAAAAAATGGTATGTACCGGGATCTGCACCATAAGGAGTCCTTATAGGAGACTTTATGCCCCTATATATATATGATTGCTAAAGGGTATTATTTGTATATATTGTACATTTCCATGTCACTTTCCATGCATGAACCAAAGACAAAAGTTTGATTCCCAACAAGAATCCACTGGTTAACTAAACAGAATGAAAAGATTTTAAATCTAGATAAAAAATTTCTCGGTAATCACTTTCCTAGTAATCACAATTCACCCAAAATATTATCGAGAACCAAACGAGGAATTCGTCTCTTTTCTTATTTGTCCACAGACCATACTACCCATGGGCATTACTCACACGTCTAGTACCATCAAAATACACATTTAACCATTTTTTGCCTGAAAAAACTTTCAACTAGCAAAACAAATTGTACATTCGTGAAATGCATCCATTTGAAATAAGAGTCATATAAAGGGCATGCACTTCCCCATCCACTATCTTTAAATTACATAGTCAAACGGTTTATGCAATCAAACATGACTTATGTTAAGATCAAAGTTTGAAAATCTATGCGTAAGATGTGAGTACAGATATGGGGAAGCATCGCATCGAGCGTGTTTTAGACTTGAGCAACATTGTTGTGCCTACGTATCTGTCTCATTGCAAAATCCAAGTCTGCATAGTTCGTGGATCCATACGATATGCCGAAAAACTGGTTTTTTGGTGGTTTTGGTGCGCGGGGGATTGCAAATCCGGCTAACCACCTTCGAACGCCCATACACCGTAATGAAACTATGAAAATCTGCTTGTCACTATCGAACCCGTGATAGAGCTCAAGAGGTGCGTGGGGGAGAAGAGCTTTATTTCCTCTCCTTAGTTTTCCCCCAATACCATCATCCATCAAATGAGGGGGGAACCCTCTTTTTATAGCAAAAGTGCCTGAAGTGGGCTTTGACACATGTCATGTAACCTGTTGAACTAAGTCTCCAATATTTATGGTTCCACTTATCAAAATATATGTGGTGGAATATTGAAATGAACAAATTAAATCATTACTAGAGTATTGTTTAGTGTAATTTATCGAACGCAGAGTATACGCAATATATTAAATCGCGCATAATAATATCTCAGCCCGTGTAGGGGTTAGATTGTAGTAAACCTTGACAAATCATAAATCAATATTTGATCAATTCTATAGGGTGTTAGAGTGTTAGTGGTTAATTTATGTAACCCCACTCTACAGTTGCCCCCTCGTACGCATAGTTGGCCTGTTGATGCTTCGGTTGAGACATATCAACTATGTGTACAAAATAATCGTTCATCCTGTTTCGACTAGATTATCATCACATAACTATGTTAGGTCTGTTATCATGCGTTCATATGCACATATCATTTGCATATAATGTTGAGGGCTATCTTTGATGCCCTTGATTTTCATTTTGGAGGAGTATTTTGGGGGTTGCCCCCATTCCTCTCGAATTATCATTTCTCCATAATTTTATTGTGGTTTTATAGCTTTTGAACAACAAACTTGCCAGTTGTGCTGGCATGAGCAACCAATTGGTGGTAATATAAGTATAGTGGATTTTTTAAATCATAAGATCAAAACCTCTCGAGAGTAATTGGTCGATCAACCATAAGTGGTTCGAGTGAACAAGGATTTTTAAACCAATATATTTTGTAAGTGTGCCCAATTTTATTTAGTCAAGCAAGCATAAAGATCCTTTTAGGACTTTAAGCGTGCTCGAAAATCAGGGTCTTCAAGTGTGCTTAGTAATTTAGGATTTTAGTCTTCCGTAAATTAGGCTTATGCCTAGTAGTCGTAACACCCCGTAATTTTGAAGACATAGAATTTATTTAATTTGGAGAATTTTAAATTTGGCAAATGAGGTCAAAATTTGAGGATGTTATAAAGTATTTCGGATGATGATTCCGAGTGCACGGTTGATCCAGGATGGGTCGAGATAGTCAAAATGATTGTTCTTAGGTTTTATTTGGGTTCCGGAATATTTTAAGTTAGTTTGACTCGAATTGGAGTAAACGAGTCATTTAAAGTGTGTATTCTCATTTAAAGTTGGGTATTTTGGAGATAAGGCTTATTAAGACTACGTGAGATAACAATCTCATTTGTGATAATGAGAAAGCCCTAGAGAGAGAGAGAGAGAGAGAGAGAAGAGGAAAGGAAGAAGAGAAATAGGAGAAAAGCTTGGAGATTCCGACGAATCCGTGATTTAGAGGATGATTCAACCTCTACAACTTTGAGGCAAGTGATTAAACTTTCTAAATAATCTATGTGTAATTTATTTCATGATTGGGGGATAAAAATATGGATTTTGGGTAATATGTTAAATAGATTTTGGTTAAATCTTGCATTTGAGGTGTGCGTATATGGATTTGAGGTTGTATAATTAGCTGGGTTGATATGTATTATGAGTTTTAATGTTAGAAACATGTTTGGGTTGAAGATTCATGGTTGGAAGATGATATATTTGGGTTTGGGGAAATTTGGGTTTTGAAGAAAATAAGCCATTTCGTAGCTTGCTGAACAGACCGAATCGATTCGCCCCTTTGCAAATCGATTCGGAATGTTGCAGACCTATAGGTCATTGGACCGAATAGATTCGCCCTTTTTTGCGAATTAATTCGGCACGTAGCAGACTTACACATCCTTTGGACCGAATCGATTCTCATACTGGTGAATCAATTCTCTTTTAGGACCGAATCAATTCGGACATGGCCGAATTGACTCGAAAACAGGGTTGTTTTGTAAAGTTTTTCTTGCATGAGTTTCACTCTGTTCCGATTGGGTTTATCGATTAGGAACATTATAATATGATACGAGAAGTGCGTTTTGGATATTTTAGGGAGTTTCATATATGATGAAATATTGGGGTCGTATCGGGTTATTTAAGAGAGTATAAATTGAAGTTATCGTATCGACCTAGTGGGGAATCCTACTAGCATTAGGATTTCTATTTGGAGATAAATTATGGGTCAATAAGAGAGAGGCCGTGTACGCTTAGTGATGTTAAACTTAAGGATTTAATCATAAATACGATAAGGTTAATGATTCATACGATCAACTGAACCGTATTATGAATTGGGGATATTTTAGTATATCACCGACTATAATTGTTTGTGTTTATACTTATAGCCGGGATAATTATTATGTGCATACAAACATATATGGTGTGTATGATGATGATTGTATATATATATATATATATATATATATATATATATATATCATGTGTATATGATAATTAGGTAGACATACCTAGCATATGCAATCATGGGGGTGAGGCTTATGTCTTAAAAAGCAGGGTACGTATAGTCCCCATGTCATAGGCGTCCATTAATTGTATTATGAGCTTTTGTGTCAGGGGTAAGACTTATTGGGTATGATTCATCTTATTTTTCGGTGAGGAACTATGACCGCTTCCCATACGCTGTAAATTGATTATTTACAAGGGCGACGTGATAATAACTCGATAGTTGGTAACCCGGGAGAATGAGAGTAATTTTTGGAAGATGATAGCATTGCAGATATTATATAAATCCTATAAGTGAATGTGTTATGTGTATTTTAATGCACGCTATATGTGTTATGTGTACGTGTCGGTTAGGGTTGAATGATCGTGTTTTATAAATAGAATAATGTTATATAGACCCTAAAGGTTCTGTGCAATATCTTATTTATGTACTTAGAGTTAGTATTCTTAATAAGTGGCTGATGTTATATATGTTGTGTACTGAGGAAATAATGGATCTCGATGATCTACATTGTCAAGGAGTAGTGTATCGGGCGGGTTCCTTGTTTATATTTCACTTTGCGAGATGTCCCACGCAGGAAACGTAGCGCAATGTTGGGAGTGGGGAGAAGTTTAGTCCTTAGTACTCGGATTCACATGTTATAGCGAAACAATGCTTTATAAGAATAGAAAGATGATGTGTGACTATTTTGATGCTAATAACTTGTTTAAGTTAATAGTTAGAAACTGATGAATTCTATTAATATATTAATGTATAAGCTCGGGCGTAAACTTAGGATATGTTAGAATAAGAAGTTAAAGGTTATATTTTAGATATTGGGTTATGCGGTTGTAGATTATGCGTAAATTAAGATTTAATTGTCCCTAGAATGCGTCGGGTAGCTCAATTGAGGTTCTTGTGCATACGATTAGATGCGTGCTTTAGTTGAGGGGTGAGTTTGAGTTCCACGAGAGTGCGAATCCACCTTAATTATGAAATTGTGCATTTCTATAGTTATCATGCATTTTAATGCACTTGCTAAAATGTTTTCAAACCTGAGGCTCTGACCCGTTTATATCTCTCTCTTGCTATATATATATTGTAATATATTATAGGTGTGCCACCGCAAAGACGCCAGTGATGCTTTTCTATCCAGTGTCCTTGGAGTTGTAGTAGATGCAGACTCTTACGAGATTTTGTAATAGTCGCTTCCTATCTTTTATAAATCTAGTTAAGGATTCAGTTTGTATATCGAGTTTATTCCCAAGGGTTATATGTAGAACTTTTATATTTCTCTCCTCATGATGTTGTATTATCTGTGACCCGATAACATATACGGGTAATTCCTTTTGTTGTACTTATTATGTTTTATAGGTGTAGATCCTTTGTATCGTAGTACGTGTGTATACATTATTAGTTTTCGTAGTTACTATACTTTTCGCATGTTGATTTGATGTATGTTTTTAAATTTTTGGCATCCGCTTATTATAGTATTGGGTAGTTAGATATATTTATTTAGTATCGAAAGTAGATGCTGAGAATAATCCACTTGAGATTCCTGATTTATTTTAGTATAGGGATGTCCACCCGTTATTATTTTAAGTCGGGTGTCATGGTAGTGTAGGGCTTTAAGTATCCCATATATGAGGGTCAGGCGGGCCTAGTAATGGATGGCTTAAATCTCCCATAACAAAGGGTCTGGCGGGCCAAGTCATATTGGTCTTTTAATCTCTCGTAACCGAGGGTCAGGCGGGCCAAGTCATATTGGTCTTAAAATCCCACATAACCGAGGGTCAGGCGGACCAAGTCATATTGGTCTTAAAATCTCCCATAACTGAGGGTCTGGCGGTCCAAGTTATATTGGTCTTAAAATCTCCCATAATCGAGGGTTAGGCGGGTCAGGTCATATTGGTCTTAAAATCTCCAATAATCGAAGGTCAAGCGAGCCAAGGTATATTGGACTATAAATCTCCCATAAATGAGGGTCAGGGGGCCAAGTCATATTTGACTTTAAATCTCCCATAACCGAGGGTCAGGCGGGCCTAATAATGTCTCACTTTATGAGAACTGTAATACACCTCTGTGGGCGACTTGCCACAATACTGGCAAGGTTTGTGGAGACTATAATGAACCTTTGTGGGCGACTTACCACAATACTAGTAAGGTTTGTGTAAACTATAATGAACCTCTGTGGGAGACTTACCATGATACTGGTAAGGTTCGTGAGAACTATAATGCACCTCAGTGGTCGACTTACGACAATACTGGTAAGGTTTGTGAAAACTATAATGAACCTCTGTGGACGACTTACCACAATACATGTAAGGTTTGTGTGAACTATAATGCACCTCTGTGGACGACTTACCATAATAATGGTAAGGTTTGTGTGAACTTAATGCACCTCTGTTGGAGACTTACCACAATAGTGGTAAGATTTGTATGCAAACTCTGTATCCATGCTTCAATTTTTTGCGAGCAATGTTTGCCCCCTATCGCTTTGCTGGAAATAATGTCATATAGTCAGTGCTTTATATGAGTCATCCGATGCCTATGCTGAACAACTATGATATTTCTTTCGGGGATGCTTCATCAATGATGGCCATTCTGGGGCCGAATCTGAGCATTCTTTTCACTTGTGTTTATGCCTAACTACAACTGGTACATCATACAATACATTCCCCCCCTCTTTACTTTGCTTGGTCTTTTATCTCAAGATAAAGTAAAGTAAAAAAAACTATCGGTTACAACACCATCTAGAAGTTCAAAGTGTTTAAATACATTTCTCGGGGTGTTTTCCCCCAATAAAAAACAAATCTCTTGAGTGTTTGGCTTTGACATCTATAAGGCCTAATGTAATTGGTCAACCTCGATTTGATTATGTGCGTTCAATATTTACGAGGATAAGAAATAATCTCAGATTCTAGCACAAAAACCATTAGTAAATTATGAGGCATATTATAATGCCATATATGATCATGTGGGGTATATCTTGCCCCCTTTATTTTATTTTATGTCAAATAGAATAAAATAAGCTCAGAATCATGCATCGAGGAATCGTAAACATATTGTTCTGTGCAACTTCATGATGCGAGTTTGATATGCTATAATATGCAGTTGATAGAGTGTAGACATATCATGTGGTGAACTGTTTATCTCATGGCCCACTATTTTATCAAAGTCGAGAAAATTCAAAAATTTTGGGATCCATTTAAATCATATATAGATAATTTAGTCAATAAGCATGCTGAGTTACCTTGAGGTGAATAATAAACACCAATTTTGAATCTTCATGTAATTAATACCACAATGTAACATTTCAGCATAAATTGAATAGAAGGTAGCGCGGCAGGCTGCTACGAGCGACCATGGATGAGGTTGCTCAGGACGCTGATCGAGGTACCATGACTGACGCTGCTGGAGGTACCAGGGATGAAGCTGTTCGAGGTACCATGTATGAGGCTGCTCGAGATACCACGGATGAGGTTGCTCGAGATACTATGACTGAGGTTGCTCGAAATACCATGATTGAGCAAATTGCCAAGTTTAAAAAAAATTATTATTTGTGACAGAGTTGTTCGAGGAATGTCATTTATGACATATTTACTTAAAACTATTATTTTTTTTTAAATGTTTCAAATGTGGTGTTCTGAAACTATACGTCATGCCTCTAAAAGAGGTACCTCGAGTTAATATCTCACTGCCTTTATGTGTATTTAAATAAAAAAAACAAGACCCATTAACTTAGGACTTGGAGTACCCAAATGGTCTATATACCCAAATGGTATGTATACTGCCTCTAAATTTATTTTTTGGATCAAATTTGAGGTCACCCTATTTAACACTGGAGCTTCGTCGGTGTGGGATTTTTCAGGCCTCAGTTATGTAGAATGGTGATCATTCCTTTGTTATGTTTGGTCTGTTGCCGAATTTTGTACACCGGAGCTTATAGTTTTGACGAAAGCAAAATCATCGTGCATTGGGGGAAACATTTTCACTCATAATTTTGACAGTTTGTAAGGCTCAGATAATATTGTGATACACTTGCTTATTCTACACACTGCATATCTAGTCTGATCTCATGAGGATGGGTAACTTAGGAATTTTTTTTGATGTGTAGAACGACATCAATACTTTGATGTCTTCCAATCAAAATAACTTCTTTTCTCGGTTCATTTAATATTTTTTTCTTTTCTTATCAAGGTATTTTTTCACTTCATTTAATATGAAACAAAACAGTTTACACCATTTATATATAAAAAAGAAAAGACATTTTTATAACATTTTTTTCTTTAATAACAGTTATTATATATAAAATCATTATAATAATATTTAAATGTTTTTAAAACAGTTTTTTATATATAAAAACATTAAAAAAATCATTTTCTATATAAACTATTAAAAATGTTTTAAATATGTACTATTTTTTTAAACCGTTAAAAATGTGTTTTCTTAAACAGTTTTTTTTTTATAAATAAACAGTTTTTTATAAAAAAAAATGTAAAATATATTTTAAATGTTTTTTAAACTGATTTTTTTTAAAATATATATTGTTATAAATGTTTTAAATATGTACCGTTTTTAAATGTTTTTTAAAAATATGTATTGTTTTTAAATGTGTATTGTTTTTAAATTTTTTAAAATTTTTGAAAATGTGTACTATTTTTTAAATGTTTCCAAATGTGTACTTTTTTTAAAAAAATATGTACTGTTTTTAAATGTGTATTGTTATTTAAATGTTTAGTTTTTTTTTAAATGTGTACTGTTTTTTTATGTTTTAAATATGTACTGTTTTTAAATGAGAATATATATATAAAATATGTACTATTTTTAAAAGCTGTTTTTAAAAAGAGTACATATTTTATGTACATATTTTATATATTTTTACAGTTTATGTAAATTGTTCTTTTAAAAAATAGTAGAAATTTATATATTTAAAAAACATTTTATATACAAACGTGAAAACAGTTTATATAAAAAAAACATATTTTATATATAAAAAACAGTACACATTTAAACCGTTTATGTTTAAATAACAATTTATATGTGTTTTTTAAATATGTATTGTTTTAAAGTGCAAAAATATACTTTAAATGTTTTTTTAAAACGATTTTTTTTCAAATAAACTCTTATTTATACATAAACGATTTTTTATACATATAAATTTTAATAAACTATATGTATAAATACTGGTTATGTTTAAATAACAGTCTATTTTTAAAAAATAGTACATATTAGAACATTTAAAACATTACATATTTAAATAATATAAAAAACAGTACACATTTAAAAAAATTAAAAACATTTAAAAAACAGTACGCATTTAAAAATAGTACATATTTTTAAAAAACAGTACACATTTAAAAAATAGTTTATATATAAAACTATTTTTTTAGTAAAAAAAACTTTAAAAAATAGCTTATTTGTGAATATATAAAAACTATTAATAATAGTTTATTTGTGAAAATATAAATGATATTGTTTGATAGATATTGTTATCAAATTTTTTGAAGTAAAAATAACGTTAAAAACCTGTATGCTATATATAACACAAAAACGTTATTTTATATATACAAAACTAAAGTTTTTTAACACTGTATGTCATATACAACACACACTATTTTATAACATTATATAACAGTTTTATATAACATTATATAAACATTTTTAATTTTTTTATATATCAAACTATTTTTTAATAAAAAAAAACTTTAAAAATAGTTTATTTGTGAATATATAATGTTATTAAATTTTTTAAACAGTTTTATATAACGTTTTTTAAACAGTTTTATTTGTGAATATATAAAATAATAAACTGAATAATAATGTTATTAAATTTTTTAAACAGTTTTTTAAGTAAAAATAATGTTAAAAACCTGTATGTTATATATAACACAAAAACGTTGTTTTTTTACATATAAAACAGTTTTTATAAATAAAAAAAAATCCTTTTTCACATTATTATTTATAGATAAAAAAATTAAAAAGATAGTTTATAGGAGAAAAATGATTTTTTTAATGTTTATATATAAAAAATAGTTTATTTTTGAAACATTAAAAAAATCTTTTTTTAATATTTGTATATATAAAAAAAACTTTAAAAAGATAGATTATATGCAAAAAAAATGATTTTTTTTAACGTTATACATAAAAATCAGTTTATATATGAAAGAATTTCTAAATAAAAAAATTCTTATGTATAAAAACAGTTTATAACGTGTTTGTTTTAATATTAATGTATTTTATTGTGTGTGTGTGTGTGTGTGTGTGTGTGTGATTGTATTAAAATAATTTACATATTATATTTAAAAAAATAATTTTTTAACGTTTTCATATAAAACTGTTTATATAAAGAAATTAAAAACAACAGTTTTTTTTATGAATAAAATTTATGTAAACGGGAGTTATTGATGGTGATGGCATGCATGCATATGAATATGTATATGAATAATAGTTTTTTGTGCAATATTTATTGAAGAGAGAAAACCATTTGTAAGATGGAAAGAGAAATAAGTTCATTGGGAGATATCAAATTTTACTGTCGTTGAAGGCAACAAAAAATTTCCCGAGTAACTTACAATAACCACATGCGTTTGTTCTTTTTAAATTGTATGGTAGGTACTCAAGCAGCCGATGTGATCTTTGTATTCTTAAAATAACGTTTCAAGTAAAAATACAATTAGAGAAGCATGTCGTATTAATTTTGTCAGTGCATTGTGTGGATAAAAAACAATTATATTAGAGATTTCATGTACTTTAATATTGGACAATCGCTGAAATCTCCTTTTTTTTCTTTTGCTTTCGGCTCTGACAAAGAATAGTCAAGTTAATATAACTGACAAATGCAAACTATAAAAATCTGCTGACTTTTTTTTTCTAGACTACACACAAACAGATAGTATCTTTATTTATATGATTAATTTCATGGTTAATAAGAACTTTTAACCAAATTAATGACTAAAAAAACGATAATAGCATAATTATTCATGCATATATCTTTTAATTTTGTCTATTTGAATAATCAAGATACTTACATTTGAAGTAAATGCTAGCATGTTTTATATGCATCTTAAATAAACGTGATTCATAACAGCAAAAAGATGTTATGGAATATCCAATAGTACAAATGGGATACTGTAAGCAATAATACTTATCTTGGTAGACAATGTTCCATTTTTCACTGAGCTCCACGTATGCGCACGAGGTGTTACGGAATCAAAATCACTAATACCTCCCCAGCAGAGTCGCCAAATGTAAGCTGGGAGTGCAGATTTGGTGACGTACAGCATCGAGCGTGTTTTAGACTTAAGCAACGTTGTTGCGCCTACGTATCCATGTTGTTGCGGAATCAAAGTCTGTGTAGTTTGTGGGTTCGTACAATATGCCAAAAAACTCGATTTTTGGTGGTTTTGGTGCACAGGGATTGCCAAATCCGGCTAACTGCCTCCGAACGCCCATACACTGTAATGAAAGTATGAAAATTCACTCGTCACTATCGAACCCGTGGCAGATCTCAAGATGTGCATGGGGGAGAAGAGTTAGGTTTCCTCTCCTTACTTTGCCCCCAAGACCATCATCCATCAAATAAGGGGGAACCTTTTTTTATATAGCAAAAGTGCCTCAAGTGGCTTTGACACGTGTCATGTAATCAATGGAACCAAGTGTCCAATATTTATGGTGCCACTTATCACAATATATGTGGTGGCATATTGAAATGAATGAATTAAATTATTATTAGAGTATTGTCTAGTGTAATTTATCGAACGCGGAGTATATGCAATATATTAAATCGTGCGTAATAATATCTCAGCTCTTGTAGGGTTTGGATTGTAGTAAAACTTGACAAATCATAAATCAATATATTATCAAATCTGTGGGGTTAATTTATTAGAGTGTTGGTGGTTAATTTATGTAACCCCACTCTACACTATGAGATGATTAACTGTGATTTGAGTATGGAGGAAATGTGATCAAATTGGTGTCACGTGTTCAAATGCGTGTCACATCATGTGAGGATCACGTAATGAACGATCTACCTAGAAGATCACGGACCTTAAAAGTAGGATCGAATCTCAAAGATAATATCAACAATCCAAAAGATCGTAACACACGGGACTCTATAACTAGTTCAGGATAAGCACATGTAAGGACATTGTCCGTCACAATTTAGTATGTCATATACCACTACAAGTTGCTACAAGTCGTCGAAATATTTCAAGAAGACTTCAACATTCAAGTCCAACAAGGATGAATTTGGTAAAATGTGTTTAAGTTTCATTTACATTTCACATTAAAAGTGTTGGGATATATTTAATAAAAGTTAAAATGATTTTTGGAATTTTTAATAAATGATTTTTATTTTCCAAAAACATTTTATTATAAAAGTTTTGGATAAATATCTCCTGATCCCGTGAACAGTTGTAAGGTTTGGGGATTCCAAGTTATTTAAAACTATAAAAGTCTTTTTTTAAGGGGATCAGTGATTGTCGTTCAAACGACGTCACATCTCGTTGGAATGAGAAGAGGCTTATGCTGACACGTCACCACCTTAATTTTTATTATAAATAAGGGTGTCAGGCTTCTGATTTTCATGTGAAGAAAAATTAGTTTTGACAGAATACGTTTTTCTATTCTCCCACCATATTTGAGGGTTCATAACTTTTGTTTTACAATTCACAATCCCAATTGCTTTTATGTGAGTTGTTTTGAGGAACCCAAAGCATAGTTTGTTATTGTTCATACTTTGTGGGGAGATCTCTACAACCGAGGGTTGTGTGCTATTGTGGAGTGAGTCTCGATGGAGTTTTGTGACTGCGTGTCATTAGAGAGTGTTGCGATGTTCCTGGGTTAAAGACTGAACTGCGGTTCATGTAGGTTCATTGCGCGTGGACTTATTACTGACGACAACGATCGACGCCTGTGGATATTCAAGTGTCAAACTATATTTTATTGTAATTCGTGTAAGTTGCGATTTACAATTATAGTGAAATAAAAAGGTTTTTCCCTGAGGGGATTTTTCCTGAATTTTGTGTTGCATATTTTATTTATGTTGGTTTGACACATGCACGCACGTTGCTATTTGAGTTTAAGGGCTAAATTGATTTAATTCATAAACTGACTCTAATTAAATAAGTTTGTGATTGGAATTTGAGCAACTATTAGAATCTTTATCGTACACGGTTTCCCAGCATAAAGAGACTCAATGATAAAGGGCACTTAAGATTATAAATAGTAACAATATGGCTCATAATAATTATTTTTTACAATGTGGACATAATAGCTTGGACTCTTAGCTAGAATCTATAGCACTCCAACCGTTACCATCAAAATGACGATTGTAATGATGAGTTAGTGATATCTTCCTTCAAGTTTGTCTTGGAATGATCAAATGATCTCTAACAGTTATAACGAAGAAGTCGTCCTCTTCAATGTGCAATCTCATGTTTCGTATCGAAAAATATATCAAGGCCGAGGACAAACTCGTCAATACAGAGTCCCTAGACAATCAAAAGGGGAATGATCATAAGGAGCCCCCATGGGAGGAATTAAAGTTCTTCAACTAATAAAGGATCTAAAATGATGCTTCAAATGGTCTCCCAAATCTCAGTATGGTGAGAACAGCTACAAGGCACTAGAGACAGTCTCAAGGAACCCATATAAAATCTTATTCAGCAGATCAAAGACAACCTCTTTTTTAAAAAGTCTCCCAAGATGGTCAATGATCAAGCAGATAGGAACGCCAATCTCTGGTGAAACTATCAGTGGGACCATGAACACCTCATGGAGGATCGTAAAATGTTAAAAAATACCGGGAGGAACTCATTCAAGTGGTACACCTCAAGGACTATATTAGCACAATAAAGATGAAAATGATGACAAATGCATACACAGTTCAAAAAGCAGAGGAGGATCTTCCACCGACAGGAATGGTCTTTACCATCCATGGGTAAATCGACCCGACTCAACACACCGATAAGAAGCTCGGGGAGAATTTGAGAATCACATCCAGCATACAACAGGCTTTCCATGTAGACTTATCCAAGAAAATTCTATCCAATAGGGAAAAGAAAGACGTGAATACGTGTCGTGCTATTATCTTTACCGATGATGACGTAGTCGACGTCAATCTGCCTCACAAGGACACCTTAGTGCTTACCTTGAGAGTGCCAAACTTTGACATGTGAAGGGGTATGGTAGACCAAGGAAGCTCATATAGATCATAATATTTTTTATGATTTAAGAACTATATATTCAAAGTAACAGTTATCGCATAAAATTGGTATACTAATTAGATCTTACTTACAACATAAAATCTCAAACGATAATTGATGAAAAGGTCAACAAAATACTTGTATTAAGCTTGCTATATAGTGAGATGAGAGAAAAAAAAAAAGATGAAATCAGATTTACGTGGTTCGGCCCTAGGTTGTCCCTACGTCCACAGGTGCAAGTGTAGGAAGCATAAATTTCATAAGATGGGAGTGTATAATCTCACTCAGTTTATCCCCTCTGGATTACACCATGCCTCCTTAAATATTGGCTTAGGAGTATTTGTGTGTGGACTATTACATCTGATCTTTACTAAGATACGTCAGATAATCAATATGTGAAAACCACCCACCTCTTTGTGCAATGAGTGAAACTACATAGACCCCTTAAGTGTACCGTATTTGGTACCCTTATAATAAGACAAAGCTTATGGGGCCTACCTTTATAGAAATCAATCCTTCCAAATCAAAGTCACGGCTAAATCCCAAACAAAATAAGAGACCTCATTTCTCACTCTTCTCATATCCTCTCCAAACCAAATTTTATTATTAAATAACACTTAAATGTCATTAATTGTGTAGAAATAACAAAAAAACAGCAAACTGTTATTTAAAAATAACATAAAAAACAACAAACTATTTTTTTTTAAAAGCAAACAACAAACTATTGCTTAAAAAAATAGCACACTGTTGTTTAGAAACAACATAAAAAAATAGTTCACCGTTGTTTTAAAAAAATATCAATTATATTATTTGAAAAAATAGCAACTAGAGTGTAAAAACAGCAGTGTTGAATAAAAAAAGTAGGAATTATACTTTAAACAAAAATGAGCAACTACAAATATACCCCATTTATTGGAACTATATTGGATTTGATCTTATTTATCATTGGGTACGTAGTCCCTATACCGAGCTAAACTCATGAAGATCAAGCCTCACATACATCTTTCGGCATACTATTTCCTAGGGATGCCTCCATCTCTAGCCCCAACCCCTATATATTATCCAGCCCCAGTGTTGGAAATACACTGGCTTTTAATCCCAAGTCTCATTGGGTACGTAAGCTTTATACTGGGATAAACTCGTGAAGACCAAGCCTCATAATATGTCTCACAACATATAATTTTCTCAAGATGAATCCATTTTTAGTCCCAAACCCAGTTCCAACTTCATTATTTGAACTATGTTGTCTTTAATCGCAAGTATCCTTGGGTATGTAGGCAATACTGATATAGACCTGTGGAGCCCAAGCCTCATAATATGTCTCTGGACGTATTATTTCTTAGGTATTTATCCATCCCCAGTTCAAACTATTTTCTCCTCCTTATCTAGACCAATATGAAGGCATAGTGTTTTACTCGTCATCTCAGCAGTAGAACATCACATCTGTAATGCCACTTTTATTCCCCCCTCACCAAGACAAGTCCTTCACATTCACACACATCATGTCGAAATACATGTACACCGAATTACATAGGATTTGATCCCATGTCCTCTTTGATATGTAGGCACAATATTGAGTCTTACTCATGAGACGACAATATGTCTCATGATATATTCTCTCCATCTAAATGCATTCATCTCTTGACTTTCATCCACTACACCTAAATAACACTGAATGAGATGTTATAACATCTCAAAGCAGCGACCTCTCTTACAACCCTATAAGTACTCTCATAATTAATGAAATAAGATATCAAACAATCTCAAGGTGGTACCTTCGAAACATACTCCCATATACAAACATGCAAACACATATATACTAATCACAATGGAGATGCACCCATCTATCACCTTTTTATCTCTCTTCAAACTTGGAACGAGATATCAAACTATCTCAAAAGTCGAGATTTATCTCATGCCTACTTTCACAATAAACGACCATCAACTACACAAATAAAGGCACAGAGTCACACATAAGCAATATTGTATATTTGCAATGGTTAAAGTGGCATTCATCCACATGTTACTGAGTACCATTTTCCAACCTAAGAACTAATCTGCATTTTTACAGGGACCCTCATTATAATATCTAAATAAATTATAAAAATGAATAAAAAGTAATCACCTAATGTAAATATCAGTACAAAGCATAGAATTAAGAATCACACATAATAAGTGGGAAATCTAATACCTTCCCCACGCAGAAATCAATTCCTTAACCCACACAATAAGAATTTATGGACCAACCGCAGACTTTGAAACGTACCTTAGGATTATCCCTAAAGGGATAATCCTATTTTTTTTTGTATAAAATAAACTGACGACTCTAAAAAACCAATCGAATCCCTTATGCCACGAAAGCACACACTCAGGCCTAACCAGGGGTGTGCGACTCAAACTGGACATGACGTTAAACTACATTTTGGGGAAGTCCTCGAGCCCAACCTTGAGCCGATAACCCAACCTCAGGGGACACGACTGACCTGAAGATAAGCACTCTCGAGCATACCCATGTCAATTCCCCCGGTGCACTAGAGGCTCGCAATGACATAGTGGAAACTCCGCTGGGGATAGTGTTTCTATTATCAAAAATCAGTATTGTATGCCGTATTGAAATTCCAAGGTATGTCGCAGTGGAAAATATGCATAAGAAAAATCATGATAATCGAACTATATATATGTTTCCTTTCTACCATGTTTAATATTGATCTCCCTAATGACTATTTTACGCAAATTTTAGAACTATTTCGAGCCCTTAGTTTTAAGGTCCCTTAAAATGTAGATATGCATTTAGGTCCCCATGTATGGGATTGTATATTTTCCCAGACATATAGTTATGCACAAAGGATGTAAAAATTATATATTACCTATTCACATCACACACGATATAATGTTGATTTTCATATTATTTAAACCTTATACCATCGAAGCCCCAAAAGCGACTATTTGAAAGAATTTGGTACTTGAAGAAAGTTAGTTTAACCAAAAGATGTTCGTACTTATAAAAATTTGCCTCTCCTTAAAAAATGTTTCATACTTTCGAGAAGTCATTTTCCGGATAAAGTTAGTACTTTCAAAGAGTGACATCCCCGAAAATTTAGTCTCCAATGAGTTTCCTCACTCTTTACACACCCATTTAGGGTATCAAAAAACTTATCTCTTGATACCAAAGTCTCGGCTTGTATAGTCATTATAGAACAAAGTCATTCAATATATATATATATATATATATATATATATATATATATATATATATATATATATATATATGTATGTATCCTTAAACCTACAAATCCACTAAAAACATGAATAGCACAAGCAAGGTGTATCAATCCAACTTCTTAAGGAGGACAAGAGAAAATGAAGACAAGTATGATTTGAAAAATTATTTCCAAGGGAGATTTAACTAATTAGAAACACGATGAAATTTAAAACTAAAATTAACACATAAAAACTAAAATAAGTGATGGATATGGTGAATAAATGTGAGGAAAAACAGGGGATGAGACTTCACCACATATATCAATTATTTTAATTAATTAATTAATTAATTTGTTTAAAATGGCCTAATATTACATTAAAAGTATATGTCAACTCTCTTCACAAATTTAATTTTATCATTGCCGTTTTAGAAAATTAATTTTAAAACTTCCACAAACTCTCAAAAATTAATATTAAACCATATTTAATAAATCACCACCTAGGACGAACTTATTAAAAAAAATTAATCCTTGGAAAATGAACTATTTAGAGTTGACATTTAATATATAATTTTAAAATGAACATTATATCTCAAATTTGATTTTCTCTCGAAATTCGTTTACCCTCTCTCGAGGCATAAATTAAAAATTAAAAGTTCAAAGCTAAGTTTTAAAGTCTAGTCGGGTATATGATGGAGGTTTAGTTGGTGTTAGATTCGGGTTGATGGTGTTTTTCGTAAAGGATCACTAGACGGAGTTGTAAGGTGGCAGGGTAATAGCGTTTGGGCAGGTGAAAGTGGTGGATTAATGGGTCTTTCCAGGTTATGGCGTATACAAATAGGCTCGGGATGAAAGTAGATGTGAGGTTTGGTTTGAGTTTTTTCTCCAGGCGGGTGGTGCACAGGTGGGCGGGTGGTGAGTATAGGGAGCTAAGTTGGGGGTTTTTTAAGTCGTCGCATGGGGTTATTTTGGAAGGTCATCGGTGAGTTAAGTAGTTGTTGGCAGGTGAAAGTCGGTAGGAAGGTGGTTTCGATGGGGAAAGGGAGTGATAGAACCGAGTTGAGGTGTGGAGAGATTGAGGTCGGAGGTGGATTGTAGATATGGAGGTTGGAAGTGGATGTTATGGAGTAATATAGTTGGTGTAAATCCAAATATATACTAAAAATTGATATTTATATTTGACACGACTTCAAATATTCGTAGTAATTAGCATGTACCCCTCGCGATGCGCGAGCACAAATGAATAGTACGAAAATTGTTGACTGATATAGTTTCATTCATTATACTGTGTATATTTAAGCCCAATATAATGTAAATTTCAGAAATGGTGTTATTCATGGTATAGTGTTATGTCGTGTCATGTTCTATTTGGATCATAGTCATATTATCTTAAAAAAATTGAATCGTTTCATGTTCGTGTCTAAATAAAACAAAAGCACATCATCTATCAAGTAAAGTACAATTCCCTACTTATAGACTCTTTTAGTAATATTACAAACCACCTTATGTTCTTTAAAACGTATAAACCTAATGTCCAACTAGGACTATGACCATGACATTGAAGGAGAATCGTATAACCTGAATTCCCCATAAGTTGTATTGGATCTCCTTGTCATTTATCACTATTATAGGGTCAATACTCCAAAGGTTTAGCCTTTTTTTTATGCTCCCCATATAACAAAAATAAAGTACAAATAATTAGAAACACACAATAACTTTTAAGAACAAAATTGCAAGCACAATTGTACACTGTTTAAACAACAAATTCTATTACTGAGAAAAAAAACATTGGTGGCTTTAATAACATCCAAACGTAAATAATGACATAAGAAGGAAATTAAATATGGTTAGCCAAGTAAAGTTGGACATCAATTTTTATTATTCTCTTTTCGTTATGAGTATCTTAAAAGTTAATTTATTTCTCATATCATGGAGTGACAAAAGCAATAATAACTCTACCTTTGAATGTAAGAATTCAAATTTTTCCATACTAGCTCAGTGGAACACAAAAGGATTCTTATATGATATTGATTGAAGTATTAACATTGATCGTGTTTGATATCTAGGATAAATAGTTATACTATGATAATTGTACTACGCCATATACATTTGTTATTAGTTCTGATGAAATTTAAACTGGGATAAGTTATCATTTTTTCATGCCTCATGATGGGTTTGTAATGCCCTATTCGATGAATCATATCTTCGGCCTGGTTCCACGGATGGATTCCACCAAGGGTCCATCAAGAAAACATATCATGTCAAAACACAAAAAAGAACCCAATAAAGCTTAAACATATAGTAAGTTTATTTTGTTTTCATGTTTGTGAAAAAAAAATATTAAATCCTTTACATGTTATGCAACTGTGAGATTGAGGTCAACACCTCCAGCTTTCAACAATCTGGGTCATTGGTAAATATAGTAATCACAGTGTCTCACAACACAAATGTTTTTTATGTGAGAGATGGGAAGGGGGGGGGGGGGGGGAGGAGAACGATTATGTTATAAAGGGATACATAGGGATTGTTGTAAATCAAGATAAGAAGATAGAGAATGGATGGTTTGTTGGAGAAATCAAAAACTCTTGATGAAATTAAATAAATAGAAGAGAAATGTGGGGAATCGAAAAGGCACAATTAAATTAAAGAAAGAGAAAGAAGTGAGAGGAGCGTCCGTCAAAAAAATTTAGTACATGTCTTGAAAATTGTAGAGTTGGGTTAACATTAAATCATCCTCATTAACCTCTAATACTATTGTATTAGAGGTATAATATTGATGGACACGAATAAATAAAGTTCGTTAGAGTTGCTATGAACTAATGAAGTTCGTAGTAAGAGTTTACAGACTTTGTATCCATACAGAATTTGTAGCTATTCTCCACAGAAACTAAGCTAAGCAGGGGCCAAATGGGTCCATGCCCCCCCCCCCCCCCCCCCCCCCCCCCCCCCCCCCCCCACCAAAGCTATGGAAGTTTCCTTTACTTAGGTGTATATTATTAGCAAGCAAACAGTGGTAGTGTTTATATAATTTTGAAAGTCTGTTATGGACGAGTGTAATGTTGAGGTAGTTGGACAGGTGACTTCTCAAGCCTAAAAATATGATACTATACTTATCATTATACAATTACAACAAACATGGAGGTGTACACCACTTTTTCTCAACGGTTTCCAAAATTTGTTATCTATTGGATTTTTTTCATTATTCTTTACTTAGATAGAAGAGAATACCTACGTATAAAATAATCCCTATAATCTGTCAGCCTCGCCTCTTCTCAGCCAACCTCGCCTCCTA
Organism: Sambucus nigra; assembly: GCA_949130495.1. NCBI lineage: Eukaryota > Viridiplantae > Streptophyta > Magnoliopsida > Dipsacales > Adoxaceae > Sambucus > Sambucus nigra. Next base: position 31,879,439 of record OX422224.1, on the reverse strand, counting down.
TAAAAAAAAACACAATCTGTATGTTTCCCCTCTTTCACATATGTTATTTTATTTAAATACTGCATTCTAATTTTTTTAATAGTTGTATGCGAAATTACGAAAATTAATAATTGTATCCCTTGAATTAATCTATTAATTGAATTGAATGATATGAACTATATTTTTAATTCTGACTACCTAATTACGAGTTTAATGTCATATCTACTTGTACAATTTACTCAATTGCTAATTAATTATTAATTTAATACAAATATTGATTGCTAGTTAATTGAATTGTTGATTTTATTTATAATTTACTTAATTGCGCAATTATATTGATTGATTGTTGTTTAACTATTTATAGTAATACGTTTAATTATATTTTCCAAATCAATTATTTAAAAAAATATAATAATTTTTATTTGAATCTTTATTAATTATTATTTAATTTGTTTCTAATTTTGTGTTATAGAACCATATGGGAAAGTCATGTACGATCGATTTTTTATAAGAAGAAGCATGTCGAAAGTGAGGAGGCCAACACGCCACATTCTTCCAAGCCTAATGTTCAAACTTCGGTACCCGAATTGTTGAACAACATACAATAAAATCACAAAGAATTTAAGCTATGGAGTTTGAGATTAATAATTTGGAACGTGGTCCTAGAAAACGTCCTGAAATATGGAGATATCATCCTGATGTACAAAATGAGGTTCAACTATCTTACATTAATTACGGTCCTTATCAGTGTATTCTTCCCGAATGTCCTTTGTCTAGACCTGAAAAACATTCTAGCCGATTTCAAGCATCCTGGTTTACTATATTTCTATCTTGGTTGGAGTATTCTCCTTCAAAAGATACCGCGTTCTGTTTACCTTGTTATCTTTTCAACAATGAAGGTGGGAAACATTCAGAAAGTGCCTTTTTAAGGATGGATTTAGAAATTGGAAGAAAGTAAGGGATGGTAAGAATTGTGCATTTTTAAATCATGTGGAGAAATATCCAAATTCATTACATAAGATTGCTAAAAAATCATGTGAGGATCTAATAAATCAATCACGACATATTGGGAATGTTTTTCAAAGACAAGCTTCTCAACAAATTGCAAGAAATAGGTTATGTCACAGAGCCTCAATTGATTCAATTTAGTATCTCACACTAAAAGGTGTGGCTTTACGAGGTCATGATGAAAGGAAGCAATCTAGTAATCGTGGTAATTTTCCTCGAAAGGCTAAACATTTTGGGAGATTATAATAAAGATGTTGAAGATGCTGTGTTGGGTAAGGCTCCTCACCATGCCCAATATATACCATCCCCTGTCCAAAAAATGATTTTGCATGTTTAAGGAATGAAAATTAGAAAGGTGATTTGAGAGGAAATTGGTGATGCCAAATTTGTTTCCTTGTTAATTAAGCTTGAGATAAGTCAAAAAAGGAGCAAATGGATATGGTTTTGATATTTGTTGATAAAGATGGTTTCATTCGAGATCATTTTTTCAGTATTTGCACATGTTCCAGACATGAGGGCATTAACTTAAAGGAATGAGATTGTTTCTACCCTTTCTAGTTATGATCTTGACATTCAGCAAATTCGAGGTCAACGATATAATGGGGCTAGTAATATGCGGGTAGAGTGAAATGGGTTACAAGACTTAATTTCAAATGAATGTCTATATGCTTACTATATTCATTGTTTTGCCCATCGCTTGCAGTTAGTCCTAGTTGCAACATCTAGACGAGTTATCCTCGTTCATCCCTGTTTTTCTAAATTGAGTTTTATAGTAAATATTGTGAGCTCTCCTTCTAGACGTAATGATGAATTGAAAAGTGACCATGCCTATGATATTGCTTATTTAGTTTCTATTGAATAACTTGAGACTGGTACAAGAATGAATCAAATTGGTACTTTACAAAAGGCTGGAGATACACGATGGAGTTCCCACCTGAGATCTATATCTAGCTTGATAAAGATATTTTGTGTAACTTATCAAGTTTCATTAAATCTCATCGAGGACGAAAATTAAGAGCAAAGTGGACATGCGGATACAACTTATAATTATATGATTTTTTTAGTTTGTATTCATCTTGCATCTTGTGAAAGAAATTTTGGAAATCACTGATATGCTTTCTCAAGCTTTTGCAATGAAAGTCTCAAGACGTTTTAAATGCTATGCATTTGATGAAGACCACAAAAAAAACTTGTCCAGAAGTTAAGGGATGATAGATTTAGCACTTTTGTTGTGAAGGTGAAGTTTTTTTGTGAAAGTGGCATAGTTGATTTCCCAGATATGAATGTTTTATATGTTGAAAAGAGAGGCCGATCACGACACCAACAAGATCAATTTACCACTATTGAGCACTATCGTATCAATATTTTTATTACTTCTATAGACTCTCAGTTGTAGGAGCTAAATATCAGATTTAGTGATAGTGCGGTGGAGCTATTGGTTCTTAGTTCTTTAATTGATCCTCAAAATAGGAATACATCTTTTAGTGTTGATGATATATGCAAGCTTGTTGATGTATTTTACCCAAAAGACTTCACAGAGCATGAGAGAGACGATTTGAGGGTACAATTGCAACATTATGAGTCTGATGTCGTCCAACATCTCGAATATCAAGAATTATCCATTGTTTCAGATTTATGTAAGTGGAGGGTGAAAACAAGAAAGTAGACAATATATCCACTAATAGATAGGTTGATCGGGCTTGTTCAAACTCTTTCAGTTTCAACTGCAACTATAAAACGTGCATTTTCGGTTATGAATCACACCAAATCAGAACTTCGAAACAAAATGGAGAACGAATATCTTGCAAATTATCTTTTGGTCTACATTGAGAGGAAAATCTCAACAAATTTTAGTACGGATGAAATTATAGACGGATTTCGTGATTTAAAAACAAGCCGAATGCAATTTTTATAAAGTTTTGATATTCCTTTTAATAAATATTTGGTTTGTTTTTCACAAAGTGTATATTTTTTGTTGATATATATATATATATATATATATATATATATATATATATATATATATATATATATATATATATTATCATTTAAATTTTTATTCCCCCCCCCCCCCCCCCAAAAAGAAGAAAAATTAAATCTTGGCTTCGTCCTACAAATACGCAAACATAATTTCCTCGATGTTTCCCACCATTGGAGACGATCCCATTTGTAAACTTATAAATTTTGTTGGATTATACCTCCACCACTATAGATGCTCTTAATGGAAGAGAGAGAGAGAGAGAGAAGGTAATGTTTGTTTGTGTTTATGTGTAAAGATGTTGATGGGTTTTGATAGTGGAGGTGAGAGGAGTGTGCGTGGGTGTATAATAAAGGGTGTGGGTGGGGGAGATTTGAGAGTGTGTATGGGTGTATAAGGATAGTGTATGTGTCTGTATGTGTATTTTATTGTACATGGAAAAAAGTATATATATATATATATATATACACACACACTATCTTATATTTGTTTAAACTAATAACACACACAAAGTAAAAATGATGATGATGATGATGATGATGATGATGATGATGATGATAATAATAATAATAATAATAATAATAATAATAATAATAATAATAATAATAATAATAATAATAATAATAATAATAATAATAATAATAATAACAACAATAAATTATTATTATTATTATTATTATTATTATTATTATTATTATTATTATTAGAAGAAGAAGAAGAAGAAGAAGAAGAAGAAGAAGAAGGAAAAGGTAAAAATGAAATGACCTGAAGAAATATAAAATAGTATATACTAAAAATAATAATCCTAATAATATATATTAGGGGTGGCCATAGGCCCGAGGCCCGCCAAGCCTGCCCAACCCGTCCAGTAAAAAATAAGGCTTGGGTAAGGTGAAAAGGGCCACAAAGCGGGCTTGGCAAAACTATATAGGCCCGATTTTTTTTTCGGGCAGGCTTGGGCATGAATTCTTAAGCTCGATGAGGCCCGACCTGGCCCGAGAGTTTTATATGTAACATTAATATAAATACATATATGTGTATATTAATTTATTATTAAAGTTTAACACAACAAAGCTATAAATGAATATATAAAGTGGGGAACTTTTATAAATATAATAACTTATACCTTGTTTTAACAATTAAAAAACACACGCATTATTTCATTTACCAAACAAAACCCTAATCGCTAAGTTAGCTGCCGACTCCTCTATCTCTCTCTAACATTTTCCACTCCCCTACCTCTCTGTCTACAATCGCAAACCCTAATCGCCTCTCTCTCTTCAATTGCAAGCCATGGATACAATAAATACGAGAGAAGGAGTTCAAATCGGCAAGCGTCGTACGTGTGAGGGTTTTATTTATGTTCGATTTTAAGTTTTTTGGGTTCAGATCATTTATTTTTGTTTATTTGTGTTAACATGTGTTGTATGTAAAAATTGTACTCCCACATGGACCAATGATGAGGGTACACTTATCATCCAGCATGACCGACCAACTGACTTGATCGGCTTCAGAGGCACTTAGTCTGCTATATTGTCAACCAACACCGGAAGGCCAACCAGCCGGAATACTAATCGTTAATCGGATAAGAATGCCAACCAACTTGGATCAACTAATATCTTAGTCACTGTATATAGATGTAAATGCCTGACAATATAAAGGTGTTCCATATTTAGGGTTTTGGCCCTCATAAATACATGTCCTCCCCCAGCTAGTGGGGGCAAGTCGATTCACTACAAGTGAAATCACTCATTTCTGAGCTATTGTAAACCCTTGAATAGAACATCAGTGGATGTAGGATTTCTTTCATAGATGAACCACGTTAAAATCCCTTGTATTTGTGTGTGTGTGATTGGGGTTATTTCTCTGTGATTATAAATCTGGAATTAGTCTATTATTAGAGATCAACAAATTGGCATCGTATGTGGGAACGACTGGTCAGTCATCATTATTTATCTCACTTTGTTCCATATTTCATCCTTTTCCTTAAAGGATGACTAATAATCCAAAAAACAGTCTTGCTACTGCGGTAAACATCTTAGAATCACCTGCTCCTCCTGGCGATACTAATCTCCAAAAAAAAATTATTCAATTTAACAAAAGGACAGGAACTGATGCAAAAGTCAGCCCAACAATCGGCTCGTATTATGAAAGATAAATCTTTTAATTATAAGAGAGATATGCCACCCCCACCTGCCATAATTGGAAGGAGTCATAATTCTAGTGCGTTTTATGATCATTCCTATCATCCAGGAGGAACTCCTCATTCCGTTCGACAGACTACTATGATGATAGATCCTTTTCTCATTAAATGCCAAGTTCTTTAGAAAGGCTGAGTAGGGAGTCTTCCTTTGATCAGTTAGGTCCCCAAGTAACTAGGGGCAATCGAAGGGAACAACAACGCCACTGTGATGGCTCCTATAGATCAAGATCCAGTATTAGCAATTCTAGGCACATCGAGCAGACTTCTTCGAAAGAAAGCTCAACCAATAAGAGTAACAGGGCTTTCAAAAGATAGTCCTACTAAATCAGGAGAATAATCCTGGAAGGGATCCATGCAGCATCTAGAGGATCGTTTGGGGGAAATGGCTAAGGCCAAAAATTCATTACAAAGGAGCTTAGTCAAAGGGTCATCCTTCATTCAGGACATTATGGATTACCCTACACCGATAAAATTTAAAACACCAAAACGAACCCACACCTACACATAGAGCAATATTAAGCCCCTGTTGACATCTACTCAGTCCTAGACGAAATGAGATGCAGGGATTTCTCTAAGTCTATCACAGGACCAACCCAGATTTGGTATAATAACCACCCTAGAGGTAAGATTTCTTGTTTCAATCAACTCGTCGAGAAATTTATTGTTAATTTATACTTTAGGTCTAAACCAATCAAGGATGACACTCATCTCCTGACCCTGCATCAAAATATGTGAGAAAGTACTATAAAGTACTCACAGAATTTTAAAATGAAAATTTAGAAGTTGTTAATTATGAGGAAAAGATCGCTATCGCTGCACTCACGAGCGGGTTGCTCGCTAAAGACCTCTATTACTCTCTGGAAAATATACCACCCAAAACCATGGCGGAGTTGATGGCTAAAGCAACCAAAATAATGAACGCTGAAGAAGCTATTGCTGCCAAGGAGGCCATGGATTCAAAAGTCGAAGAGAAAAATAGTGATTCTTATAAAAAGGATCGAAGAGATAAAAAGAAGGACAAGCTAAATAATGAAATATGCCGAATACACCCCCCTCAATAAGGGTATGCATCATATCTTGGAGGAAATTCGGAATAACAATGATCTTGATTGGTCGGGAAAATTGAAATCACCTCCCAATCAAAGGTACACTTAAAAGTTTTGTGAATTTCATAGGGATCATGGACATACCATTAACAAGTGTATTTCTCTGAAAAATGAGGTGGAAACCCTAATATGGAGAGGAAATTTGTTTAAGTTTGTCGACCAAGACCATGGACAAAATAGTCAAAGAAGGTCGAAATCACCCTGACAAGAAACAGACGATAACAAAAGAGCATGCAACACAGCGAATGGAGATGATCCCCACTTACCTAAGAAGTCGGAGAAACCAAAGATAGACATCAACATGATTTCTTTGGGATGCCATTTTATTATAGGAGGTAATGCCGAAGGAGGGAATATAATAGCAAAAAGGAAGGCCTATATGAATGAGCCCAAGGATTGCTCGACTATCAGAAAAATTGACAAAGCTGAATCCAGTGATGGCCGACCAAGGAAGGTCAAATAGATCAGCTAGTAACTGGTTTCTCTAAGAATGGTCTGAATGGGGTGCTTTATCCCCACAATGATCCGTTGTTCATCACATATCGAGTTCGTAAAGGAAAGGTCGCAAGAATACTGGTTGATAATGGAAGTTCAGTGGACATAATGTTCTATAAATGTTTCAGTAAGCTTGGGTTAAAAGATAACATGTTGGAGCCATATCACAGACCGCTTATAGGATTTTTTGGAGAAAGAGCATACCCCATGGGTACAATCAAGTTAGACATTCTAGTCGACACCTGGCCCGCAAACAAGTAGGAGCAGATCCAGTTTTTGTGTTGGATAAGAATGTACCATCGACCTACAACATAATTCTCTGTAGGGTGGGAATAAAGTAGTTGAAGGTAGTTCCATTCATAGTTCATCAATAAATGAAGTTGCCTACTAATTACAGAGTTGGCGTGGTGAGTGATAACCAAAAAGATGTTAGGGAATGCTACTACACCTCAGTCGATCAACAAGAGGTTAAGAAGATCGCCTCCACTTATCACATCGACGTATTGGATCCCCGAGGAGAAAAGGATTTGGTTAAGGGACAAGTTATGAAGGAGATAAAACATGTCATCCTAGATGATGATAGGCTAGAAAGAACTATCCAAATTGGTTCAAATTTGACCCCTTCTCTCAAACAGGAATTAATTAAAAAAATTCGAGAGAGAAAGAGCGTTTTCGCCTGAACCCATGAACATATGATGAGAATCGATCCTAATTTCCTCTGCCATAAGCTCAATATCTTTAAAGACTCCAAGCCAATCAAACAGAAACGAAGAGTTTTCAGCCCCGAGCAAAATGTGGCAATCCACGAGGAGGTAAAAAATTATAGAAAGAAAAGTTCATCGAAGATGTCAAGTACCCGACCTAGGTGTCTATTGTGATTATGGTGAATAAGAAGAAGAATAAGTGGCTTATGTGCATTCATTTTATCGATATCAACAAAATATGCCCGAAATATCATTTTTCCTTTGGCCAGGATCGATCAATTGGTAAATGCAACTGCAGGGAACGAGTTGCTTAGGTTTATGGATGCCTATTCTGGTTACAACCAGATAAAAATAAAGCCTGAAGATAGAGAAAGCACATCCTTCAGAACTAACAGAGGAGTATACTGCTACAAAGTCATGCCCTTTTGGGTTGAAAAATGTTGGAGCAACGTATCAAAAGTTAGTAAATAAAGTTTTGAACAGAAAATTGACAAGAATATGGAGGTTTATATTGATGATATCCTCACCAAGAGAAAGTTTTCTTCCAACCACATCGTCGACTTAAACCAGACGTTCGACCATCTTGAGAAACATCAAATGAAACTCAACCCGACAAAGTGTACTTTTGGAGTACACGAAGGGATGTTTTGGGGATACATTATCAATCAAAGAGGGATATAAGCTAATCCCGATAAAATCAAATCTTTCCTAGAGATGTAGTCCTCGATAAGAAAAAAAAGGGGTGCAAAAGCTCACAGGCAGAAGAGCAGCCTTAAATCTCTTCATTTTTAGGGCAATCGATAAGTGCCTTCCCTTCTTCAAAGTGCTTACAAAGACCTTTGAGTGGAACGATGAATGCTGATAACTGGGCTTTTTACGTCTCTGTCGTTGTCTTCAAAAGCCTAATCTCAAAATCCCTTGAATACCTACAAAACTTGTTATACAACTCGTATTGCAGTAAGTATGGGTATCAATCCAACTTTCAAGGTGAAAAAAATAACGTGAATGCTTGCAATTTCAATTTTTTATTAAATTTTTTTAAATAATTTTTTTAAAAATAATTTCAAGGGAGAATTAACTAAATAATGCTAAAAATCACACGTAATTAAATAAACTAAAAAAAATACGCAATCAAGTATGATAAATGTGAGAAGATTCAAGAGATGGGATTACACCGTATGTTACGTTATTTTTAATTTAGTAATTTATTAAATTGAAATATTTTGTGATAATATTAAATTTACAATTTAACTCTCGTTACAATCATAAATTCAATAATGCGTTTTTCATAAAGCTTATTTAAAAACGCCACTACTCTGCAAAATGGATTTATGCTCTCAGTAAAGAAATCCCCCGCTAAGTTCAATTTATAAAAACAATATGAATCCGAGAATCGCAAATCCAAGTTAATATTGAAATTTTAGGAAAAATATATCTCTATTTAGATTCCAAAATCAAATATTAAAACAAAATTAATATACTATCTCTCGATACGTAAATTAATTAGTGGAAATTAAAAATAAATTTTCCTACAAATATAACAATTAATTCTATTAATCAATTATATTAACATTCTATGCATTTCATCTCACCCCTTGAACGGGGTGTATAGCCAAACATTCTCATTTTATAACAAATAACAATCATTAAAATTTCAAAAGATGACATCAAATTGAGAAAGAGAGGAATGAAATACAATACACAAGTTTCCTTGTTGAATTACGTTCTTGAAATGTGCCTCAATTTCTTCACAATATGCGCACTTGATTACAGAAATAAAAATCAAACCTAAAAATTATTCTCATGTTATACAATTTTTTTCATATTTTTCTGAAATTTTTTTATATCCTAAATTGTACAAAAATTGGACTGCAAAGTAGTCTCTCTTTTTTTTCCCCGTCTATGTGAGAGTCTCCTTTATGAGTTGCCTTTTTCTCCTTTTAGTAACCCAAGAATTGTTTTGTAGAGGAGATTTTGTAAGGATTGGGAATGCCTAAGTCAAATGATAATTTAGAGGTCACGTGGGTTTTGGGCTGATAAATGGATCAATGAGGGAATTTGTTCATATAATTTAGGAGATATATCACGTAAATTTTGGAAGTGGGTCTTAGTTTTGCTCCGGTTTGGGTCGCGAGGTTTGAATGGATATGTGAGTATTGGGTTCCTGAAAATGGGTAAGGATTTAGTGTTATGTCTACTATATTGATAATTCAAAAGTACAGAATTATGAATAATATTATAATTATAAAAATAAAAATAAATTATAGAAAGAAAAAATGAATTATAGAAATATTTAATAACTTACTTGAATTTGGAGGAAAATTAATGTAACTAGAAAAGAATCCGAGCCCAGCGTATCACAGTGTCCTTAAGATAATTTATTCCCTCCAATGTGATCTGAGGTTGATGAATATTGTCTCCCAAGATAGAACGAATTTTTCAAATTTATTATGTAGCACGACAATAATTAATTTCGACGAACACAATTTCTGGAACTGACATCATTTTGGGTTAGAAGAAAATAGGAGAGGGAATTTTTTCATTAGTTTAAAAACAGAGGAAAGCATTTTTATTTATAGTAAAGTAAATGACTGTTCAAAATAACTGTCAAAATAGTTAAACGAATTTAACTGTTGACTGTTGGTAATAATTGCCAATAGTTTATTAATAATTAAAGCCCAGAAAAATAATTTAAAGCAGATTTTTTTAAGAGATTATAAGCCCAAGCCCGAACCGAGCCGACACGTGTGCGCGTGTGATCTATTGGGCCAATCCCAACACATGCATAGTATAGGCCATATCCCCTTCAAAGAGTTGGGATACCCGAAGGCATCCAAGCCTTAGTCCATACTTGAGGTATTATGAGCTCACCAATTTTCCACTACTCTTCCAATGTGGGACAAGAGTTAAAACATACCCAATTCATTAACTTTCATTGCTTTGTGAGTCATTTTTGGGACATATTTATCATTCATAACTTAATGAAATTGGACATGTGAATATACTATGTTAATATCCTTGTGGAGGAGAACGCGTTTGTATATAGTCCCATAATTATCGTAGTGTGGGTCCCACCTAAATTTGAGCTCAAAGTTGGTCAAAAATTCTGTCCAAAAATCTGGACAACTTTTAATTTCAATATTAAGTCCAATTTTTCAACAATCCCCCACATGAATGATATATCATTATAAATAAAAACAGAGCAGATGCTTATGTAGATGCAGACATAGGTTGAGTAAAAGAGAAGACTTATTGCATCGGGAGAAGTATCCTAGTGGTCTTGAACTTTCCGTAGTGACATACCTTCGAATTTACTTGGTTAATCAGTAAACTTCACGTCCTTGAACCTTCAACTATTTTTGTAAACCTAGACAACAGTATTCACACAATAATTCTTCAACGTAGTTGGTTCTCGCGTTTGTGTTCATTTTGGCCATAAACACCACTTGGTTCTGTGAGTATTTTAGAGAATCTGCCTTTCATTATTCTCATAGAAGTGGCCCCCTTCTTCCTCACGTAGGTGACTTTTATAAAGAGTTTTCTATAATACCCCATTTAGACATACTAAGATATGGATGTCATTAAAAGCATAACTTATCCTAGTTTCGAGGCAGATGTGCACTATCATATATTTGGAATGGATAGGATTAAATATCCCACAATGCTTACTGAATACAATGTAGTTCGGTTTGCCCATTGAACCTAGGTCTTGGGATCTCCAGTCAGCTAGGTTGGGTTGCCACTATATTGATTCTTATTTATTTATAGGCTTTAGACCCATTCCTCTTGATGATTTTTCAACTTGCTCTCGATTTAAACCTTTCATTAGCGGATCCGCTATATTATCTTTTGACTTTACATAGTCAATTGAGATAATTTTGTTTGAGAGAAGTTGTCTAACGGTATTGTGTCGACGACGAATATGTCCTGACTTCCCATTATACACGTGACTTTGTGCCCTTCCAATCGCCGATTGACAATCGTAATGTATACATATTACAGGCACATGTTTTGACTAATTTGGAACATTCTCTAAGATATTTTGAAGCCATTCATCTTCTTTTCCATCTTTGTCTAGTGCAATGAATTCGGATTCCATTTTCGATCTAGAAATGCACGTTTGTTTTGAGGATTTCCAAGATACGACTGCATCTCCAAGGGTAAACACATACCCACTCGTAGAGTTGGAGTCTTTTGTATCGAATATCCAATTTGTATCGCAATGTCCTTCAAGAACAACTAGATATTTTAAGTAATGCAATCCATAGTTTTGAGTATATTTCAAATAACGCAAAACTCTCAATATTACCTTCCAGTGATCTCTCCCTGGATTACTCGTAGATGGACTTAGCTTACTTAATGAGTATGCTATGTCCGATCGTGTACAGTTCATGATATACATTAAACTGTCGATAATACGAGAATATTCTAATTGAGATATGTTTTCACCATTATTTCTTATTAGATGTAAATTTACATCTACAGGTGTCTTGATAGGACTGATATCATACTTCTTGAATTTTTCAAGTACTTTCTCTATGTAATGAGATTGAGATAATATAAGTCCATTCGATGTTTTAGAAATTTTAATTCCTAATATAACATTGGCGATACCCATATCTTTCATACCAAATCGACTACTTAACATTTGTTTTGTAGTTTTGACAATTTCTAGGTTACTACCCATGATAAGCATATAATCAACATAGAGGCACACAATGACATATCCATTTTGAATGTATTTAAAGTAAATACATTTATCACATTCATTAATTTTGAAACAATTTTATAACATTGCATTATCAAAATTTTCGTGTCATTGCTTAGGTGCTTGTTTTAATCCATAAAGTGATTTAACAAGCTTACATACTTTTCCTTCTTGTCAGGGAGCCTTGAACCCTTCAGGTTGATCCATATAAATTTTGTCATCTAGTTCACCGTTTAAGAATGAGGTTTTTACATCCATTTGACGTATTTCAAGTCCATTAATAGCAGCTATTACTATTGACATCCGAATGGATGTTATTCTTGTTACTGGTGAATATGTGTCGAAGTAATCCAACCCTTCCTTTTGCCTATAGCCTTTAGCTACAAGTCTAGCTTTATATTTATCAATTGATCCATCGGCCTTCAACTTCTTTTTGAAGATCCATTTATAACCTAACGGTTTTGAACATGGTGGAAGATCCACTAGTTCCCATATGTGATTTTGTAATATGGATTCAATTTCACTATTAATTTCTTATTGCCAATTAGAAGCATCGGATAAGGATATGGCTTTTTTGTACGATTGAGGTTCATTTTCTAGCAAATATGTTAGAAAATCTAGATCGAAAGAAGTCGAGGTTCTTGCTCTTTTACGACGTCTTGGTTCATTCTCTATTGGTTTAATAGGTTGATGAGTACCACTTGTAGTAGCTTGATTTGTCATTTTAGAAGGACCAGATTCTCAGGTCTTGTTATACGAAAATTCATTTTCAAAAAATAAAGCGTCCCTCCATTCAATAACCGTATTAACATGAATATCTAACGTCTCAGTTTTACAAACTAGAAATCGATATGCACTGCTATTAGTAGCATAACTGATGAACACATAATCCACGGTTTTTGGCCCTATTCTTACTTTTTTAGGTTTAGGAACCATCACTTTGTCTAAGCACCCCCACATTCGTAAATATTTATAGGAAGGTCTTCGACCTTTCCATAATTCATAGGGTGTCTTCTTGTGAGGCACTTTATTGAGAATCTAATTAGGAGTGGTTGAGGAGAATAAGGAGTGGTTGTTTGATGGATTATACCGTGCTCAGAAAAAAATTCCTCAAAAGGAGATTCATATTCTCCTCCTCTATCACTCCTTATTGCCTTTATCTTTTTACTTAATTGATTCTCAATTTCATTCTTATATTACTTAAATGCACTAATAGCTTCATCTTTACTGTGTAGCAAATATACATAGCAATATTTTGTGCAATCGTCAATAAAAGTAATAAAATACTTTTTTCCACCTCTAGTTTGAACAAATTTTAAATCACAAATATCAGTATGAATTAAATCTAAAGGTTCAATTATTCTTTCAAATGAATGGAAAGGTAATATGGCTAATTTAGATTCCACACAAATTCCACATTTATGATTTTTATCAATATTAAATTTTGGCAAGAAATCCAAGTTAATTAATCTACGCAATATATCAAAAGTAACATGTTCTAATCTAGCATGTCAAATATTAGATGACTCAATCAAGTAAGAAGAACTAGCATATTCATTCATTAAAACAGATGTTTTTGGGGTTACAGTAAGAACATTGATTTTAAAAAGCCCCTCATTTAGGTAGCCCTTTCCTACATACATCTCATTCTTTGACAACACAAAGTGATCGGACACAAACACAAGCTTGAACCCATTTTTAGTCAGGAGAGATCCAGAAATTAGATTATTTCGTATATCAGGCACGTGAAGAACATCATTGAGTGTAGGTTCATTTCCAGAAGACATTTTTAGAGCAATATTTCCTTGTACCACCACCTTAGAAGTGGAAGAATTTCCCATAAAGAGGGTCTCCTCATTTTTCAAATGATTATAGGTAGAAAACATCCATATGTTTGCACAAATGTGTCATGTGGCTCTAGTGTCCATCCACCATTCCTTGGTATTTCCAACCAAGTTACATTCAGAGACCACAACAGAAAGATTCATATCCCCCAAGTCATTGGCGATGTTTTCACCATCAGTTACATTTGCTTGAGGATTATTCCGATTTTGCTTCTTAGGCTTATGACACTCGCTTGAGCGGTGTCCAGGTTTACCATATGTTGATACCAAAATTAGTATACTGATGTGGACAAATAATAAGAAGACACGTATCAATCTACGAGGCATAATAGCAATGAGGAAGATCATTCCCCCGACCAACATACTCACTCCGAGCAACAGGTATACTCCGAGGAACACCCGTCTTCCGAGGAACACCAATCCTCCGAGGAACTCCAATGCTCCGAGGAACTCTTGGATGACGAGCAACTAAGGCGGTTCGAGCTGCATCTCAACCGCAGCATTAATTGCCAGATAATCAACAGTTCAACTAATTATTGAATGCTTATCATCTTGACGCACATGTTTGAAGAGCATTAAATGAATTACCCTTTCATATGTGTATCATTTAATGTAACACCCTTTCATGTACAGCCTAAGGGCTATAAATACCTTGTATCGCCCTCATTCAAGGGGACCGGAATTTCTTGATAGCACTTGTAATCGAGAATTCCTAAACACTCAGCAATAACATAACAGTGGATGTAGGCCATTCATATAAGGCTGAACCACTTTAAAATCTTTTGTCTCATTTATTTATCTGTGATTAAATAATTAGAGTAATCTAGTTTTTTACATCAACAGATTGGCGCCGTCTGTGGGAACGATTGTTATTATCGTTTTTCACCAAAAATCATTCATCATCAATGGCAGATAATCCGGAATCCAGCAATTGAAATGCTGGAAATGCTGGAAATCCTTCAAATCCCTCTGCACCTCCAGATCTGGCTGGGATTATAACGAATCTGGCTCAAGGATAAACCGCCATGCAAGAAACAATGAGGCAACTCATACAAATCCTTTATGGCGGTGGACCTGCACGTTCAGGACAACGAAGTGGTCAGAGGCAAACTTATTTATTTTCTTCACGATCCAGGCGTACTGAGTCATATCATAATGAGGAGTCTGATGATTTCTCTTATCAACCTGGGCGAACTTCGTCAATAAGGGCTACAGATACTGATCAACGTATCACTCTCTCTCCAGAAAGACCCAGTGCCTTAGAAAGATTGAGTAGGGTGTCTCCTTTAAGTCGATTAGGCCCTAGGAGGAATAGGAGTCCACCTAAGACCATGTCAAGGTGATTTCAAGGGTGCTGGTAGACAATGGCAGTTCGGCAGACATCATGTACTATTCATTCTTTGACAGTTTAAAGTTGAAATTATCTCAATTGGAACCTTATCACAGACCTCTTCTGGGTTTCGTTGGCGAGAAAGTTTTTCCACTTGGGACGATCAAGTTGGATATATTCATTGGAACTTGGATTGCTTGTCGAACAGAGAGAATACGCTTCTTTGTGATGGATAAGAATATGCAGTCAACCTACAACATCATAATGGGAAGAGTAGGTTTGAAGAAGTTTGAAGCAGTCCCATCTACAGTACATAAATGTTTAAAATTCCCAACAAATTTCGGAGTGGGAGTGGTGAAAGGTGATCAAAAAGTAGCTCGAGAATGCTATTATTCATCTGCCGAGCAAGAGGAGCTTGAAGAGTCAAGGAAAAAGACTACTACTTACCAGGTGGATGAAAGTATAGAAATTGAAACACTTGATCCGAGAGATGAATCCCAACTTGAAAAAGGACAGGTGGTGGAATCTACAGAAAATATTATTCTGGACGACGAATACCCTGAACAAATAACTCAGATAGGTTCATCGTTGGATGCTTCAATAAAACAGGAGTTGATAACTTTCTTGAGAAACAGAAAGAAAACTTTTGCGTGGAGTCATGAAGACATGCCAGGAATAGATCCAAACTTCTTATGTCATGAGCTCAATGTGAATAAGGAGATCAAGCCTGTAAAGAAGAGAAGAAGGGTATTTAGCCCCGAGAAGAATCAAGCTATTCAAGAGGAGGTCGACAAGCTCCAGAAAGCCCAATTCATTGAAGATGTGAAGTATCCAGACTGGTTGGCAAATGTGGTGATGGTAAAGAAGAAAAACAATAAATGGAGAATGTGTGTTGATTTCACTGATCTCAACAAGGCCTGCCCAAAGGATCACTTCCCATTGCCCAGAATTGACCAACTAGTGGATGCTACCTCGGGGC
The DNA here is from genome assembly GCA_949130495.1 of Sambucus nigra. Classification (NCBI taxonomy): domain Eukaryota; kingdom Viridiplantae; phylum Streptophyta; class Magnoliopsida; order Dipsacales; family Adoxaceae; genus Sambucus; species Sambucus nigra. The sequence continues at coordinate 31,863,105 of OX422224.1, read as the reverse complement.
ACGAGCTGCTCAGCTTCATGGATTCTTACTCTGGTTACAACCAGATCAAAATGAAACCTGAAGACAGGGAAAGCACTTCTTTAATTACCCCTAGGGGAATTTATTGTTATAATGTTATGCCTTTTGGTTTAAAAAATGCAGAAGCGACATATCAGCGGCTGATGAACAAGGTTTTTGCCGAACAAATCAGTTGCAACATGGAAGTCTATGTCGACGATATGCTGACAAAGAGCAAGAAAGCTGATGAGCATCTAGTTGACTTAGGTCAGACCTTTGATCAACTGGATAAATACCAGATGAAGCTCAACCCGAAGAAGTGCACCTTTGGAGTACGAGAAGGAATGTTCCTCGGGTACATCGTCAACCAGCGAGGCATTGAGGCAAATCCAGCAAAGATCAAAGCTCTTTTAGGGTTGCGATCTCCAACGACGAAGAAATAAGTGCAGAGTCTTACAGGACGAGTTGCAGCGCTCAATAGATTTGTATCTCGAGCAACTGATAGGTGCCTTCCATTCTTCAAAACACTCTGAAAAACTTTCGAGTGGAATGATGAATGTGAAAAAGCCTTTCAAAACTTGAAGAAATATCTGGGAACACCTCCACTGCTGTCCAGGCCAGTGATGGGAGAAAAGTTGTACTTATACCTGGCAGTATCAGAGAATGCAGTCAGCTCGGCATTGATCAGATTGGAGAATGGAGTCCAGAAGCCAATTTATTACACAAGTAAGGCTTTCCGAGGTGCAGAGATCAGGTACCCAAAGTTGGAAAAATTGGCATTAGCATTAATTGAAGCAAGTAGAAGAATGAGTCCTTATTTCCAGGCCCATACCATCATCGTATACACCGACATGCCATTGAGGCAAGCCCTTCATAAGCCAGAAAAATAAGGAAGACTGATGTATTGGGCAATAGAGCTTGGTGAATATGATATTGTATATGAACCCAGATCGTCATTAAAAGGACAGGCTGTAGCAGACTTTATAGCAGAATTTACATATCCTGATACCCCCGAGGAGCAAAAGTTGCTCGCTAACCAACCTGTGGATGTTACAGGATCAACAGACAAGAGTCCAGATCAACTCCGGTTGGTAAAAGGGCTTGTGGATGTAGAAAGATCATCAAATTCAAACCCAGACCAACTCCGGTTGGTAAAAGGGCGAGAAGAGATGGTCGACGAAGAACAAAAAATACTAGGGGAGGATGAAAGGAAACAACAGATATTTCACAGAGGAACTCTGTCAGAAAATAAATTTGAAGACGAGTTACCTACATGGAAATTATATGTAGATGGGTCATCTTGCACAACAGGTTGTGGGGCAGGGATTGTTTTGAACACCCCAGACGAGATTGGCGTGGAATATGCCTTACGATTCCAATTCAAAGCTTCCAATAATGAGGCTGAGTATGAGGCCATAATAGCAGGTCTTAATTTAGCAAAGATTATGGAAGCGCAACAAGTGATGGTATTCAGTGATTCTCAATTAATTGTGAATCGGATGATGGGAACGTATGCAGTTAAAGGAGAATTAATGGTCAAGTATCATGCAAAGGCGATGGAGTTGTTGGCAGAATTTGATGCCATTCAGTTGATCAGAATACCAAGAATGGAGAATGCACAAGCAGACGCACTGGCCCGACTAGCATCAGCTACTCGTACCGAGTTGCGAAGAACGATACTAATTGAGGTGTTAGAAAGTCGAAGCATAGATGAAGGCCTGACGATGAATGTTATTTCCCTTGATTTAGGACCATCTTGGATGGATCCCATCAGGGCATATGTCGAGGAAGGAGAATTACCGGAGGATAAGATCGCTGCCAAGAAATTAAAGTTTAAAGTTGCTCGGTATGTACTAACTAATGGTGTTTTGTATAGACGAGGAATCATGGAAGGTTTGCAAAGATGTGTACATCCCTCCGAGGTGAAAGAATTGATTGAAGAGATCCATGAAGGGTCTTGTGGAGCCCATGTAGCAGGTCGGACACTGTTGCAAAGGGTGATGACGCAGGGATACTACTGGCCAACGATGAGGGCTGATTTTATAGCCTATGCTAAGAGATGTGATAAATGCCAACGTTTTTCCTCCGTCCGATAAACTCCACAAGCATTGTTGACACCCATAACTTCCCCTTGGCCTTTTGCCATGTGGGGAATTGATTTGGTTGGACCACTGCCAACGACCCGAGGAAGATTCAAGTACCTCGTCGTCGCAGTGGATTATTTTACTAAGTGGGTAGAAGCTGAGCCTCTGAATTATATGACATATGAGAAGGTGTACCAATTCGTTTGGAAGAATATCATCTTCCGATATGGTCTCCCTCATGCCTTCATCACAGACCATGGAACACAATTTGATAACGAGGAGTTTGCCGCCTATTGTCATCAGTCAAACATTTTGAAGGTTCATTTAGCACCAGGCCATCCTCAAAGCAATGGGAAGACTGAAGTGACGAACAGAACATTATTAAATGGTTTGAAGAAGAGGCTAAGTGAGGCTAAAGCTAATTGGATTAATGAGCTATAATCAGTATTGTGGGCTTACCGAACAAATCCCCGAGCAGCGACTGGAGAATCACCATATATGCTGGCGTTTGGAAGTGAGGCTGTAATACCTGCTGAGTTGGGTCTCCCAACACACAGAGTGCTGAATTTCAATTCCCCAGTCAGTGACTTGATGAGAAGATTAGATTTAGATATGCTCGAGGAGGTTAGAGAAAAAGCAGCCATTAGGAATGCTGCATATCAACAACGAACAACTCTGTTCTACAACAAGAGGGTGAAGAAATGCGATTTAAAAGAAGGAGATTACGTGCTAAAGAAGGTCATTCAGAAGCACAATAAATTGGAAGCAAATTGGCATGGACCTTACCGAGTTACAGAAGTTGTTCCACCAGGAACTTACCGAATAGCAACTCTAGAAGGAGAGGAATTCAAGAATGCATGGAATGCTGAACACCAACGCAAGTATTATCAGTAATGTAAAATGTAAAGCAGTTCTATCAATATAAATAAAACGATAATGTTTCACCATCTTCTCTCCTTTTATTGAAAGTTTTTCGGGGAATACTAGTGTACAACACTACGCTGCTCGACAGCAAAAAGAAGACGATAGTTCAGACCCACGACCAACCCCGGTTGGTAAAAGGGCGAGAACAAACTATACTCCTTTGGTTAGGAGGCATACACTAGCGTGACCAACTCCGGTTGGTAAAATAACTAGTGGACAGTGATAGTTCAGACCCACGACCAACTCCGGTTGGTAAAAGGGCGAGAACAAACTATACTCCTTTGGTTAGGAGGCATACACTAACGTGACCAACTCCGGTTGGTAAAATAACTAGTGGACACTGATAGTTCATACCCACGACCAACTCCGGTTGGTAAAAGGGCAAGAACAAACTATACTCCTTTGGTTAGGAGGCATACACTAGCGTGACCAACTCTGGTTGGTAAAATAACTAGTGGACACTGATAGTTCGAACTCAGATCAACTCCGGTGGGTTAAAGAGAGAGAACATGTGATTCCTAAAAATGCCAATCTCGGTTGGTTAAGAAACAAAATATGCCAACTTATGTTGGTCGGAAGGTAAAACTATTCCAGAAAATACAAAATATTCCAAACTGAACCAAGTATGGTTGGTCGGGATCAAAATCTACTAACTGTAGTTGGTCGACGAGGATAAAATTATCGACCTTGGTTGGTCGGACACATTTTATGAAAAAATTTACCAAGTATGGTTAGTCGGGGATAAAAACTCTCACTAACTATAATTGGTCGACGAGCACAATTTAACAACCTTGGTTGGTTGGAAAAATTTTAAACATTTTTATACTCATTACTTTATTATTAAGTGATCGAGCAACATTACTGATACTTGTAACTTTTTATTATTAGATTGGTCGATGAACCACAAAGTATTGTTATGCAATCACAAATATAAAAGTGTTAGACAAGTACAAAACAATAGCAATATAGATTTGCAAATAGAAAATGAAAGTCTTTCATTAAAATTCAAAACGAATTACAAATTACATGTATACTAACTATTACATTGAGATCCCTACTCTATTGGTTTCTTTCCCTCAGCTTTTGAAATAGGTTCCTCGCCAGCAGGTGGATCATTTAAAGTCTGAGGAGAATTAATAAAATTCAAGTCCTTCAGCATTCTGACATTCATTATTGAAGGTGTGTCCAATAGATGCTCGGGACGAGATACCTCGGTCTGAGAATGAAGATTGTAGTCACCGAGGTATTGTGCAATTAAGCTCCGAGGAATGGCACGAGCTGGGATCCATTCCTTGTCCAAATTGAACGGTGTCACAGGCAAGTCAAGTATCCCAGGGTCATAATAGTCCCACAAGTAATGTCCCTGCTCAAGTTTCAACACGCATAAGGCATTCAACCAGCCTTATTTATAGCCCTCATTAGTGGCATTCTAGATACGAGTATCTAAATGGAATAGTGCCTTGTTGTACCCAGCCATCCAAAATTCCCCGGGCTACTTATGGAATTGGAAGGTTAGTCTCTCCAACTGCTCGTGAAGGTTTTTTGCAAAAATGTCCTTATTCTCTAAAGCAGACTTCGTCGCAGTAAGTTGATCCTCCAAAGTTAGGATTTTCTTGGACATTTCAGACAAAGCCCGATCTTTTGCATTCAATTGGTATGCTTGAGTTTCCAATGTTGACAGAGTAAAAGCTTCTTCAATACTACGAGGATTTCTTGATCGACCCCGAGCAGGTGGAGTACTTCGTTCCTCGACAACATCCTGGGCAACTCTTCCTCGCCCACGAGAACCTCTTCCTCGTCCCCGAGTAGAAGTAGAAGTACCAGATCTTCTCAGGATATCCAACTCTTGCCTTAATTTGGCATTCTCAACCTCTAAGAAGGAAAATCCCTCATCGGTCACTGGGATTACCGCTGTTGAAGAAGAGGCTGCAGACTTATATTGTGCTAGCTCTTTCTGCAAATTATTATTCTCTTGCTCCAGTAGTTCAGCAATTTATCTACAAGCTTCAACTTCTCCCTTTAGGGTCCTGTCCCTTACATCATACCCAGTAAGGAGTTTGTCATAGCCCTTCTCGGCAGAAAGCTGTTGATATTTCTTTTCATACCCCTCATGTAACAAGGCATTTGACTCCTTGTACTGAGTCTGAAGATCTTCTAGAGTATATTGAAGCTCCTCGATCATATCATAGTAAGCCACGTTATTGGCCACAGCTCGATCAAGTAATCCCTTCAGGTATTGATAAGCTTCTACTACCTGCTCTGAAGCACCATGGCCAAGGATGTCGGCAACTTCTGATGTACTTAGGTCTGTGTGACCAGCTTTATAATATTCATGGCATTACTGCATCAACTATGTGTCATTAGCAGACAGAAGATCCATCCTGGCCAGAAACTAACAGAGAAAGAAAAAGAAGATCAAGACAGAGTGCAGATAAAGAAGAGACAATCATATGGAAGAAAATAACTCAAATTTTATTAGATCATAAGGCAAAGTTACAAAGATCTGGGATACAAAGTACAAGTAAAAGAAAAATAGAAAGAGAATACCGAACAACTTCACACCTTTTCCTTGTCTCCCAAGACTTTCTCGGGAGGCTGGGACGAGGAGCTTGGTTGCTCGGTGGAAATAATGAGTTGGTCGGCGGGAGCTGGAACTTGTTCTGGAGGAGCTGGCAGAGATGAAAGCTCCTCGTCAGCAGGCTGGGTAAGGATGAGATCACCCACTACCAGTGAAGATTCTTCTGAGGCAGCTTCATCCTCTTCTTCATCCTCGATGGCTGGGGGAGGACCAGGAAGATGCTGCTGAAATAACTCGGAGTCCTCGCTCACCTTCAATTCTTGCAAAGCAGCAACCCAGCCATCTCAGAAGTATTTCAAACTTCCATATTGCACCTGAGTAATTATGGCAGCTACTCCCTTGTTCCACCCTTTATCCCAACCTGTGTTGAAAGACTTCTTTATTGCCATCTTTCTTTTCATTTTCTCCGAGGAGAGCTTCTCGGATAGAAGGTCCTCAGAGGCTTTCAACTTGGCCTCCAACTTCTCCTTCTGACGATTTACTTCGCGCAGAAGGGTCAGCTCTTCCTCAGCTGATTTCAGCTTATTTTCAAGCTCCCCGAAGGTAGTGAGCTTCTCGACGTATTTCCTATTCTCCCTCTCCAAGTCCTTCACTTTATTTCCCAACTGCACCTTCTCTGCTTCAGATGCAGCCAATTTATTCTCCCATTCACCTTTATCCTCGTCGTACTTTTGACGGGATTCCTTCAGAGATTGGGCCAAACCCTGGAAAGCATCCTCTACTCCAGACGAGGAGCTTGAAGCCTTGAGCGCTTCATCTTTCTTCACTATGGTGTTAAAGCAACTCACCAGCTGAAAAAAGAAGGTAGTGATGAGTTAGTGCCGAGATACATATATTGATAGAAGGAAAGAAGAATTCAAGATAAGAAGAAACTTACTGAAGCAATGTGACGAGTAGCTAGGGATGTCAGCATATCCCTAGACATGTTTTCCTCGATGCCTTGGACTTCAAGAATAGTCCAAGTCTTTACCGAGCTCATTGTAGAACTCGGGGGAATAATGGTTGGAACACCAACTCCACTAGCTTGGAGCTGGGGAATGACTTTAGAAAAACTAACCGAGGAGGACTTCTTCAATCTCCTCGGTGTCTTCTCAACAACCTCAACCAAAGAAGAATGTTTGGTTGGAGAGATAGTGATTACTTCCACAGGCGCATCCTTCTGTACAGGAGCCACTGGGGGCTTCTCGGCGGCCTTCTGAGGAGCAACAGAAGGGGCAGCATCCATTTTCTTTGTCCCCTTTGGGACATCATCTTTATTTCTCTTTCCATATCAGCAGAGGAGGTCACTTCAAAGAGAGCAGGAACTCTTCTCTTGCCCATCTTCTGACTCAAAGGAATGTGAGAGTCTGGTGAAGAGTCTTCAGAAGCTGGCAATGGCTCGCTAATGCTAGTCACAGGACGAGCAGTATAAGAGGATGTATAGCTCCTATACTGCAGCAAGTATGAAGCATACCTAATGTGCTCATCTGCAACCTTCTGATGCAAACTCCAGATATGTTTTAAATGCTTGATATTAACTTCTGTTTCTTTTGGAGTTTTTCTCTTGCTGTCAACTGCAAACAAAAACATAGTGAAATATCAGTCATACATTTTGTCAAACACAATGAAATCATAATTTCAAAAAACAAAATAAGATGAAAATAACCTATCCCATTGCCATACGGGGGGCATCTGGGAGCCTCATATACTGCATCTCCAACCAAAGGGGCATGTTGCCAATTTTTTATAACTACTCCATGTTCAAAATAATCCCTGTTAGCATCAGGGAGGTTGACTACTAGAGCCCTATTCAAAAATCTAGTTTTTAAATAATAAACATTGTCTAAAACAGCCCATCTATAACAGTACATAATCTCAGGAATTCCTATACGAGTTCCAAGAGTTTGATTTAACCTATACACCCCATTAACTATTCTCCATGTGTTGGGGGCTATTTTTGCAGGGACAACATCGAAATACTGACAGAACTCTAAACACAAAGGGTTTGGTGGAAAAGAAAATCCACATTCAGCAATAAAGAGGCTAGGGAACAAATGTCCCCAGCCAAATCAAAATAACTTGAAGGCTCAGAAAGACTTTCCAAAGTTACCCAAGAAGGAATAAAAAAGTCAGAATGGAATTTCTCAAGAGATTCGATAATATAAACCATGGTGAATAAAAAGAAATGAAGGAGAAGGAAGAAAATCTTACAGGAAAAAGGAGATCTGTTGATAAACAAACGAAGAAAGGGATGAACGCACAGAAGAGAGAAAAGCTATAGAAAACTCGAAAGCAGAAATTGAAAAGGTAGAAGACGATGGGATTGCCTCTGAGGCTTAAATACTTTTCCTTGGGAAACGACGAAAGAAATGATTACAAAAAAGAAACATTTACGCTACCGACGGCTAAAAGGACAAAAAAGGCATGAAGATCGAAGCGCTTATAAAAATGCAAAAAGGAGGATTTTGCAAATTTGGAAGGAAATTCAAATACGAAGAAAAGGATCCTAAAACCCAGGAAGGTCATTTAATATTGCCATATACCGAGAAAGAATGTTCCATACTCCTCAAAGTTCGAAATATGAAACATTGGGGGCTTCTGTTGATACCAAAATTAGTATGCTGATGTGGACAAATAATAAGAAGACACGTGTCAATCAACGAGGCACAATAGCAACGAGGAAGATCATTCCCTCGACCAACATACTCACTCCGAGCAACAGGTATACTCCGAGGAACACCCGTCTTCCGAGGAACACCAATCCTCCGAGGAACTCTTATCCTCCGAGGAACTCCAATGATCCGAGAAACTCTTGGACGAAGAGCAACTAAGGCGGTTTGAGCTGCATCTCGACCACAGCATTAATTGCCAGATAATCAACAGTTCAACTATTCATTGAATGCTTATCATCTTGACGCACACGTTTGAAGAGAATTAAATGAATTACCCTTTCATATGTGTATCATTTAATGTAACACCCTTTCATGTATAGCCTAAGGGCTATAAATACCTTGTATCGCCCTCATTCAAGGGGACCGAAATTTCTTGATAGCCCTTGTAATCGAGAACTCCCAAACACTCAGCAATAACATAACAGTGGACGTAGGCCATTCATATAAGGCTGAACCACTTTAAAATCTTTTGTCTCATTTATTTATCTGTGATTAAATAATTAGAGTAATCTAGTTTTTTACATCAACACCATAGTTGTAGCATTTTCCTTTGAACTTCTTTTTGTTCTGTTTGGAAGTGCCTTCCCTATCATGCTTTCGCTTGTTCTTCTTAGGACCTTTAACAACATGGACTTTCGTTTCCATTGGATTCTTCCCACTTTTCTTTTGAGACTCACGATTATCTTCTTCAATTCTCTGCCTGACCACTAACTCCTCCACATTCATCTCCTTTCGCTTGTGCTTGAGATAATTTTTGAATAAAGTCCAATATGGTGGTAATTTTTCAACAATTGCAGTAACTTGGAAGGTTTCACTAAGGGGCATTCCTTCAGCATGAATGTCGTGGAGGATCACTTGGAGTTCTTGCACCTACGAGATCACTGGTTTAGAGTCAACCATTTTGAAGTCTAGAAAACACCCGACGATAAATTTCTTCATCCCAACATGTTTAGTTTTGTACTTCTTTTTCAAAGAATTCCACGATTCCTTAGATGTCTTAATCGTGCAGTAGACATGATATAATGTTTTGTCCAAGTAGGCCATAATATAATTCCGGAACAGAGAGTCGGAGTGCTTCCAATTATCAACAGTAGCTTTTCCAAGTTATCTCCCTCTTGAATAGAGGGACAATCTTCATATACAAACCTACCCAGTTGGCAGGTAGCAAGATAGAAATACATTTGTCCTTGTCAATGTTTGAAGTCATCCCCATTGAACCTTTTCGATTTCTCCCCGTGTGTCATAGATACGGGTGCAATCACATTTGTGTAAGTGACAGTCACATTTGCAGGAATAGTGTTCGTACTATGCGATTCCATTTCTATTACAAAAACATATTTTTTATCAACGATAATATTCATATATAACTGAATTAATCAAAACATAATACACAATTTTGTTATACTAATTTCCTCAATTATAATTAACAATAATTGAATTCCAAAAGAATTCTAAATAATATTCAGAATTAAACTAAAATATAAACCCAAGTTTATACTAGTCTGTGGGTACCCTGAATTTAGCATTATAGGCCTGGACGAGTAGCCTTACCTTAAGGGCCCAAATCCCAGGCCCATCACCTTTTGTATGGATCCGGTTACTCCACGATCCCATGAAGAGAAGTTGTGGGGAAGCGCGATCCCATGTAAGAAAGTTACAGGGGAGATGGCTAATAAGGAGGAACCCATCACCCCCACTAACCAACATATACATGTATAAATTAAACCCTAAGACCGGGGCAAAGGACAGGTTGTATTCTCTGTACTTATTCTTCAGAATATAGAGAAATAACACTGACTGAACCACCGTGGACGTAGGCACTTCTTTGCTGAACCACATATACCCGTTGTTGTGTGATTGGCCTTTTATTTATCTTTTCTTGGTGGTTAACTCTTTCATATTTATTTGTGTTGCATAATAATTGTCACCACAATTGGCGCCATCTGTGGGAAGCATTTATCTTTCCCTGAGAAGTGCCCACGCCGAGAAAAAATCTAAGATGTCTGGTCACAGCAGCAACGCTCCTCAAGCAGGAGATATTCAGGAGCCACCCGCTCCTCGCAGGATTAGGTCTGAAGTTCGACGTTCAGATCAAGGGGCTCGCTTCGAAAGGCCAGCCTCAGAAGAAAGTCAAGGACCAGCAAGGTCCACTCAGATATCCAGATTGATCGATGCATACGAAGCAAGGCTCCACGAGCAGAGGGAGTCTTCTCGCAGATATGAGGCTGAGAATGCTCGCTTGAAAAGAAGACTGGAAAAACTGGAAAAAGAACTACGTCCTGATACCAGGAAACGCCCCTATCGCACTCCTAGACCTCAGGCGAGCAAATCTCGCGGTCGAGGAAGGAGCCCTAGGCGGCAATATCAAGGGTTCGAAGGTGGCGACTCAGACGATGACCTCCGCGAGCAATTGAGAAAAGCTCGCCGCCATCAGAGCCCTGCTCGCAGCGACGACAACATACGGAACCTAGTCCGCAGAGAAATGGACCAACATCCAGCTCACCGCGGCACCAGGTCAACCAGAGAACTCGCCAGGAGAGCCCTCAAGACCCAGATGAAATCGCCCTTCACGAGGGAAATTGAAGAAGAAGAAGCTCCCAAAAAGTTTGCTATTCCAAGGTTCAAGATTTACGACGGGAAGACTGATCCCATTGATCATGTCAGGCAGTACCGGCAGGCTATGACCCTCTGGAATCACCGAGATGCACTGATGTGCCGTATTTTTCCCTCGAGCCTTCATGACGTGGCCCAGAAATGGTTCGAGAAACTCCCTCACCGATCCATCAGAAATTTCAAATCCCTGGCCGAGCTCTTTACGGCCCGGTTCATCACCAGCAGCTCCCATCCCAAAAGGATGGATGCTCTATTAACAATGAAGAAAACGCCTCAGGAGACACTCTGAGACTACGCGAAGAGGTACTGGGAGTTATTCAACGAAGTCGAGGACTGCGCGGAAGAGGTGGCAGTGGCTTCATTCAAAATTGGGCCACCTAGCTGATACGGCGGAAATATTGCGTATTTCACCCGTTAACCTACGCGTTATTAGCCCCCTCGGGTATCTTATTCCCTATATTTATGCTCGTTAACCAGACAACCCTCGAATTTCTATGTTAACATGTTTTGCAGGGGTTAATTGAGCTTTTGTAGGTGTTTGGATGCTTAGTATGAACTTCGGATGCGTTTCGCTCGATTTCCGTACACAACCGCACGCGCAAGGGCATTTTAGTCTTTTGACAGCTTGGGCACCTGGCCCGACATCTACACGGAAGTTGTATCTCTCCTCGCTATCTTCGCGTGGCCGCGAACGGTGCGCGATTCCGATGCATAACGACAAAGTTACGGCGATTTGAGCGACGTTGGATTGTATGCAAAAACAGGAGATTCTGCATACTGCCTGCTTGGTCGATCGATCGACCATAAGGGTCGATCGATCGACACTTCTTATTTTTGCCACGATTACAATGGTCGATCGATCGACCAAAGGGGTCGATCGATCGATCCCCTGTTTTCTGCAGATATTTTCCTTTATTTCTTTCTTCTTTTCTTTTATTACAACTTACTATATAAGTTGGTTTTTGTTGTAATATACATATACTTAGAGATATTCTGAATTAGATAGTTTAGTTAGGGTTTGGTGTGGAGATTTCCTTTCTTCTTCTTCTTGGATTGACAACCCATGGGTTTGTAAGATTGAACTATTCACTTCCTCTCCATTAATCTAGTTTGTTCTTCTTTTCCTCTTGCCTTGTAATTTAGTTTCAATGCTTTCTAACTAGTTTACATGTTTTAATTCTTGCTTTCTTAGTTTAATTAGCATAATTTAGTTTAACTCACCATGCACCCTTAGATAAATAGGGTCGGGATTTCATTTCCGCCATTTTCGGGCCCCAAGCTCCGAAAACTAGGTTTAGTGCAAAATCGCGTTTAATTGAAACCGCGCATATCAAAGTTGGATTGCTAAGCGTTTATCTTTATTTGTCACGCAACGTTAGAGTTTATAGCGACAATCCGAGTTTAGTCCGCGTGCGACCATTTTTCAGTTAAATGTTTTATCTCGCAACTTTGGGTTAAATTCCTTCTTGTGTGATGTTTATGCTTAATTGTAAATGCTCGATTAGATTGCTTTTGAGCCTTAACTCTAGTTAGTAGTTGTCTCGATCCGTTTGGTAGAATGTGATCCCGATCCTTGCTTTCCTTTAATCTAGCATTAACTTATTCTTTTCTTTTGTCACTATAATCACCTATCACCTTTTACACTTTTATTCTTGAAGTAATTAAACAATTAACATCTAAAATTTAATAACTCCCTGTGGATTCTCGATACCCGACTTACCGCTTTACTTGCTTGTCAAGTGTAGCCGTAGCTTAGGTTTATTCTTTTGCATGTCGAGCGGGAACCGAAATCAACGATAGTGTCCCAACCCGAACACTCGGTTTCCCTCGCATCAAATTGGCGCCGTTGCCGGATGATGCAGCGGATGATGAGAGATCTTTATCTGCAGCGCAGTGATTCCGACGCACCAGTGCCTCCTCATTTTCAGGACCCCTCCGATCCTAGTGGTTCTGGCCACTAGGCTATTGTTGTGCTGGGTTTCATTTTTGTATTTTGGGATCGGATAGTATGTTGTATTTTTTATTTATATTTTTCTTTTTATTTTTATTTGTATTTCTTTTATTTCAGAAGTTGTAATGTATTAAGTTATTTTGTATTGAACTTATGAAATGAGAAATGAAAATGTAGTTTGTGGTTGTTTATTGGATTTTGATGTGTGTGACCTTCCATTTTATAAAATAAAAAAGTTCACCATCAATTTATCTAGTATTTGCACTTCAGCCCCTCTATATTGTTGTGACTTGTGACATAGATTCTCTTAACTTGATACATCGGTACATATTCTTCATATGCTTTGTACTAACTTGTTTTGCAGCTTCATTTGGACTTGTACTTATGGAGATCGCTCCACGTGTGGGTAATATCATTCTTTTCATAGCTTTGTGTTGTGTTCTTTAATGGACGCATTGGGGACAATGCAACATTTAAGTTAGGGGGTGTAGGATAGTCTATCCATTTTGCTGTTTAGTCCTTGGATTGGATTACAATTTAGTTACAAAGCATGTTTTTGTTAAAATTTGAAAATTTTCAAAAATATTTTCTTTCTTTTTTCTCCTTTGTTGGGCATTTTGCCCTTGTTTCCGATGATAAATTTTAATAATTGCCCGATCAAATAGACAATTCAACTATGCATGTTTTCGATTTTAGAAGTTATTAGATTCTAGTCCCTAAATCATTAATATTATGAATAACTTCATGAATTAAACTTTATCCGTGAACATATGCACCATTCTTATTATATTGAATTGGCTTAAGATTTTTATAACTCGGTATGCTTTTGCTGCATTATATATACTTACACCGAGTGAGATTAGAGACTTATCTTCATTTGTGAGTGTATACACTATTCTTTTCTCATTGAAAACGTTGCAGTCGTTGGTAATCTCTTTATTCTTTCATTGACCGTTCATTAATTGAGTTCATCATTGAAATGTGTTACTTGAGCATGATTTTCATATGTTGTTTTGACTCGCGAATTGCGTATACTTTGTGAAATGATCATAGGTCCTCTTTGATATATCACCCATATGACCTTGACCTCACCTTTATATGTTCCCTAGTCAACCCACTTGAGTCTATATACTAGCCTTTCTTTTCACTACCCAAAATCCCATAACCAACTCCAAATTGGAGTTTTATACCATATATATTACCTTACATACCCTTGTTTGGATTGTTGCTTGGAATTGAATGTTATTATTGTTGTGTGGTTGCAATTTGAGTATGAAAAGAGTAAGAAGTGTCAGAAAAAGAAAGTAGTGAAAAAGAGAAATTTAAAAACAAAAGAAAACAAAAGAGAAAAAAGTGAGAAAAAGGATGAAAAGAAAAAGAAAGAGAAAGTTGTAAATATTGTTTGTAGTGTTTCAATAAGCTTTGATTACTCTCTCAATTGTTATACCTATGCTCGTTTGGACATCTTTGTCCAACTTTTGATATTGCCCACTTTTTCACATTATTCTGAGTTTCATCCCCAAACACTTTGAATCCGTATATACATCCCTTTCATTTCGTACCTTAACCTAGCCATACATTACAACCCTATTACAAGTCATATGTGATCTTAAGTAGATATAATTCAAATGTTTAAATAGTGTTGATAATCTGTGAAAATGCATTTCGCCTCTTTTAGTGTGCGGTATCCTTTCACTGAGATTGCAATTTTTATTTGCTATATAGCGTTCTTCTTTTGTGACATGTGTGCGGCCTAGTCTCCATTTACATTTACTCTTTATGCCCGCATGTCCCGTGTATTACCTCCCTTTTGATAGTGAATTCATTTGTTGAGCGTAATGCCCGTGAGGATTGAATGTATGCATGCTTTGATATTTAGTATCCGAATTATTTAAGTTTTTCGCCAAATCATACCTTGCATATGCTCACTCCCCTTCCACATGTTAGAGTTTCAATTCATTGAGGTGCATTCGATAATGTTAATAACTACGGACTTCTAATGCGAATTCGTTTGCTATGCTAGTAACATGTTGAAATCTTGTTCGCACTGATGAGTTTGTCTTACTTGATTGGGAATATTTTGAGGAAACTTTATGATGTTTGTGGGTTTCATCCCCGAAAACCCTCACGAGACGACACTCGTCCACTAGGGTAACCTAGGGGTTTAACGGCTTATTGCATACGCTAAATGCAATTGAATCGCCCGCGAAAGTGGCTTTATCTTTTTATTGCTTTTATATCATACTTTTGTACTCTCTCCTGTGTTGGTTTACTAGTTCTTCTTGTTGCATCTTATTTCATTGCTAGGGACTAGCAATGTGTAAGTTAGGGGGTGTGATACGGCGGAAATATTGCGTATTTCACCCGTTAACCTACGCGTTATTAGCCCCCTCGGGTATCTTATTCCCTATATTTATGCTCGTTAACCAGACAACCCTCGGATTTCTATGTTAACATGTTTTGCAGGGGTTAATTAAGCTTTTGTAGGTGTTTGGATGCTTAGTATGAACTTCGGATGCGTTTCGCTCGATTTTCGTACACAACCGCACGCGCAAGGGCATTTTAGTCTTTTGACAGCTTGGGCACCTGGCCCGACATCTACACGGAAGTTGTATCTCTCCTCGCTATCTTCGCGTGGCCGCGAACGGTGCGCGATTCCGATGCATAACGACAAAGTTACGGCGATTTGAGCGACGTTGGATTGTATGCCAAAACAGGGGATTCTGCATACTGCCTGCTTGGTCGATCGATCGACCATAAGGGTCGATCGATCGACCCTTCTTATTTTTGCCACGATTACAATGGTCGATCGATCGACCAAAGGGGTCGATCGATCGATCCCCTGTTTTCTGCAGATATTTTCCTTTATTTCTTTCTTCTTTTCTTTTATTACAACTTACTATATAAGTTGGTTTTTGTTGTAATATACATATACTTAGAGATATTCTGAATTAGATAGTTTAGTTAGGGTTTGGTGTGGAGATTTCCTTTCTTCTTCTTCTTGGATTGACAACCCATGGGTTTGTAAGATTGAACTATTCACTTCCTCTCCATTAATCTAGTTTGTTCTTCTTTTCCTCTTGCCTTGTAATTTAGTTTCAATGCTTTCTAACTAGTTTACATGTTTTAATTCTTGCTTTCTTAGTTTAATTAGCATAATTTAGTTTAACTCACCATGCACCCTTAGATAAATAGGGTCGGGATTTCATTTCCGCCATTTTCAGGCCCCGAGCTCCGAAAACTAGGTTTAGTGCAAAATCGCGTTTAATTGAAACCGCGCATATCAAAGTTGGATTGCTAAGCGTTTATCTTTCTTTGTCACGCAACGTTAGAGTTTATAGCGACAATCCGAGTTTAATCCGCGTGCGACCATTTTTCAGTTAAATGTTTTATCTCGCAACTTTGGGTTAAATTCCTTCTTGTGTGATGTTTATGCTTAATTGTAAATGCTCGATTAGATTGCTTTCGAGCCTTAACTCTAGTTAGTAGTTGTCTCGATCCGTTTGGTAGAATGCGATCCCGATCCTTGCTTTCCTTTAATCTAGCATTAACTTTCTTTTCTTTTGTCACCATAATCACCTATCACCTTTTACACTTTTATTCTTGAAGTAATTAAACAATTAACATCTAAAATTTAATAACTCCCTGTGGATTCTCGATACCCGACTTACCGCTTTACTTGCTTGTCAAGTGTAGCCGTAGCTTAGGTTTATTCTTTTGCATGTCGAGCGGGAACCGAAATCAACGATAGTGTCCCAACCCGAACACTCGGTTTCCCTCGCATCAAATTGGCGCCGTTGCCGGATGATGCAGCGGATGATGAGAGATCTTTATCTGCAGCGCAGTG
Organism: Sambucus nigra; assembly: GCA_949130495.1. Classification (NCBI taxonomy): domain Eukaryota; kingdom Viridiplantae; phylum Streptophyta; class Magnoliopsida; order Dipsacales; family Adoxaceae; genus Sambucus; species Sambucus nigra. Next base: position 31,846,460 of record OX422224.1, on the reverse strand, counting down.
ATTCCGACGCACCAGTGCCTCCTCATTTTCAGGACCCCTCCGATCCTAGTGGTTCTGGCCACTAGGCTATTGTTGTGCTGGGTTTCATTTTTGTATTTTGGGATCGGATAGTATGTTGTATTTTTTATTTATATTTTTCTTTTTATTTTTATTTGTATTTCTTTTATTTCAGAAGTTGTAATGTATTAAGTTATTTTGTATTGAACTTATGAAATGAGAAATGAAAATTTAGTTTGTGGTTGTTTATTGGATTTTGATGTGTGTGACCTTCCATTTTATAAAATAAAAAAGTTCACCATCAATTTATCTAGTATTTGCACTTCAGCCCCTCTATATTGTTGTGACTTGTGACATAGATTCTCTTAACTTGATACATCGATACATATTCTTCATATGCTTTGTACTAACTTGTTTTGCAGCTTCATTTGGACTTGTACTTATGGAGATCGCTCCACGTGTGGGTAATATCATTCTTTTCATAGCTTTGTGTTGTGTTCTTTAATGGACGCATTGGGGACAATGCAACATTTAAGTTAGGGGGTGTAGGATAGTCTATCCATTTTGCTGTTTAGTCCTTGGATTGGATTACAATTTAGTTACAAAGCATGTTTTTGTTAAAATTTGAAAATTTTCAAAAATATTTTCTTTCTTTTTTCTCCTTTGTTGGGCATTTTGCCCTTGTTTCCGATGATAAATTTTAATAATTGCCCGATCAAATAGACAATTCAACTATGCATGTTTTCGATTTTAGAAGTTATTAGATTCTAGTCCCTAAATCATTAATATTATGAATAACTTCATGAATTAAACTTTATCCGTGAACATATGCACCATTCTTGTTATATTGAATTGGCTTAAGATTTTTATAACTCGGTATGCTTTTGCTGCATTGTATATACTTACACCGAGTGAGATTAGAGACTTATCTTCATTTGTGAGTGTATACACTATTCTTTTCTCATTGAAAACGTTGCAGTCGTTGGTAATCTCTTTATTCTTTCATTGACCGTTCATTAATTGAGTTCATCATTGAAATGTGTTACTTGAGCATGATTTTCATATGTTGTTTTGACTCGCGAATTGCGTATACTTTGTGAAATGATCATAGGTCCTCTTTGATATATCACCCATATGACCTTGACCTCACCTTTATATGTTCCCTAGTCAACCCACTTGAGCCTATATACTAGCCTTTCTTTTCACTACCCAAAATCCCATAACCAACTCCAAATTGGAGTTTTATACCATATATATTACCTTACATACCCTTGTTTGGATTGTTGCTTGGAATTGAATGTTATTATTGTTGTGTGGTTGCAATTTGAGTATGAAAAGAGTAAGAAGTGTCAGAAAAAGAAAGTAGTGAAAAAGAGAAATTTGAAAACAAAAGAAAACAAAAGAGAAAAAAGTGAGAAAAAGGATGAAAAGAAAAAGAAAGAGAAAGTTATAAATATTGTTTGTAGTGTTTCAATAAGCTTTGATTACTCTCTCAATTGTTATACCTATGCTCGTTTGGACATCTTTGTGCAACTTTTGATATTGCCCACTTTTTCACATTATTCTGAGTTTCATCCCCAAACACTTGGAATCCGTATATACATCCCTTTCATTTCGTACCTTAACCTAGCCATACATTACAACCCTATTACAAGTCCTATGTGATCTTAAGTAGATATAATTCAAATGTTTAAATAGTGTTGATAATCTGTGAAAATGCATTTCGCCTCTTTTAGTGTGCGGTATCCTTTCACTGAGATTGCAATTTTTATTTGCTATATAGCGTTCTTCTTTTGTGACATGTGTGCGGCCTAGTCTCCATTTACATTTACTCTTTATGCCCGCATGTCCCGTGTATTACCTCCCTTTTGATAGTGAATTCATTTGTTGAGCGTAATGCCCGTGAGGATTGAATGTATGCATGCTTTGATATTTAGTATCCGAATTATTTAAGTTTTTTGCCAAATCATACCTTGCATATGCTCACTCCCCTTCCACATGTTAGAGTTTCAATTCATTGAGGTGCATTCGATAATGTTAATAATTCGGATACTAAATATCTTCCACATGTTAGAGTTTCAATTCATTGAGGTGCATTCGATAATGTTAATAACTACGGACTTCTAATGCGAATTCGTTTGCTATGCTAGTAACATGTTGAAATCTTGTTCGCACTGATGAGTTTGTCTTACTTGATTGGGAATATTTTGAGGAAACTTTATGATGTTTGTGGGTTTCATCCCCGAAAACCCTCACGAGACGACACTCGTCCACTAGGGTAACCTAGGGGTTTAACGGCTTATTGCATACGCTAAATGCAATTGAATCGCCCGCGAAAGTGGATTTATCTTTTTATTTCTTTTATATCATACTTTTGTACTCTCTCCTGTGTTGGTTTACTAGTTCTTCTTGTTGCATCTTATTTCATTGCTAGGGACTAGCAATGTGTAAGTTAGGGGGTGTGATACGGAGGAAATATTGCGTATTTCACCCGTTAACCTACGCGTTATTAGCCCCCTCGGGTATCTTATTCCCTATATTTATGCTCGTTAACCAGACAACCAATGGATTTCTATGTTAACATGTTTGCAGGGGTTAATTGAGCTTTTGTAGGTGTTTGGATGCTTAGTATGAACTTCGGATGCGTTTCGCTCGATTTCCGTACACAACCGCACGCGCAAGGGCATTTTAGTCTTTTGACAGCTTGGGCACCTGGCCCGACATCTACACGGAAGTTGTAGCTCTCCTCGCTATCTTCGTGTGTCCACGAACGGTGCGCGATTCCGATGCATAACGACAAAGTTACGGCGATTTGAGCGACGTTGGATTGTATGCCAAAACAGAGAATTCTGCATACTGCCTGCTTGGTCGATCGATCGACCATAAGGGTCGATCGATCGACCCTTCTTATTTTTGCCACGATTACAATGGTCGATCGATCGACCAAAGGTGTCGATCGATCGATCCCCTATTTTCTGCAGATATTTTCCTTTATTTCTTTCTTCTTTTCTTTTATTACAACTTACTATATAAGTTGGTTTTTGTTGTAATATACATATACTTAGAGATATTCTGAATTAGATAGTTTAGTTAGGGTTTGGTGTGGAGATTTCCTTTCTTCTTCTTCTTGGATTGACAACCCATGGGTTTGTAAGATTGAACTATTCACTTCCTCTCCATTAATCTAGTTTGTTCTTCTTTTCCTCTTGCCTTGTAATTTAGTTTCAATGCTTTCTAACTAGTTTACATGTTTTAATTCTTGCTTTCTTAGTTTAATTAGCATAATTTAGTTTAACTCACCATGCACCCTTAGATAAATAGGGTTGGGATTTCATTTCCGCCATTTTCGGGCCCCGAGCTCCGAAAACTAGGTTTAGTGCAAAATCGCGTTTAATTGAAACCGCGCATATCAAAGTTGGATTGCTAAGCGTTTATCTTTCTTTGTCACGCAACGTTAGAGTTTATAGCGACAATCCGAGTTTAATCCGCGTGCGACCATTTTTCAGTTAAATGTTTTATCTCGCAACTTTGGGTTAAATTCCTTCTTGTGTGATGTTTATGCTTAATTGTAAATGCTCGATTAGATTGCTTTCGAGCCTTAACTCTAGTTAGTAGTTGTCTCGATCCGTTTGGTAGAATGCGATCCCGATCCTTGCTTTCCTTTAGTCTAGCATTAACTTATTCTTTTCTTTTGTCACCATAATCACCTATCACCTTTTACACTTTTATTCTTGAAGTAATTAAACAATTAACATCTAAAATTTAATAACTCCCTGTGGATTCTCGATACCCGACTTACAGCTTTACTTGCTTGTCAAGTGTAGCCGTAGCTTAGGTTTATTCTTTTGCATGTCGAGCGGGAACCGAAATCAACGATAGTGTCCCTACACGAACACTCGGTTTCCCTCGCATCACTAGCTCTTCCCTCCTTTACCAGTCCTTGACAAAGAAGGAAGCAACCACCATTGATGACCTGATGGCCCGGATTGAGAGATATGCAAAGGTGGAAGATGTCACCCGCCTTAACGTAGGAGAAAACGGTCGAGCCAAGCTCTCTACCAAGGGAAGTGAGAAAGTTAATAACCAGAAAAAAGGAGGAAAGAATGGGAGCAAGAATGGCTCCAAGAACGGAGGGAACCCTGACGTTGCAAAGTCGTTCCAGGCGGTCAACACCGTCTTCAAAGAACCAATTTACAAAATTCTCGCGAAGATCAAGGATGAGCCGTTCATCAAATGGCCCCGGAAAATGGGAGGAGACCCATCGAAAAGAAACAATGCACTGAGATGCACCTTCCATAAAGAGGGAGGGAATAAGACCGAGCACTGCAAGGATCTTAAGTCCCACCTCGAGGAGTTGGCCCAATCCGGACATTTGAATGACTTTGTGGAAAGGAAGGTAGAGAGAGTGACTGTCCACAAGGAGGCAAAACCTGACAACGTATTTGAAGACGACGCCGGACACGAATTCGCAGTAATCCATGGAGTATCCGATGTTAAGCAAATCCAGGGTAACTCAGCTCGAATGGAGGTAAAGAAGCTGACAGCGGTAATGCAAGATTTTCTGATTGATCCAGCAAAATCACAGGCAGGAAAACGTCGGCGAGCAGAGGACATAAACTACAACAAGCATATTATTTTCACGGATGAAGATCTTGTGGGAGTGAGGACCCCACATCACGATGCCTTAGTCATTACACTCAGGATAGCCAACTTTGCTATCGACAGACTGCTCGTCGATCAAGGGAGCTCATCCGAAGTAATGTACATCGACCTGTTCAGAAAATTGAAGTTGAACATCGCCGACCTAAAGGGAACAACTGTTCCTCTGGTCGGCTTCGCTGGGAAAATGACCATGCCTCTGGGCAAGATTGTACTACCAGTGCTCGCTGGAAATGTTTCAAAAATGATTGAATTCTTGGTGGTCGACATCGATTCACCGTATCAAGCCATCCTCGGCAGGGGATGGCTTCATGCAATGAAGGCAGTCTCCTCGACCTACCACCAGAAACTCAAATATGTCACCGAGCGGGGAGTGATGGAGATACATGGCGACCAGGCGATGGCGAGAAAGTGCTTCATAGCGGCCATCTGACCAAAGCCAGAGAAAAAAGTCGTTCAAACCAGCGAGAAAGTGGAGGAAGGTGCAATCCCTTCCAAATAGCAATTAAAATATGGAAGGCTCGGAGTGGAAGAGACCAGGCTCCTCCCCTCCGAGCGTGTTGTAGAGGACCTGGTAGAAGTAATTGCTAAAGAAGGCGACAACAGCAGAGTCTTCCTGATCGGGACCTCACTCACTGACCAAGAGCAAAAGGATTTGTTAACCTTACTCAGAAGCAACATAGATGTTTTCGCTTGGGAACCCTATGAGCTGCGAGGAATCGATCCCAATATGGTCTGCCATCGGTTGCACGTCAATCCCACATTCAAGCCGATAGCGCAGAAGGCAAGACGAACTACTCCCGAGAAGGCCAGAGAAATAGAAAAAGAAGTCGAAAAACTGCTGGATGCAGGGTCCATACGGGAAGTGCAATTCCCCAAATGGTTATCCAACCCAGTGGTAGTTCCAAAAAGCAATGGGAAGTGGAGAGTGTGCATAGACTTCACTGACCTCAACAAAGCCTGCCCCAAGGATAGCTTCCCTCTTCCGAAAATAGACCAACTAGTAGACGCCACTGCACCTCACGAACAAATGAGTTTCCTGGACGCATACTCAGGCTATCACCAGATTCCCCTGTATGCCCCAGATCAGGACAAAACGGCGTTTATCACGACGGTTGTTTTATACTGTTACAAGGTCATGCCTTTGGGCTAAAAAATGCAGGGGCAACCTATCAGCGGCTGGTTACTAAAATGTTCAAGAATCAGATGGGAGACACAATGGAGGTCTACATCGACGACATGCTCGTCAAGAGCAAGGAGAAGGAAAATCACCTCTTGGACCTGTCAAGTACCTTCGAAATCCTCAGGAAGTACCGAATGAAACTCAATGCGAGCAAGTGTTCCTTCGGTGTCCAGTCAGGAAACTGTCTTGGGTATTTGGTCAGCAAGCGTGGCATAAAGGCTAATCCGGACCAGATTGATGCAATCAAAAGAGTGCAACCTCCTCGCACAATCCGCGATGTACAGAAGCTCACTGGAATGCTCGCTGCTCTAAATCGTTTCATTTTTAAATCCTCTGAGAGATGCAAGCCCTTCTTCCAACTCTTAAAAGGCAGCAAAACAGTAGAATGGACCCCAGGTTGCTCACAAGCATTAGACGAGCTCAATTCCTACCTAAGCTCCCCACCACTGCTTGTCATACCACAACAAATGGACTTTTTGTACCTCTACCTCTCTGTATCCAGCCATACTGTCAGCTCAGCGCTAATGTGTGAAGTTACAGGGATCCAACATCCAGTCTATTACGCGAGCAAAACCTTACTAGACGCCGAGCAGCGCTACCTGCCATTGGAAAAGCTCGCTTTCGCCCTAATAATGTCCTCGAGGAAACTAAAGCATTACTTCGAAGCTCATACGATCATCGTCCTTACATCACACCCACTTAAGGCTGTCCTAAGGAAGGCGGATTTGTCGGGCAGACTGCCTAAATGGTCAGTCGAGCTCGGCCGGTTTGACATCCAATTTCAACCAAGGACAGCTATCAAGGGTCAAATCCTTGCTGACTTCATAGCTGAATTCACAGGCGAAGAACCCTTCGACCAGCCTAAGCCAAGAGAACAAAACAACCAGGCTACAGGGGGAAGCTGGAAACTATTCGTTGATGGAGCCTCCAACTCAAAGGGGGCAGGAGTAGGAATTGTTCTCATCACTCCAGAAAACACAGTCCTCGAGAAAGGAATCAGGATGGGATTTGCAGCCTCCAACAACGAAGCAGAATACGAAGCCTTAATAGCAGGTCTCCAAAGGGCGCAAACTCTGGGAGCAAAGCATTTACAGGTATTCGGAGACTCGCAACTAGTTTCCAATCAGATAAGTGGAGACTATAACACGAAGGATGAGAGGATGGCAGCCTACCTCTCCCTGGTAAAAAACTTAATGACGAACTTTGAAGAAATCAACATCCAACAGTTTCCCAGGGGGCAGAACAGCCACGCTGACGCCTTAGCAACCCTTAGCTCGGCAGTTGATTCCAGCCTTAAAAGGATCATCCCTATCGATTTCCTCAGTTGCCCGAGCATTTACCCCAACTGCGAGCTGACCAAAGCGAAACCAATACTCCAATTGGAACCAGCCCCCAGCTGGATGGATCCCTTGAGAGACTATTTGAAGAACGGAACGCTCCCAGAGGATAAGAGGACTGCCCACCAGATAAGAGTCAAAGCTGCTCGCTTTCACTTATCCACGGGAGGCGACTTGTATAAAAGATCTTTCTCCGGCCCCTACCTTAGATGCGTCCACCCAGGCGATGTCAAGACAGTGCTTCACGAGCTTCACGAAGGAATCTGCGGGAGTCACGTCGGAGGAAGGTCTCTAGCCTTCCGAGCAATGAAGGAAGGTTATTGGTGGCCATATATGCAAAAGGACTCCGTAGCATATGTCCGTAGATGCCTAAAATTCCAGCTTCACGCCCCCATGGTCCACCAGCCCGCCAGCGAGTTAAAATCCCTGACCAGCCCCTGGCCTTTCGCCCAGTGGGGAATGGACATCGTGGGACCACTGCTCACCGCTGTCGGCAATCGCAAATACCTGTTGGTCGCAACTGATTACTTTACCAAGTGGATCGAGGCAGAACCACTGGCGAACATCCGAGATGCTGACATGATGAGGTTCATATGGAGAAATATAATCACTCGATTCGGGATCCCCAGAACTATCATCACTGACAATGGAACACAGTTCGAGAGTGGCCCTTTTCAGGACTTCTGCGACCAACACGGGATCAGGCACCACTTCAGCTCGGTGGCTTACCCTCAAAGCAACGGATAAGCTGAGGCTTCCAACAAGACAATGATCGCTGGATTGAAGAAGCGGTTAGAACAAGCCAAAGGCGCGTGGACAACCGAGCTACCGCATATCCTATGGGCGTACAGAATGACTCCTACGCGAGCCACAGGAGAAACGCCATTCTCACTAGCATATGGTATGGAGGCAGTCATCCCACTAGAAGCAGGATTGCCTACAATGAGATCCGACCTTGTCGAGCAGGGTCAGAACGATCAGGCTTTGCTCGCTGAACTCGATTTGGCCGACGAGCGCAGGGAACTTGCCCTAGTAAAACTAGCGAGCAATCAGCAACAGCTCGCAAAGCACTATCAATCCGAGGAAATTCGAAGTTGGGGACTATGTTCTAAGAAAGGTCCTGGGCACTACAGTGAAGCCATCAGACGGTAAACTGGGCCCAAACTGGGAAGGACCTTATGAGATAATTAGAAACGATCTGCAAGGTGCCTATCATTTGAAAACGATGGAGGGCAGAGAGATACCACGAGCATGGAACGCGGCTAATCTCAAGAAATTCTATTTTTAGGGGTTCTATTGTTAGATCTTTTATTGTACTCATTATGGGAAAAGACAGTTTATTTCTCAATTCACCAATGAAAATCTCTCAGTTGATCACTCTCTAAAAAGTAACAATTATATCTTATTGCACATCCTTTTCAAATCACAAGTATAATGGTTGGCATAGCAGGGGAATACCCCTCCTCAGGTCATCGTCATGAAGCACGACAGACCTCATAGCATTGCCCATGGCAATACATGAAGCCCTACAGGGTATTCTTAGGCATCAAACCTACTTTGGTTAAACAAAATCCTGACCGGATAAAGACATCCAATAACAGGTGTGTCCTCGCCAATTGCCCTACTTAGGCCTAAGGGAGTGTGACGACACGACCTAAAAGGTAAAGGAAGGGCACAATGGTATCCTTAATACTGGACTGGTTGGACACTCACATGACAAGATAAAAAGGATTGTGAAGCTGCAAAAATATAAAAAGATTGGATGAACACGTTTAGTCGGCAAAATCGCCCAAAACTAAAACTTTCCATTAATCTTTTATATTTACGAACAATAATAGTACATGTTTAGTCGGCGAAGCTTGCCCAAAGCATTTACAATTATTAAAAAACAAAATATCAAGAAGGTGGAAGCCTCCGAGCAAGGTAGTCAGCAACTTTAGCTCTCCTCCCATCATCAGGAGCAGGATCGAACTCCTCCACGACCTCATTTGCGTCCAACTCCAATAGTCGCCAGGGAATAGCATCGATGGGGATCCATCGATCATCTCGCCTGAATGGATTGGGCATCAGAGTAGAGGGGGACATCTCGTGCCGATACCACAATATCGAGTTCCTCGGAACCTGCAGCTCTTTGAGAGCACTCAACCACCCCCTGATGAAGGAAATCTCCTCGAACTCTGATAATCTTGTGGGAGCATCCAGCCAGCCCTGATCATAGCCATCAGTCCACACTTGGCGAGGGCCCTTCTTGAATAGATGCCGCAGTCGGGTGACGTCCCTTTGGAGCCCAGCAGCAGTCACATAAGCTCGCCGAACATCGCCACGCAGCTCCTCCATTTCCCTCTCACGCTGTTCCTCGACTTCCCTACTCCTACCCCTTGTACTCCTACCAGCACGCGGGAGGGGAGGCCGAGCAGCTCGCGACGAAGAAGAGCCTTGTAGGACTGCCGAAGCGGTGCTCGGCGAATGCCCCTTAAGCTTCGAGACCTCCCGCCTCAGGTCTTCATTCTCCCACTGAAGAAACTCCACGACTTGGTTGATCTCGGTGGCCTCCAGTAACTTTGCTCTCAGCTCGCTAACTTCTTCTTTCACTGAAGCACCGATCTCTTCCATTTCCTGGAGCCTGTCCTTCAACTTGTCCACCAGCTCGGACTGATCCTTATATTTATGGTTCCTTGACTTAGCAAACCTGCAAAGCCTAGCAAAGGCCTGGCGAACTGCAGGGCTTGCATTAGGACCCAGAGTCCTACCTAGTTGGGAGGTAACAGGAATATAGTCATCCATATCAACCAACTACAAGTAAAAGAAAGAGAAAAGAAAGAGATCAGCATAAACAAAAATGAAGTCTTTTCATTGATAATGAGCGAGGTTACATCAGATCAAAAAAGAAAAAAGTTACAAAGAAGCCCTATCAATTAGCAACTTTGGTGGATGGACCCTTGCCCTTATCAGCATCAGCAGGGACATTACCCTCTGCAGGGGTGTCCACTGCCCCCTCGACCAAGGGAGCATCAGCAGGAGTCGCCTGAGAAACAGGATTGGTGCCTTCAGCAGTTGGGGCTGGGTCCTCATCCACGACTGGCTTTGGCCCTGGATCATGCTCGTAAAAGAGTGGGGATGCAACGTCCACCCCAGCAGCCACGAGGGCCTTGTCCCACCCTTTCTTGAAGTTCAGACGGCTGATATAGCATATCTGAACCTCGGCGTCCTCATACGCTGCAGCCCAGCCACAGTTGTACGAATCTTCCTTGAGAGTGGCCGCCTGGGATTTCTCCGCCTCCAATTGCTCGGCCAGAGCCCTGTTCTTCTCTGCAAGGTCTAGCTTGCTCGAGCACACCAGGTCGTACGCCTTCCTCAGCTCGCCAAGCTCCCTGACAGCGTCATCTCTCTCGCGAGCAGAATTAGCAAGGGCAGAGGCAGATGAGGCTCGAGCTGCATCAGCAGCCTTCAGATCGGCCTCCAGCTTAGAACCCCTGGCTACCAGAGTAGACTTCTGCTGCTCCAGCTCGCTGTTCCTTCTCAACAGCTCGTCGCGAGAGCGATAGAGCACAGCAAAGTCAGTCACAAACTGCAAAAAACGAGGGAAGGATCAGAAAGAAGAAACCATCAAAACGGATTAAAGGAAATTGAGAATTAGAAGAGGAACCTTACCAAGGCAAGCCTCTGGCTAGCTTGCAAAGCCAGTTGATCGGACCCCAACGCCCTCTCACGATCTGCAGCGAGGACTGCTCTCTCGAGTAGCGTAGGGGCAAGCTGAGGAGAGGTGGCCACCGAAGCCCCTTCGGGCAAGGCAGACACTGGAACCAGGGCCTGACCAGTCTTGGTCCTTGATTCCACCTTCCTCCTCTCCTCCTCTTTTTCCCTTTCCCTCCTCTTCCTCTCCTCCACTTTCTTTTTCTCCTCCACCTTCTTCCTCTCCTCCTCCTTTTTCCTCTCTCTCTCTCTCATCTGCTCCTCCTCTCTCCTCTTCTTCTCTTGCTCCTGAGAAGAAGGCCGGGAACCAGTAGCTATGGCCCCAGAGGTAGTCTTCGTCTTCTTGGACCTATGTGCAAGGAGCACATCATCATCATCGTCATCTCTGATCAAATTCTTCCTAGGAGGCATCTCTTCAGAAGAACTGCTGGTAGTGCTCGACGAGTCTTGAGCCTCAGAATCTCCTTCAGAAGAGCTGCTATTGTCAGCACTTCCTGCACCCAAATTGCTCACAACACCTGCAGGTTCACTCTCTGAGCTGCTCTCCTCTTCGTCCAACTGGATGGGCTCAGCTAAAATCTCTTCGGAAGAATCAAAGTCTGGAACACTATCCACAGGACGGGCTATAAAGCTGGGTCCCGTGTTCTTGTATTCAAGCAGAAACGCAGCAGACCTAGGATGCTCGCCGTCACCCAGAGGCTCTCTAATGCTCCAAGCTTTCACTAGTTCCGAGATACGAACCTCGCTGAGAGCAGGCTCCAAATTCTTTGCCTTCACTGTGAAAGAAAAAATAGAGAGAGGTCAGAAAAATCACGAGCCAGCAAAGGTTGAAACAATAATACAACATCTACCTATATATTCTTCCCCATAAAAGGGAACAGTGAACCTCTCAGACCTCGACCCTTCAAATTGGGGGGAGAATTGCCAATTCCTAATAAGAAAACCTTCTTGCCAGTAGTCCTTATGGGAATTAGGTAAATTTACTACCAATACCCTATCAGGGCTCCTAGCCTTAAGGTACAGGACACCTGAACTCGTTCGAGAAAAGGAATAACAAAAGCAGACCTCGATAAGCCCTAACCTTGTGACGTACAATTGATTTATCCTATGCACGCCGTTCACTATTTTCCATACGTTGGGCGAACATTGTGCAGGCACAATACAAAAATAGCTAAAGAAGTGCAGAAACAGATCATTAGGGGGAAAGGTAAGTCCCCCCTGGGAGAGCAACAGGACGTGAATCCAATGTGCATCCTCTATATCCCTAACGTTCCTAGGCGGCGAGGCACAACACTCAATCTCTACCCACTCAAGATTACTGTAGAATTTTCTTAACTCAGTTACTGACCTATTTCCAATCTTCGCCATTGGAAAAATACACGAAAAAACTACAAACCAAAGAGAAAATGCAAAGAGCAGGAAAGACTTACAAGACAGAAGATCAGGTCAAATGGCGAAGAAGCAACGAAAGTAGAGATAAAAAACAGAAGGTACAAAGCGCAAAGAGTTCTCAGAAGATAGAAGATTACTGGAAAAACTGAAGCGACGAAAAGAAATGTGCCTTAGTCCAACAAGCCTTCAATTCTAATCATAACGCACGGATAGCGAAGCGGGTGCCGCCAAAGCAACGTTACAGTTTTCGAAGGAATCACCCATAATAACTGATCATTTAAATTCATCGGACCCATAGAAATGGCCCAACAAATTTAGGGGCAATTGTGGGTACCCTGAATTTAGCATTATAGGCCTGGACGAGTAGCCTTGCCTTAAGGGCCCAAAGCCCAGGCCCATCACCTTTTGTATGGATCCGGTTACTCCACGATCCCATGAAGAGAAGTTGTGGGGAAGCGCGATCCCATGTAAGAAAGTTACAGGGGAGATGGCTAATAAGGAGGAACCCATCACCCCCACTAACCAACATATACATGTATAAATTAAACCCTAAGTCCGGGGCAAAGGACAAGTTGTATTCTTTGTACTTATTCTTCAGAATATAGAGAAATAACACTGACTGAACCATCGTGGACGTAGGCACTTCTTTGCTGAACCACGTATACCCGTTGTTGTGTGATTGGCCTTTTAGTTATCTTTTCTTGGTGGTTAACTCTTTCATATTTATTTGTGTTGCATAATAATTGTCACCACATAGTCCAAAAAAAATCAGTCACACTGTTTTTAGTAAAAAAAATTCGTACAAAACAGAATTATAATTTCAAAGTAAAATCTTATATAACCAGATTTAACAAAAAAAAATTACAAATAAATTTTTATCTTCTAACCAGAATATATAAACAGTGTAGAAATTATTTTTTTGTAACACTAACTGATTTATTAAATTTCTGTAATAAAAAAATATTTTAATTCAAATTTTTCTGTAAAAACAGATTTATTTTATACAAATAAAATTCCATAATTAATTTTTTTTGTACACTATACAAACAGTAGAACAAATTAAATTGTCTTAAGATTGTTATGTCTACTATATTGATAATGCAAAAGTACAGAATTATGAATAATATTATAATTACAGAAAATAAAAATAAATTACAGAAAGAAAAAATGAATTACAGAAATATTTAATAACTTATTTGAATTTGCAGGAAAATTAATGTAACTAGAAAAGAATCCAAGCCATGTGTAACACAGTGTCCTTAAGACAATTTATTCCCTCCAATGTGCTCTGAGGTTGATGAATATTGTCTCCCAAGATAAAACAAAATTTTCAAATTAATTATGTAGCATGACAATAATTAATTTCGACGAACCCAATTTCAGGAACTGACAACATTTTGGGTTAGAAGAAAATAAGAGAGGGAATTTTTCATTAGTTTAAAAACGGAGGGAAGCATCTGTATATATAGTAAAGTAACTCACTGTTCAAAATAACTGGCAATATAGATAAATGAATTTAACTGTTGACTGTTGACAATAACTGCCAACAGGTTATTAATTAATTAATTAATTTCATAATTAAAGCCCAGAAAGTTAATTTAAAAAAACCAAAAATTTAAGAGATTATAAGCCCAAACCCGAACCGAGCCGGTCGGCATGCGCTCGTGTGGGCTTTTGGGCCAAGCCCAACACATACATAGTGTAGATTATCTTCCCTTCAAAGAGTGGGGATACCCAAAGGGATCCAAGCCTTCGTCCATAGTTGGGATGTTATTAACTCACCAATTTTCCACTACTCTTCCAATGTGGGACAAGAGTTAAAACATTTCCAATGTGGGACAAGAGATAAAACATACCCAATTCATTAACTTTTATTGCTTCGTGAGTCACTTTGGAGACATATTTATTATTCATAACTTAATGAAATGAGACATGAGAATATAATGCGTTAATCTCCTTGCGGGAGAAAACGCGTTCGTAAATGATTCCACAATTATCGTAGTGTGGGTCCCACCTAAATTTGAGCTTAAAGTTGTTCAAAAATCCTGTCCAAAATCTATCCAAAAATCTGGACAGCTTTTAATTTCAATATTAAGTCCAATTTTCCCAACATTTTTTTTTTCGTAAGGTATTTTTCATATCACGAGGTGTCCGGGCAGCTTACGCGCACCTCGACTCATCTCCGCTCGCGGTTCGTGGCTTTCGCTGGCCAAGCATTATTTTGACACTGCCACGGATCGAACTCGGGACCAAACTCAATCCACCTCCGAACAATGTCCCAGTAACAACCTTATACCACTTGCCAAGACGCTTGGTTTTCCAACACTTAGGGCCTGTTTGATAGGCTTGTTTTGCCATGGCAAATCACTTTTGCACACAATTTTGCCTACTTTTGTAGTGTTTGATAGGAGAATTTGTCCATGCCAAAATTTGCCCACAATTGGTCACGTGACCTCTTTTTGCTCAAAATTGTGGGCAAAATTTGCTTTGGTCTTTGGGTGGGAAAAATTTGCCCGGGCATTTCGGTTGTTGAAATTGGGAGATTTTGGTTGATTGGATTGGCTGTCAGAGCAGCTGTACAAGATGGATTCCAATGAATCCAGTGAATCACACTCAGTCGCACCAAGAAGAAGAAGCTCCGAGGTAATTTTTTTTTTCGTTTTCTTCTTCTACAGCTTTTCTTTCTTACACTCAGCTTTTCTTTCTTTTCTTTCGCACCAAGAAGAAGAATCCAGTGAATCACACTCAGCTTTTCATTTTCTTTGATGTTTATTACTCTGGAACTCCGAAAATACACGAAGATGGTTCTAGGGTTCATTTGCTACACAAGATAGTTGCCGAAAATACATCAAGATGGTTGTCAAAAATACATCAAGATGGTTGCCGAAAATACATCATTTTCTTATGCAGATTACCTAGGTTTTAATATTGTAGGGTTATTTTCTTCTAGTGTTAATATTTAGGGATTTGTGTTACCCTTATTTTGTTGTTTCAACATGGTTCATTTGAGTTATCTAGGGTTGGTATTTTTGCTAGGTTTAATTTCTAGGGTTCTTTTCTTCTAGTATTAATATTTCGGATTGTTTTCAATATATTTTTTATATGGGTGAAATATGGGGTTTCATATAAAGAAGGTATAATGCACTTGTAAATGTTGAATTAAATTTATATGAGACATAATAAATGATAAGTTAGTAAATAATGTTGTATTCATAAATCATAACCGATTTTTTTTTGCTCATTCTTTTGTGTAACACGCTTTTTGTGTCTATTTTACAGGAACCGTGTTCTCCTAATTATTCGTTCGAATCAGTTTGTTCCGGTTAGATTTAATTTTTTCTGATTTATTAATTGCTTATTTGATAATGATTATGATCATATACATGTTTGTCTATTTTATACAATGTATATGATATAATGAACTTATGAATTAAATATTTGTAGGCGAAAATGACGAAATATAATTCCAAGTTACAACGTAAACGAATTGGTGTCGTTTGGTCGATGGTGATACGGGCAATAGTAATTTATCAACATATAAGGTCTTTAACGGACATTCCTAGGGCACCTCATTATAATTGGGATGAGCATCGTAAGCAATCCTTGTTCCGAATGTACGGGATGAGCGATCGGTTATGCCACGACTCATTACGAATGAACATTGGTTCATTTAATAGGTTATGTGATCGTCTCAGTGCCTTTGGACTAACCGACAGTCGTTCAGTTGATGTTGCGGAACAAGTTGCAATTTTCTTGAATATTGTTGGCCATGATGAGCGTTGTCGCTCCGAGAGTAACATTTTTTGTAGGTCTAGTCAAACCATTAGTTTCTACTTTCATAAAGTGCTTGGGACTTGCCTAATGTTGTATAAGGAAATTGTCACAAATGCAACCACTGATAACTCTCCGGTTGATAGTCCTGGCAACAGAAGTTGGTATCATTATTTTTCGGTAAGAAAATTCATTCTTAATAGAGTAAATACTTAAAACAATTTAAATGGATTTAATGAAATAACAAATATAGTATCTCAACAGGATGCCGTAGGAGCGATAGACGGTACACACATACATGCGAATGTCCCCCTTGTTGATCAAGCTAGGTATCGTAATCGAAAACAGGTCATCTCTCAGAATGTTCTAGTTGCATGCACATTCGATATGAAATTTACATATGTATTGTCCGGATGGGAGGGGTCCGCGCATGATGGACGTTTACTTAGGGCGGCTATACAACGTGCAGGCCAAAAGTTGACCATTCCAGTTGGTATGTCGGTTCATTTCGTGTACTTAACTTGAATAACCCTTGTATAAACCATATACAATCGACATATTTTTGATAAAAAAAACACTATATTTATTGTTTTTAGGAAAATATTATCTTGCGGACGCCGGATTCCCACTGGTTCCTGGATTTTTATCACCGTATCGCAAGACACGTTACCATCGTAGAGACGTGGAGGGGCAACGTCCCGAAACTAGTAAAGAATTATTCAATTTTCGCCATTCCTCTCTGCGCAATGTAGTCGAGCGCACTATCGGATTATTGAAAAAAAGATTTGCTTATCTACGACATCAACCATTTCATGACATTGACACGCAGGCTAAGATTGTGTTAGCTTGTTGTGCCCTGCATAATTTTTTACGTGCCGATGATAGGGATGACTTGTGCCATGACGATAGTGATAGTGACGATGATGTGAACCCCACACCCCTTAATATACCTGATGACATGCTCAATGAGCATATTACGTTCGCAACACAGGCATCTTGGACGGAGAAGCGTGATGCAATGGCTACCCAAATGTGGGCAGAAAGAGGAACAGCTCAGATTGAGCCTTTTGATTTTGTTGAAAATTTGATAATTTGAACCATGTTGTATTTGTTAATGTGATGAGGATCATGTGATAATTTGAACCATTTTGTATTTCATAATGATTTGCTATTGTGAAGGGGACATTAGACTTGCTTGCTAACTGATTCAATTTAGTTGGACTGCTGTGTTATATAGGTTATTCACTATATATTCACTTGGATAACTGATTCAAACCACATTGGATATTCACTATATATTCACTTGGATATTCACTTGATAACTGATATGCTTTGGAAACTGATTCAGTAGACTATTCATAGCAGACTTCACACCCTGTTGCAGACTTCACAATTTGACAACTTATAACTTGATTCACAGACTTCACATATGTATTTAGTTGAATGATTTACTGATAACTGATAGGATTCACAGACTTCAATTTTCACATTTAGCTTGGATTCATTGATTCACACACTTGGTAACTGATATGACACCTAGCTATCAAATATACTGATTCACAAACTTGGATTCATTAATTCACATTCAAATTAACTGATTACTTGATTTACTGATATGAAATTATCTTGATTCTCATATGTCTTTAGAAGAATGATTTACTGATAACTTGATTCTAACTTGATTCACAAACTTCAATTTTCACATTTAGCTTGGATTCATTGATTCACACACTTGGTAACTGATATGACAACTAGCAATAAAATATTATATGACTGATAACTTGATATACTGATTCACAAACTTGGATTCATTAATTCACATTCAAATTAACTGATTACTTGATTTACTGATATGAAATTATCTTGATTCTCATATGTCTTTAGAAGAATGATTTACTGATAACTTGATTCTAACTTGATTCACAGACTTCAATTTTCACATTTAGCTTGGATTCATTGATTCACACACTTGGTAACTGATATGACAACCAGCTATCAAATATTATATGATTTACTGCTAACTGATATGAGTCACAGACTTCATATCTGATAGTTTAACAGTTCATTTATGATTCAGTTGATTCAGTTGATTCACCTGATTAAGTTGATTCACCTGATTACTGATCAATTATGATTCAGTTGATTCACTGATCAATATTCTATGTTAGCTGATAACTGATCAATTATGATTCAGTTGATTCAGTTGATTCAGTTGATCAACTGATCAATATTATATGTTAGCTGATAACTGATCATTTATGATTCAGTTGATTCAGTTGATTCACCTGATTAAGTTGATTCACCTGATTACTGATCAATTATGATTCAGTTGATTCAGTTGATTCACTGATCAATATTATATGTTAGCTGATAACTGATCAATTATGATTCAGTTGATTCAGTTGATTCAGTTGATCAACTGATCAATATTATATGTTAGCTGATAACTGATCAATTATGATTCACCTGATTAAGTTGATTCACCTGATTTAGTTGATTCACCTGATTACTGATCAATTATGATTCAGTTGATTCAGTTGATTCACTGATCAATATTATATGTTAGCTGATAACTGATCAATTATGATTCAGTTGATTCAGTTGATTCAGTTGATCAACTGATCAATATTATATGTTAGCTGATAACTGATCAATTATGATTCACCTGATTAAGTTGATTCACCTGATTAAGTTGATTCACCTGATTACTGATCAATTATGATTCAGTTGATTCAGTTGATTCACTGATCAATATTATATGTTAGCTGATAACTGATCAATTATGATTCAGTTGATTCAGTTGATTCACCTGATTAAGTTGATTCACCTGCTTAAGTTGATTCACCTGATAACTGATATGATTCACTTGATTCACCTGATTAAGTTGATTCAGTTGATTCACTTGATTTATAAAATAGAGTTGTATAACTGATTAATTTTGATGTTTCTTAGAGATGGCCCAAAACAGAGTTAAAATTCCATTCCGTGCTCCAAAAAATACTGCTCCGATCAACATTAGGACACATGCTGCGAAGGGTGAAGCACCAGTCAAGAAGACCCAAGTTCGTTGGACAGAGGCTATGGATGGATGCTTGATTTCTGCTTTGATTAATGAGGTTCTTGCTGGCACCAAAAGGGCGGATAATGGATTCACATCCACCCATATGAAAACTGTGATTGATGCTGTTAGAAATGGTTGTAATGTTACTGTGGGTATTGCACATGTCCGCTCACGTTTGAAGACACTCAAGAAAGAGTACGCGGATGTCCATGAGCTACTTCAAGTTAGCGGATTTGGGTTCGACCATAACACGTCCTCCGTAACAGCAGAGCCAAGCGTATGGGCCGAGTATGTAAAGGTACGGATTTTTTAGCATTTGCATTGTATACCATCTAATATATCGGCTAATGTGTAAAATCTGTGCAGGATAAGCCGGATGCTGCCAAATTGAAGGGAAAAAGTTGCCTTTATTATGAAGAGCTAGCCACTATTTATGGGAATGACACCGCAAACGGATCCAACTCGCAGTCTGGTGGTGATTACTGCCCATCAATGGAAGGTAAATATTATATTGTTTATAATTGCCAAAAATACACAAACCAGGATAATAACAAATATATATGCTCTTTTCAGGACTAGTTGACCTAGATATGGATGAAGACTTTGTTGACTTAAACGATAATGACTCTCCTGAAACTGAATCGCTTAACACGTCACCTGAATTGGGGAAACGTAAAGCTAGTGGACGATTACCAAGACCCACTGTAGAGCCGAAGCCAAGACGTAAGCGAGGTAATGTCTTAGAGGAGAGTTCACGGGCGCTGGCCTCAATTGCCGAATCTTCTCGGGTTATAGCAGCCTCTATGGCTTCTGATGCCAACTTGAACGCCCTAGAGCATGTGAAGTGGCAAGAGATTCTTGATCGTTTGAAGTCAATGGAGTTGAACGAAACTGATAGGCTACGACTATTTTCGATGTTTGAGGTCGATCATGGACTAGCACATATCTTCATGGGGATTACGGAGGATGCGTTTGCAAAGGCATGGGCTTACAACAAGCTCTATGCGGACTAGGCCACCGTTATATATGCTCTTTTTGAAACAATGATGATGAAACTTTTATCGCATTTGACAATGAAACTTTTGTAATATTTTATTACGTTACGGTTCTATATTATGTTCAATCATATTATACTTTTGGAATTTATGTCCTAATTCATAGTATACTGCAAAAATAGCAATATGTAATCTGCCTTTAACTTTAGTGGGAACAACTTTAACATAGACATAGACTTAACAGTTACACGTATACATAAACTTCACAGTTACACGTAAACATAGACTTATAAGTTACACATAAAGTAACACATGAACAGATTTTAACCGATATAGACTTAAACATACCCATAAACTTACGCACACTCAACTTCCTATTGCAAGAGTTGCACACAAACCAGAAAACATAAACTTAGTGGGAACAACTTCCTATACTCATATCAACATCATCTTCATCGAAGCATAGAGGTTCTGGATCATCTCTGTAGACACTGTTTCGGCAAAGATCAAAGAGATAGTACGCCTCATCCCTGATGGTTCGGCCGCGGGGATGTTTCGTACAAAAGCACTCCCATTTATCTTCGTCATCAATAA
Source organism: Sambucus nigra (assembly GCA_949130495.1). Lineage (NCBI taxonomy): Eukaryota > Viridiplantae > Streptophyta > Magnoliopsida > Dipsacales > Adoxaceae > Sambucus > Sambucus nigra. The sequence goes on along the minus strand of OX422224.1, from coordinate 31,825,778 downwards.
TCAGTTTGTAATTTTCACTGTCCCACCCAAAGCGGTAAGTTTTTGTAGCTTTGTAGTATAAATCGAACTTCATTTTTAAGGTATACCACCTTACACGACACTCGTTCGAAGTACGTCTCTGTGGTGAATATGGGGAAATACCCCAATGGTGTGATACTAGATCGAAAGTAGAATTTTGAACCCTCAAACGTGGATTGTAGTTCACTCCTGGGATGAAATAATTACCAGTAACTTTGTTAATCAGTTGGACATCTTCATTAATGATCCACTCTCTTGACGCCATTCAGTTTATTGATGACAATAAATATTCTGTGTTTTCCATACAAGTTATTTCTCTCTTACGATACTAGTATTTATAGGATGGAGTGCAACTACTTCCAACCATTCAGTTTATCGATGACAGTTTAAGGCTTGCATGTGATTGAACAGTGCCCATGTGCTTGTCAGGTTAAAATTTCAAAGTCTACTGCATTATAGGCTTGCATGTGACTGAACAGTGCCCATGTGCTTGTCAGGTTAAAATTTCAAATAATACCAAAACCCATGTGCTTGGAAAGATAAAGGCATCGAATAATGCAGTCCAACATTGGGAATCATCATAATGGAAATGCAGTCCAACATTGGGAATCGTCATATCTGATTTGACCACACACTGACTTTGTAATTATTACTTTACATGCTAGCTGGTATTTGGGTATTTCTCCATATTTTTCCATATAAATATATGGTCGACAAGAAATATTTTGTGTTTTCCATATAAGTTATTCCTCTCTTACGATACTAGTATTTATAGGATGGAGTGCAACTACTTCCAACCATTCAGTTTATCGATGAAAATTTAAGGCTTGCATGTGACTGAACAGTGCCCATGTGCTTGTCAGGTTAAAATTTCAAATAATACCAAAACCCATGTGCTTGGAAAGATAAAGGCATTGAATAATGCAGTCCAACATTGGGAATCATCATAATGGAAATGCAGTCCAACATTGGGAATCGTCATATCTGATTTGACCACACACTGACTTTGTAATTATTACTTTACATGCTAGCTGGTATTTGGGTATTTCTCCATATTTTTCCATATAAATATATGGTCTAACTTAGGTATTCCTCCACAACACTGGGTATACTTCCTTATATCATAGACTTCATAATGCATAACCAATCCAACATGCCCGATGAAGATTCACCCTTCTTAACACATGTTCCTAAGAAAACTTTGTTTGGGGAAAAACTTCCATATTATAACTGGTCACCGCCTAAAAGAGTAGTGCAATGTGATTACCTCTTAGCTGGGTGGGGGGGAAGAAGGACGCAACAGGTCACGAAGACAAAGGGTAAGTCTAAAGCATCAACATCATTTGGTGTTAAACATGCTGAGGCAACAACTACAAATGTTGAACGAGTGTTGACTAACCCAGGGATCTACCAAGATCCTCATGGAGGTAGTTGGTTTGGCGAGAAAAGATTTTTTGAAAACATCCCTATTTGCACACTACATTCTTTAGGCGACGTTAATCATGTGATGAAATGGTTAACACTGACAAAAGGAGATATTCCATGGGATGATCATTTGAAATGGCCTAGGTTATTTGATAGGCGTTGCGATTTGGAGTGCTACTGTCATTGGCACTGTATACCCGTCCCACAAGCAAAATCGGCACGATATTGCAAAGATAGAAACAACGATAATGAAAAATGTATACATTTATTGCAACGCGAAATTGCACAGATGGAGAAAAGGTTAGAGCGATGGCATGCTAAATATTTGATAAATACTGAACTTGACGATCCAATGTATGCATCGGATTCGGAACTTTCGGATTACAAAGGAGTCGAGTCGGACATGGATTTAGTACATCATCTACCAACCATGTTGATGGGGGATGGGCATGCCTTATGTTGTGTTCCGTGGTTGCCTAGGAAATAATTTAATTAACTAGACATTAAAATGTAACTTTCGTTTCTATGGGTCGTTTTAAAATAATTCCTCAACATTATCAATGGGTCTTTTTATAATAATTTTGTCAATGATCGATTATCAACAAGTCATTTTAATTTCAATACATTTTGTCCAAATAAATGTGCATTGTTATACATTTTGTCTCATCGAACTAAATTTCAATACATTTTAATTTTAATTTCAATACATTTTAATTTCAATGACAGTAACTATGCCCAACTAAATTTTTTTGGGGTTCATCCATATTCAAAGGAGGCATCCGACTTCACTCGCCGCCGAAATTACATTGTCAATCCTGAAAATAAAAATAAAAACGTAAGTAAGCTGAATTGGTTATAACGCAAATGTAAATCATGAATTTGCCAATATTATGTTGGCAAAGTTTGTATTTGCCAGTATTAATTTGGACTATCAAACACCATTAGTAGGCAAATAAGTGTCTTTCAGCGTGCAAATAAAGCCTATCAAACACAAAAAAGTTGGCAAATACAGTTTTTGCCAACATGCAAATAAAACCTATCAAACAGCACGAAATCATCTTTGCCACAGCAAATTTTGCCAGGGCAAAATTTGCCATGCCAACACTTTTGCCCAAAGTGTATCAAACGGACCCTTAGTTCATGGATTATTTGTTGGGTTTGAGTCGGAGTTAAAAATGGATCCTAGTTGGATGGATTTGGGTATTGGGTTGGTGGCTTGGCCAAAAATGGGTATTAAGGGTCAAGCTGGTCGAAGTGGGTTCCGACAGCTCTCGGTTCGAGCTCGTCGGTGCTCAGGGTTGAAGCTGGCCTGCTGTGGCAGCAGCTCGCTGGCGTGGAGGTCAGTACTGCCTGGATTTGGCCGAGATGGGTCGGAGTAAACTGCTTGGTTCGGAGTTTGTTAAGGTCGTGAGTTACCGGGTATTGGGGTGCCGGTTGGAGGAAGAGAAACTCAATTTCGGGTAGTTGAGCTATGGTAGGAGCTGCCATGGAGGTCGGGTCGAGGTCACGGGCTTGGCAGGTGGGTGTTTGGGTATGGCATGTGGTCATGGGTTAGAGGAAGAGAGAGAAGAGAGAGAGTGGTGAGAGGTATACTTGGGTGTGTGGGTGTGTATGCTAGATAGAGAGTGTATGTGTTTTAATTTGTATAAAAAAAATTAAAATAAAGTTATCTAAATATTTAAGACTCAATTAAAAATATAAAATTAATAAAATCAAACTAAAAAACAAACTCTATTAAAATTAAATTCCTAACCTATAAATAAAAAAAACTCAAATAAAATAAAAATAATAATAATAATACTAATCAAACTAACCCAATAAAATTAAAAACAAATAAAATAAAATAAAGAATAAATTATTAAAATAAAGACACCTATTATATTTACATAAAAATATTAAAAGATTCAACGCACAATAACTACAAGGGCCCTAATATACACAATTGTTATATGCACACAGATAAAATATAAAATAAATCCTAAAAATATACACAACTCAAATAAAATCTAAAAAATAATAAAAGCACAAACAAAACACACACGAGGGTCGGGTAATGGATTGGGACTCGGTTTAGGCTTAGGTTTGGTATAACAGTGGGTTTAGTGTGTCGGAACTCATCGTGGTATGCTCAAACCACTACACTAAATCTGTCGAATTGTCAAGGTCATTGACCTTGACAAATCCAACTTGTCAAGGTCAATGACCGTGACATTTCGAGGCGAGACAACCTTTTTTGTCACGGTCGTGTCGCGGTCCATGACCGTGACACGTTTGTCACGGTTTCTAACCGTGACAAAGCCGTGACCCTTTTTTAAAAAATTATCACGGTCATTGACCGTGACACGTCCGTGATAAAAGGTTGTCACGGGCTTGTCACGGTCAATGACCGTGACAATTTTGGGCAGCATTGGAAAAAAAACTGCAGGGCAGTATGGCCACTGCCACTGCCCAGCAGTATATTTGTACCTGTTATAGCAACGTTGTACCTGTTCAAACATCATATATTTAAATAAAATAGAGATAATGCAAATATACATTCAAATAGAGACAATATGCATCACGATATAATTCAAATGTAACAACTTAAAACAATTCAATTCAAACTTAAAACAATTCAATTCAAACTTAAAACAATGTCGCTACATGTCTGGTGTATTGTTAAAACTGAGGAGGTGAGTAGGCCACACGATATACGAATTGACGCACCCACTAATATAAGTCGTGTCGCATTGTTCGCGCAACCACTATAGGGAGTTCTCCTTCCCGGGTATGACATGCGTGACGAGCACCCTGGACTCCATCTCTTGAAGCTCACGTCCATGAACTATTCCACCCTGGACGATATTCGGGTCCCTCAACCCCTGCCCTATCTGCTTACCATCAAATACGTCCAATATGAGCACGCTCGACCAACCAAGTGTCGACATCGGTCTGGGGAAGGGAGCCAAATAGGGAAGTGGATCATCGAAGTACGCACGTGTCGGTGATGGAGAAGCGAGGTCCACATCCTCGTCATCCTGCGCCTCATCCTCCCGCACCTCCTCCTCCACCGCCTTCTCCTTCCCTTTCCCTTTCCCTTTACGGTCTCTGCCCAACGTACGCTTCATGAATGCGTACATATCTTGGACCGTCGCCTCCAAACGGGACAGCTTCGCGTCGTGTGAATCCACCGTTCGAGCCAACCCGGTGTCGCTCGTCTCCAATCCGATGATCCTAGGTTTGTCCACCCGTGAGCTCACCCCCTTGTCCTCCCCTTGCGATCAGAGCCAAGCACTTGGCTGAGTGCGTCTGTGGACAAAGATGCCTTGTCGGCATCAGACTACGACTCATGCACTTCCTTAAGCTTTGCCTGAAACGACAAAAAGCACATGATTAGTAAAATAAGTAAACTAAAAAATTATAACGTAATTAACAAAAATTAAACTGTCGGATTACTTACAATCGTGGCCGCGATGCTCGGGGACACCTCCTTGTCCTTCCCCTTCTTCGTTCGAAGAGCCACATAAGTATCGAGCCTATGTGGCTTACCCCCTGGCTCACTCCCTACCCCCTAAAATAAAATAAAGTAAAGTAAAATTAGTATCGGCCCCGCAAAGTAAAATAATGAAGAATAATATATTTCTGTAGTTATAGAAAAATTAAATCTTACCTACATCCTATGCTCCACCTCGGCATAAGAGGTCCCGCCGGAGTAGTGCACGTCCGTCTTTTTTGCCCGATTTTCCCTCCCCGATTGGCGAGATGCCAATTGTCGATCATCGATCTCATTGTCAATGAACTTCTGCCATTGTGCCAATGAGATCGGCTCCTTGGGGGGGACGGATTCACGCCATTGGATAATCGACTCTCGTGTTTTCCCAAAGTACCGTGCCCGCATATTTTTCTTCCACGACTTGAGTTGCTCCATAATCTACTCCAAGACGGGATCGCGTAGCTTTGGATCCGAGTTGAATTGTTCGTGTCCAACAAATACAATGTTAGTTGCGAATAAATATAAATATAAATATAAAATGAAATCGAAATTGAAATTGAAATTGAAATTGAAATGAAATTGAAATTGAAATTAAAATATTCATATAAATATTAAGGGTGTTCGCGGTCCGGTCCAGTTCGGTTTTAACGTTTTTTTTTTGGATCGGACCGACTTGGTCGGTCCTCTAAAAAAATGGACCAAGACCGAACCGATAATGTCGGTTAACCAACCCTAGTCGGTTCGGTTTTTTATAGGGTCGGTCCGGTCTAACCCGTCGGTCCTCACATTAATGAATTACATCATTTATAATATACAAATATACCCGAGTCTATTTTTTCCAAACATTAAAAACTAAAAAATATTAAAATTTGTAATTAAAACAAACCTACTATTAGATTAAACTATAATTTAAACTAATCAAATATTAAAGTATATATTTTTATTATTTATTTATCTTATATATTACATATATATATGTAAAAATATATTATTTTATATAGTGTCGGTCCGGGTCGGTCCTAACAGGTTTTTAAAATTGTAAATCGTGGACCGGACCGACTAGGTCGGTCCGCCCAAAAAATAAACCGATACCGAACCGATTATGAAAAAAGACCGAAAAAATAGAGTCGGTTCGGCTCGATTCGGTTCGGTCCAGTCGATTTTTTGAACACCCCTAATAAATATAAATATAAATATATTACCTGTAGTGCCGCCCAAACAGCTAACTTGAGCTCATATGGCACCTCCTTCCAACTCATAAACCCCGGGCCGATGACCGTCTTTAGCAGAACGAGGGATCTCGCTAATATCTCCGATTTGTTCTCGGCGGTAATCCCAAATTTCCCATATTTGGGGAGCCTAGGGACGGAAGAGCCCTCGTCGCCTCCACTACCACCGAGCCCAGACGACATCATTATAAACAGCATCATCATCTTCGCCTTAATATCTGAAGGAGACATTTGCTATAAAAAAATGTTATTAGTACAAATATAATATTATCACCACACCCCACCCCCACTACCCCACCCCCCCACCCCACCCCTTCCCCCCTCCCCCCACCACGATCATGACAACTGCAAAAGTCTCTTATCCTCATTATATTTTATCACAATATGCATATCTTATAAGAGAGTCGGGTTTGGCATGAATAAAGTGAGAATTACATTTAAGACTTTCTAACAACATGCAGGTGTATATATATATTGTGAATTTCATGTATGTTTCATTTAATTATCATACTATATATATATATATATATATATATATATATATATATATATATATATATATATTGTTCGATATACAATATGAAATGGGCAATTACTAAAGTATACAATTATTAATTTACTAATTTACAACGAGGGGCAATCCTACTTTCATATGAACTGGGCACAATACAATTAAAATTATAATTAAAGCTATACAATTGTTAAGATCCCCCCACCCCCTGCCCCCGCCACACACACACACACACCCCCCCACCCCACCCCACCCCCACCCCACCCCACCCCACCCCCACCCCAACATGTTTACGGGCTTTCATCACCCGTCATAAATTTTAAGAATTTTACCCAATCTAAATACCGCATTTTCTTTCTTGTTATACACTTGAACACGTTTTGTTATTTAGTCCTTATTAATTTATCTTTGATGTATTACCAGCATCTTTACTTTTATAAACTTGATTTAATTTTCAATTTTAAGGACTATTTTCATCACTTAGTGTTCATCTAAGTTCTAGTATAACAAGTTCCCATAAAAATCTTTAATAAAATTCTCATATCTTCTTTCAATTTAAACACACACACGGTAGTGACTGTCTATTTAAAATAATCTCAATGTTAATTTCAGGTATTGAATTTCTACTATTGTTTTGTGCTTTTTATAAATCATATTCAATGTTAGATATGTGTTTTGTTAAGATATCTAAGTTGTTCTATAGAATTATTTTTTGTATCTTGAAGTTTATGTTCTAAAATAACCAACCTAAAGTTGTGGTTCATAAAGTATTATCACAAATATAAACTAAGAGTGATAAAATAACTTTGAGGCATATAAATTAATTGTGACAAAGTAAGATTATGGACCAGAACCTAAAATTAAAAAAAAAAGTGTTTTTATTTAAACCCCACTTTTCTTTCTATAACTCCTATTTTATTAAACTTTAAATATAATTAGGGGTGTATAGAAAGAAAAGTTAAATAGGAATAAAAACAACATTTTTAAAATATGAAGGGCTCACCAATTTGATCAAATTTTTCAACAACATAGACTAAATAATCTTTATTATAAGACAATTACTACAAATTTATGCGCATCGCCCGAATTGAAAAAGTAATTTAATGACTAAAGTAATACTTTTTTTAACTTTAGTTATTCACCACAAATCTTAAAAAATATTTTATTTTTCATGCTTTTAGCAACTTCGGATGCCATTTTAACCCTTATTGTAGTTTTTTTGTTGTAATGTCATTTAAAAAAATCATTTAGGTATGTAAATATATTGTAATAGATCTTGCCTTCCACAAAATGATATTTTATGGTAAAATTTTATTTGATGGATATAAAGTCATGTGATACCTATATGTGTTATTTTGCATCTAATAAAAAACGTCATATATGTTTTTTTTTCTCCATTAGTATAAGTATATAGCGATTATTTCACACTTAAATCACATATTAAGCCGGCCTTCATTTTTTTATGAAATTTATAGAAAATTACTTATTTATTTTGAATGAAAATAAATTGTTATCCAATATTTTTGGATATTATTTATAATTATGAAACTCATACACAAATTAATGTTGTATCAAAATAATATTACATTTTTAACCCCTACCCCCACCCTGCCCAGCCCCCTACCCCCCACCTTGCCCCCACCCTGCCCCACCCCCTACCCTACCCCACCCCCTACCCCCACCTTGCCCCACCCCCCACACACGCACACACACACGGACATATATACACACATACACACATATATATACACACAAACATATATATAAATGGGAGAGAGAGAGAGAGAGAGAGAGAGAGAGAGAGAGAGAGAACTAAACCTGAAAGTAGAGAGAGAGAGAGAGAGAGAGCAGCGTCGAGAGAGAGAGAGGGAGGGAACGACGGGAGGGAAAAAAGAAGGGGAAAAGGGTTTTTGCTGCAAACATTGTCACGGTCGTGTCAATGTCATTGACCGTGACAATTATTTAAACAATTGTCACGGTCAATGACCGTGACAAGTAAATTTGTCACGGTCGTGTCAAGGTCAATGACCGTGGCACAAAATGCGTGTGTTTTGTCACGGTCAATGACCTTGACAAGGGTGGCCAGCTAAAAGGTGACAATTTTGTCATTTTGGTGTAGTGAACGAGACTTCAGTCTTCACGATTGCTTTAATTTCTTTGTTGAATGATTTTGATCGTTACTTTGTCGCAATTATGTTGATTTAGCACAATTTGATACAGTGGCTGTCAATTGACCTGCAATATAGATAAATGGGATCATAAGGCCAATTTTATTGAGAAGGAGCGATTAAAATGCATCTATTTAGGGTATAAAATCAACACTTTTTAGGGCTTATCAAATGCGAAAGAGCTTTTGTTGAACTTAAAAAATATATGGGGTCTCCACCATTGCTCTTCCGACCAATAATGGGCAAAAACTTATGTCTATATTTGGCTGTTTCAGAATCATCTGTCAGCTCGGTACTCATCCAACTAGAAGAAGGAGTCCAAAAGCCTGTGTATTACACAAGCAAAGCGTTCCGAGGAGCTGAAATTAGATACGCACGCTTAGAAAGGTTGGCACTAGCACTTACAGAGGCATCCAGGATAATGAGGCCATGCTTTCATGCCCACACTATTGTATTGTACACTGACTTGTCTTTAATACAAGCCCTACACAAACCTAAGAATTCAGGAAGATTAGGGAGTGGAACTTGGAGAATATGATATTGTATATGAACCTCGGACTTCGATGAAGGGGAAAACGGTAGAAGATTTTATTGCAGAATTCATTTATGCGGAGGCATCAAACAAATTAAGTTTGCCTGTCCAGCAGAGTTATTCGGAAGAAAGCTCAGCCGAAAGCAAACTGATGCAGTCCTCGACTAGCCAAAATACTCAGCTTCCTCGAAAAAAGCTCAACGCTCAACGTCTAACAGAGCAAAGCCAAAAAATATTCAAGCATGGAGAACTAGTAAATAAAGAGCTCGACAATGAACCAATCTGGAGATTATTCATATAGGGTTCTTCTTGCACTATTGTAAGTGGAGTAAGAGTCATCCTAAACACCTCCAATGATCTAGATGTTAATGAAGCAGAATACATATCCTTGATTACAGGTATATAATTAGCATCATCCTTAGGCGTCGAGCAGGTAGTAGCACAAAGTGATTCACAACTCATTTCTCATCAGTTGCTTCAGATCTACGGAGTTAAAGGAGAGATAATGACAAGGTACTTGAAAAAGACCATTGAAGTAATTTCTTCGTTCCCAACGATGAAAATAGTAAGAATACCAAGACGGGATAATGCCCGAGCAGATGCATTTTCTCGGCTCGCTTCAGCCACTCCCATGGAACTTAGGAGAACAATCCCAATAGAGATCCTCGCTAGCAGTAGCATTAACATGTAGGCAGTCAACATGATGTCCATCGATTTGGGTCCTTCATGGATGGATCCTATCAGAAATTATATTGAGATAGGAATTTTGCCTACCAATCAAAATGAATCTAGGAAGTTAAGATACAAAGCAACTTGCTATGTAATGGAAAAAGGCATGATGTATAAAAGGGGGTATATAGTATTTTTATAGTGATGTGTCCACCTAATAGAGGTGGGTGACTTAATCAAAGAAGTACATCAAGGTTCGTGTGACACCCATTCGACTGGGAGGTCTTTGGTATAACGACTAGCTATGCAATGCTACTATTAGCCAACGATGAAAACTGATTGTATTTTGCTCGCAAAAAAATGTGATAAATGCCAAAAGTTTGTTGCAGTTTATAGAAAGACAGGTGCTTCCCCTACCCTTATCACTTCACCTTGTCCATTTGCAATTTGGGGGATAGATTTGGTTGGACCCTTGCCGACCACAAAAGGGAGATTTAAATACTTGGTCGTCGTAGTGGATTACTTTAAAAATTGGGCTAAGGCTGAACCTTTAGTCGATATGCCCTATCAAAAGGTGTTCCAATTCATATGAAAGAAAATCATATGTCATTATGGGATGCCATATGCCTTCATCACAAACCATGGTACACGATTTGATAATGATGTGTTTGAAGAATATTATTTGAGATCAGGAATTAAAAAACTTCACTCAGGTCCTGGACACCCTCAATGTAATGGTCAGACAGAAATCACCAACAAAACTCTGCTAGATGGTATAAAGAAACGACTAGATGATGCTAAAGGAAATCAGATCAATGAGATCTATAATGTCCTTTGAGCTTATAGGACCACGCCTTACATGCTTGCTTTTGGCACTGAGGCAGTCATACCAGTAGAGATAGGTCTATTGAATCACAGAGTGTTCAATTTTGATTCACCCAAAAGCGATCTGATGAGATGACTAGACCTGGATATGATCGAAGACGTCAGACAAGACGCTACTATTCGGATGACTACTTAGTAACAACGAAAATCAAGGTTCCATAACAAGAGAGTCTATATGACCAACCTGAAACAAGGAGATCTGATTCTCAAAAAGGTCATTCAGAAGAACAATAAGTTGGAACCCAACTGTAATAGTCCTTATCATATCTCGAGAGAGATCCGACCAGGAACTTATCGATTGGAAACTTTGGAAGGAGAAGAATTCAAGAATTCCTAGAATGCCGTCATCTTCAAAAGTACTTTAATGTTTTTTTATTATGACCATGTTATCGGTTCATTCAGTTCAAACTCATCCAGTTAATGAAAATCAGTTCGTTTGAGTTATGATCTTATTTCATGTTTTATTTTCTAGAGTATGTGACACCATCAATAAAAAGTTGCACCTCCGCTTTTCAAACTTTTCCAACTTCAAAAAATTTTACACCTCAACTTTTCAAACTTTTCCAACTCCAGAAAAGTTTACGCCTTAGCTTTTCAAAATTTTCCAACTTCATAAATGTGCTTCATGTATAACTTCATTTTTGACAAGTTAAGAACAAGAATCTTGTAAAACTTAAAAAGTTAAAAATAAATTTTACTTGACAAGGTTAAAAACAACAATACATGTGCACATTCCTAAATAATGGAATACACACATACATTTATTGTACACTTGGCCGCTGTTGATAACTAATGTTTACAAAACTCATTACAGTTTTATCCAAAAAATAACATTAGTAGAATATATGACTTTACATTCGCATTCTTCATGTTTAAGCAAGTTCCATAGTCTTTAAATCAACTAAATAGTCTATATACAAGTTATCTAGTTGTGGATAAGATTAGTAACTACCACAAGCTTAAATAACGAATAAATAACAACTCAATTCATAAAGTCAACTAACTAGTCATGGCAAATTATCTAGTTGAACGAAAAATAAAAGCAAAGATGATAAAGAGAAACCTTCAACTTCTAATCATCAATATTCAATAGATTATAATGAAGGAATAAATACAAAAATCATTCGACTAGACGCTTTCCTTGAGCCTTTCTATGCCAACTGGAGGGTCATCCAAAATGTATGGATAATTTATGTAGTTAAATCCCTCAACACCCGCCTATTATTACTGCTCGGCTGGTTAATCAAATGTGCATGACGAACTATCCCAAGTTCATCATGAAGGCCATAGTCCCCTAAATATTTAATTATTACACATTGGGTAAGGACATTAGGAGGGGTCCAATACTTATCCAGTGTGAATGGAGGCTTATCATAGTAATCTATATGGGATAACGCCTCATTATAACCTTCCGTCCAAACTTCCCTGGGTTATTTATAAATTAGAAATTTAATATCTCTACTTGATGCTAAAGCTTCTTGACAACATCACTCTTGATCTTAAATTAAGTAGCTTGGTCAGAAATGGCATAATCTTTTGCTTTTAGCTGAAGTGAAAGATCAACAATAACAACAGTTTTGGCCTTTAACTGATTAGCTTGGTCGGTCAAAGTCTTTTCAGTTTCCTCAACATTAGGCGGAACAATAATTGCTCTCCTTAAAGACTGACCCGACTTAAGTGTATCCTTCCACAAGAACTTCATCTCCTCTAGTAGTCTTGCATTATCCTCTTCTAAGAAGGAAGTACTTTCATTGGGATTGGAAGAAATTGATTTCTTCAGGCTATCAAGTTCATTCCTCAAGGTATTATTTTCTTTCTCTAATATCGACAAGACGACAGAGGAGCTCGGCGTAGGTTAAAATCTCCATGCAGGCCCAGGGAAGAAAAGAAAAGAAATTATGAAGATGATCCTGAAGATGAACCCGATTTCCCCCAAAAAATCCAAGCAACCAGAATGTGAGGTAACTACATTTAGTTTTAGTTCCTTTGATTGTCTGATTATTATAGGTGGAGATGCTGGAGGTGGAGATCACACTAAAGAGAGAAAATCCTACCTTAATAAGGCTTTAGATTATTCTTACATCCAAAGGATCAATTTAGCCGAGGAAGATAGACCGAGGAAGGTGAGTAAAGAAAACTTGGTGATTCGTATTTCTAAAAATAACATGTTAGTAATTCTGTACCTCCATGACGACCCTCTGGTGGTCCAATTCAGATACCAGGACACAATCATTTCCAGGGTGTTGATTGACAATGGTAGCTCAACATATATCATGTTTTATTCCTTCTTTCAAAAGTTGGATTTCAAGGTCAGTTAACTAAATCCATACCATACGCCTTTGATCGGTTTTTCTAGTGAAAATGTTTATCCTTTAGGCACAATCAAGCCGAAGGTGTTGCTCAGCACATAGCCAGCAAGTCGGATTGAGAAATTTCATTTCTTTGTTATGGACAAGAACATGCAGTCAACCTACAACATCATTCTGGGTAGAGTAGGGTTGAAGAAGTTTGAAGCAATTCCCTAAACAGTCCATTAGTGTTTGAATTCTCTCGACCAACTTCGGAGTATGTGTAGTGAAGGGTGATAAAAAAGTAGCCCGAGAATGTTATTATTCCTCTGCTGAGCAAGAGGATCTTGAGGATCAAATTACATGGTTAAAATGTTCCCATGGAGTTTTGAACACGTAACCTCTCACAAATGATAGGATTTCACTTACTAAATTATTATTCTTCATTTAGTAGTTATATTCTGAGCTGATTTAACCTCTTGTTGTGGAAAAATCTCTCTCTTATTCAATGCATAGGTAATCTTTTGAAGTTTATTGTCAAATCCCCACCCTTTACTTAAAGCTTTGTACTTTGCCTCATAGTCGGCATGGAGCAGGGCCTTGGATTATTTGTGGTCTTTTTGTAATTGTCCCATCATCTCATAATAGGCAACATTGTTAGCCACCACTCAATCAAGAAGCCTTCGCAAGTAAGAGTAGGCTTCCTTAGCTTTATCAGAAACATCAGCGCCGAGCAAGTCTAATAACTCTTCCTCAGTCAAATCCATATGACTAGCCTGAAACACAATATTGTAATGGATGAGTAGATTTGATTCAATAGAATCAATCATTTACACCCTTACATCAAACTGAAAATGGCAAGTAAGAGGGCACAAGAACACAACCAGGAATCAATATATTGAGGGCAGCCCAGTAAAGAACAACAAGCACATCAAGTAGATATAAGTAAGCAAACATTAAGTCCATTCATTGATAGAAAATGGTGTTACAATGAGATATACATATTACATAACAGAAAAGGTAGACCAATGAAGACTACATGAACGAAGAAAGACAGATAAAGAAAGCTATACCTTCTCCTTATCCTGAGGATTAGTTAGAGCAGGAGGTAGGTCGGCCAAAATATTTGGGCCTACGACAAACTCAACAGGGGATAAATAAGAAGTCCCTAAATCCTTTTCATCATCAAATTCCTCATCCAAATTTGGAGGGGGTCCTGGGTCATGTCTTTGGAATAACTCAGATTCTTTAGTTATGTCGACCTCCTTTAAAGCCTCCGACCAGCCCTCCTTAAAATAATTTTTATTGGAATAAGAAATCTGGGCAGAAGTTGCTAAAATGTCCCTCTCACATCCCTTATATTAATAAGTTTCCTTAGATTTCTTCCTCTTGGCTTTCTCAACAACCAAATTAGCCTTCAAACCAGCAATTGTCTCCTCTACAGTTTGAAGAGAGGTTTGATTTAAGGTCAACTTATCCTCTGCAGCCCTTGCCCTCTCAGCTTCAGAGCTAGCCAATGTAGCCGTAGAGAGTGATTCCTCATCCTTCTTATGAGCATTTTTTATATGTGTGATCTTGGTCTGTTGTGACTGTTTCTCTCTCTTTAATGCCTCTTAAGATGCTTTCAGAGATAACTGTAAACCTTCAAAGGCTTCCTCCACATAAGAAGACGATGATGCTCTTATTTGGTCATTATTCTCCATTAAATGGTTAAAGTCGACCAAGAACTGTAAGAAAAATGAATTGTCAGCATATAAAAACATAAGTTATATCTTACGAACATAAAACGTGAAGGATTACTAAAGCTAAGTTCTGAGCAACCCTTTTAGTCAGTCGGGCTCTTATCAATGGAACTGCTGTCAACCTGTCCGTAGGTAAGGTTCCAGACTTTATTAATTTCTTGGCTAAACCAGAGTTGAGAGCAACAGGTGATTACTCAATTTAACCCAGTTTGGTTGAAGACTTTTTGGCCAACTCAAGAATATTAGAAATTTTAGTTGACATCTTGTATCGAGTCGACTGGCTAGAGGGTAGACCTTTCTTCAACCTCTTATATTCAAGAGCGGTAATGTTAACTTCTTTAATAACTAGGGCACCTTCTCGATAACCTTAGACACCTTCTCAGTCACCTTAGACATCTTAATGTCAGTAGCTTTGACAGTCTTAGTAGTGGGAGATAAGTGCTCACCCATCAAGTTCAGAATCTTTCTCTTACCCATGACTGTTACTCGGATGAAGGGATGGCAAAAGTATCTAAGGTCTCAAACAAAGAAGAGGCTCCAAGATCTTTATTAACTCCCACTGACTCTTCATTATAATAAGTGGAAATTAGCTTTTTCTCCAAGTCTACCTTAATCGAATGTAAAGCAGTGGTGGGCCGAGCAAAAAATGAGGTTATAGAGCTCTGATGCTCCAATAATAGAGAAGTTGATCGAGGATGTTCTAATCCTACTCTCAAGTTAATTCCCCATAAGAACTTGAGTTCTAGAAAATTAATTTCCCCTTCTATATGATACCTCCTTTTACTATCTTCCGTATTAAAATCATCAGCGATGTGAATTAAAAGGCATCATAAATGAAAATCTAAAAGGGAATAGAAAGTAATGAAATAATAACCTATCCCACGTCCTGATTGGGGACATCTGGGACCATCATAGGCCACTCCAGTAGGAAGGGGAGCATATTTCCAGTTCTTAACCACTAAAGTATGATCATAATAGTCTTTATTCGAATCTGACAAATTTACTACGAAAGCCCTATTTTCTTGCCTAGTTTTCAAATAATAAGTTCCCTCGCTAACAGTAGCCCACTTATAGCAATACATTAGCTCTAAAATCCTAATATGGGTCCCATAGAGTTGATTCAACCAATTTACACTATTTATAACCTTCCAGGTATTGGGGGCTATTCTTGCAAGGACTACATCGAAATATTGATAGAAATGAAGAAAAAGAGGGTTTGGTGGAAATGAAATACCGCATTTGCAATGAATAAAGTGGGAATCCAGTGACCCTCAACCAGAGAGTAAACGTCAATAGGACCACTGGGTATCTCTAAGTCTACCCAAGATGGGATTTTATGTTTCTCCCTAAAATACTCTAGGGAATCCGCATCAATGACGCGAATCATGATAAAAAAAGAGGAAGAAATGATAAAATACAGAGATTCAAGGATTCAGTAATAACTAAAGAAAATAGCAGCAACCGGTCGCGCAAGAAATAGTTTGAAGACAAAAAAATGGAGATGGTTCGGGAATTTTGAGGTAATGAGAGAATAGGGAAAGCTTCGTACCTTTTATATCTTACCTCGAAAAGGTCAAAATGAATGATTACATGTCTCAATGATTGACATCCTTACGATGACACAACTTCGGACGGGAAAAATAATAATGTTCCCTTTGGCGGTTCACTAATTTTTTAATAATTTACAAAAATTCCACTCTCAAACAGTATCAGCAGAAATTTTTACAAGTATGGGAGGTAGATTGTCGACCAAACACCCAAATAGCCTACCGAGTAACTTCCTGAAGAAAATACTCCATACTTTCATGCAAGCATAAAGCATGAAGTAGTGGGGGCTTTTGTTGTATGTAAAAATTATACTCCCACATGGACCACTAATGAGTGTACACTTGTCACCCAACATCATCGACTTGATCGGCTTCAGAGGTACTTAGTCATCTATATTATCGACCAACACCAGAAGGCCAACCAATCGAAATACAAATCGTTACTCGGACGATAATGCGAACCAACTTGGATCAACTAATATCTTAGTCACTGTATATAGATGTAAATGCATGTAAATATAAAGATGTTCCATTTTTAGGGTTTTGGACCCTCATAAAT
The DNA here is from genome assembly GCA_949130495.1 of Sambucus nigra. Lineage (NCBI taxonomy): Eukaryota > Viridiplantae > Streptophyta > Magnoliopsida > Dipsacales > Adoxaceae > Sambucus > Sambucus nigra. The sequence goes on along the minus strand of OX422224.1, from coordinate 31,808,733 downwards.
ACATATCCTCCCCCATCTAGTGGGGGCAAGTCAATTCACTACATCTCAAATCACTCACTCTAAGCTATTGTAAACCCTTGAATAAAATATCCATGGATGTAGGCTTTTTTCCATAGCTGAACCACTTTAAAATCCCTTGTATTTGTGTATGTCATTGGGGTTATATCTCTTTTATTTATCTGTGATTATAAATCTGGAATCAGTCCATTTTTAGATATCAACAACATACAAACATAAATCCTCTATGACATACGAGCATCACAAGAGGATCTATGTTTGATTTATGTTCGGACATAAATCAAACATAAATCATCTATATTTGTTGAGTTTAACCATTTGATTTATGTTTTATTTATGGTGCGGATTTACATTTGATATATGGTGCAGAGAATCCATTATTGGATTCATATTTTTACTTATATTAGATTGTTTTAGTTCATATTTTTGGACATACAGAGGCTTTTTTTTGTTGGGTTCAACTCTTATTTTTTTAGTTCATAAATCCTTTGTTCTGTTAGATTTTTTTAAGTTCATATTTTTGGACATACATCGACTTTTTAGTTCACATTATTGGGTTCAACTCTTATTTTTGGAACATACAGAGGCTTTTTTAGTTCATATTTTTCCTATTGTTCATATTATTTTATTTTTGTTAACATCCAGGGATAATGATTGAGGTGAAGACACATAAACAAAACCAAAAAAAACATCAAAAGTTTGGTTGCATTTTGATAAACTTCGTGTGGAAGAAAAAAGGATATTAAGGCAAAATGTAAGTATTGTAAATCTCTTTTTGTTCGTTCTTCCAAAAATGGAACATCAAACTTGTTACATCACATTTATAAAAATGTTTGGGTCATTCTAATGAAGATATATGACAGTTTATGGTTGATACTGAATAATTACATGATGGCAAGAATTCTATAGTAACATGGAAATTTGATTAAGAAAACATTCGCATGGAAATTGGTTTTATGATTGTATATGATGAACTTCCATTTAAAACCATTGAATCGTATGGTTTTAGGCATGTAATGATTGTTGCATATCCCCAATTTAAGATGGTGGGTCGTAAAACCATTAAGAGGTATATCATCTATTTATACACCAAAGAGAAATTAAATATGCACGACACTTTATCAAAGGAAAAAATTTGCATTTGCTTAACTCCGGATACACGGACTTCCATTAGAGAGGATCATTTTGTGTGTGTTACTGCCCATTTTTTTTTATTCTGATTGGAAGTTGTAAAAAAGGATTTTATAGTTTAAATATCTCCCGCCTTCATATGATGGTCTTTCTATTTCTGACTCAATTGCATCGTGCATTGTTAATTGGAATATAGAGAATAATGTCTTTACTATCACTTTAAATAATAAAAGTGCTAATGATTTTGTGCCATCAACTCTTAAAACCCGCTTGATAGCAAAAATCTTTATTCCTTATGGCGGTTCATTTTTCCAAGTCTGATGTTTTTCTCCCATACTAAATATTGTCGTGCAAGCGGGTATGAATCTCATCGATGATTCTATTAGTAAAATTCTTCTTAGTATCAAGTGTGTAAAGCTGTCCGATTTGAGAAAGAAATTTTTTAGAACATGGATTCTAGTTTTAATTTGAATAGTGGAAGAAAATTAAAAAATGATTGTCCATCTAGGTGGAATGATACATATGACATGACTGGTGCAATATTTACAATGTCGCTTGGGATGGTCTGGAAAATGGTTTTGGGCTTGTGTATTTGGTAACGAGATTGGGTTGAGTCATAAATGACTGCATCATTTGCATTTGCCATGATATAACGCGTTTGAAACTGCAAATGCAAATTGACCTATAAGATAAATAAATACATATAAGGCTAAGTTTACGTACAACTAGAAATTAAAATTCATTTATTTGCGTTTTAATTTTAATACTTATAGTACTTATCAAGTATATCGAATAGGATTTCAAAGCTAATTGGTACAAGGGTAAAGTGGTGTAACACATACCTTTAAGGTTGCTCCATCCAAGCATCCCAATATATCGTGATCCATGGAAGTGAAAAGATAGAATTCGGTAATCGAGTCACATCTCCCCTTTGCATATAAAAAATCTCCAAGAACACACCCTATTTCACAAAAATAACAAGTTAATTACAGATTAATTACTTTAACAAAATTTCCCAAAATATGGTCTAACGGCCGAAGCCTAGTCTAAGAACCCCTCCAATTCCAAGTTTAATGTCTTTCCCTTTATAAGGAAGGTAAAAATATGAATCCACAATGGATCAAGTTTTCATCAGCAAGCTCCCCACCCACGACTGTTAGCTTTTCTCTGCATTTTGACCCATGTTTACTATGATGACAAATTTCCAATTGAGTCAATTTGTAATGTTGGCTTAATTCCGGAAAAAACTCATTGAGTCATAGGATAGATGTTGGTTGTACCTCAAGCCTATGACGTTTGAAGAGTTGAAGACGTTGCGGCCAATCAAAATAGTAGATATCATTTCCGGTTTCAAGTGCTTTGTTTCTTGTCATCAACATGGTCTTATTTTCCAAAGTCTCCAAAGGTATAAATGAATTAATATATATATGAGCTTGAAAAATTATTTGGGTGTTCTTTTTATAAACTTTTATCATCAATGACTTTTTATTTTTCTCAGAAAATCATTTTAGAACTTTTCATAAAAGTTTTTGGGCTTGAAAAACAATTTAATGATATCTATAAAGTCGTTCGAATAAACCTAGAATCTCGTTTGGGAGAAATTCCCAGGTCGTTTGAACGAATTTCTAACAACATTGAGCAATTTTGTATCTATTTTCTTGTTGAAAAATCATTGGAATGAAGTCATTCGATTGAAATATCGAACAAGGAATTTCTAAAATCTCGTTCGAATGAACTTGGACACTGAAATCTCGTTCGAACGGCATTGAAAAGTCATTCAAATGATTGGCATCAGTTTGACAGTATTTTGCTTAAAAACTTCCCCACTTTTCCACTATGCCACTAACTTTTTACCTGATAAAATTAGTGCGAGAACAACTTTTTACATAAGACTTTTTGCATCCTTGAGAGTTTTTGAGAGGAAAATACTTCCAACAAAATGTCCATTTATATGTGTTGAATTTAAAGATCAAATTTCTTCCAAATACACATGTTTACACCCATGTTTGTTACACAAGAGTATATATATATATATATATATATATATATATATATATATATATATATATATATATATATATATATAGCTTTGCTTGGAGATTGTTTGGCAATGGATTTCTTCTCTACCAAACAAGGAGAGAGTTTGGGTTCCGTCTCTACCCCAAAAAGGAGATCAATTTTGTTGCGGCATTTTCATACGGTGAAAGGCACTGTGTGTGGGTTGCCGATAGATGTGCCCCATTGGTGGATTCCAAGATTCCGATGGACTCCGGAGTTATCAATTAGGCGTAGGTGGATACAAGAAGATGCGTAGAGGCTTGAAGAGAATCAAGTTGTGTTTTGTAAGTCTTTTATCTTGTTTGTAAAACCATACTTAGTGGAGTTGTAGGCAGGCCCGTCTGAGGTTTTTCCCATTGTGGGTTTTCCTCGTACATCACGGTGTAGTGTGTTTGTGATTTATTTTTTATCTTCTAAAATTATCACTTAGATGCATGTGTAGGTTAATAAGATAAAAAATGGTTTAATCACAACTCATATCTAATTTTGTGCTATTTAAATATGTGGCTAATTTTAGTTTGATTTAATTCAAGTCGGCATTAATTTAATTTGATAAAATTCCTGCATAGTTTGTTTAACTTGAATTGGATTGAATTTTGTTTTGGTGAAATTTAAAATGTTTGTGTAGTTTAATTTCACTTTAAGTTTATTTTAATTTTTCATGTGTTTGATTTGTGCTTTTAAAGTAAAGAAAATTAAATAATTTTTGAAAAATTAAAATTTGGTATATCATTGAGCCGTCTCATAATTTGAGTTTAAAATTTGGGGGTATTTCCCCACAAAACTTACCAAAGAAGATCAAGTTTCATCTACAACTGATCAGATCCTAAGACAACTTGGGAACAAAAATGCCTGTCGGAATACCAAGTTGTTTGATATTAGGGCCCTAAACCTTGCATAAGTCCAACTACAAGATGGCATTACTACACCCAATATAGGAGAGCACATATTTCATCCCCCATCAGCAAGAATAAAACATTGTCTGCGATGGCGGCCTAAATCGTACTAGATCATCACTAAGATCTGATTGCATCAGTCTTAGAACTTCCTCCCCATGATAATGACGATGTCCCTCACTTCCAAATTCCATATACCCTATATGGATATTCCAATCCCTACCAACAGTACCCTGAATACCCACATGATTCCTTCGAATTTATGGATTACCTGCTAATCGACAAAATTATACCCCCACCTCCAAAGGAGGAGATCACACATTTCCAATCCGAACTGCGTCTAATTAGGAAATCATATGAAAACTACAAACTACCCACGAGATCACTAACATTAAAATATGTCTCTTTACCCAGAATCCTAGTTACCAGAGAAATTCAAAATTCCAGTCTTCAAAACCTACAAAGGACTGGTCTCTTCAGTTGCCCGCTAATCCAACTGCAACTTTTAGAAATAGGTTCGAAAAGTTAGGATTGGTAGTTTTAGAGAGAATGTTCTCTTCCACTCTGTCCGTAGGAGCCTTGACTAGTCATGGGACTGAAATATAAGGGAATCACTAAAATTATGGATAATATATGTTGTGTTTTCTGAAAATAGTAGTATTACAATGAGGACCTTGCCATCAATCGTAAAGACTTAGAAGTGCTGAAATAGGAAGAAGAATATGCAGTTGGAACATTCATTACTCGCTAGAGGGAGAAAGACATTTAGATAGATATCATGATCAGAACCCATTGGAAAGAGGTACATGATCAACTTGGGCTTGCTTGGATCGTTAATTTAAAAGCACTAAATCACATTGGGTGCAAAATTGAGGATACTTTGGCTTTAGAGATACCAGATCTACGAAGGAACCTCGTCGAGCTACGAAATAGTTCACCACTAGAAAGAATTCACTTGGAACTTCTACATCTCACATCACCACCAGTGTGTAATCCCAACATCATTACTTGTTACAAATACTTCCCAAGTAATTATTTCCATCACTCCACCTATATAGCAAGGACCCTCTCCCATAAATTACCAAGATATGCCCAATCCTAAATATTTTAATGCCCTATCGAGACAATTCACTAATATCCAAGATTCTTCGGCTAGGTATAGGCCTTATTTAAAATGGATGGCCTCCTGAGACCTCTCAACCCTAGACCACCACTTGCATTTTTGGCTAAGAATTGGCAAGTTAACGCAGATTGCGAGTTCCATAAAGGCTCCAACCACATTATGAAGAACTTCTGGGCCCTGAGATTTCTTATCCAAGACATCATTAATGACGGAAGGCTTATCGTACCAAAGCCCAATGTCACCAACATTATACTAACATATCACCCCACCCCCGATACTATCACCCTATCAAATGCTCCTATATCAAACACCTTCTGGGCACACTATCACCCACTATAAAAATCATCACTAAGATAGCCCTCCATTGACCATATGACCTTATTCATCATGGCCATACACTTCATATGGAATAACCATTGCAGTTCGAATCTCCTCTTAGTCATATAATTCATGTTTTCAAAGAGTCAGGACTCTTTACCCCACTTAATAAGGAAGTAGTCATTCAGGTAAATGAGAAGAAATGTATGATGAATCCCTCCAGGCAATCGGTGGGAAGGTCCTACCACAGCGTTGTACCTATTTTCCCTCTCAGATTCACAAAACAACATTAATACCCACGTGTTCCTCATTTTAGGCACACCCTTAGTCCATTCTCCGGGTAATAACAAAGATCATATAATTGCCAGCCTTCAGATGACAGAACCCATGATTCGGTCACTCGATATTTGAGTCCTCCAATACAGATGAGTGACAGAAAACTGTCACTCCGAGGCAAGGATCATGTTACCTAGGGATAACAAGTTCATAACTAGCTGATCTACGACGAAGAAGAATATTCGAAGGCCCACTTCATCCGAAGAGCATTCACTTGGGAATAAGAAGTAAAGCACAATCCTTAAAATGGAAAGTATAGACCCCGCGCGAGTTTCCTAAAGAAATATGGAACCGACTCAATAAAAAACAAATGTTCATGGTCACCCAAGTCATATTTTAGTGAGAATACAACTTACGATATGGACTACTCACTAGAGCACCTCTCCGACAACCTGAGATACAAGTCCAACCCTTGGGCACCATCCACATGATGAGAATAAATAATAGGAGTATAATTGATCCCCCATGACTAATAATCCATAAGTATATACTTTTTCCACCTGCGAGAGACACCGCCTTCAGTCAACTATAAAATATTCCAAGATCTCCATCATCCAATGCCAACCATGTGTACTACACCGTCTGTCTGGATAAAGAATTATTGATTACTTTAACCATCTACTCATCACTAAAGTGAACACATCCTAAGGTCCCAGAGACAAATTTACCCCATCCCTTAAATATAGGAAATGATGACACAGTGCTACTAATTATTAAGAAAATGTCTCAGTTTGCATAAATAAGGTCCCATATCATTCGAAGTCCTTAATATTTAAGATTAAAGTTTCGATATCGAATACAGAGCTATTATAGAGGATCTCGATCAACCCAAGAAACATAAAAATTAGGTTTACCACATAAAAGGAGAGATCACACTGGAGATAGTTTACAACCCGACCTCTCATATGAAGGGCCACTATCCTATTCATTAACAATAAATGAGCAATACGACATCCCAGTAACAAAAGTTATCAGATCATCTGAGCCACTAGATGGGATGACTTACGAGATACCATGTGCAACTCCATGACAGTAGAGAATAAGCATCCTGAAATCCCTCCATCGAAGGAAGACCTCATAAATTCATATATTGAACTACATACTCTCAAATAACAGTTGCCTTATCACTTTTTATCCTAAAGATATCTCTCTAGTCCCACCATTACACTAACATGGGATGAAATTATGGGAACCCTTACCTAGATGCAACACATATAGTTAATATTACTGAACTACAAGATGAGATGACCCATTGAGGTTATCCCTCACCAGAAGGTTCCCCCACAGAGGTACTTAAATACAACCCAAAATAGAACTTGTCCACCCTACCCCCATGATCATTATCGAAGAAATTTTATTGCCTTCAATACATAGTGTCTGCACTAACTTTCCCCAGGTTTGTCCAATAAATGTCTTTCTGGGGGATAAAATACACAAAGTAATGATACTACTACATATACATCTTCTGCAAAGATGACAACATTGTAAAGTAAATGGATCTAGGGGAAATAAAAACCATAGTCTATAATGGAGAGGACCAAAAAACTATCTCAAATTGGCCTCCATTTGATGATGAGGAATACTAAGAAACTTCATTAGACGATATGTGGTCGGGATCCTCAATGTCTACAAAACCCCTACCAAAGCCACCAGACTAAATCGATGAAAAATTCCTGGACACGGTAGTATAACTCTGCACCTCGATTCTAAACTCAGACATATTTGTAGGATGGATAGACAAATTAGTCACCCAAGTCCCCTTGAAAACCCAAAATGAGGTTCCTAAAAGCCCGAAGAAAACCCCTATCTTAGGTTTGATAGAAATCATGGACCTAAGGATAAAACCACATGTTGTTGTTCCTATATCCTTTAGTGATCTCTTTCTACACCTAAAAAAAGTTAAATAAAGAGTTTGGGAAAACCCCTTATTCACATTGGACAAAGAAGTCACCTTTCTCACCAGGTCGTGTCAACACTCCACTCCTCAAACCCCGCTGACAAAATGGAGGCTCCCCCATAATGACCACCATTCCCCTTCCTCTAGAGAATAATAACATCTAAGAATAAATCAAACAAACCTCATCTAACATCATCAGATGGGAGTTGCTAGCTATATCTCTGAACACCGAGTTTCCCTTATCCATCAATTATCTAAAGCGTCTTTATCATAGATCCAATTCCTTAAAAAATATACCATTGGTTACATCACCATTCAATGATGAAGACATTCTCATACAAGGCCTCAACCACCAACTTTCATTGCAATAGATACTTAGACCCTCATACACATTGTGCCCCTGGTAATAGCGGATAAGGGGTCCACTATCAATGTATGCCCTATCTGCACTAATAATAATTTGGAATACACAGCTTTGGAATTTACATCGTCTTCCATAACCATCAGATCCTATGAGAACACATGTCTAGAGATCCTTGGGACTATCATCCTCACTTTCATAATATGGTCTATCAAATGCAATGTTTAATTCCAAGTACTTGACGTTCCGAACAGTTTAAACCTCTTACTCATGAGGGCTTGAATAAAACTCATGGGGAAATTACCCTTGACGCTTAACATGAATGTTAAACTAATGTTTGACACTGAGGTCATCACCACCTAGGGGCAATTAGTGGGCCATTATATCCAATACTAGCACCACCTCTCTCATAGACACCCATCATGATAGCTGCGATATTTTCCCTAGCGAGATTCGGGTCATCCCAGCTTGCTTACATGATAGAAAGAGGAGATAGTTATCCATAATGTAGCTCCCCAAATCATCCTAAATTTTAGATACATCCCCGGGTCCGGTGTCAGAAGAAATCAATAAAGAACTCTTGAAGTTGTCACCACTCTCAAATAAATAGGAAAACCGGTCTTAGGTACACCCTCAACAACAAAGTCGTAACCAAAAGCCTCGAAGATAAAATATAGCACGCACCTAAATATAGGTTTACCCTTAATGTTCCCTGATAAGGCTATCATAATTGCCATGTTGAGAACCATTGCTTAACCCCCGCAGAACGCCGTCACGATCGGTACACCACTTTAGACACCTGAGCAACCACTGTAGCGAAAGGACAGTTGATCAGCATCCCAGAGATCAATCTCTACCTACGTTTTTCAGATCCTACCCCCCCCCCCCCAACACACACACATTTAAAGAAACAGTTTCATTTGGAACTCAAGATATGACCAGCGAACCCCCATGGGATTATTAATAGGATGAAGAAAGTCACCAACTTTTGCTAAAATCCCTCCACAAGGTATGCCCTTATGATGAACCTATTGTAGACCTGACTAGGATCCCAAAGACAATCTCAGAGAAAAGAAAGACCCATTAAAGAAAAAATACAAATGACATATTTATCAATCAGTACCAAAGTTACCAGATGCTCAAACATATCTCGAAAGTCACTACAATAGAATCCATTCCAACGGATTACACACATCGAAGGAACTGAAGTAATAAAAACCCGGACCTCTACCAGAGGCATCCTAATGATAGTTATACATCAACCCTTTGAGTCTTATATGTTAGCTCAAGATTCCCCCCCCCCCCCCTTATCCCCTATCCTAATGTTTACCTATATAAAGCAAACCTTTCTTTTATTATAAAGATTGTCCTTCCTTAATTTGATGGCATAATAAAAACGGATTTCTAATATTTGCTTGTTTTTGTTACATGTGATGATTATAAATCCAACAATAGATTATAATTCACCCATAACAACGATAACTTTGCTGACTTAAAATACTTAAAAAACATATAAAAACTTGACCAAAGTCATAACAGTCATATGTCTTCAAACGATGATGACAGAATAAACATAAACGTGGGCACTCCCTCAAATCCCAAATAGTTAAACATAGGATCCTAACTAGATTAAAATTAACAAAACAGCTCACGGACCTCCTCGCCAATTTTGTGAATGTTTTTGCTTCGTCCTACGCTGACATGCTAGGCATTGACTTGACTATCATCATGCATAAGAGACCTACTCTCCCCGATGCAAAACACATAAAGCAACAATTTCGTAAGCTAATACCCTAATAGGCTTTGAATATAAAGGAAGAAGTAGAGGAAAAAATTAGCTCCGAATTCATTCGAGCAATCTAATACCCCACTTGGATAGACAGCATCGTGCCAGTATTCAAAACCAATGCCAATGTCCGAATGTGTGTAGATTATAAGGATCTTAATTGATCATGTACCAAAGATGATTGCCCCTACCATACATTGACATTGGTAGACATCACACCTAGAAACTAGCTCAGATCCTTCATCGACGGATTTATAGGCCATAACTAGATCAAACTTGGCCACCAAGAGAAAATAGGGGGTACATACTGTTACACAGTCATGCCATTCACTTTAAAAAATCTAGGGGCAACCTACCAAAAAGAAGACACAACCATCCTACACGATCTCATAATTAAGGAAGTGGAAGTATATATGTATGATACAATCATTAAATCAAAAGATCAAGAAGGATAGTTCCTAATACTCCAAATGTTTTATAGATGTTATGCCTCTTCAAAATCAGGTGAAATCTGCAAAAGTATGTCTTCAGAGCTAATAAAGGGAAAGTTCTCTGCTTCATTGTCAATAATGATGGAATTAATATAGACCCGCCAAGTCCAAATGCACATGGGAAATGCCACAACTGAGAATAGAAAAGGATGGCATAGGGTTCTTAGGCCAAGTACAATTCATATGCAGGTCATCAGCTAACTCAAGACCATTTGTGAATCCATGTTTCAGATATTTTAGAAGGCGTCACCCAAATAATGGGACACTCAATGCCAAAATGAATTCAAGAAAATATAAGAATACCTCATTCTCCCACCGATGTTATTACCTCCCCAACCAGGACAACCTCTCTTTCACCACATGATAATAATCAACACGGTTATTGGAGCCATGTTGAGTTTTCGAAAGAAATGTGCCATTTACTATGTCATCAAAAGCTATTCTCTTATGCCCTCGTATGTATCACATAAAAACTATGAAAATATATGATTTCCTTCAGTGTATGACTTTATCTCGAGGATGGATCCCTTTAAATAAGTCTTTGATAAACTTTCTCTCTCTAGCGGAATGACCAAATGGGTATTGATGCTCTCATAATATGAGATTATGTATGCTATAAAAAAATCCACCAGAGCGAAATCAATATGTCACCTTCTAACAGGTCAATCACTATTGGAAGAAGAACAATACGAGGTACAATTCCTAGATGAGGATATGTTCGCCTTAAATGATAAAGAGACTTGGGAACTATGCATCGACGGGGCACCCAAATAAAAGGGGATTCATCATGAGAATTATCCTTATATCTATTAACTCACGACGACTCCGTGCCATTATTAAAATTACATATGAGTGCATTGGCAACATGGATGAGTATGAGGCATGCATCGTGAGAATCAAAATTTCCATAGAAATGGGTATTACCGATTAGAAATCCTACAGACATTCCAACTTATTCATCACTAATAATAGGAAAATGAAAGATACAGAATGATACACTATAACTATATAAAGATGCACTTCCACCATAGCTTCCATGATAGAAATATCGAAGGGCGCTACGAAAACCTCGTTTACAATAACCAACTGAAACACTCCTTCACATTTCTTTGAGGTCCATACTATCAAAGAAATAGTAGTAGAACTCACAGTCTAGTATTAGGACATCTGGAACATTATCAACCAAAATAACTATTCATCAGATGCCTCATCCAATAACCAACTTACCCTAAAATAATTGGCAACCCAATTCATCAAATGTGGGGGAAAATATACAAAAGAGAGATCTATAAAATAAATTTATGATGCGTCGCTGAAGACAAGACCTTCGAGATCATAGGAAAAATCTATAGTGGTAAATATGGCCCACAAATGAGTGGTCACACCCTCTCTAAGAAAATCCTCAGGCAGTCATACTACTAGACCACCAAGTAATATGATTCTCAAACTAGGTCAAAATATCCCTCTAACGTTAATTGTACGCCACACAACTATATCTGCCTCCCCAAGAGCTCTACTGCATGACCTCACCTTATATTTACTCCACGTGAGGAATATACATCATTGATAAGGTACTTTCCAAGGACTCAACCGACCAAAAATTCATCTTGGTCACCATTGATGTAAAAAACTAGACTAGGTCTAATTATTTAATCATAAATAATATTTTTAAGTAAAAGAAAGAGACAAAAAGGTTTTAAAAGTGGTCGGATTATGGAGAAAAGATTACGTCCAATGTGCTTGTTATTGCCTTATGTTTGCCTTTCAATCATTTTCCTCCGACAAACGAATTTCAACTGATTTATAGCCCAATAGGGAAACAAAGAGATGGAATGCCTTTATAAATTAGGAATTTACATCAATACAGAATATACATAATGTTTTTGGTTGTTGGCATTTTGCTGATACTATTAGTCGACCTCCCTACTATTGGTCGGGCTTCCTGGTGTTGGTCAGCATTCTCGTATAATGGTCGACATTCCAGGCCTTGGTCGGTGGTTATACCTTACTGACTAGGATTATTTCCATTATGGATGATACGTGTCTATTTCGGATTGGTCCACTTAAGTGGGTAATTTTTCGTATGAACAGAAGCCCCCAATGTTCCTTGCTTGATGCTTGCTTGAAAGTATGGAGCATTTAGTTCTGGTAGTAGCTCGAGCTATATTTATGATGCTTGTTCGGTTGCCAACTTCCACACTTGTAAATTATTAGCATTGCTGATGGCGTGTACTATTGATGGCATTTTTGTAAATATTCAGAATTATAATGAATCATTTTGGGGCAAATATGTCTTTTTCTTCTTAGCCACCAAAATTTTAATCGTCGTTTCACTTTAATCAATACGTTTGTCGGTTTTTAAGGCAATCTATAAAAGGCGATAAAATCTCGATCATCTCTTACCTCAAACACTCTAAGATTTTGCTGTAATTTCTTGAACTTTCGTGTGATCATTCTTTATTTCTTCTAGTTCTTGTTGAATCCTTAACTCTTTGTAAGAATTCTTTATCTTTCTTATTTTCTTCATATCGAATCATGGTCTACACTGTTGTCTCTCTAAATGAGTTTAGAAAGGAATGGAATATACTAGATTGGCTAGACTTAGAATTTCAAAATCCCTCTGTAGACATTTTTTCTTTGCCTAAAGGTCATTGGACCCCTTATTTATTCGTTGCTGAATGTGGCTTTACTTTTCCCCAAAATCATTTTTGTCTAGAATTCTGTCAATACTTTGACATTTTACCTGCTAGAGTAGCCCCTAATACTTTGAGGGTTATTAATGGTGTTCATATTCTCAATAAACTCCATGGGACCCACATAGGCATTCTCGAAATCATATTTTTCCATAAGTGGGTCACTAGTGACAGTACTTATAGTTTAAAAACTAGGGCTATAAATAGAGCTATAGTTGTTAACCTTCCTGACTCCAATAGGGATTATTCGACCATGGACTGATTGCTAAAATTTAGCAATATGCACCCCTAACATGAGGTGAAGAATACAATGGGCTAAAATGCCCTTAGGGGGGTCATAGGATATGTTGTTTTAAATTCTTGTGTGACTTTATTACCATTTTTCTACTCAAATGTTAATTAATCAGTGGTTGTTAGCTTTCTTGTAGTTGATAGGAAAATGAAGTGTCCCGAGGACGGTGACATCAAGCTTGGCATGCTCAAGGTTCTTTGGGGTCTTCATAAGAAAATTGATGAATAACATACTAGGTTGGCATCGTACTTATTGAAATATAGGAGTTATGTCACCTCTATTGTTGTCTGACCTTCTAATATTGTTCTTTTCGTTGTGCTTGACTTGGACCAGGACCCTGTGTCCACTTCATCAGGTAGTGGTGAACTTGCTTCATGCCCTTCTTCATCCTTGGACTCTTAACTTCCTCTTACTACTGCTATGGGAAAAAGGAAATTCCCCAATATAATGGGAGATATTATAGCTCCTGGCTCCACTAAACCCGTTATTGATGGGGCCACTAATAAAAAGAGATGCTGGGAAGAAGCTCGCAGCTAAGGAGGGTGAAGAGTCCCTTCTCAAACGCATAAAAAATGGTCTTTATTCCAGACTTGCTGAAGGAACTGCTACTACTACTTACTAAAAGAACTTGGCTAATTTGCCTGTTACTGTTACTGGCTTTCCTATAGCCATAGGTCCTGGCTTAGCCAGGTAATTGATAAGGTCTGGTACTTTGCTAGATCATATGGGTGCTGCCTCTGCCATGCCCCATTTATAAATTTCTAAAAGGGCTGCTCAAAGCCTTGCCTTGGTAAGAATTCTTATTTTTTCATACTTGTACTTTTTCATTGATTTCTTGTACTAATTTGGCCTCTTTTTTTGCAAATTCCTAGTTGATTTCAACCAGATTTTGGAGAAGGATAATGCACTTCGTTCTTCTTCAAATGACGCATAAGAGGATTTTGAATGCTTGAAGAAGTCCTTGCTTGACTCCCTATAAGTAATGGCAAATGAGAAGCAATCTTGGGAGAATAAAATAAAAGCTGTCGAGGTTCCTTCGAATAAGGCTAAAAATTAGGTTATTGCAGCTCGGGACAAGTCTCTGAGTTGAAGAAGAACTTGGCTGCTAAGAAGGACAAAAGGGTGAAGTCTAAATAAGCCTCTTTCAACAAGGGATGGGAGAAGACCATATCAGCTGCTTTTGTTCATATTGAGTATGTGAACAAAAAATATTATAAGGATAGTTAGTCGATAACACTTACTGAGGTCAACACTCCTCTAGAGTCAAATCTCTTCATAAGACATGACCCTAGTTCCCCACCAAACCTAGACGATGAAGTTAAAGATGATGTGGGTTTAGGGGATTCCTCCCTTGTTCTGGACCCTGGAGCCTGCAGTCAGCTAACGGAAGACAATTGTTGAGTCTTCTCTCCCAACCACTTCCAAGAAAATCACTCGACCCATTCCTGTCAGTAATCTAGTTGAAGCTAATATTGATAGGGCAAAGGTGTAGACTTTCTCGATAATCAACCTTTTTTTCTTTTTTTTCTTTATCTCTCCTTTATTTCAATGTATTTGTTACTTTACTTCGTATCAATAAAAATGAGTATTTCCTTCCTCTGTGTTTGCCATCTTTTGATTGTTGCTTTATGCTCTTTATTTTGTTATTGATTGGATATTTATTGACTCTTATAGTTCATGGCCAAAACGGATCAAATTTCCTCCACTAACTAAGAGTTACTCAAGAGATGCAATGATCTATTCATGGTTGGTCATATGACCTTGTCCGAGGAAGATCTATTAAATTTTCTCTGGGGATGATGTTTTAGATCAAGCCAAGGAAGCTTATTTATATTTGAAGTGTCCTTTTTTTTATCAGTGGCTAAAAATATAGCTTACATTGAAATGATTAAAGAGCTTTGATAAGATCACAAAGAAGCCAAGGCTCTCCTATATGCTGATTATGAGAAGAAGCGCAAAGCTCTAAGTGAAGGTCGGGGTTTTGAGGAGAAATTAGAGAAATATGCCTATTCTTTTAGGAAGAAATATTTTTGGCTCAAGTGTGAAGTGGATGAGACTAGGGCCTTTGCCAAGGTATTAGAGGAACAAAATAACAATTTGAGAGAAGAGATGAACTCTTTAAAAGTTCCTTCAACTACTGCTGCTGATGATGATGGAGTTTCATTTTTTAAAACTGAAAATGCTAATCTGAGGGAAGAACTGGAGGCTTTGAAAACATCTAAAGCTTCTTCCTTCTCCCGATCAAAATCAAGATCTGGCTGAGCTATGACTAATGAAGGTAGGACTCAACAGACGCTTGCAAATCAAGTTACATAAATAAAGGCCAAGAATTTAGCCATTGCTGAGATATCTCAAAATATCCAAACCCAGGGCGAGTAACTTTCAATCCAATCCTCTCAACTGCAGGCTAAAGATGGAGTATTGAAGAACTTGCAAAATAAAGTTGAGAGATTAACTTTCCAATTTCACAAATAGCCCAGGGAGATCTGGATGGAAGGATATAATGAAGCTCTTGGTCATTTTAATGACCACTTTAGTCAGTCTCAGCGCGAAGGCTTTAAATTGGGATGATCCAATTGCCTAATTGTTATAAAGGTTAACCAAGACAATAGACTATGGTATTGGGCTGATCCGGGACTTTGGGAGTGTCAAGACCCTCCCTTTAAACTGGATGTCAGCTGGATCCCTGTAAAAACCATTCATTAATGTGTGATCTCCAAATACTTAGGGGATTATGACCTGCCTGATGAGCTAGAAGCAGTTCATCTCCTCATCTTTTAGATGCTCTGAGTAGCAGAAATATGAGAATGCTTTAAGATTTCGACTTCATTAACTCTCCATACCCATTGGGTGATCCTCCAGCAGGCATGGAACCAACACCGAGTTCCTCTAAAGCTAAAGGAAAGCGTCCAGTAGAATAATCTTAAGCATAATTTGTTCCTGTATTTCATTTAGACACAATATCTGCAAGTAATCATGTTATATATATACATGAAAGGCATTTGATTAACTTTTCTTATTAATTTCTGGATGTTTGAATGACTTTGTTGTTTAATTAGTTTTACTGATACACTTAGGCATTTGCCTAAATTTAGTATCAATTACTAATGAGATTATCATAGGTTCTACTGATATACTTATATTTTTATGTTTAATACCAGTTACCATTGATGTGACCATAGGTTCTACTAATGCACCTAGACTTAAATCCAATTTTAGTACTAGTTACCCGTGGTATTGCCATAGGTTCTACCAATGCACCTAAATTTTTAGGTTTATCATTAGTTACCAGTAGTGACCAAGCTTATGTGGAATATGTGTCTACATTCCTATTTAGGAATCTTCGCAACTTTATTCCATCATTTTGCTTAGTTTGGATAAAACTTGTTGATTTTTATACAAAGCTATATCCCTGATTTTTCTTGACCAAGTACTTAGGACTTAAATTCTATTTTGACTTGGGTTTATGAATTTTTATTGTCTTACCGATCAAGTATTGCCTTCGCCAACCAATTACTGAATTCCTGTTGACTAAGTATTTATGGGGGGGATGCATATCACCACTATTCCAAAAAAATGGAAAAAACTAACTTTTTATTGATGAAGCCAATTGATTACAAAAGATGTTTCTTACTACATTACTGGTAGTACTTCCTAAGATGCTCGACATTCCATGGAGTTTTGAATTCTCCCCCCTCCAAAGTTTCAATTCGATAAGTTCCTGGTTGAACAACTGCTGAGACACGATAAGTTCCATGCCAATTAGCTTCAAGCTTTTTAATCTTCTGAATCACCTTCTTTAGTTCATAGTCCCTCTCTTTTAAGTTTGACGGCTTCACCCTTTTGTTATAAAAGCACGTTATCTACTATTGATAGGCAGCATTCCTCAAAGAAACATCTTTACATACCTCTTCCAACATATCCACTTCTAGCCATCGAATCAAATCACTCGTAGGAGAATCAAATTTCAACACTCTATGAGTTGACAAGCCTATTTCAGCTAGTATGACTGCTTCCGTCCCAAATTCCACACATGTATGGTGTTTCCGAGTAGCAGCACTTGGAGTTGTTCGGTATGCCCACAAAACTGAGTGCAATTCATTTATCCAATTCCCTTTAGAATCATGAAGTCTTTTCTTCAACCCATTGAGTTATGTTGAAGAACTTCGACCCCTAATCTTAAATTATCTTATCCTTTAAGTGAGGAATAGGATGGTTCAAACACATAAACAACTTACAAATTTTAATTTCTTACAGATTAAAATTAAACTAAACTAAAAGTGACATCAAATTAATCAACTAACAAATATTCACTTAAACAAATTAACTCAATTCAAGTCCTAAAATTTTCCTACACAAATTAATTCATTTTTACAATTTAGGCCAAACCAAAAATTTCAAATTAAATTATCTTGACTTTAATTAAATTAATCTAAAATTTCACCGAAACTAATTTTAGCACCGAATTAAACATTAGTGTGATAAAACCCAATTTTATCTTGAATTACCTAAGCATGCATTCTAAGATGATTTTACAAGATAAAGAAAAATAAATCACACTACGCCACGATGTACGAGGAAAACTCACAACGGGAAAAACCTCCGACGGCCCCTAGCCTTAAGTCCACTAAGTAAGAAATTTTACAAATACAAGACAGATGACTTACACAACTCGACTCGACTCCTTCAAGCCCCTGACGCGTCTTCTTGTACCAACCTCTGCTTAGTCGACAATCTTGGACTCCTCCAATGAAGCTTTTGGACTCCGTCAACCACACATGATGCCTTTCACCATATGAGCACGCCACAACGAAAAATAGTCTCCTTTTTGGGGTAGAGATGGAACCCAAACTTTCTCTTTATGAGGATGAGAATGAACCCAGTGCCAAACAAAACTCCAAGCAATAGATATATATGTAAAGATACTTGAATTCTAAACTAAACAAATTGGGTGTATACTTCTATGTTTTGGAAGGACTTAAGCCATCTAATTTATACACACAAAAGGGACTTTTCTAAACATTAATTTTCTCTCTAAAAAACTCTCAAAGGATTGTGAAAAGTCTTAGGAAAAAATCTGTCCCGAAATGGTTAAAAACTGTCAAAAGAAAGTGGGGACAAAAGAGTGGGAAAATGCCAAAAACTGTTCCCGCCAGAAATCTCGTTCGAATGACTTTGTCGTTCGAACGATATGTCATTGTTCAAAAGATAAACTCGTTGGAAAAATTCGTTCGAACGAAAATCTTATTCGAACGACAATCTCGTTCGAATGATATTTTCGAATGAAAAAATAGAATATGCATTTTTCATTTTATGCCCAAAAACTTTTATACCAAGTTAAAAATATAAAATCATTTTAAATAAAACTTACACCCAATAAAAATTCCAAGTTCCTACTAATATATATAAAGCATTCATACGTTAATGAGCCTTGGAAAATATACCGTTCAGGACGCAAAACTAGTCACTTTGAAACCCAGCAAGATATGAACTCTAAATTCTAGCCGCTACGTCTTCAACAACTTTAAACGTCATAGGCTTGAAATAATGTACCATGAACATCTAACCCACGACTCAAGTGTTTTTGTCCGGAATTGAGCCAACACTACATAAGACTTAATTGGAAATTTGTGTCCTTACAAAACTCCCCCTTTGTCTATTTCGCGACAAAAACCAAACAAAAATCCTAAAGGGCCGTCAGGCTCAACTAGACTAAAAAACATCCCACCCATAATAAAAAATACAAGCTTGACTCAAAACCCAAGAATGACTATCTTTGCCAATATAAAGTTCCGTTAAAAAAAATTCTTGCACACTTAAGCAAAACATTAAACGCATAGGGAAGATCAAAATATTAAATGCAATGAAAATAAATACTCCCCCTAAATTAATTCTCCCCTTTTTAGCTAACAATGACCTACTAAGAAAGACGTCTCCCCCTAAGTTAAATCTCCTAAACTAAAGGTTTAGATACCATTTCTCCCCCTTTTTGTTTAGGAATAGACAAAGGTGATAAAATTAATTAAATTACTCATTTCTCCCCTAATTTCACTAAGTACCATTTCTCCCCCTAAAAACTACATAAGGGATATAAATATGGTAAAACAAGTAAACATGATGGTGCATAAAGTGATAATAATATGAAAGCACATGGACAACAATAACAAGAACTAATCCACAACAAGGATAAATAGATACCAACTTATGATGCACTAAAACATATGATACCAACTAAAATATATTCAACACAAGCATGGGATATAAATCAAAATTAGCAACAAGGTAGATACCAATTATGAATTAAAGCATATGTGGACTTGCAAGCAAGGCAAAGACTCAAAACAAATATACCACATATATATATATATATATATATATATATATATATATATATATATATATATATATACACACAATGAGTATCACTAACGCACACGCACATATACATAGGTATAAAAACCACACAAGACACAAAATACATTAAGCTCTTCACACTCGTATGGAAGAAATGTTTCAAAATACATATGATAAACAAAAGTGTAGGGGTGTGAACTATTAACAATTAAATTTCGACCCAATCACTTAAAATATGTTCACGAAGTTCTCATTTGATTGCAAAACTTTATCACATTTAGATATAGCCTCATGTGACAATATAAATTGAGCTCAATGAATAAACATACACAATGCACACAAGCCTAGAATTTTGATGATTCTACAAACCAATAGAGTCATGACAATAAAAGCATAACTAAGATACAAAGTCATTGTGCAAACCAATTAATATATCCAACCAAACTCCTCATAATTTTCTCTTATTTTCTTTTGAACATATTAACTAAAATAATTTTGGCCTTGGCAAATATTCTTTTTAATGCCACATTTTTCAAGACCTAAAATTTAATGGTGTCTTTTCATGCAAATTAATTTTGTCTTTCGCAGTCCGATTCCATTGATAACAGCTACACCGGATTAACATATTTTTTTAATTTTTAAATCCGAAAAATGGTTAATACATGCACAAATACTCCATAGTCATAGCAAAATGTAAATGACTAAATTGATAGGAGAACATCTCACATAGCTCAAATATACAAGTGACATTTAAATTTCAAAAGAGCTCGTGCATGTGTGAATTGAGGTATATAAAAATAGGATCCATTAAGCAATACAAAATCCAACTACTCATTGCATGCATTACAAAGAACATTTTAAGGATAGACAATCTTACCAAAAGTTCTAGCCACATGGAAGAGAATAGGAAAGGATTCAAATACAAGTATACGCCACATAAAGTGTGTCAAACTAAAATACACACAAAGAAAATCTTTTTGAGTTTTTGAAATTTTTAACCAAACATACAAAAACATTTACTCAAAAGACAAAAAATATCATTTTGTATTTTTAATTAAACCTAAATTACTAAAAAGGTAAAACACAAATGATAAACAAAATTTGTTTGTATTTTTCATTTAATGCAAACTAAAATGAAAAGAATATAATACCAAATATAAAAACAAAATCATAATTCTAGTATGTCATTGATTATGGAGCATAGACTAGAAAAATGATTAAACATACATACAACTAGCAAACATATATGATATAAAGAATTAAAAAGCTAGAGTATGCAAACAACTAACACATTCAACCTTTAGATTTAGCAAGGGAGGTATCATGGGAAAGTAAATGAGCATCACAAATCCTATTTTGTAAATCAACCAAATCGTATCTCCTAACCCAAACTAATGAAGATTGCACCCTCAGGATTTTGGGATCTTAGCTACCTCGGTTACCTTACCTTTCGATTTCCTAAAAATTCTTTTAAGATCAAAACAAAATTTCCTAAGATAACCTTTTCGACCACAATGTGAACAAGTAAAGACGTGTCGAAAAGTGGTACCTAAGGATTGACCTCTAGAATCTTTCCTAGGTGATTCTCTCAAAATATTGGTTTTGTCTTTATAACTTAAGTCATGACTAGTATCTAAGCCTAAACCACAAGTGTCATTTTTAATTTGGACCGCTCCTAAGATTTTATCTAATTTCTCCGAACGACTCTCCAAATCAAATTTGACTTTACTAGAGTCTATTAATTTTTCTTCTAATTCTAAAATCTTAGACTCTAACAAACCATTTCTCTCTTCAAACTCGAGAAGATCCTTTTTCATTGACTCCATTAACCCCTCAAGGCTATCTCTCTCACCTTCTATATATTCAAGATTCTCTCGAAGAGCTCTCTCACGTGTCCTAAGGTCATCAACCAATGTACTCTCATCAACGACCTTGACACGTTCCTTTCAACTCGATTACAACTTCAAATTTGCTCTTTTTAATTTCATAGATTCTTCATATAATTCTCTAAAAGCAAATTGAAGTTCACTATCATCAATCTCTTCATCACTTTCACTCTTTCTCTCTTCTTAACTCTCACTACCATAATCTTTTTTAGCTTCACAAATAAAGGCCATGGAGGTGTCATGTTTTAATGTGTCATCATCGAAAAATATCTCACACTCAATAACATGACTAGCCATGAACACGATAAAGTTGCGCTCAATGGGGGGATCGGGTCCCTCTTCCTTATCACTATCACTAAGGGTGACATTGTATGAAATAGGTTTCTTACCCTCTCTCCATAGTTTAGTGGGGCATTCAAAAGCCCTATGGCCATACCCTTCACAACCAAAGCACCTATTTGACTCGTACCTATTAAGATTTTCATTAAAAGATTTAGGTAAGTTTTCGGCTTTGTCACGCATAGAATTTTCAAATTTCTTAAAGTTATTTTTAAACTTATATTTATTAAATTTAAGAAATTTTTTAAATTTCGTAGCAAACATAGCCATGTCCTCGAGTCACTATCACTCTCATCGACCACAACTTGTTTTTCCTCCTTTCGGGATTTCAAAGCGATGCCCTTATCTATTTTCTTTTCATTTTTGGAGGGAAACATATATAATTCATAGGTTTGGAAATCACCTACTAATTCCTTAAGTTTCGTAGAGTAAAAGGTGGGTAAAGAATTTAGAATGGTCACTTTAAGGATAAATCTCTCGGGTAGGGACCTTAAAATTTTCTTTACTACTCGATCGTCGATAATTTTCTCTCCCAAATTAAATGATGAATTAACTATATCAGAAAGTATAGCATAAAATTCATCAGAGGTTTCATTCTCAAGCATTTTGATGGTTTCAAATTGAGTGGTGAGGTTTTGAAGTTTCGAAGCCCTAACGACACTAGTTCCCTCGTGAGTGAGTTGTAAAATATTCCAATCTTCTTTAGCAGTTTCACAAGTCATTATACGATGGAATTCATTCGGTCTGACCGCGCTAAATAAGGCAGCTAAACCTCAGGAATTAAAATTAGCAAGTTTAATTTCATTCTCACTCCATCTATCTATGGGTTTGGGTACACACTCATTTTCTACCAAATATGTGGGTGGGAACCACCCGTTAACAACTGACAACCAAGCCCTCCCATAGATAGACTTTAGTGCCAATTTCATACGCGCTTTCCAATACGCATAATTAGAACCATCGAAAATAGGAAATTTTCAAAATGGGGAAAATTCCATTTTTTTTAAACAAAACTCAATAAAGGACCTTAAATCAATAAATTAGCTCTTCGGCTCTAATACAAATTTGAAGAACGTAAACGCCCAATTTTAAATTATCTTATCCTTTAAGTGCGGGATAGGATGGTTCAAACACATAAACAACTTACAAATTAAAATCAAACTAAACTAAAAGTGACATCAAATTAATCAACCAACAAATATTCACTTAAACAAATTAACTCAATTCAAGTCCTAAAATTTGCCTACAAAAATAAATTCATTTTTGCAAATTTGGCCAAACTAAAATTTTCAAATTAAATTATCTTGACTTGAATTAAATTAATCTAAAATTTCACCCAAACTAATTTTAGCACCAAATTAAACTTTAGTGTGATAAAACCCAATTTTATCTTAAATTACCTAAGCATGCAATCTAAGATGATTTTGCAAGATAAAGAGAAATAAATCACACTACGCCGCGATGTACGAGGAAAACCCACAACGGGAAAAACCTCGGACGGCCCCTAGCCTTGAGTCCACTATGTAAGGAATTTTACAAATACAAGACAGATGACTTACACAACTCGACTCGACCCCTTCAAGCCCCTGATGTATTTTCTTGTACCAACCTCTGCTTAGTAGATAATCTCGGACTCCATCGAAACCTTGGACTCCTCCAATGAAGAGTTTGGACTCCGTCAACCACACATGTTGCCTTTCACCGTATGAGCACGTCACAACGAAAAACAGTCTTCTTTTTGGGGCAGAGATGGAACCCAAACTTTCTCTTTATGAGGATGAGAATGAACCCAGTGCCAAACAAAACTCCAAGAAATAGATTTATATGTAGAGATACTTGTAATTCTAAACTAAACAAATTGGGTGTATACTTCTATGTTTTGGAAGGACTTAAGCCATCTAATTTATACACACAAAAGGGACTTTTCTAAACATTAATTTTCTCTCTCAAAAACTCTCAAAGGATTGTGAAAAGTCTTAGGAAAAAATCAATCCCAGAATGGTTAAAAACTATTAAAACAAAGTGGGGACAAAGTAGTGGGAAAATTCAAAAAATTGTTCCTGCAAGAAATCTCGTTCAAATGACTTTTTCGTTCGAACGAAATTTCGTTCAAACGATAAGTCTGTGTTCAAAAGGGAAACTCGTTGGTAAAACTCGTTCGAACGAAAATCTTGTTCGAATGACAATCTCGTTCGAACGACAGTTTCGAACGAATAAAAAGAATATGCATTTTTCATTTTAAGCCCAAAAACTTTTATACCAAGTTTAAAATATAAAATCATTTTAAATAAAACCTACACCCAATAAAAATTCCAAGTTCCTATTAATATATATAAATAATTCATACCATAAGGAACCTTGGAAAATATACCGTTGAGGATGAAAAACTAGGCATTTTGAAGCCGGGCAAGATATGAAATCTGAATTCTGGCCGCTACGTCTTCAATAACTTTAAACCTCATAGGCTTAAAAGAATGTACCATGAACATCTAACCTATGACTGAATTTTGGCCGCTACGTCTTCAATAACTTTAAACCTCATAGGCTTAAAATAATGTACCATGAACATCTAACCTATGACTCATATATTTTTTTCCGGAATTGAGCCAACACTACATAAGACTCAATTGGAAATTTTTGTCCTTACAAAAGTATTGTTCGTTACCTTAGTTTGCCCATTGCTTTGAGGATTACCTGGAGCATAGTGAAACGTTTGAATCTTGGATTGGGCATAATATGCTACAAAATCATCATTATCGAATTGTGTACCATGGTCAATAATGAAGGCATATGGTAACCCATATCTACAAATAATGTTTTTCCAGATGAACTGGTACACCTTCTTATAAGGCTTATCCACTAATGGTTTTGCTTCAACCGATTTTGTGAAATAGTCAACAACTACAACCAAGTACTTAAATCTTACTCTGGTGGTCGACAATGGCCCGAGCAAATCTATTCCCCAAATAACAAATGGCCAAGGTGAAGTAATGGGGGTCAAAGCTGCATGTGGAGTTTTACAAATATTGGAGAACCTCTCGCACTTGTCACACTTTTTTGCAAAAGTTGTACAATCTGCCCTCATGGTCGACCAGTAATAACCTTGAGTATTCATTCATTGTAGTAATGATCTTCATGTTACATGAGCTCCACAAGATCCTTCATGAACTTATTCTATTAGATCTTTAACTTCTGTTGGGTGAACACAACACTGCAGAGTAGCTGTTAACCCTCTCATGTATAACCCTCCTTTATCTAACACATGTTTTATTACTTTGTACATAAGCTTTTTGGCTTCAATCGGATCTTATAGCAGGATTCCTTCCTCAATATAAGTTCTAATGGGATCCATCCAGTAGGGTCTCATGTCTACCGTAATGAAATTAATCATCACGTCTTCATTAATGCTTCGATTGGCTAAAATTTCAGTGGGAATGGTTCTCCTAAGCTCAATTCTGGTTGTTGATGTCAGCTGAGAATGTGCATCAGCTTGGGCATTTTATAATCTTAGAATTATGCTCATCCGAACAACAATTCCTCTAACGCCTTGGCTAAGTATCTTATCATTAGTTCTCCTTTGGATCCATACAAACTCAAAACTTGATTCACCTCTAACTGAGAGTCTCTGTGCGCCACAACTTTCTCGACGTTCAGTGATCAATCTAAACTTAAGCCCATAATAAGAGATTCATACTCTGCTTCATTATTTGAGCCCTGAAATTGGAACTGCAATGCATATTCAATATCTATCCCATCGAGGGTGTTAAGTATTATACCTGCTCCACTTCCTACTGCACGTGAGGATCCATCTACATACAAGTTCCATATTGGGATGTTATTGTCAAACACTTGGTTTGTTAATATCCCATAATGAAATACTTTTCTTCTTTCCTCCTCATATATTTTGTCCATTTCTTGCATCCTGGTTGACGTCTCCGGTAGGTCGGCAACAACTTCATCTAGGCTTGTCCCTAATGGGGTTTTCTTGGGTTGTTAGTCGGTGATGACTTCGGTTGGGCTTTCCCCTATCTAGGTTTGCTCTGCCTGAATGTTTCGTTACTCAATAACCTCCAGATAAGTGAATTCAGCAATGAAGTCGGCCACAGCATAACCCTTTAATGAGGACCTTCGCTCATATACAATATCATATTCCCCCAGTTCTACTTCCCAATACATTAACCCCCTAGACTTCTCTGGTTTATGCAAAGCTTGCCGAAGAGGCATATACGTGTACACCTTAATAGTATGTGCTTGGAAGTAAGGTTTTATCCATCTAGATGCCTCAATCAACGCCAAATCTAACTTCTCCATGTGTGGATATCTAATTTCTGCTCCTCAGAAGGCTTTACTAGTGTAGTAGACAGGATTTTGAACTCCGTTATCTTCTCGTATCAAGGCAGAACTTACATCTGACTCAGAGATGGCTAAGTATAAATATATTTTTTCTCCCAAGACTGGTCGAGAAAGCAATGAGGGTTATCCCAAATACTTTTTCAACTCCAGAAAAGCGTTCTCACATTTATCATTCCATTCAAAACTCTTCCACAACACTTTAAAGAATGGTAAACTCTTATTTATAGCTCGGGACACAAATCTATTCAATGTTGCTACTCGCCCAGTGAGCCTTTGCACCTCCTTTTTATAGGTCAGGGATTGCATTTCAATCAATGCCTTGATTTTGTCAAGATTAGCCTCAATTCCCCTCTGATTCACTATATACATGAGGAACATGCCTTCTTAGACACCGAATATGCACTTGGTAGGATTCAACTTCATCTGGTGCTTCTAAAGTTGATCAAAGGTTTGGCTGAGGTCGATAATATGATCAGATACTTTTTTGCTCTTCATCATCATGTCATCTACATATACCTTCATGTTTTGGCCAATATGTTCCTTAGAGACTTTCTTCACTAACTTCTGGTAAGTAGCACCTGCATTTTTCAAACCAAATAATAATAAAATAAGTGCTTTCCCTATCTTCAGGATTCATCTTAATCTGGTTATAACTAGAATATGAATTCATAAAACTCAATAGCTCATGCCCTAACGTAGCATCAACAAGTTGATCAATCCAGGGCAAAGGAAAGTGGTCCTTCGGGCAGGCTTTATTCAAATCTGTGTAGTCCACACACATTCCCCATTTGTTTTTTTTTACCATAACAATATTGGCCCACCAATCTGGATATTTCACATCTTCAATGAATGAGGCTTTCTGAAGTTTCTCCACCTCCTTTTGGATAGCCTAGTTCTTATCGGGGCTAAATACTCCACGCCTTTACATCACTGGCTTGGAATCCTTATTGACGTTGAGCTCATGGCAGAGGAAATTGGGATCAATCCCAGGCATGTCCTTATGACTCCAAGCGAACATGTGCTTTCTCTATCTCAAGAACGTCACTAGATCCTGATTAAGAATAGGGTCTAGTGTTCAACCCACCTATGTAATTCGCTCTGTCTTGTCGTCTTCTAATATGATATTCTCTGTTGCTTCAATAATTTGGTTTTTTTCCAACTCTGTCTCCTTTCATGGATATAAAGTTTCCACCTCAAAGTCTCTATTAGGCTCAGTAATATCCACTTGCTAAGTGGTGGTCTTCTTTTTTATTTCTTACAAATCTTCATGCTTGACAAAGTTAGTCGGTAACATTAAGCATTGATGGACTGTAGAAGGCACAACTTTAAATTTCTTCAGCCCTACCCTTCCCATGATCATATTATAGGTAGAATGAACATTCTTGTCCATTACCAAGAAACGTATCTTCTCTGTCCAACTTCCTGGCCAGGTGCCAATCAACACTTCTAATTTAATTGTGCCCAAGAAAATACTTTTTCACCAGAAAAGCTTATTAGGGGCCTATGGTAACGTTCCAATTGGTTAAGCTTCAAGTCCTGACTGTCAAATCATGGATAAAACATGATGTCCATCGTAAGCTTGCATGGAGATTTTGACATTCGTCGGGATCCACTGTTATCATGTTAATCAATAAATTTGTTCATCTTTCCTCTTCGGATGAGGGTTTTAATCTCATTCTGCAAAGCAATACAGTGATCCGTTGTATGCCCGTGATCCCTGTGAAATTCACAATCTTTGAGCATGTCCCTCTTTCCAGCAGCTGCTCTCAACTTCTCAGGCTAATGTACCTCTTTGCTATGCTATATTTCTTCCAGAACATGGTGGATACCCATCGTTAATGGCGTGTAATTGTTGTATTTTTTGAGCCTGTCGGTATTCAGTTTTTTCTTCGATTCCTTATGCTCCTTGTGCTCCTTTTTCTCGGTTTTACCTTTAGACTTTATACCTGAGTTTTATTTTGCTTCCTCGACATTCTTTATCTTGGCTTCTTTATCCATCAATTCTATCATTAATCTTTGGAGGGTCTTTGGCAAGTGTGTAGTAAAGTTTCTCAGGAATCAATTCACTCATGAGGGTTTTGATTGTATTTTCTCCTCTTAATCAACGACTTCCAACTTCTCGTTGTTGAAACGAGTAATATAATCTCTGGTACTTTCTCCTACCCTTTACCTTACACTTAGTAGATGAACCATTATTTTCACTGATTTGGCTCCAAAGAAAAAGTTACCCATAAATAGCTCGGCGAGCTGGTTGAAACTAAAAATTTGTCCTTGAAGAAGGCTATTGTACTAAATCTGAGCAGGACCTATAATTGTACCTGAGAATGCCCTTCATCTCATTTTATCAGGAACAACATAAATATCAGTCACTGCTTGGTACGACTCTATATGAAGAACAATATCTGTTTTCCCATCATACTTGGGAGTAACCACCAGAGCTTTAAACTTTGAAGGAGTGGGAAAGTCCACAATAGTTTGCACAAAAGGAGATCATTTCATAAAACTTCACTGCAAAGGGTTTTGTGCCTTCGCCATTTCTCCCAACCTATCTTCCAATCATTCAATAGATCCCTTCCATAATTATTACCAGCATTTGATATATATGTTGTAGCTCGACTGTTAAGACCAATTGTTTGTGCTGAATCCTCTTCCTGTGAGGTCTTCTCGGCTCAGATAGATCGTCAAGCATCTGATCTAGATTGGGTTGAGGCCTCACGTTAATTGGATGGTCATCGAGTATTCCTCGATAATTCCATAGGAACATATCTATTCCCCTTGGGTCCTAAATGATCAAAGGGAGATTCTTGGCTTAACCTTTCTAAAGAACTCAATCTTTCAGGAGTAAGAGATTTTTTATTATATGGTTATGAATTTCTAAATGAAGAACTTTCTCTTGAACAGTAAGACGTATCTCTGGTATTCCGGGATTGGCTATGCCTGTTATTTCTTGGAGGTGGTGGTGGCATATTTCCATGAGCGGATAAGGCAGGAAATCCAGCCTGCAATGTTTGGGTTAATTGCCTCATGGTATCTTGCATAGCGTCCTATCCTCTAGAAATGATAGATAGAATTCCAGTCAGATCGTTGTTGGTTGGTGGAGCAGATGGAACAGGAGGAATGCCATCATTCCTGGTGCTTGATTCAGGAATATCAGTCATATTGGGTAAATAAATGAGTGAAAATATTTAGAAATATGTTCCCACAGATGGCGCCAATCTGTTAATGTAAAAAACTAGACTAGGTCCAATTATTTAATCACAGATAATATTTATAAGTAAAAGAAAGAGGCCAAAAGGTTTTTAAAGTTGTCTGGCTTATGGAGAAAAGACTAGGTCCACTGTGCTTGTTTATTTCCTTATGTTTCCTTTCAATCACCTACCTTTGATGAAGGAATTACAGCGTATTTATATCCCAATAAGGAGATAAAGAGGTGGAATGTTAAATGATATAATGCCTTTATAAATTAGGCATTTACATCAGTACAGAATATCCATAATGTTTCTGATTGTTGGCATTTTGCTGATACTGTTGGTCTACCTCCCTACTGTTGGTCGGGCTTCCTGGTGTTGGTCGGCATTCCAATATGCAGGTTGATATTCTAGTCCTTTCTCGGTGGTTATACCTTACTGAATAGGATTATTTCGATTATAGATGGCACGTGTCAATTTCTTATTGGTCCACGTAAATGGGTAACTTTTGGTATCAACAGTCACCATAGACTACTTTACAAAATAGGTATAAGTTGAATCTTACGCAGTTCCTAATGCTAAGAAAGAATCCAAATTCATATGATTAATTATCATATGTCACTTTAGCGTACCTCACGAGATAGTTTCAAAAATGGGTAACATTTTGAGAAAGATGTCTCAACACTATTACATAAATACAGTATCACTCGACATAGATCACATCTTACATACGTCAAACCAACGCAGCATTCGAAGATACTAACAAAAAAGTAAAAACATTATCAGCAAGATGACTGAAACCTACAGTGACTGGTCCAAAAATGTACTTTATTCCCCCTGGGGATATTGTACTATAAAATGAAACTCCGTCAATGCCACCCATACTCACTAGTTTATGGCATGGAAAAATTTAACTTTAGGTACCCTCAATAGGGGCTATGCTCGTAATCCAGGTGAGCAAAACCAATTAGGTTCAAGCCCGATATGACAAATAAGTCATGCTTGGACAGAGGAGGATAAATGTTGCTTACTGTAACTAGGGCTACGAACAATGTACCATCTAAGAATCGAATAAACGAGTTAATAAATGAAACATCTAAGAGGAAGCCTTGTATTGAAAGATAATCTCACACCTTCACAAACTCCCGGAGATAAATTTGCACCAAAATGGGGAGGACCCTATCTAGTCACCAAAATAAACTCTGAAGAGACAACCACATTAGATGATCTCGACATAGTAAGATTTTCCAAACCCTTCAATCTTAATCGAGTGATAAGTTATTTCCTTAAACCTGCCTAGTGTAAAAAGGAAAAGGGATGAATAATCAGTTACCATAGGAAAGGAATACTATGCAAGCCTATACATATTCATAGCCTACATCAAAAGGCCCACTTGAGATGCCAATTATTCGCTTAAAGTAAACTAAATTACTTTATGCCCCCAACCTTTTCCATTTTTCATTTAGAGAGAACTATGTAGACATGATTCTCTGCTATGTTTTTGTCACATACATTCATATATATATATATAGAGAGAGAGTTGTCTTTGAATCGGAGATACATAGAAAACTTGAGATATCATTTCGAGCCTAGTCTAAATAAACACCATGTTTTGGGAAAACCCTATATATGGCCATTATTCCCATACTCCCAAAGAGTTGGCTCAGTCTAAATAGGCTATAAATTCACGTAATAAAGTAGTGATCTAGGGAATTTTAAAGACTCCGCAGAGTCATCATTACTTAAACTATACACAAAGTCTAATACCGTGAAAAAAACAAAAAAGAATCTTAAAAAAGGGAAGATACACTACCTATATACACTTCTTCCCAGAGAAAAAAACACCAAAACACTCATATCTCCTCCAATAACCCTACATCACGAGCCAAAGATCATCAAAATAGGAAGATTGCCTAAGGGATCCGCGCAAAATGGCATCCCATTATTTATAAAAAAAAAAGGTAGCATTGTAGTTTCCATACTATTCCCACCATCAAACACCTCACAATTAAGGGCAAAGACCGAGATAGACAGACTAGACAAGTGGACACCGCTTCAACTCTAAACAAAGCTACACTAAAAAGTTGTTTCCCTATAACAAATATGAAAAGGGGAGATTTCTCCTACCCCTCCAGCATTCATCCAAACAATGTGACTCACCATCAAGACAAATAAAATTGCCTCTCTCCTCAGAATAAAAGTCTCAAATATTGGGTGCACCTTTGTTTTCAGACCTCTTTTCCACATATTATTATTATTATTATTATTATTATTATTATTATTATTATTATTATTATTATTATTATTGTTATTTTTACCATTTTAAATTAAATTGGCTTCAACTCAATTATGTCCACCCTTAACATCATTCATGCATAAAATAAAGAAAATATAAACACAATATGAAATAAAGCATATCCCGAAAAGAGGAATATCCTTATTTGTACACATTGATGTATGAAACGAGAATACCTATATAAAGCACAAGTACATCGGGGGTTCCTCACACACACACACATATATATATATGTGTGTGTGTGTGTGTGTGTGTGTGTGTTATATGTGTGTGTGTGTGTGTGTGCGCGCGTGCGCGCGCGCGCATTTGTGTGTGTGTGTGTTGTCCAAAAACTCATAAAACTAATAAAAGATTTTTTAAGGGGTTACATCAAATCCCACCTGAAAGACCAACCTCAAACACGATCACCCTGAAAACTATACAACATGATGACTCTTTTCAGAATGACATCAACACGACTCTCAGCCATAGTCCCTGAATTCGACACCCTACCAAAGAACAAACCCATTGATAGCTTCATATAGTCATTATCGACATCTCTCATAACCTCTACAGTCAATTGGCATAAAGCTAAGTGGGTTGATGGCTAATGCGTCAAAATTTCTCGCAGCAAGGAAGTGTCAACCAGGATCTGCTGAAAGATTACAGACACATAAAATTCAATAAAACTTTAACGAGTAAGAATAATCAAAAGACGCACAAAAAAATAATTCAAAACTCACGTCACAAGCAAAACCAGCGGAGTCTAAAAACGATGCCAACATACCAAAAATAGAGCCACGTTGACAAATATGTATAATTTGGTCCTTCCTGTGGAGATCCACAGTAAAAGAAGATGGTAGCACCGGAATGGTTCATTAACTAGCCCGAGACCCCAAAAAAATTGAGTAATGGAACCCAAATAGAGTGAAATATCATCCCGTGCCACTATAAAAAAATTGAATTCAAAGAAGATGCTCTTATCCCCATAGAAACACTTCCCGACAACGACAACAAAGACATGATATCTACCGCCCCAAACTTGAGCGATTCCCCTTATACATACATAAATGAGAGCTCAAAATAACGTGTGAAAAATATGTGTGCGGGAAGCAACGATGTCAAATTGGGAGCTCTCATCGCTAAAAAGGATAATAAGAAATTTCCCAAAATATAAGCTTGATCATGTACTAAATACATTCTTGAGACTGATTCCTTTTATTGTTTGGCTAAAACTTTCCCAAACCAACTACCATTCAGTTAAAATCCTAGGACCATCATAAGGAACTTTATGACCTACAATCAAAGACCTGCGTATTTTCATTAAAAACTCACTTTCAATCCCTAAGTATTGTACCATAACCCCCATACTTCCCCGAAAGGTTGTCAAACCCACTTTGGACATTTCATTTTGATGATGTGTGCATGTATGCACACACTCTTAGTCGACCATCTCTATGGACACCCTGATTATCAATGAGGGTGTGTCTTATTCTACCCCACTCAACAAAATATCCTCAACTCGAACGAGTCCCGACGATAAGATTACTGCAAACCAACACCAAAAGGACCAAAACCTCATAACAAGATAAAATCATATTGTGTCATATATTATCTTACCTACGAACACCCTAAACCCGACCTTTCCTAAGTTCCTTAGGTAAAAACCACACCGAATCGATACCAGAATGACTAAAGACATGCAATAAAAAAACTATTGGGCTCAAAATTGAAAATAAAAATAATTCAAAAAATGGCCACAAAATTTGACAAACACCTTTTGTCGATCGAAAAAAGGTTTTAGGGTCCTTACACCATTCGGTAAAAGGATTGTTAGAGAGGATTTTTGTAACCTTGTACTTGGAAGACCTCTACAAAACCAATGACACTCATCCTTCTATTGATCGTTAGAAGGACTGGACCATTTTTCTATAAATAGAGGTCCCCACCTCTCATTTTCAGGGATACCAAAACCCGACCAAGATTTGATTTCCTAATTTTCTTCTCCCCCGAGTGTGTGAGATACTCGAGCTCATTTTGAAAGTCTCCAGGAAGATCGTAATTCAGAAAAGTCAATTTCCCTTCAAAATAAAAGCTCATACTTCTACGAAGTCTCTTATGAGTCTCAAATAGAGTCAAAACTTTACGAAAAGTCTGCCAAATTCAAACACTTCTAAACGAAGTTCTTTTAGACAATGATCTGCCCGACTGAAAGACACCAAAAAGGGGCAATCCTCGATAAAAAATCGTCTTTCCACACGAGGGTAAAGAACTGCTGCCAAAAATTTTAGGGAAATACCCCCCATATATATAGCAATAAATCGTAAATATATGTTTATCTCTTTTAGCCTGAACCCCATTTTGGGAACCTGATATGAAATTATAGTGTTTATATTTCAAAATCCTGGTTTCTAATCCAGTGCCTATGTTAATTGATTTGACATGCTCATATGTTAAAATAATGCTAATCAAATGCCACCACAATCATTACAAAACATGAAAGCATACTTTTCAAAATCATTATAAGGAAAGTGTCCGTGAGCCGAGTCAGTCTGAAACTCCCACCACTTCTCCAATTGGATAAAGCCCGTCAAGGCGATGTCACCACGAATAGGTGTTTTCATATCAAATACTCGTCAAAAGTCTTCATTCTATTAGGAATTATTTTAACATATAAATATATCAATTCAACACAATATAAATGTTATAATAAGGACTAGGCTCCACAAAGACCGTAATGATGTATATTGTATATCTGGTATCCCGTCGCATGTACACCAACAAATATATCCCGTTTATTGGAACTAAAGTAGCTTTAATCCAAAGCCTCCTTGGGTACATAGGCACTATATTAATCTAAACTCGTGAAGCCCAACCTCACAATACATCTCTCAGTGTATTATTTCCTAAGGATGACTCCATATCTAGTCCAAACCCCTATATATTCTCCACCCCCGTTGTTAGAACTAAGTTGTCTTTGATCCCAAGTATCCTTGATTACGTAGGCACTATATTGAGTACCAATCATTTTCCAACCTCATTCCTTGGACTATGCTGGCTTTGATTCCAAGTCTCTTTGAATATGTAATCTCTATATCGAGCAAAGTCATGATGCCTAACCCTCGTAATATGTCTCTTAGCATATTATTTACCAGGGATGCCTCCATCTCTAGTCCCAATCCATATATATTCTACAACCTCGTGTTAGAACTACGTAGGGTTTTATCCCAATTCTCATTAAGTACATAGGTGCTAAACTGATATAAACTCGTGAAGCCCAAGCCTTATAATACGTCTTTCGATGTATTATTTCCTAGGGATGCCTCCATCTCTATTATTTACCCCTATATATTCTCCAACCTCACTATTGGATCTACGTTAGCTTTGATACCAACTCTCCTTGCTTGTGTAGGTGCTATACCGAGCCAAACTTATGAGGATCAAGCCTCATAACGTATCTCATCATGTTATTTTAAAGGGATGCATCCAACTCGAGTCTAAACCCTTTTGTCCTGTCGATCCATCCCATTACTAATGTGTATTATTTTACTTGGCTTGTTAGCAGTAGAAATTCACGTCTATAACGCCACTCCCTTACCCCTCTCTAAGACAAGTCCTACACATTCTCATAGATCACATTAGATCACGTGCATAACCGAATTATGTAGGCTCTGATCCCAAGCCCTCTTAGGTATGTAGGCATAATAATGACTCTTACTCGTGAGATCAAACCTCAACAATATGCTTCGTGATATATTATCTCTATAGAGATGCATTTATCTATCGACTTCCATCCGTTAAAATAATATAGAACGAGATATGAAAATATTTCAAAGCTGCAACCTCTTGTGCATACCTATATATACTCACATATTTATTGAAAATAGTTCTTAAATTATCTCAAGGCAATACCTCCCAAACATACTCCCACGTAAAAATGTGTAAACACATATATAAATCCACCCATATCCCACCTTTGTATATCTCTTCAAACAACGAATGAGACATCGAACTATATTAAAAGTCAACATTTTCATGCACCTACATTCATAATTAATGGGCATTTATTACACAAATAAAATCACAGAATTATACACAAGCAATCTTATGTACCTGCAACGGTTAAAGTGACTTTCACACACCTCTCACTCAATACCATTTTCCAACCTAAGAACCTATCTTAATTTTTAAAGGGAAGCTCGCGCTAAGATCTCTAAAACATTAATAAAAATATTTTTAAATAAAATCACCTAATGTAAAGTTAGTAAGGATAGAATTAATAAAGCATACAAAACTAGTGGGGTCCCTAATATGTTCTCCACTTGTAAATCGATTCCCTAAGCCACACAAAAATAATATTTGGATCAACTGCAAACTTTAAAACCTCTATTCGGATTAGCTCAAAATGGATGGCCCGAATCATTTATTTATTTTTGTATAAAACAAGCTGGCGACTCTAAATAAACCACCCAAACCTTTTAACGCACAGAAACACACACCCGTGCATAGGCCTCAAAGGCAGGGGTGCGGGACTAAAACTAGACATAGTGTAAACTACATCCAGGGGAAAGCCTTCGAGTCCAGCCTCAAAATCATAACCCAACCTTAGGGAGACACGATAGACCAGGAGATAATCACTCCCTGGAATACTCGTGTCGATTCCATCCCCCCTACGAGCATGGGTCCCACTCTAACGCAAGTAACTCCATAAATAATGGGTTAAGGGATAAATGAGTTCCTCATTCGATTATTGCAACTATCATAAAAGAGACTTTGTCATCAATATAAATTATGTCTGCTTCTTTTGGCAAAGTTCTAATATGAACACTCCCTGGTATAAGGTACTTAATATGAAATGAATCAAAGTTTTTCTTCGAGACAACTTCATAATTTTTCAAACATCTAGACGTGGTGAGAGAGTACAACAGAGAATAAATGAAGAAGAAGTAGAAGACTTGGATATTTATTTTTCCAAAATTTTAGATAGAGAAGGAAATGAGAAATATAGATGAAGAATGAAAAACAAGAAAAAAGGTATAAGATATTTCCAAACCTTTCTACCTTATACCACCAAGAAATCAAAAGAGTCAGATTACGTAAGGCAAGAAACTCTTATCTGGATGTCCACTAGGTAACACGCTCCACTCGTCATCTTTACCTAGGGGAGAGAACTTACGGCTCATGTATTTACACGCATAAGCACTAGGCTCCCTCTTTCACAACTGGGCACGTGTCATTTTGCAGTATATGCTTGAGAATATCCACATTGGCACATTTACGAATGATAGGATATTTAGGTCATCCAGGCTTGAAGATAGATCACCAAAATCCCCCAGGAAATTGAGGCGGCTCAGTTGGCTGAACATTGCAGGATTTCTAACAAATAATTAACGAGGATCATTACATAATACAATCAAATCAAATCAACCACAAATCTACTACTCTAGAGATTAGATTTAAGAGGATGTACCTAGATTTATAGTCATATTATAGAGGATAGACCAAGATTTATAGTCAACTTATACATATAAGTAGGACCAATCCTAACTAGTTGGAAAATAATCATTTGTATTCATATCGCGACGACTTGGACTTTCAACTAGCAATCCTAGCACTCCAATCGTCATTCATTTTTCCCATTTAATACATTGTTCTCCCCTTTCCCGTAGATGTAGGTTGAACAATCTACCAAACCAAGTAATTCTTTGTACTTGTTTTCATGCTGGATTCATATTTCTAAGGTCGATTAGTAATATTGAAATTATTTTGGGTTCGATATTCCTTAAAACGATTTCATAATTAGTTTTTTTTCATTTTTACATATAGAAAATTTGGGTTCCATCCTTCGCATATATGTTTTCATTATTTTCAGATGCAATCAGAAAACTTAAAAATAATCCCTAACAATGTCCTTGAATATTTTAGTGAAGTTAGGGATGGAAAGGTGGTGGTCGATGTAAGGGAAGCTATCCCCATCCCCATCCCCATCTGCATCATCACCATTCTTTCGAGATGTGGAACCCCCATCAAGGATTTTTCGACGATCGGGTTGCCTCGAGGACCCGATTTGGTTAAAAAAATATTTTTTTAACTCTTTTCATCCAAATTTAAACATTAATTATATGTATAAAAAATAGTATGAAACTCATGATACATTAAATGTGTGTTGCAATGTTGTTTTGCATATAAAGTCTAATATAAATATTGATATTTATTATTTCTTTTAAATATATAATATATAGGGGAATGCCCGTGGATAATATAATGAGGATCCATATGGGGCGGGGACCCTATATGTCGTACGTCCCCCCTCTGAACCCGAATCGGGGAATAAAAATCATCACATGGGAGTTGCGTGTGGGGACCCAAACCAATGAGGGATTTTTCTATCCCTTAATGAGGTCCATTTTTCCATATTTATATTATATTACAACAAATCTACCCTTATCTTTGCACCACCTTAAAAATTGCCATATCTTTCACCAAATAAAAACTTGGTAATTACTCCTTCAAACATCAATCCTTTATATCAACGCCGAAACAAGTTATGTTTCGATTTTCATTTTTTTATTTGCTTGTATTGAAGCTTTTTCGGATTCATTTTTAATTCTAAATTATTACCAAATACATTAATTATTTTTTATTTACTTAATTTTATGCATAAACAATTTATTTTTTAACGTATCTACAATTTTATTTAATGTATTCGTGAAATTTTGGAATATATACATGTTTTTTTACCAAATCAAATCTCTATAATTTTCAGTTTTTATGATTTGACCCTCATTTTGATAGATTTTATTTAATGGCCACTAACTAGCTCATTTTTAAGCCTAAATTGAAAAATATACCCATCATTTACTACCTACCAAAAGCATAAATTATTTTATTAAAAACTCATTTTCAAAAAATAAAAAATGTTTAAATTATTTTATAAAAAAATAGTTTTTCAAAAATTAAAACAATTTTTCTAACTCTTTAAAATAAAAATAAAATGTTTGAAATATAAAAAAATGTCTGAAGTACTTTAAACTACAAAAAATTTTAAAAATAAAAATATATAAATTATTTTAACCGTTTTAACGTTTTCCTGTCTTATAAAAGACGGTGATTTTTTAAAATAGTTAAATTTTTTGTAACAAGTAATTTTTTTTTATAAAAAATAAAACGACATATTTTTATCAGATAGAAAAGTTTTAACTAATAGAAATAGTTTTATCACAAAATATGCCTGCCTTCAAAAGCCTATTCCAAACTGTCACCTCCTAATATCATTTCAGATGATAGTTCATGTTCATTAAACTACAACTCCCGCTAAGTTCCCAAAAAAAGATGAGGTTTTATAATTTAAAAAAAACTTTTAAGAGTTCAAATAATTTTTATTAAAATAAAGAATTTTATTTTTTACATAAGAGTTTTATATTTTTTTATGAAACATGTTTTTAAATTTTTAAAAACAAATCTTTTAAAATAGTAGAAACACTTTTTTTAAATATTTAATAGATTTTTATATATTTTTAAAACAGATAATTTTTTTAAAATTTTTAAACAGTTAAAACATTTTTTTATAAAACGATTAAAATGTTCATTTTATAGTAATACAATTATTTAATTTTTTAAAATAGATTTTAATAAAATAGTACAAACATTTTTCGTAAAAGAGTTATTCATTAAATAGTTTTGAAATTTGTTTTTTCATAAAATAGTTAAAACTTTTTTTTTCATTTTAAAAAATGTATGTAAAACAATTTTTATTTTTATTTTTATAGAAACTTTTTTTTATAAAACAATTCAAGAAAGCAAAATTATTTTTTTATAATAATAACGTTATATATATCATCATCCTTGCCTTAATCCCATCACATGGGGTCGGCCACATGGATTCTCCTTTTCCATTATAATCTATTATAAGCAATATTATCATTCAAGTTTAATGCCTTAAGATTTCTCCTAATAATTTCTCCCACAATAGTTTAGGGTGATCCCTTTCTCTTTTACCTTCAATTTCCAATATCTTCCTCTTATTACAGGTTCATCTCCATATCATTCAAGTCTACTTTCTCTTAATTAATCGCTAATGGGAGCTACTCCTAACTTTTCTCTCACATAATGGTTTATAATCTTGTCCTTTCTAGTAATTCCTATCATCAATCGGAGCATCCTCATCTCACTAACATGGAGAGTTTGTTCATATTTTTTTGAGGTCCTAACACTCCGCTTTATATAGGGTCGCTGACCTAACAACTATTCTATAAAATTTTCTTTTTAATTATTAGTTATCCTCTTACTGCATAACATCCCATTTGCTTGTTTCCATTTCATCCAACCAGTTGATATTCTACTCATAATATCCTCATCAATATCCCCATTACTTTGTATCAGTGAACCTAAATAATGAAATTTATTAGTTTGGTTTATCACTTTTTCTTCAATATTTAACATTACGCTATCACATGACTCATTATTAAATTTACATTCCATAGATACAATTTTATTTCTACTTATTTTTAGTCCTTTAGTCTCTAAGGAATTTCTCAAAGTATCTAATCTCATTGTTAAGGCCTCCTTTGAAGTGTCTACTAAAAGTATATGATTGGCAAACAACATACACCATGTAACATCTTCTTGTATGTTCTTAGTAATCTCATCCTATCCTACGACAAATAAGTAGGGACTTAAGGCCGATCCTTGATGTAGACCCACTTTAATCGTAAAATTATTAGTTTTTTCACAAATAGTTCTTACTCTAGTATTTATATTGTCATACACATCTTCAATAACTTTAATATAATTCATAGGGATTCTTTTCCTTCTTAAAACCCACCATGTTATATCCCTAGGTATTCTATCATATGCCTTTTCTAAGTTTATAAACACTATGTGTAAAATTTTATTCTTCCTTTTACGTTTCTTCAAACGGTGTTTTAACAAGTAATTAGCTTCCGTGGTGGATCGCCCGGCATAAATCCAAATTGATTGTCCGAAATAGTTAAATTATTTCTTAATCTTTTTTCTATAACCTTTTCCCACAATCTCACAGTGTGATTCATTAGTTTGATTCCTCTATAAATACTGCATTTTTGTATGTCCCCTTTATTTTTATACAAGGGTGTTATGATGTTTTTCCTCCACTTATCTGGCATGTTCCCTTCTCTTAAAAGTTTACTAAATTAACATTTTAACCATTTTACCCCTATACTTCCAATGGTCCTTCACACTTCTATGGGTATTTTATTCGGACCAACCTCTTTATTCCTTTCCATTTTTCTTATTAATATATCTACTTCTTTTTCAGTAATCGAATATACCATTACTATGTTCGGTTCAATGTTCTCGACATCTTTTTTGGGATATTCTTTATTCAATAATCCTTGAAAATACTCTTGCCATCTATCTAGGATTTCTTTATCGTTAATTAATATATTTTGATTTATGTGTTTAATACACTTAACTCGGCCCATATCCCTTGTCAATCAATCTCTATTCTTTGCCAATTTATATATCTCATTTTCACCTTCTTTGGTACCTAATTTACTATAAAGATTATCTAGTTCATTTTGTTGTGCATTTTTAATAATATTTTTTTACTTCACTTTTTAACTTCTTATACCTTTCTAAATCTTCTTGATATTTACTCTTTTGCCACTCTTTAAAACTTACTCGTTTCTTTTGTATTATCTTTTTTACTTCCTCCTTCCACCACCAAGTCTCCTTTTTAATGAATATTTTTCCTTTATCCCACCTAAAATTTTCTTACCTATTTTCTCAATGTCATTATTGATGTCTAAAAATGAATTGGGTCCAAATTTATAATCATGGATAAATTATTATAAGCAATCTAATCAAACACACAAGATGCAAGGTTTTTAAAGTGGTTCAGCTATGAAGAAACCCTACGTCCACCGGTGGTATCATTTCAGGTGGTTACAATAGCTCAATATGGTGTGCTTGTGATTGATTGAATCCACTCATTGAGATAAGGGAGATTATATATTTATAGTGGTGGGGAACCCTAGAGACGGAATGCCTTTATATCTCCAGGCATTTATATATGTATACAATAAATGAAACTCTTAGCATTCAGTATTGGTCGTCATTCCATCCGAGTAACCTTTATTATTCCTAAGGGTTCACATTCTGGGAGTTAGTCGTCATTCTACCCGACTAGGTATTTCTGATGCTGATCAAGATACCTGA
This sequence comes from Sambucus nigra, assembly GCA_949130495.1. Lineage (NCBI taxonomy): Eukaryota > Viridiplantae > Streptophyta > Magnoliopsida > Dipsacales > Adoxaceae > Sambucus > Sambucus nigra. Next base: position 31,766,741 of record OX422224.1, on the reverse strand, counting down.
ATGGCTATGTAGGAGGATAGGTGTCTATCGTTCTCTGGTCCACGTAGGAGATTAATTTTTACGTACAACCAAAGCCCCCAATGCTCCATTCCTTGGAGTGTTTGTTCAAAACGTTGCTTGGTGTAATGTCAGAGCATTGGTCAGTAGCCGACCTCCCGGACTTGTAAAATAATTTCACCAGCACTGTTGATAATGGAATTTTTGTAAAGAATTCAAACTTTTTCGAACCGCCAAAGGACATACTGGTCCTTTTTTGCATTAGAAAACGTTCAGTCATCGGTTTTCAACAGTTCGTGCAGCTAATCATTTCGTCCCTATTCTCAATGCGACATATAAATGGATGAAAATTTCCCTCCTTTCTCTTACCTCAAATCTTTCACACTAAGCATTTTTTTCTTCGTTTTCAATGTTTTTCTTCTCTGCTATCCACCCTTGTTTTCTTATCTCTATTGTTACCTTTATATCTTTGTATGCCACCCTTCCCCTCTTTTCTCTGCTTTTCCTTTGTTTCAATTATGGTATATACCATAGATGATAACTCCTTAGATGAATCTAGAGAAAAAAGGAAAATCTCTAGTTGGGTAGGTCCATAAATTGCTCACGGTCCTGTTGACGTGTATTCCTTAGCAGATGAACATCGGATTCCTACTCTGTTTATTGCTGAGTGTGGTATTACTTTTCCCCCAAACCCACATTTTCTTCAATTCTGCTAATACTTCGATGTCTAGCTCCAAACACATGGAGGGTGGTGAATGGAGTGACTAGGTTGAATGAGATTTATAGGACTCATATTGGGACCCACAAATTGATGTACTTCTATAAATGCGGAACCATTGGGGATAATACATATTATTTGAAGACCACGCAAGCCAATAGGGCTTTAGTGGTCAATCTACCAGATTCGAATATAGGCTATGGGGATTATGGTAGTGTTATAAAAAATTGGCAATATACCCCCTTTCCTGAGGGGGAAACATGCACTGGTCCCAGGTGCCCCACAAGACGGACATAGCATATGTCATAACTTTATTCTTAAATTTCTTCTATTTTGTATTTGTTAAAAGATTTGCCAACTAACATTCTTGCTTTATTTTGGGTGCAGAGGAAAGTAAGAAAAAGTGTTCCAAAGTGGGTGAAGTGAATATTAACAACCTTAAATACTTGTGGGGTATTAATCAAAGGGATGGAGAAGAACATCCTAAAGTTTCTTTCGTAGTGCTAGAGTACAAGAGTTCAATTACTTTATTTGTTTCCCGTCTAACACTTGTATTAACTGAGTCTTCAATCAACCTAGACGAGGAACCTGTATCCACTTCTTCAGTTGTAGAATCAACTAGAGTAAAGTTCATTCAAGGAGGAACCTCTTCATTTTTTGAGTCCCTTGGTATCACAATCATCCCCACTTCTCTTACTGCCAAGTTGATGAAAGGAAAAATTCCCAACTTACTGACCAAATCTCCTCCCCCTACTACTAAGAATACCACCAATAATGGTAAGAGGTCTGAGACCATTGACAAGAGATCTCATGTTCTAAACACCGAGGAGGCGTGAATTGAAGAACCTCAATATAAGAGGTTAAAGAAAGGTTTACCCGACCATCAAGATCCAGCAAAAAATTCCACTAAGCTGACTAAAACTACCAAGTTGACCAAAAAGTGTACTTCTGAGCAAGTCAGAATTGAGGATGTTGCTGTGACGATCAACCCTGGGTTGGCCAGGGGATTGATAAAGGTTGATACACCTATGGAAAGAGAGAGACAAAACTAACAAGAAAAAATTAAGGCTGCAAAGGACAAGGCCAAGATAACCAAGGATCAAATAAAGACTGCCCTTAATCAGTTGACCTAGGCCGAGCAGAAACTAACTAAAGATGAGCGCAGGGCAAAGGCTACTGAAGATAAGGCTGCTATTCTGATTGCTAATAATACTGCTCTTATGGCCAAGGGAAAGAAAGACAAAGAAGAGGCTGCTAATAAGGGATGGGATAAAGCTTTTATTGTTGTGTCCATCCAGGTAGAGTATGACAAAAAGTTGTCCTTCAAAAAGGGTTGGTCAGAATATTTGAAGGAGGTTAGCACTCATTTCGGAGACATGACCCAGGAACTCCTCCTAACCTGGATGAAGAATTTTATGATGAGGATGAGGGTTCTTGGGAGTCTTCTATGGTGCCTGCAAACCATGCCAACCTATATTCTGCTGACCAGGACAAGACCAAGGACCAAGAGAAGGACAAGGAAAAGGTTTAACTCCATTTAGCCAATTTATTTTTACTTCTTCCTTTACATATTTTCTGTTTCTTCTTATTTCTCTTTTGCCATGTAACCAACTCTGTAACCCCAGAATGATCAATAAAATGACATATTTTTGCTCAATATTTCCTAACTTCTTGTGGTGTTGATAGTTTGTTGGTTGTGATCTTCAATATTGTTTATACCATTTGTTTTTCTTGGTCATGCCCATAAACTTATACTTGTAAATTTCCAGTTTGATGCCAGGAATAAGTTAATAGTTTCTGTTGAATCCGACCTACTTAGGTGATGTAGGAGTTTTCTTGAGGCTGGCCATATTCCATTGACTGAAGAAGATTTAATGGGGTTGTTCGTCCCAGATGCCTCCGACCAAGTGAAAGACGTTTATGTTCACCTTCATTATCTTCCAGATAGAGCTGTAGCGAATAACGTCGGGTACTATGAAATGATTTAACAAATGCAAGAAGACCATAAGCTCTCTATAATGTTGCTTCACTCTAATTATGAAACTAAGTGCTAGGCCTTAAGTGAAGGTTAGGGCTTTGATAAAAAATTACAAGATATTACTTTTTCTTTGAATAAGAAAGAGTTTTTGTTAAACCAAGAAGATCATAATGCCGGGTCAATTGCTATAATTTTTAAGAAAGAAAATAAGGCTTTGAGAAATGAGTTGAACAGTTTGAAGAAGTCAACTGATACTAGCCCAGATTAAGGGGTATCCTTCTTAGAAACAGAGAATGCCAAGTTACTAGAAGAGTTAGAGTCCATGAAGAAGAAAAAGAATAAATCTGGTCAATTTTTTAGGCAGACCATAGTTGTTCGACCAATAGTTGATGAAGAAAAAACTAAGAGGGCCTTGGATGACCAAGTCGTGATACTCCAAGAGAAGGATAAAGCTATCAGAAAACTCTAAGATAGGGTGGACCGACCTATTTTCCACTTCCTTAAGCAACCTTAAGTTATTTGGATGGACGGGTATGATGAAGTCTTGGATTAACTGGGTAAACACGTGGAGTAGACAAGGAATGATGGATATGAATGAGGTTGGTTGAACTTATATGGACTATTAAAGAAACCCTAGGGCGATGAATTGTGGCATTGGCATGATCCGGGCATGTTGGATTACCCGATCCACCTTTCAAGATTAATGTTAGTTGGATTCCTCCTAATGCCATTCCTTAGAGCTTAATCATAAAATATATTGGGAATTATGGGCTTGAAGGAGAGGAGGAGTACGCTCATCCTCAACACCTGCTTGATCGGCCGAGTAGTAGGAGACGTACAGGGTGAGAGATTTTAGATCTATTAATCTGTCGAGCAGCCTTGATGAACCTCCTGCTAGGATGGGCAAAGATGAAGGAAAACTCCCTATAGGATAGGATTTGTATTTATTACTTTATTGTAATGCACATTTATTGGAATGAAATGAAGTCCTTTCTATGATTATAATACCTTGTCTTCTTTATTTAAGCTTGTGGTTAGTATTAATCTTGTTGCCAACTAGCAATTTGTATAATGATTTGTTAATCGTCTTGTCGACTAAGTAACCTTCTTAAATGTTAAATGCTTGATTCATGGTTGGATATATTTATAAAGCCTTAGATTTGACTAATGCTCTTAGATAAAATAGTGAATAGTTTTGTTGAACTAAATTATAGTAGTAGTTATCAGTGGAAACCAAATGTATTAGGAATGTATAGTAATTCCTATGTTTTAACTTGGTCGGGTAAAACCCCTTGTATTTAAGTTTGAGTTATATATGAAGTTTTACTGACTTATTGTTCTTGATTTATCGAAGATGAAATCATACACGAAGATTGAAATATTTCTAAACTTATCTAAAGTTGAAATTTTTTGAACCAATAGTAAACTTTTTTGGAGTTAGAAAACTTAGAACCAAAAGTAAAATTTTTTAGAGTTGGAAAAATTGGAACTAGAAGTAAAATTTTTTGGAGTTGGAAAAGTATGAACCAAAGGGGAACTTTTTTTTAAGTTGGAAAAGTTTGAACCAAAAGTTAGAATTTTAATTTTTCTAGTTGGTGGTAGCACCATATTCCGAAAAAAAAACATAAAAAGGAAGCATATGTAAGAGAAAATTGCAACTTCATTGAATTGAATAATTGATTACATTAAAACAAAATTACTGATAATATTTGCGAAAGTGATCTAAATTCTAGGGGCTCTTAAACTCTTTGACTTCCAATGTTTCCAAATCATATGTTATTGGTCAGATAATTATCGAGATACGATATGAACCATGCCAATTGGGCTCTAATTTGTTGCTTTTCTGGATTACCTTCTTAAGTACCAAATCTCCTTATTTCAAGTTGGTCGACTTGACACTTAGATTATAGAACGTAGTAGTCCTTTATTGATAAACAACCATCCCAATTGCAACATCTTCTCTGACTTCTTCTATCATATCCAGATTTGTTGCCTCATGCAATCACTTTTGGGTGAATTAAAATTCAACACTATGTGGGTAGGCATACCTATTTCAGTTGGTACCACTACCTCAGTGCCAAAAGTGATCATGTATGGGGTCTCCCTAGTTGCTGTTCTTAGAGTAGTCCTATAAGCCCAAAGGACACTATGTAGTTCATTAATCTAATTGCCTTTAGCATCGTCCAACCTTTTCTTCAATCCATTAAGAAAAGTCTTGTTAGTAACTTATATTTGATCGTTACACTGTGGATGTCTAGGTGCTGAATGAAGCTTTTGAATGCTAGATACCATGGCAACTCCTCATTATCAAACTAGGTACCATGGTCGGTGATGAAAGCGTAGGCTATTCCATGATGGTAGATGATTTGTTTTCATATAAATTGGAAAACCCTCTGATAAGGCATATCTATCAAAGTCTCATCCTCCACCCATTTGGCGAAGTAATCCATTGCTACAACCAGATACTTGAATCTTCCTTTAGTAGTCGATAATGATCTGACCAGATATATTCCCCAAAGGTAAAATGGCCAAGGAGAAGTGATGGGAGTTAGGATAGCCCATGGTCTTCTATGGATAATGGCGAATTTTTGGCACTTATCACGCTTTTTGGTGAAAGAAACACAATCTTCCTTCATCTTCGGCCAATAATACACTACACCAAATCTGCCCATTTGTCAAGGTCATTGACCTTGACAAATCCAACTTGTCAAGGTCAATGACTGTGACATTTCGAGGCGAGACAACTTTTTTTGTCACGGTCGTGTCACGGTCATTGACCTTGACACAAAACTCGCGTTTTGTGTCACGGTCGTGTCGCGGTCAATGACCGTGACACGTTTGTCACGGTTATAAACTGTAACAAAGCCGTGACCCTTTTTAAAAAAATTGTCACGGTCAATGACCGTGACACGTCCGTGATAACTTTTGTCACAGACGTGTCACCGTCAATGACCGTGACAATTCTGGGCAGAATTTAAAAAAAATCTGCTGGGCAGTATGGCCACTGCCACTGCCCAGCAGTATATTTGTACCTGTTATAGCAACGTTGCACCTGTTCCAAACATCATATATCCGAACAAACTAAAGATAATGCAAATATATATTCAAATAAGAAACTATTTAAGAAGAAACAACATCACCATCATTTTATCTCAAATCTACAAACTATTTGCATGGAAAAGAGATTTTGTACCGCGACGCTCAGGAACACCTCCTTATCCTTCCCTTCTCGTCCGAATAGCCACATAAGTATAGAGCATATGTGGCCTACCCTTAGGGACACTCTCTGTCCCCTGAATTGAAATAAAGTAAAATTGGTATCCGCCCTCAAATATAGATAAATATAAATCGTAATTGAAATCGAAATTGAAATTGACATATAAATATAAATACATTACCTCTAGTGTCACTCAAACAGCTAACTTGAGCTCATATGGCACCTCCTTCCAACTAATGTACCCCGGGCAATCGTGTCAAATATAATTCTCTTCAAATCTAAACACTAAGAAATACCATAATCCTATGGAGTTATGCGTTGCAAATTCCTTCCAACCGTTGTGTAGCCAAAAATCAGTAGTTGAAGTTGTCAATTCCACCTTTCAATGGTCTCCCATGTTTTGCTAGAAGTTCCAAGTGGTGGGGTATGGAAAGTGGAATTGACAACTTCAACTGGTGATGTTTGGCTACATAATGGTTGGGAGGAATTTGCAGAGCATCGCTCCATAGGATTATGGCATTTCTTAGTGTTCGGATAGACGAAGAGATTCAGTCTCCTCTCTACAAATAGGACACCCCAAATAACTATGTACTAATCACCTATTAAAGGTAAGAAGCGTATATTCATGGATTAGTATAAACAAAACTTAGATGTAGTTGGAATATTTATGTATTAATCCCCTCTCCACACACGCACACTACACAAGAGTGAAAATGATAAAGTGCAGATCAAGTAAAAGCATTAAAAATGGATGTTTCAGTACAAATTGAAATATTTATTACAAATTGAAAAATTGTTTCAAATTCAGGTTATCATCAAAAATGGATTGATATTCGGCAGGAGCAACCAAGTCATCCACACTACTATTTAGACGCCTTGACGCGTGTTGGACAATTGACCACGGCTCGTTGTTGATATACTCCGAGTAAAACACTTGCTTAACCTTTTGAAATGCACAAACAAACGGCTCATCACTCACGTGGTCGTTGCTCTTCAACTTGGACAAGTCAACCATGATCAAATTGGTGACAGGATCAACTTTACAAGCATTTTTATCCTCAACTCTTACCCATTCACAGTAAAATACAACCTCTTTGAAGCTTATATAATCCAATTCAAATATATTTTGGATTACACCATAGTAAGTCATTTCAGCTTCAATGAGGTTTTTATCTTTTGCGCTCGCTCGAAAGAATGTAAGAGCCTTGTATGAAATTCCCGAGTTCTGTACATTTGTACTTTCCTCGTACACTTTAGCGCCGAAAATGTAACCGTTCAATCGATACTTTTTGTAATCTTGTGCCACGAACAAGGGTCCAGTGGCTAGACGAGCAAGCCTTGATGTCGCATCACCCATCTTTAGGAGCTGAGAATATAGATAAATTAATTATATTAGTGGTAAAATTTGAGTGTAATGTAACATTATATAACGACTGTTTTCATTATAATTACCTATTGTGTCAACCATAGCCTAAATTTGTTGTCTGATTGTACCATTGTTTTTCGTCTTTTATTGTTCTCACAAGCTTCATATTTACTGCATATTACAAAATTAATCATGTATAAAATAATCTAAAATAATGTTAAACATTATAATATTCAAAACTTACTTTTTCCATTCTTCGACATCTTCATGTGTGTCAAATAGATAACGAGCTACTTGTTCATGTTGCAAACTCGTTAATTTCACTCGTTTTCCCATCACATTACCACCATCATCGAGGAATTCATCAGTGTTATCAACGTTGGTCGAGTCAGGCATATATTCCCGAGTATATATTGATGACTCCGCGGTGATGTATTCCTCTGCAATTGATCCTGCAATATATCGCGTATTCTTGACGTAATCTTTAAAAACTTTCATCAATCTTTCAAACGGATACATCCACCGATATCTAACTGGACCACAAAGAAGTGCCTCGTCGCATAGGTGTACCAACAAGTGAACACTTATGTCAAAGAATGATGGGGGAAAGTACTTCTCCAATACACAAATCGCTTCGTTCACAACCAATTTTGCGGCCACTATGTGTTCTCGATTCACTACCTTCTCACACAAGAGGGAGAAGGTAATACTAATTTGCATAATAGCCCTACACAAATCCTTGTGCTTGGAGAAACAATGCTTAAACAATAGAGGAACCAATTGCATGATCACATGCCAATCGTGGGACTTACACTTATGTAAATCATGAGTAACATAATTCACAATCCTTTGCAAGTTGGACGAAAAAGTAGATGGGCCCTTCAAATCATATATTGTGTCTAGAAGCACCTTCCTTTCCTCACTCGTCAAAGTAAACGCACCAGGGGGAATTATTGTCCTTCCCCTACTATCTTCTTTCAACCATAGTTGTGGTAAGTTTTAACGTTTTAAGGTCTTTTCGTGCATTTTCTCCATCATTCGAATGACTCCCCCCAAGGCAAGTACCCACAATATGTTCAGCAAAGTTCTTCTCTGCATGCATCACATCCAATACATGGCGCACCGGGTTTTCTTCCAATAAGGCAAGTCAAATAAAATTGACCTCCGAGACCATGCCTTTCTTATCTCAGTTTTATTTCCAGTTGGGGTCTTCTTATGCTTGACATTCTTAAATTTGGGATTCTTACCTGGCATATTTGGGCCACATTCAGAAGATTTACTTTCAATTTCTGAACCCGAAAGTTGTCTCGGCGGTAGCCTATGTTCAACTCCGCCCAATAAAAAATTGGAACCTTTCTCAAATATGAAACTATGAGCTGGGGGTAAAAACCTCCTGTGGCAATGGTATACATTTTTTAAGCTAGAGGATAGACGAAGAGATTCAGTCTCCTCTCCACAAATAGGACACCCCAAATAACCATGTACTACACATCCGGATAATGTCCCATAAGCTGGAAAATCATGAATTGCCCACATCAACATAGCTTTCAGCGTAAACTTTTCTTTTCTAAAAGAGTCAAATGATTTCACACCCTCTTCCCACAACTCATTTAATTCTTCTACCAAAGGAGCCAGGTAGATATCAATATCATCACTTGGTGCCTTTGGCCTAGGTATCAATAAAGCCATCATCGAAAATTCAGGTCTCATACACTGTGAAGGAGGGAGGTTGAGTGGGGCTAGGATCACTGGCCATACACTCTGATTGGTGCTTAGATTTCCAAATGGATTGAAACCATCTGTTGATATAGCCAAACGAATGTTGCGTTGTTCTCGAGCAAAATCGGGATACTCAAAATTCATCCTCCGCTAGGCAGTAGAATCAATAGGATGACGCATGATATTACCCCTTACTTCTGCCCTAGCATGCCAAGTCATTGCCTCTGCAATCCATGGTACTGTGAAAAATCGCTTTAATCTAGGCCCAACGGGAAAAATATTTCAATACTTTTTGAGGCACTTTTGAGCTTGTGCCTTCCTTACTAGTAGATTGGACATATCTAGGTTCATCGCATACCGGACAACGATCGAGATTTTCATACTCCTTTAGGTATAGTATGCAGTCATACACACAAGCATGAATCGATTTATACTTAATTCCCAAACCTTTCAAACTATTCTTCATAACAGGATAGCTATTTGGAAGTGTATCCACCTTGGGTAATAAGCCCTTCACCCATTTCAGAATTCCCGTCACGCTATTGCCAGACAAACCGTACTGCGTCTTCAAACTGTGCAAACCAACCATAGCATATAAAGTTGTTTGATCTTTCTCACAGCCAGAGTATAACGGTTGGGTCGCCTTAAATTTTAAACTTTGGTAGTCATCGTCAAGTTTTATCGTGTTATCTTCACGAGCACTTGAATCTTCTACATCATCAGTAACCTCATTCTCCTCAGATTCATAAACTCCGTACGCATCATCAACTAAATTCTCTAACATATTATGATCTACGTCGTCCCCTTCTACATCTATTCTACTTGTTGAAGGTTGTTGTGAAGGTTGGTCGGGGACAAAAGGAACTTTCAATTCACCGTGAAAACTCCAAAATCGATAACTATCTTGCATACCCGATCTTAACAAATGTAGTTCAACTGTTTTCCACTCAAACACCTTACCATTCTTACACCTAGCACACGGACACGGAAACTCTTCATCATTACGACATCTCTTTGCATATTTCACAAATTCGTTAGCACCTCTGCGAAACACATCCCCCATTCTATTAGTCTCACCCATCCACTCTTTGTATTTCGGATATCCCATCACAGCTACCACAACTAAACACCTATTAAAGGTAAACAAAACTTAGATTTATAGTATGCTTTATTTAATTATCCCATCATTTAATTATCCTATTAAAGGGTAAGTGGTCCTATCCCATTCAAGACTGCATTTTTCTGTAATATACTTAACAGCTCATGCACATTGTTACGATTTGAAAAAAAATCGATAGCATATCCCCTTAGTTCTCCAAGTACACGACATAGATTGGCAGGTGTGAGTGTTATTTCAATTGGTCAATTGAAATAACAGTCACACTTGTCAATCTAGTATGTACCCAGAGAACATTAAGATACGACTGCAGAACTTCCTCCCAAAGTAACAACTTTAAGCCAATAAGAATATTATACAGAAATTATACAGTCTCAAATTGTCCAAACGGGACAATTCGAGAGATCTCATTGCAGGGGTAATGACTCTCGAACGGGTCTAAGGGCTATTGAATGCGTACGCATAAGAACTAGAATGCTAGTATCTATGCGCACTATATTTAATTTCAAGTATGTTTCATATAATGGGTTAATTCAAATACAAAAATAAATTCATGTATTGACCACATACACACACACACACACACTATCTAAGTTGTTCTATAGGAATAAAAACAACATTTTTAAAATATGAAGGGCTCACCAGTTTGATAAAAAATTTCAACAACATAGACTAATTGATCTTTATTATAAGACAATTACTACAAATTTACGCGCATCGCCCGAATTCAAAAAGTAATTTAATGACTTAAGTAATACTTTTTTTAACTTTAGTTATTCACCACAAATCTTAAAAAATATTTTATTTGTCATGCTTTTTTAACTTCGGATGCTTTTACCAACTTCGGATAACAATTACTACAAATTTCCATTTTTGGATATTATTTACATTTACATTTTTGGATATTATTTTTGGAAATTTATAGAAAATTACTTATTTATTTACATTTTTAACCCCTACCCCCTACCCTCACCCTGCCCCCACCATGCCCCCACCCTGCCCCACCCCCCACACATGAACACACACAAGCACATATATACACACATACACACATATATATACACACAAACATATATATAAATGGAAGAGAGAGAGAGAGAGAGAGAGAGAGAGAGAGAGAGAGAGAGAGAGAGAGAGAGAGAGAGAGAGAGAGAGAATTAAACCTGAAAGTAGAGAGAGAGAGCAGCGTCGAGAGAGAGAGAGGGAGGGAGGGAACGGCGCGGGAGGGAAAAAAGAAGGGGGAAAGGGACTTTGCTGTAAACATTGTCACGGTCGTGTCAAGGTCATTGACCGTGAAAATTATTTAAAGAATTGTCACGGTCATTGACCGTGACACGTCCGTGACAAGTAAATTTGTCACGGGCTTGTCACGGTCAATGACCGTGACACAAAACGCATTTTTTTTGTCACGATCAATGACCTTGACAAGGGTGGCCGGCTGAAAGGTGACAATTTGCCCATTTTGGTGTAGTGATAGCCCTATATTGCTATACTATGTGTTAGTGATCGACTAACTAAATGAGCTTCATATGAGCCTAAATGTACCTCTTTGATCAAGTCATTTACTTTATTTAGATGAACATAACAAATTAGTAAAACAATGTAGCCTCTTCTATATGGAACACATTTCTCTAAAACATAACTACCTGCTTTGTACCTCATCTTCCTAGCTTCTTCCTGGTCGGTGGATAGAGTTCCTCTTTTGATGAAATCCCTAATCGGTTCCATTTAAGAAGGACCTAATTCCATATATATTATACCAATATATGCCCTATCAAAGCTTCTATGGGTGAGAATTTCTACCATAATTGTTCATCGGAGCTCTGTCGGAGTTGGTGAAGCAAGCCGAGCAAGAGCATCTACTTGGGCATTCTCCTTTCTTGGAATTCAGACCATTTTAACTATAGGGAACAAATAGATAACCTTTATAGCCTTGTTGAAATACCTTAACATTGTTTTTCCTTTAACTCCAGATATCTGCATCATCTAATTAAAAATGAGCTGAGAATCACTATGTGCTACCACTTGCTCGACACCTAGTAATGAAGCTAGTTCGAGCCCAATAATCAATGCTTCGTATTCAGCCTCATTGTTGGAAGCTTGAAATTAAAATCTCGCATATTCCACATCTAAATTGTCTGGAGTGTTGATAATAAGGCCAGCTCCACTGCCAGTACTACATGAGGACCCATCTATAAACAATTACCAGATTCGAATGTCGTTGGAGAAATCTTCTTCTATTAGCACTCCATATTTAAACATCCCCCTTCTTTGCTCTTGTAGTTTCAAGGTTATATGTTCTTAGTTTAATTCGTGGAATACACAGACGCAATCCAAATTAAAATTAGCTATTCTCCAATTTTAAATTATGAGGCAGATTCACAAGTTCGCAAGAAGAAATTTCAATTAATGCAATGGGATTGATAACTTGACTAATTAAAATAAAATTATTCCAATTTTATCCATTTTATCCTAAGAATACATCTAGGTGATTTAATAAAGTAAAATGCGAAAATCCCAACCACAACGCGCCGATGTACGAAGAAAACCCAAATGGGAAAAACCTCGGACGACTGGGCCTAGACAAAATCCACTACAAAATAGGTTTTACAAGAGACTCAAAAGACTTACAGATATTGACTCACTCAAGACTTGCTTATGCCGTCCTCGACCTCTGAATTTGTAGTACGCGAAGCTCCAACGCGTTGCTCGACAATCCTCGTATCGCGGTATCCACCGAAGCCCAAAACCACCGTCTCCACAAAGCTTGAATGCAGAGATCCACCGTAAACTTTCTTGTTAAATGTCAAGTTGATTGAAGGGGTTTTGTTTCAAAAGATGATAAAAGTGTTGGAGATGATTGTTACCAAAAAGAGGGAAGTTATGTAAAATGCTCTCAAGAGAATAATGAACTTTCTTGTCTTTTGAAACTGATTTTCGTCCATATAATATAACTGAAAAAGTAGTGGACCAAAACAGTTGGGGGAAAATAACTGCTTAAAAATAAGTTCAAAAATTCAGATCTGACAGAACTCGTTCGAACAAGGTCGTTCGAACGACAAGTCGTTCGAACGAGTTATCTAATGAAGTTCCAGTATCGAATTAGATAGGTCGTTAGAAATCTCGTTCGAATGAGATCATTCGAACGACCTTTCTAACGAAGTTCCAGTATAGCCTGGGGAATGTCGTTAGATCCAGGTCATTCGAACAACCTGGATAAACTTCGAACGAGATTTCTTATTTCCCAAAAACTTGTTCAAATTTATTTCAAAGATAGTTCTTTATAAAAATTACTTATTTACGAACATTTCTCTATGTGAAAATTTCTTGATTAAACGAAATACTCCAACACATAAAATTTATTTTGGTCATATACCTTTTTGGGATAGCGATCATGGCGTGAGTTTTGATGACGCGTGAACTTTGGATGCGATGCTTGAATCTTTACGTTGAATGATGCTTGATGCAGAATGACCCAAAATTATTTTGTCCAACGAAATATAGCCAATATGATAAATTACTCGATTGAAAATTTGTCCTTACAAATCTCCCCCTTTGGCTATTCTGGGACAAAACAGAATAATAAAAAATAAATAAAAAGACAAAATTTGCTAAGCCAACTGTCAAGCCGATTCTAAGGCCCATCCCAAAAAACCCAAAAAAGACAAACAGATGCAAATACAAGACTGACGAGCTGCAAAGGAGTAGGAGATGTATACTACACACATGAAACAACAAATTCATAAACGTATGGGGAAGTAGATAATGAATTATATATAAAACTATGTGTTAGCATATGTTGTGAATGGTAAATGAAAGTCCCCCTAAAATATGCATATGTTCAATATTAAGAATTTAACTCCCCTTAAATTATGCATATGATCAATATTAAATCCCCCTAAATTATGCATATGATCAATATTAATTCCAATTATGAATTCCCCTTAGTCAATATTTTTCCCCTTTTTTGTCCGAAAAAGACAAAGGGATAAACGACCTGCATGTTAAAGAATAAGCGAGAGAGCAAGAGGAAATTAACCAATAAAAATGAAGAAATGAAATAACAGATGAAATAGCATGATGATTCATTAATCACTAGGAACGGGGAAGTAGTCAAAGTGCATACACGGCATAAGGAGAAACGAACAAATATCCAAACCAAAGGAACCAATACAAGAAATAAAAATATCCACTCAGCCTCACAAGTACATGGAAAATAGAAATGAACAACAAAGTACATCAAGGGGTAGGAGCATCATGTGGAGTATCATCGGGAAGAGATCCGGACCCGAAACCGGATGAGCCTGCACCGCGGCGCATCTCCATACGGCGAATGGCATCAAGATGCTCTAACAGAAGAGAGTCCAGATGGGCCTGAGCTTCATCTCTGCGCGCCTGAGCCTCCTCCCGATGAGCTTGTGCCTCGCGTTCCTGCTGCAAAGAAACCAAAAGCTCCTGCATAAGGGCCTTATCCTGACGTCTATCCTCCTGAAGCTGTTCAACCTGAGAACAGACAAATAAAAAATTCTCCGACTCGACGGGTGCGGGAACATAGGAAGGGGAGGGGCGATGGATAGAGCGAGAGGTGGTGGGACGACTGGGGGCAGGGTGAGAGGAAGCGGCGGAGTGAGAAGAGGTGGAGGGGGTGAGGTGAGGGGTATCCGGGGGCAAATGACCACGAGATCGGTTGACCGAGGACATGTCAATGGTTTGATATTTGGTGATGGGAATATCGATGAAAACGCGGGGGCAGCCGACGACAAGACAAAAACGAGTAATAATGGCCGCAAAAGGGAGGTCTTGGCGATCGGGACTGGAAGGGAGGATCCTAACCGTCCGAATAACACTAAAAATGTAGGCGGGGAGGTCGATGTGAGCCCGAATGCTAATGGCAAACATAAGGTCCACGTGCTGTTTGGTTATTTGGGTTGTGTTCGCACGTGGAAGAAGACAGGCACAAACGATCCAATTAAGGACCATAAAATCAGGATGTAAATGTTTGTGGAAGATTGTGACAATGCCGGGAGGGACGAACCTAAAAACGGTGTTTATAACAAGGGAAGGATCAGGACGGGTATCGGATGTCCAAGGGCAGGAGGGATTATTGACCCTAAGTAAGGGGATGAGTTGAGCTATCGAGTTAGAAGAGACAATAATCTCCCTACTGCGCACCTTAGAATAAATGTGATTATCCTTATCGTGCATCCCAAAATAAAATTCCCAAACGAGGTCGGGAAAAACAGTGTCCGTGAGTGAGAATATGGGGTCCCACCCTAAATTAGAAAGCCACGAATGCAAAGTGGTGTCGTGGAGGGATTGGAGATTAATAATTTTCTCCCGAACAATGGAGCGTGTAGCGAAACCTTGTGTGTGATAGAGAGTGTGTGCGGAGAGTGACCTTCAACGCAGCTTGAGGTTAGGTATAGCGGCATTGGCATTGGGATCCTCATCAGAGGAAGAGGAGCGTTCCTCGGGAGAGTCACGAATGCGACGTGGGCGATGGTTACGGGTCATGGCAAACACGAATGATACTAGAACCTACCCGAATAAAATACCAACCAAACCACCAAGCACCAACAATCCAACAACCAATCAGAATAAGCCCATCCTCCGTTGGGAATAAGTGCAAAGAAAAGAAAATTAATAAAAAATAAAGTTAAGTTAAATTCCATGAAATTAAAAAATGTGAATTAAATTAAAAAAAAAACTTATAATATCATGCAATAGAGCTTAACCAGGGGCAAGCAGAAACAAAATCAGATAAAATAAAAGGCCCCCCAAAAAAGATATACACACACACACACATATATATATATATATATATATATATATATATATATATATATATATATATATATATGAATGTTGGGTAACAAAAATCGATTTGGTTTAAAAAGGACCCAATCACACACACACACACACACACACACACACATATATATATATATATATATATATATATATATATATATGGATAAGGAAAGAAAATACCTCGAAATGAAGAGAGAAAACAGCACACCACAAATCCACACAGCAAATGGCAGAATGAAAAGGATGTTAATAGAGGAGGTGAAGGGAGGAAAAATCGTGGGAGAATGAGAGAGTGGGAGAGAGTAAGAATGAGAGATAGAGGAAAGAGAGTGGGAAAATGGAAGAGAGTGGGAGAAAAATCTGGGAAAGTGGGTGCTTGGGAAGTCGTGGCAGGTGGAGAGAGAGAAAGAAGGAGAGGCAGCAGATTTTTGGGGAAGAGAAACTGCAAGTTTTTAACGCAGGTCGTTCGAACGAGGGATTTCGAACGAAGTTCCAGTAGAGGATTGGGAAATTTCGTTAGAAATATCATTAGAAGTTCGTTCGAACGACATTACGAACGAAGTACCAGTAAGGGTGCTAGAAATGTCGTTAGAAATCTCGTTCCAACGAGAATTTCTGACGAAAATCAATATTTTTAAATAAAAATAAAATAAAATAGGGTTAAAAAATAGCATAATAACAGGAATTGGGAAGGCCAGAACGATGCCAAAATGTAGATTTTAATAATCCAAGCTTGTGGCAACATATCCAAATAGTGGGAGCGAGAATGTAGGGGTGTGAACAATACGAGTGAGAGTTTCAAGCCACAACAATGTACAAGTGCGTAATTCCAAACAATATATAAGCGCAATATTCACTCACATTGGACTTGTGTCAAAAAGATAATATTATTGAACACTTAAACACGAATGTAACAAGCATACAAAATAGATGATTCTCTCGCCAATAATGTCATAAGGAGAAAGCAATGAATCGATTACATGTGCATGCCCATTGATCTTCAACTTATGTCTCCCATGAGCAACAATAGATTGAGACTATTCTTTTTGAAGAATCAATCAAGCTAATTAGTTTTGTCCTTGGCATAATATAACATTTTCAATGTGTCCATTTTAGCCACACAACTGAGAATGCAAATGGAGGCTTTTCATGCAAAAACTTTTATGTTTTTCGTTGTCCGAGTCCATTGCTTGAAACGGAAACCAACCGAAAGAAGATAATTATTTTTTGCTTCAATCCGAGCAACGAATGATCATGCACAATTTCGATTGCTTATAACAGACGTGACAGGATTGAGAAGGCAACATCAAATCTCACTTTGCAAGTACAATGTTAACAAGATATTCGCAATATTTCGTGAACGGTGTGTGCAAAAAGGCAAAGGTGTGAGGAAATCACAAAAGTATATATCATAAAAGAGCATTTTTGTGCACAAGATAATCAAGGTCGGGATTAACTACTCATCGAAAGCCACGTGGACATGGAAAAAGATAGTGATCCGAATACATCGACCACAAAGCCATATGGACAAAAATTTGAAAGCTTTTCTAACCATTCCTGTTTTCCTTGAAAATAAAAGAAAAATATTTTTGTGGTTTTGAATAAAATATATACAAAAGAAATCTAGTTCATAGGTATAAAAATATACAAGAGAAGCAACCTAAACTAGATAAACGGCTTCGATCTCAATCAATGGAGCAAACCCCAATTGATTTCCTAATGCTTTCAAACCTAAGGGCATCTAGAGGTTTAGTAAAGATATCGGCCAATTGTTGATCGGTAGGAACGAAGCTTTTTATCACTCTTGTGTAGTGTGCGTATGTGTGGGCAGTAGGGGTGGGGATGTTTCACTCTTGTACATATTATGAGCTAGATGTTGTTGTTTTGAAATTCAGAATTGAGGTGGTGGTGGTGGTGTGTGTGTGTGGTGGGGCAATCTCAACAATTGTATAGCTTTAATTAATAAATTGTATAGCTTTAATTATAACTTTAATTGTATAGTTTTATATGGAAGTAAATTAATAATTAGTGCCCATTTCATATGAAAGTAGGATTGCCCCTCATTGTAAATTAGTAAATTCATAATTGTTATACTTTAACTGTTAGTTTAATTGATGAAATGAATTAATTGAGTAGATGAATTTGAAGGAGTACGGGATACACATTTGTTGTTGACATTGCTGTTGGATTATAGTGGATCGATATTGGGTTGGTTAGTTTTAAAAGTGGCATGACCACTGGATTATTATCCATATGGAGGTGGGATTTTTCAGCATTTTTTCAAAATTACTTGAAATTTAATGAAACATACTTGAACTCACCCTTAGGAGGAGATGGGGGGGAGGGGGCAGGGATGGGTGGGTGGTGGGGTAGGGGGGCTGCGTGTGTGTGTGAATGTGCGCGGATGTGTTGGTGTATATGCGCGGGTGTGTATATGTGTGTGTAGTGTGCATGTTTGTGCGTAATGTCCCCTGTAAACGAATTGATTGGTTATTAATTTTTTTAGTAAATTAATATATGATTTCCCCTCATTGTAAACAAGTAAATTAATATATAATTAATTATGAAAGTAGGATTGCCCCTCATTGTAAATTAGTAAATTAATAATTGTATACTTTAATTGTTAGTTTATTTGCATGTCTTCTTTTAATTCATTTTTATATGTACTAATAACAAGTCGGGGATATTAGCGAGATCCCTCGAGCTGGTAAAGACGATCATCGACCCAGGGTACATTAGTTGGAAGGAGGTGTCATATGAGCTCAAGTTAGCTGTTTGGGTGGCACTACAGGTAATGTATTTATATTTATATTTATATTTATATTTATATTTATATGAATATGAATATGAATATTTCAATTTGATTTCGATTTCAATTTCATTTTATATTTATATTTTTATATATTTGCAACTAACATTGTATTTGTTGGACAGGAACAATTCAGCCAGGAACCAAAGCTACGCGATTCCGTCTTGGAGCAGTTGAGAGAGCAACACAAGACGTGGAAGAAAAATATGGGACCCGGTACTTTGGAAAGACACGAGAGTCCATTATCCAAAGGCTTGAATCCGTCCCGCTGAAGGAGCCGATCTCATTGGCACAATGGTAAAAGTTCGTTGACAATAAGATCAGGGAGTGACAATTGGCATCTCACCAATCAGGGAGGGAAAGCCTGGCAAAAAAGACAGACGTGCACTACTCCGGCCGGACGTCTTACGCCGAGGTGGAGCATAGGATGATGGTAAGATTTAATTTTTCTATAACTACAGAAATATATTATTCTGCATTATTTTACTTTGCGGGGCCGATAATAATTTTACTTTATTTTATTTCGAGGGACAGGGAGTGGCCCTGGTGGTAGGCCACATAGGCTCGATACTTATGTGGCTCTTCGGACGAAGAAGGGGAAGGACAAGGAGGTGTCCCCAAGCGTCGCGGCCAAGATTGTAAGTAATCTGACAGTTTACTTTTTGTTAATTACGTTATAATTTTTTAATTTACTTATTTTACTAATCATGTGCTTTTTGTCATTTCAGGAAAAGCTTAAAGAAGTGCATGAGTCGCAGTCTGATGCCAACAAGGCATCTTTGTCCACAGATGCACTCAGCCAAGTGCTTGGCTCTGATCGCAAGGGGAGGACAAGGGGGGTGAGCTCGCGGGTGGCCAAATCTAGGATCATTGGATTGGAGACAAGCGACACCGGGTTGGCTCGAACGGTGGACTCGCATGACGCGAAGCCATCCCGTTTGGAGGTGACGGTCCAAGATATGTTCTCATTCATGAAGCGTTCATTAGGCGGCAGAAAATGCAAGGTGAAAGGGAAGGAAAAGGTGGTGCGGGAGGACGAGGTGCGGGAGGACGAGGATGTGGACCTCGCTGCTTCATCACCGACACGTGCGAACTTTGATGATCCACTTCCCTATTTTTCTCCCTTCGACCGACCGATGTCGACGCTTAGTTGGCCGAGCGTTTTTATACTGAACATATTTGATGCCCAGCGAATAGGGCGGCGGTTGAGGGACCCGAATATCATCCATGGTGGACTAGTTCATGGACATGAGCTTCAAGACATCGAGTCCAGGGTGCTCGTCACGTATGTGATACCTGGGAAGGAGAACTCCCCGTTGTGGTTGTGCGAATAATGCGGCACGATGTATATCAGTGGGTGCATCAATTCGTATATTGTGTGGCCTACTCACCTCCTCGGATTAAACCTTACCCAAGACATGTAGTGACATTATTTGAATTAAATTGTACTGTTTTTTAGTTGGTACATTTGAATTGTTTTTAATTTGGTACATTTGAATTATATTTGGATTATATCGTGATGCATATTGTTTTTATTTTGAATGTATATTTGCATTATCTCTATTTTATTTGGATATATGATGTTTGAACGGGTACAACGTTGTTATAACAGGTACAAATATACTGCTGGGCAGTGGCAGTGGCCATACTGCCCAACAGTTTTTTACAATTCTACCCAGAATTGTCGAGGTATTGACCATGATAAATCCTTGATAACGAAAGTTGCCACGAACTTGTCACGGTCAATGACCGTGACAATTTTTTAAAGAAGGTCACGGGCTTGTCACGGTCATTGACCGTGACACGAGCATGACAATTCTAATGAACTTGTCACGGTCTATGACCGTGACATGACCGTGATAAAAAAAAGTTGTCTCACCCAGAATTGTCACAGTCATTGACCTTGACAAGTTGAAGTTATCAAGGTCAATGACCGTGACAATTCGACAAATTTGGTGTAGTGTAATAATTTTCTCTCACGATAGCTTCGGGCGGTCCCTTCCTCTTCTACCCTCTATTTTTAATAATCTTCCTCTCGTTATAGGTGCATTTACTTGTCTACGCAAAACATGTCCGTACTATCTAATTCTACTTTCTCTCAATTTATCGTTAATGGGAGCTACTCCTAACTTTTCTCTCATATAATGATTTTTAATCTTGTCTTTGATAGTAATTTCTATCATTCATCGGAGCATCCTCGTCTCACCAACATAAAGATTGTGTTCATATTTTTTCTTTAAGACCTAACATTCCACTTCATAGAGGGTCTCCGTCCTAACAACTGTTCTACAATTTTTTTTTATTAGTTATCTTTTTATCGCATAAGGCCCCACTTGCTTGTTTCCATTTCATCCAACCAGTTGATAATCTACTCATAACATCCTCGTCAATATTCCCATTACTTTGTATCACTGAGCCTAAATAACGAAATTTATTAGTTTGGTTTATCACTTTTTCGTAATCTTTAACTTTATGCTATAAGACGCCTCATTATTAAATTTTCATTCCATAAATTCACTTTTATTTCTACTGATTTTTAGTTCTTTAGATTCTAAGTCTTTTCTCCAATTATCTAATATCATCGCTAAGGGCTCCTTTGAAGTGTCTACTAAAACTATATCATTCGTAAACAACATACATCACGGGACATCTTCTTGTATGTCATTAGTAATTTCATCCAAAACCACGACAAGTAAGCAAGGACTTAAAGTTATTTTGTGATGTAAGCTCACTTTAATCGTGAAATCATTAGTTTCTCAACAAATAGTACTTACTCTAGTCTTTGTGTTATCATACATATCTTCAATAACTTTAATATAACTCATAGGAATTATTTCATCCTTGAGGACCAACATATTATATCCCTAGGTACTCTATGATATGTCTTTTCTAAGCCTATAAAGATTGTGTAAATTTGTAACAACCCTTGAATTTTTAACCGATTTTAATTAAATTAACTCAGATTTTGGAAAAATAATTTTTGGAATCTATTTCATTTTGGTATGAAAAAAGTGTTGGTTTTTAGATATAAAAATAAGATTTTAAGTGGAATTCAAATTGGGATTAAAATTTGGAAATCATAACTTTTTGTATAAAAATCGAGGGAGGATCCAACCTATGGAGGAAAAAAAAAATAATCGATTGCTCGATCGAGATGAAATTTTTTAGGCAGCTTCATCTCGCCTTTAGCTACAACGCCTCCAAATTTTAGTCAATTCGAACGGTCCGATCTTCCGAAAGATCTTTTTAGTGTTTGTATCTAATTAGGACTCTAATTCTTTTTGGTATATAAACATAAAGTGACGAGTTGATGACTTTTAAAACACATTTCAGCCTTCTTAAAAATCAGTAGGCTCCTCTATTTTCATCTTCTTCCATCTACAAAACCCTAGCCCCATTTAAATCAAGATTTCAGTCCAAGATTTGAAGGCTTATTTGGTATTTTCTCGAGTTTGGACTAGAATCAGTTTTGATTGTTTTCGCGCGAGGAACGCAGTGGTATGGTCAGAATTTTGAAGAAGACTTTTTATGAGTTTTTTGTGATGATATTAAGGTACAGGGTTTACGCAATATGCTCCTTAAATCTCTCGAGAGTATTCGTTTGTTCCTCATTTATTTGTACTCATATTGTTGATATCATGACGTTTATTGGAATCTGAAATATTGATTCGATTGAGACATAGTATTTGTTGATGGGCATGGTGTTATGAAATTTTTATATGGCACGTAGAATGGTCACCCGCCAATAGTCCAATAGTCTAAAAAACAAGATGAGTCTTTATGAGGCTTAGGTGAGGTGAGGTGAGGTGAGGCCTGATGACCTATTGATGTGTTATTGAAAAATAAATTGGTATAATACTCGGATGTCGCATTGGACTTGAATCCAGATTCGTATCGTTGCATTTTATTCACCGTTATTATTTTGAGCATCTATTCTTATCAGAATTGTGTACTTCTCCGTATTTTTCTTTTTTAGTGGCAGGTTAGCGTGGATTTGGACGCTACGAATTTTTGTAGGATTTTAGAGCAAGAAGTTTGGAGGACTTTTTTTATTTTTGTGTAGATTAACAGTGTAATTTATTTGGAGAGCTTAGTTTATTTTTGCGAGGAATTTAATTGTAATTATTTTGAAAGTGTGAATTTTGGATCCATTATATATATTTTGTGGAATATTGATGCTCTTTACTAATTGTTGAGGATTTAGTTTAGTTTTAATCGTAGTAGCGCCTCGTACTTTGTGCGGGGGGTTACAAAACTTTTATTCTTACTTTTATATTTCCCCTTTAACTGTCTTAATAAGTAAATAACTTTCGTGGTGGATCGCCTTGGCATAAATCCAAATTGATTGTCCGAAACGGTTGACTCATTTATTAAATTTTGTTCTATAACCTATTGCTACAATTTCATAGTGTGATTCATCAGTTTGATTCCTCTATAATTATCGCATTTTTGTGTGCCCCTTTTATTTTTACACAAAGGTATTATTGTCCTTTTTGTCTACTCATCTGGCATGTTTACTTTTTTAAATTTTTTATTAAATAAACATGTTAACCATTCTACCTCTATGCTTTCAAGGGTCCTCTGCACCGCTATGGGTATTTAAATCCTTAATTGACTAAATAAATGTGTTCAAACTAAAGTAACAAATACAGTGATATAATACAAACGCACCTCTGCGTATGATAAAAATAATAATACTCTAGATTATACAATCAAAGAATAAAGTTCACAAGGATTGAATATGTACTGTCTTAGAATATTTAAAATAGCAACCAGATTCAAAAATGATTTTTAAGAAAATACCATAAATCTTGTTCTATTTATCAATCACAATATGAGTGTTTAACTAAGAGTCAACATGCAAGTAGATATATACACAATATCCAGTCCAATATATAGACAAACTGTGTATAATCTCATATCTAACAAGTCAAATTTATGATATAATAATTAGAGATTCTACAATGAAATTTGGTTGGTAGGTAATAAATGTACTAATTAACGATCAACTGAGAGGAGAGATAGTTAACGGTCAACTGAGGGCAGAAATAATATTTTTTTTCCAGCAAATATGCCATATATTTATTAGGATTGAGCAGGTACATGTGGGCGACAAACCTCAAGAAATAAATACTATAAGAATTTAATTGTATAATGAATAATTGATTGGGGTCAAACCCCAAATAACTTTTATTTTTGTAATTCTTAATCTTTTTTTGCAATAAGATAAGGTGTAAAATATTCGGCCATTTACATAATAATTGTTATTTTCATAATAATTATAATGAAACATTACTTTGTAATATTCAATCAAGATGAACTTTTTTATTTTATTACGACAATTTCTTATCCTGAATTTACTTAAGGTTTTCCAAGTTGGTTCATTAGATATAATTATTAGACAATACTCAATCATACACGCAAATGGAAAATAACTTGGTTAGGCCAGTTTACTCTTCTTTAATCTGGTCAAAGTGTTCAAATGCTAATAAAAGAATGGAATTTTTTAACTTTAATACATTAATAATCTTTGCTTTTATACTTTAATTTAAGGGTTTGGAAATTTATGATATATTGTAATATGTATTTTGAAAATAGGACAACAAACATTTTATTTGTGATTTTAGTCCCTATTTTTTAATAAAGTCGCTAGTGCGGAACCTTATTCATAAAACGTCAACCAATCACAGCATGCCACGTGTCCCTTTAATTTAAAAATAGGAAGTAAAAATGAAAACAAAATATTTGTTGTCCTATATCCATAATCAAAATTCTTTTAAGTACTAAAATTAAATAATCTATTAATTTAACTTGATTGTCTTATGAGACTTTATTATATTTTTAGTCGTTAAATGTAAAAATTTCACGACTAAAAGTAATTTTTGGTGACATTTAGTTAAAAAAGTACGAAATTCTGATTAACTAATAAAGTAAATTGAAGTCTAAATTTGAAGCTTAGTAATGTATTAAAATAAAAATAAATTAAAAAAAAACTCTAATATTCATCCATAAACTATAGTGTAGGAGGGGTTTGACAAAAGTCATACAATATTCCGTTGACTAGAAGGGGTTGGCATTATATTACCCGGTAAATAACCAATCTACTTCATGACAACTTTTTTGGTTAATTGCTCATTATTGATTTAGGTCCCTAACATTTTTAATTACGAGTATTAACCTGCAAAATGACTTTTCAAAAACACAAATAGTGCCACAAATATAATTGGTAAAACTTTTTATGACATTGTTTTTGTTGCCCAAAGTCATTTTTGCTGTTGAACCCAAGAAATGAAAAATATAAGAGTTAAATTCAGTTACAGAAAAATAATGGGACCAAACTCAATATAATGGAATATCGTGTCACAATAAACTCCTCCTCGGGTGAAATGATTACGTAAGGTTTGAAATCTTTATGTATGTATTATACGTACAAACCAAAAATTTATCCTTTATAAAAAAAAAACATATACATCCCATAATTTCACATATAGATTATACATAGAAATCATGTTTACATTACAAAAAGAGGTTGAAATATATTCCCAAAAAGTTTCAGTAGCATTATCAAAAATTATTTTTATATAACATTTACAATATGTTTTTGGGATTTTTAGAATACATGACTCCTCTTTATGTATGTATTATACGCACAAATCTAACATTTATGCATTATAAACAAAATCATTTATACATCCCATAATTTTTCATATAGATTAAATATAAAAATCATGTTTACACTGCACAAAGAGGTCATATATTACCAAAAAGTTTCAGTTGTATTATCAAAAAATATTTCTATATAACATTTACAATATGTTTTTGGGATTTTAAGAATACATGACTCCTCTTTTTGTATGCGTTACACGTACAAATCTAACATTTATGCATTATAAAAAAATCATATATACATCCCATAATTTTACATATAGATTAAATATAAAAATCATGTTTACATCACAAAAGGAGGTTGAAATTTATTACGAAAATGGATCAAAACATTGTCGTCTATCAACTTCTACTTGCAATTTTCGAGAATGAACACCATCATGCTTGTTTTAGGTGAATAGCATATGAGTCACTAAAAAGTCCCCGATTATTTACATGTTTAGTCGAGTTGAGAAATGACCCGTTATCCTTTCTATTCATACAAATTAGGGCTCCGTATTAAAAAAATTTGAATGAAAAAACGGGTTGGTGGTTAATCTAACCCAAATTCGATCAATAACAACCATCAATTCTCTATAAACAAACTCATATCTGACTCTAACCCTTTAACGACCCGACCAGATCCGTTCACATCCGCCCATTTGCAAATTCCAAAGTCAATTAACAATTTTATTGCACTCTTGGTCCCTAAAAATAAATATGTGTATTAGGGTGGCACATTGACCTCACTGCGTTCAGTGTCCAAAAAGCATTACTTTGATACTATAAATCCTAATTCTATGATATCTATATTTTTTTTACAACCCAAAAAATTATCAAACAAATATGCAGAAGTTTCCATCTGACAAATAAAATAAACAAGATCGAACCACTTCTTTTTCAAGTCAATCAAAGCATGCTAGTAGGAAATAGTCAATAAAAAAAATTATTTATGCCTGAGTTTTACATAAGTAAAGACTATATAATAAAGTCGTGGGAAGTGGTTAATGAAATCTCCATAGAAAACAAAGACCACATAAATTTTTTCAAGAACAAGCTGATGGTTAGCAAAATGGCAAGCAAAACTGCATCTACTATTTTTTATGTCTTGTGCTTGATTTTGATCATCTTCATCTCATTGCAAATAGCGGAAGGAAGATCCATATCCATACATAAAAATTGTGAGTAATAATTTGTTCATGAAGTTCACATGTTCATTAAAATTCTAAGAAGTTTGATTTTATATATCTTTATGTCGTGTTCTCTCTCTCTCACCGCATATAATTATGTTATACGAGGTGGCGTAGTTGTAAGTCCATCGAAGGAGGGGAATATCGGACACTGACCCCGGTGGAGTCTTGCTAGATGAACGAAACAGAAAATTAAATTGGTCTCTTTGTATTAGTTTGGCCATATTTATATTATGATTATTTTGGTCTCAGATTTGAATTTCTCAAAGCACATGAACTATTTTGTTTTTCGAGTTAGATTATTGGTAAATGAACCGACTCGAAATCAATATGAAGTTACGTGTAATAATTTTTAGAACCTATTTATCATTTGACGTGTGATATGATTATTGTTGCATTTTGTATGTGATTATATAATTTCTCTTATAGGTTTTTGCATCATCATGTAGTGTAGTTGACTTGTGAGATTGAATATATGCCTAAATGTATATTTGTCCGCATGTATTTCTGTGATTTTCATGTATGTTGTCTATATAGAATCAATTTATTATTTCATTCACATGCTTTTTAGCTTTCATTGGTATGTATTTGTTTGAATAAATATTGGGCTTTTAGTTATTTTGTGATTAGTCATATGAATGACATCGATACTGCAATGTTATTTTTTAGTTTGCAATTCTATGCTCACTGCAGTTGTGTTTATTTTGTATATTTCGTAGAATAAAGGGATGTTTAGTATTTAGTCTCACGTGAGATGATTTAGTTACATCCGATTTCATGTCTTTTTATTTCTAGTTGTTGGTCCTATAGAGTGGTGGTTAAAAAGTTCATGGGATATGTGTCATTTAAAAAAAATATATAAAATGACGGTTAGGGCGATTATGAGAGGTTATGAAACTAAGTACAATTATAAAAATACATGGAATGAATGACAATTTAAATTTTCAAAGTGGGACTAAAGCCTAAAAAACTATAGAATAAATCACTCATCTTTTAATGGGTTGAGAGTTTTTATCTAGCATCCAAAATGAAAAAGGTTGAAACTTTCCACTAACAAATCTCACATTAGAGGACTAAATGCGTGCAAACCCTATTTGTTTATATTTTTGCAAATTTTGGGTCGTACTACTTGTCTTATTCTTATTCTTATAAGGGATTGTAACATATTTTGCCTATATCTTATTTTTTTAGTCCTTTCATGAAGACTAAACGAGTATGAAACCTTATCAACTTTTACTTAATTTGCTTAATTTGATAAGTAAAAATATATGAGGGTACATTTCCAACCTATGACTCAATTTTAATGACATTGGACACAGTTAGGCTGCCATTGGTATTCTAATATTTATAAGGAAAGTAATACTTTTAACATACATGTGACATTTTTTGTTGGTACACTTTATATATTGTGATTAAAAAAAAAATCACATCAAAGAGTTTTATGGAGAAATCGAAAAATAAAATCATAAATTAATTTTAAGTCTACTGCTCAAAATTAAATTATTACCTCATATGATTATCGCAAAATATGAACCTCATGCGTGAATTCAAATAATTACTGCACAATAAAAATAAACAATATTACCTCAATCGTTTATAAATTCGTCGTAGACGATTCTTGGGTTGAGTCGCGGACTAGGTCGCTCTCTTTAAGACGTTTCGCGCCTCTACCCTCTTTGTGCAGGTAGTCTACAGTCACGCCGTCCCCAGGATAAAACAAGCCCAGAATCACTTTTGTATCATATAACCATGCACCGTGGTTATATGTCTTCTAACACCCATTCCAAATTAATTGTTCAATTCTACAATTTCAGTTTGGGGGGACAAACTGTTCTAAAAATATTTTGGGCGAAAAATATTTTCATGAAGAAAATATTTTCAGTCTAAGATTGAGAGAGGAAGAGATTTTTATGAGTTTTGTTTTAAACTCTCAACAACAAAATCTATCTGTTTTGTTTTTCTTTTTTAAAACTATACTCAAGCTTATCACTTGCTCTCTAAAACTCTCTCAAGCTCTTCTTCCAATCTTTTTTTTTTTTGCCGGATAAAGAGAATTATATAGACAAAGTAGGAATAATTATTAGACATAGTGGGAGAAGTTAGCCCTTAATTTTAGCCAAAAGTAGTGGATAATAGGGATAGTGGGTGTTATAGCTTTTGACAAAGTGGGTCAATGAGTGGCTAAAAAATAGAGGTGAATAATGACAATTTGGGAGGCACAAATCCCTTAAAATATGCAATCTGTTTTCTTTTAAAACTTTCAAACTTTACACAGTTATAACAATCCCCCACTTGTAAATTTTGAAAATTTATTGAGCAATAATTATTAATAGAATTGTGCATAAGCAAAGGTGTCTTTAGACTTGAACCTTTACGTAGTAAAGATGATTCAGATTATACTAGAGTAACTCGTAGTTTTGAACTCTATCTCTGACAACATCCCACACACAACCCTACTTGGGTGTAGTCCTCAAGCCAGCACGTTACGACCATGTGCTTCTATCCCAGTATGTGAAAGCTCTAGGGAATTTGCCCAAAATTACCATAGGAAGCGGCCACACTTCCACATCCACATAGGTGAGTCTATCAAGGATACTCCCGTAGCTAGGTACCCCACTCAAATAAGAGCTATAGATCTTCATTAAGAGTTATAATTAACTCAACCTTAACTCGCTTCAGGATATCATGCTCCATAGGATGGACTCGGAGTAAAACCCCGTAAATAATAATTGGCATGATTCAATCCATATCACCGTGACTTGTTATTACCCTTTGAACCTATTTCTTGGGATCTCCAGTCTATAGGTTGGGTTACCACCACAAATGATTCAATATCAACGGGCTTTAGTCCGATCCCTTTCTAGGTGTTAAACACCTTCTCCCGCACTAGTCCTTTCGTCAAAGGATAAGTCAGGTTCTATTCTCATTAGTCCGAACATAATCCACACACACAACTCATTAGTTTTAAGTTCTCAAACTATGTTGTGCTTACGACATATTTGTCGTTCTTCCGTTATGATAACGGTTCTAAAATTTTATTGTTGTGGATAAAATGACTGTGTCAATCTCTACCATAAATGGTATCTTATAACAGGTCTTTTAACCTTTTCATTTACTCAGTAGCCATAGTTATTGGTATCACCATAT
Organism: Sambucus nigra; assembly: GCA_949130495.1. Classification (NCBI taxonomy): domain Eukaryota; kingdom Viridiplantae; phylum Streptophyta; class Magnoliopsida; order Dipsacales; family Adoxaceae; genus Sambucus; species Sambucus nigra. Next base: position 31,737,027 of record OX422224.1, on the reverse strand, counting down.
ACTCCATCATTAATTTTGCCAACAATTAATATTTCCGGGAGTTCCAAAAAATAGCAACATAATATGTGTTAAACACATATCCATTATTAATTCAGAATCAATTATAGGTTCGTGATTTTATCAAAACACATAACCTTTCTCAATAGCATAAGAATGCACCTCTTTTTTTTTAATTATAAACCTTCGTAGTACTCCAACAAAAAATAATTCCAAGTCAACTGTATTTAGTAGCTCAGTTGAGACTACTTAAGATGTTCGCATATTCATCTTTTCTTATCACTATATGTAGTGTTCTTATACTTGGATCATGTGGAGTACAAGATGGTTCATAATAAGCATATATCTAATAAATAGATATTCTTGTATTTCAATGTACTCGATCAATTAATTGATCCATATAGCCTTGTAATATTAACAAGTACTATTCTTGTTTCATTGAAACTCTTTATGCTAACACTTTGACTTAGCATGAATTTGGTTTCCTACGTAAAAAAATATTATAACTAAATATTAGCTAATCATTCTTGCACAATAAATAAGAGTGCATTCATATTTCAACATGCTTAGTGTTAAACACGATTCATAAATTATTCTCAATTCATTCTCATTTGATAATTTATCAAAATATCATGCCATTTATTGGTGCCTTTCATATTAATTTTCCAACTTCAAGTTGGTCCATGTAAGTTGCCTTACATAGGTCACCATTCGAAAAACACTATTATATATATTTAGTTTTTAACTCAACATCATATATAATATCAATGGCATTCAAAATAAATGAAGCTTCTTCATTTTCATGAGAATATTTTAACGTGCATCATGTATAACTAAGTTATATTGATGAATTTCGACTATTAAACAAAGCTTATATTCATAAATGATAATTGTCTCAATATTCCTTCAAATGGTGTGTATACACCTTATTATCTTAAGTTATAAGATAAGTCAATTATAAACTAATTTCTAGTTTATTCCAAGGAATTCAATCAATCATTTATGACATGACTTCTCTAAGGATTTTTCAAATCCTTTTCAATAACATAAGCAAGCTTTTATTTTTAACTCACAACTCAAAAAATAATCAAAGTTTCAGATTCTATTAAATGTTCTTCAAATATAGTTGAGAGGTACTCGATTGAGTGCCCCCACTATTCTCTAGGTATAGCAATTAGAAGCAACATATAATGTGCCCCCACTATATCTTCAATTCATAAAATAAAATCTAAACTTGTGAGTTTCAACATTAAATAAGAATTAATCTTATTTCTTAAATAAATACATGCTTAATGTCTTCAGGTATAGCCGAATAAAAAAAAAAAAAAAAAAATACATGTTCATTTATTTTAGTCATAAATTCAGATTTTCATGTGTCTAAAAGTCACATATAGATACAATCTATTTCATAAAAAATTATAATATACAATTTTTCACAATGTATACGATAATACTCCGTATTAGAGTTTAAACCTCTATTCCAAATCAAAGCATACGGACAAAATAATTTTACCCAACTAAATTATTTCTACACGCGTATGAAGCACACCAAATTGATTCCAACATAGCAGAATACAATTTTATTCTATACATTTTCCAACTCATATAAATGAATAAATATAAGGAATTATTCATATAAAATTGTAGCGGTTGCACTCCAAACTCAAATATTGTATAAGTCCTTATACAATTTCTTTGAAATTCATCTTCTATAAATTTGAGTCCAAATTTTTCTAAGTACTTCATAAATCCTTGAAAAAGAAATTTATAAAGGCTTCAAAATATTTTGAATCCGTTGGGAACACGACATGATACATTTTTTCAAAAAAATGTTATCCAAAATATTTGTTCAAACGGAAAAACTTCAAGTTTGAAATTTCACCACGACCAAACCGCTTATTGAAATTTATAAAATTTTCCAGAATTCATCATTTATGAGTCTCGTCTTATCCAAAATTGGAATCACTCAAAAATATTAAGTACAAGTGAAGATAAACTTATTTTACTACAAGATGTCCAAAAAATTCAACATCGCGCATCCCATTTGTAAAAATCATCATAAAAGATATACAACTCTTTTTTCATAAATTCCAAAGCCCAATATTTATAATCTCAACATACTACTTGCATGCCAAAATTCACGAAATTTCAGTTTATATATCATCAAAAAACTGAGATGATATTCCAACAGAATTCATAACAAAAATTTCAGTTTTTTTTTTTTTTCATCATCGATCACTTTAGTATGGTTGAAAAATATCAACTACACTTTTACATAAACACTTCAAAAAATATTTGAACATATTTCTTTTATAGTAAACATAGCGCAAAACACAAATGTTTATTATATACCCTTCGAATCCATATAACAAATGTTCATTTGTTTTCATATAACAAATTTTCATTTGCTTCCAAATATCAAATTTTTTAATTTGATTCCATATAACAAATTTTCACTTGTTTCCAAATATCAAAATTTTAATTTGATTCCAAACATCAAATTTTCATTTGATTCAATATAACAAATTTTCATTTCCAATAATAACATCTTATGTGAAATAATATTTCACATTCATAACTAGAAAATAGGATTGACCTATTCAAAAGTTTTCCATGGAGGGGTTCATTTTTGTTCAAATTATAATTTCTCACGAAATTATTGATCGATTTCGAATTGACCAAAAATACTGAAATTTATATATCTACTTCACAAAATATAACATTTAGGAAGTTCAGGGGCTAAACGGTCATTTCTAGAGGTAAAAGGTCAAAATTATAATTTCTAAACATAGAAACTTAGTTGGCCTTTTTTCATTTCGACATCATAAAAATAATCATATACGCCCATAAGATTTATTTTTCGGTCTCCATGGTAGACAAAAAACGTCTTAAAATTGTTGGTACACTTTATATATTGTGATTAAAAAAAAAATCACATCAAAGAGTTTTATGGAGAAATCGAAAAATAAAATCATAAATTAATTTTAAGTCTACTGCTCAAAATTAAATTATTACCTCATATGATTATCGCAAAATATGAACCTCATGCGTGAATTCAAATAATTACTGCACAATAAAAATAAACAATATTACCTCAATCGTTTATAAATTCGTCGTAGACGATTCTTGGGTTGAGTCGCGGACTAGGTCGCTCTCTTTAAGACGTTTCGCGCCTCTACCCTCTTTGTGCAGGTAGTCTACAGTCACGCCGTCCCCAGGATAAAACAAGCCCAGAATCACTTTTGTATCATATAACCATGCACCGTGGTTATATGTCTTCTAACACCCATTCCAAATTAATTGTTCAATTCTACAATTTCAGTTTGGGGGGACAAACTGTTCTAAAAATATTTTGGGCGAAAAATATTTTCATGAAGAAAATATTTTCAGTCTAAGATTGAGAGAGGAAGAGATTTTTATGAGTTTTGTTTTAAACTCTCAACAACAAAATCTATCTGTTTTGTTTTTCTTTTTTAAAACTATACTCAAGCTTATCACTTGCTCTCTAAAACTCTCTCAAGCTCTTCTTCCAATCTTTTTTTTTTTTGCCGGATAAAGAGAATTATATAGACAAAGTAGGAATAATTATTAGACATAGTGGGAGAAGTTAGCCCTTAATTTTAGCCAAAAGTAGTGGATAATAGGGATAGTGGGTGTTATAGCTTTTGACAAAGTGGGTCAATGAGTGGCTAAAAAATAGAGGTGAATAATGACAATTTGGGAGGCACAAATCCCTTAAAATATGCAATCTGTTTTCTTTTAAAACTTTCAAACTTTACACAGTTATAACATTTTTTATTCTTGATCCTAGATATAGCATATGTGAATAATTTACGTAACTTTGGCACGTGCTATGTAATTTTTTGACATTCATGAAAACATTCATATGACCTCTAACAAAGGTAATCTCCAATTCCAGTCACTCCAAAACTATAATGGCAAGTCCTGCATTGTTGTGGGCAATGGTTCCCCACTTTCTATCACCAGGGCCGGTTTTGACGGGAGGCCAGGGAACCGGCCGCTTCGGGCCCCCAATTTTCGACGTATTTTAGGAGTCCCAAAATTTTATATTTGTATATATATTTGTAGCGTCATTTTTTCAATTATCCCCAAAATAATTTGTGAAAAACTGAACGGACAAACATTTAGACTTTCCGTAACTCTCAAAAAATAAGTCAGCATCTTTTCGGTTAAAAAAATCCTACAATTTATAAATTAAAAAAAAAATCTCTTGTTAAATATGGAGCCACCAATTCAAGAGTTCGCCTCGGACCCCTAAAATTTGGGAACCGCCCCTATCTATCACTCACATTGGTCATTCTTTTTTACATTGAAAAATGAAAATTTATAATTGTGTGATGTTTTGGTTGTTCTTTCCCTCACAAAAAATATTATTTCTATTAGTCAACTAACTTAATAAAACTCGTGTAGTGTTGTATTTTTCTCCTCTTGTTTCAAGATCATGGACCAAGTCACGGGGAATCCTCTTGCAATCGGGACTAATGACTCCGGTCTTAATGCATTAAATAACAAAGGAGAAGAATTTGTACTTGTTGGAATAAAATCCAGCAAAGCCTCATTTGACATTTGGCATCAAAGACTTGACCACCATAACTCTAAGCAGAGACGAATCTACATAGGGGCCAAAGGTGGCCATGGCCCCCCAAGGTTTTGAATTTTTTTTAGCGTTCAGAATTGTATATGTATGTAAAAGTATTTTTTTATCCCAAACCAAACGGACCCTTAGAGTTATTTTTCTAGCTTCAAGTCTATGATAGTTGACAAGATTTTACAATATGGTTGGGTTTGTTGAGATTCGGCAATTAATATTTGGGACATATACGTCCCTCAAATATTTTTTAATACACGTTTAGTCCAACAAGACTTTTTTATTTATTCTAAAAAATCCCTCAACATGTCGTTAGAACGGACTTTAAAAATAAGTTAATATTGTTTAAATGAGTGTTTAAGGGATTTTTTGGAACAAAATAAAAAGATTTGGACTAAATGTGTATTAAAAAATGTTTGCATGATTTTTTGATATTTGATCCCTAATATTTTTCTTTTTATTATGGTTAAAAAAAACTTTCACACATTTAGAGCTAGAGTTGAATAGTGAAGCAAAAAGTGCTCGTTATCAAGGCAAACAACGAAACCGCATAGATTTATTTGATATTTTCTACAATTAAATTTTCACTCATTTGAAAGTTTACTCAATTGTCCAATTTTATTGATTGATTATTGTTCAAATATGTTTATATCAATGTTTATAGGATCAAATATCAAAAAGTCCTTCAAACATTTTTTTAATACAGATTTAGTTCAAACCTTTTATTTTATTCAAAAAAGTCCCTCAAACACCAAGTTAACTAATATTCTCTTATTTTTAAAGGTCCGCGCTAGCGGCATGGTGAAGGAATTTTTTTCGCAAAATAAAAAGACTTTGACTAAAAGTGTATTAAAAAATGTTTGAGGAACTATTTGGTATATGCCGCATGTTTATATACATTATATTTTTGAAATCATTTTTATTCATTCTTAGCCCCCCGAAAGATTAAATCCTAATTTCGTCCCTGACTCTAAGACTCTTCTTCATTTATCTACTCACAAAAATATTGATGTAACTAGTTGGCTCATATGTTCAAGTATTTATACTAGTTTTCAAATGGGAAAGATTTGTCATTTACCATTTTCTTTCTCTAATAATATAGCCACTGCTATGGAAAAAATACATTGTGATTTGAGAGGACCCTCCCCCGTGACTTCTGTGCAACGTTTTCGTTATTATGTCATTTTTGTTGATGATTTTACTCGTTTTATATGGTTCGGTCTATTGCATAAAAATATGATTTCTTTCACATCTTTCTCAACTTTTAAAAAGTGGTTAAAAGACAATTTAATTATCCCGTCAAACTAATTTAATATGATGGAGGTGGCAAATTCAATCTAAACGATTTTATTCTACATGGGACTTACCCAACCTTGGCCCAGCTACCTCATTTTCTAAATTTGAAGATATAGTACTGGAATCCTGCAATACTAACCCCTGACATGTTTCCACACCAGTTATTCCCACACAGCCTAATATTTCCCATGAGTTTATTCCTTCTAAAGCATCCCTCCACAATGCTGGAGTAGAAGAACAGCTCAAATGTTAAAGCTGCAAACTCAATACCTCACAGTGGTGAATGAAAACTTACAAAATTTGTAGAGGAAATGGTAGCCGATTGCTAGTTTTACAGAACGATTACTGAATTGTTAAATAGTTTCTACGAACTTTTTTGTTCGTAAGAATTCCTACGAACTGCACAAGTTCGTAACAAAAATAAATCCTCATTTTCGTTATATATTTGGGTTTCTACAAACAAATGTTCGTAACATTTTCTTTAAACAAATGTTGTTCGTAATTTTTTTTTAATTCCAACGAACAATATAAATCCGTAGGAACTGATTTTAACATTTCTGCAATCTCCCCCATTGTATAGTGTATTGTTGGAAGGAAGGTAAACTCACGTTTCGTTCTCTATATTTGGCAATTCTGAGCGTCCACCGTTGTTGATGCTCTTACCTTTATTTGCGTTTCTTCTTTTAACTAGAAAATCCATTATCCAGATTTGACATAAATTACAGTCAGTTGTCAAGCTGACACTAACCCATCTCATTTCACATCCGAACTTAGGCACAGACAATGTTAGATCCAAAAGGATTAATTATTAAATTAATCAGTTTATCATCATCAACATCATTATCATCATCATCCTTTCCTTAATCCCATCACATGGGTTCATTTACATGGATTCTCCTTTTTCATTATAATCTATTATAAGCAATATTTTCATTCAAATTTAAAATCCTTAAGATCTCTCCTAACACTACACCAAAATGGGTAAATTGGCACCCTTCCAGCGGCTAGTCTTATCACGGTCATTAACCGTGATAACGAAACACGCATTTTTTTGTCATGGTCATTGACCGTGACAAGCCCGTGACAACGTATTGTCACGGTCATTGACCGTGATAAGACCGTGACAACGACACTTGTCACGGTCATTGACCGTGACAAACCTAATAATATTGTCACAGTCAAGGACCGTGACACGTCTGTGACAATTTGTTCAGTAAAAAAAACTATGCTTTCTATTTTTCCGACCATTTTTTGTTTTCCCTCTCTTTCTCTCTCTAAGTGATTTCGATCTCTCTCTCTCTCTTTAAGGTATGTTTTTTTCCTCTCTTTCTCTTTTATTTCTATATGTGTGTGTATGTGTGTGTGGTGGGGGGAGGGGGGCAGAGGATGGTGGGGGTTTGGGTACGTGTGTGTGTGTGTGCGTGTGTGGTGGGAGGATGGGGAGGGAAAGGGGGGCTAGGGAGGGGTGGGACAGGGGGCTGGGTGGGGGGCAGGGGTGGTGGTGTGTGTCTATGTGTGCAGGTGTGTGCGTGTGTGTGGTGGCGGGAGGGGGGCTGGGGGTGGGGGTGGGGTGGGGTGTGTGCGTGTGTGTGGTGGGGGAGGGGGTGTGTGTGGTGGGGGTGGGGTGGGGGTGTGTGGTGGGGCAATCTCAACAATTGAAACGGACAAATTGATTAACAAAATATATATTGCCCCTTTAATTGTATAACTTTAATAAAATAAATTGTATAGTTTTAGTTGTAACTTTAATTGTATAGTTTATATGAAAGTAAATTAACAATTAGTGCCCATTTCATATGAAAGTAGGATTGCTCCTCACTATAAATTAGTAAATTAATAATTGTATACTTTAATTGTTAGTTTAATTGATGAAATGATTTAATTGAGTAGATGGATTAGAAGGAGTACGGGATACACATTTGTTGTTGCGGTTGGATTATAGTGGATCGATGTTGGGTTGGTTAATTTTAGAAGTAGTATGACCACTGGATTAATGTCCATATGGGGGTGCGATTTTTCAACTTTTTTTAAAAATTACTGTGTATCCCTCTTGTGTAGTGTGCGTATGTGTGGGCAGTAAGGGTGGGGGTGGGGGTCGGGTGTTTGTATGGTGGGGCAATCTCAAAAATTGTATAGCTTTAATTAATAAATTGTATAGCTTTAATTGTTACTTTAATTGTATAGTTTTATAAGAAAGTAAATTAATAATTAGTGCCCATTTCATATGAAAGTAGGATTGCCCCTCATTGTAAATTAGTAAATTAATAATTGTTATACTTTAATTGTTAGTTTAATTGATGAAATGAATTAATTGAGTAGATGAATTAGAAGGAGTACGGAATACACATTTGTTGTTGACATTGCTGTTGGATTATAGTGGATCGATATTGGGTTGGTTAGTTTTAAAAGTGGCATGACCACTGGATTATTGTCCATATGGGGGTGGGATTTTTCAACTTTTTTTTTAAATTACTTGAAATTAAATGAAACATACTTGAAGTCACCCTTAGGAGGAGATGGAGGAGATGGGGGGGAGGGTGGGGGGTTGCGCGCGTGTGTGTGTGTGTGTGAATGTGCGCGGGTGTGTGAGTGTATGAGCGCGCGTGTGTATATGTGTGTGTAGTGTGCGTGTTTGTGCGTAATGTCCCTTGTAAACGAATTGATGGGTTATTAATTTTTTTAGAAAATTAATATATGATTGCCCCTCATTGTAAATTAGTAAATTAATATATGATTAATTATGAAAGTAGGGTTGCCCCTCATTGTAATTAGTAAATAAATAATTGTATACTTTAATTATTAGTTTATTTGCACGTCTTCTTTTAATTCATTTTGATATGTACTAATAACAAGTCGGGGCTATTAGTGAGATCCCTCGAGCTGGTAAAGACGATCATCGACGCGGGGTACATTAGATGGAAGGAGGTGTCATATGAGCTCAAGTTAGCTGTTTGGGTGGCACTACAGGTAATGTATTTATATTTATATTTATATTTATATTTATCACTACACCAAAATAGGGTAATTGTAATGGGCAAAAACCGTTACAAAAAATATTTGTAACGGATTAAATCCGTTAGAAAATTGGCGTTATTTATTTTATTGACATATTTTGTAACGAATAAAATCCGTTACAAAATTAATATTTGTAACGGACGAAAACCGTTACAATTTATTTTGTAACGGATTTAACATTGGTAGATATTAGGGCTGTAAACGGATATTCGAAAATTCGCATCCGTTCGATATTCGAATCCGAATTTGCGGATATTTATCCGAAAATATGAAAACGGATACGAATATGGATAGTCTATAAAATATCCGAGAAAACGGATACAGATACGGATAGTACTAGTATCCGACACGGATAATCCGTATCCGATGCGGAGTATTCATTTTATCGGATATCCGTTTTACCGGATATCCGTATCCATCAAACATATGATTAAAATATTACTAATAATATTAGTATTAGTATTACTAATAAAATAATTTTAAAAAAAAAATCAATCGTTTATTCCCTTAAACAAAATAAACATATACTCCACTCAAAACAAAAACACCCTAAAGTTATTATTTTATTAGGTATATTATAAAATATCATGTATTAATATTTTGTTGGGTATATTATCTTGGAGTTATACTAAAGTTACAATACACCCTATCACACACAACATACACCCCTAAAGAACATATACTCCACTCAAAAAAAAAACTAACTTCATTTCATTTCTCTTTTGTACAAAATAAGATAAAAGAAATCCTGATGTGGTTGTTCGTTAGTTTCCTTAATTATAAATAAATGTAAGAGAGAAACAAAAAAGAATGTAAAAGAGAAACATAATAGAATGTAAGAAAGAAACATAAAAATAAAGAAATGATTTTGATTGTGATGAGAATTGAAGTTAACAACAGATACATTATATACAAAATAAAAATGTATACTTATTAAAATAAAAATATCAGTATGTTTTAAAGACAAAAGGTCCATGAGGTTATCATTATCAAAAGAATTGATTTAATATAAAAGGTGTATATTTATTTCTACTATCATGGAATGCGACTGTTATTTTTTTTTTTTGGATGGCTTGAAGCTTATATGGTTGTAAAGTATGGATGGCTTTAAGCCATAATATCATTATGGAATGGTACTATTATTATGGAATCCATAATTGTTGAGGTTAGGAGGCAGTAATTTTGTTATATATTTGTTTAGATTGGATTGGATTTCATTTGATTGGATATTTTAATAGTTATTTTTTGCGATGACTAAATAATTTAAACGGATACGGATATTATCCGAATCCGAGTGTTGATGTAAAAAACTAGATCGCTCTAATTTTTCAATCACAGATAAATAAATAAGACAAAGATTTTTAAAGTGGTTCGGCTAGGAATAAAGCCTACGTCCACTGTTATGTTATTGCTGAATGCTTGTGGAATTCTTGATTACAAGTTCTCTCAAGAAATTCCGGTCCCCTTGAATGAGGATGATACAAGGTATTTATAGCCTTGAGGTTGTACATGAAAGGTTCGATACATTAAATGACATACATATGAAAGGGTAATACATTTAATGCAGAATGCGTGCCAAGAATATAAGCATTCAATGAATATCTGAACTGTTGATTATCTGGCAATTAACGATACGACCGAGATGCAGCTCGGACCGCCATAGCTGTTCGCTGATCAGGAGTTCCTCGGAACATTAGAGTACCTCGGTGCTATAGAATTCCTCGGTGCGTTAGAGTTCCTCGGTGTGATAGAGTTCCTCGACGTATTCTCGTTGCTCGGAAAGAAGCATGGTTGGTCGGGAAATGATCTTCCTCGCTGCTATTGTGCCACGTAGATTGACACGTGTCTTCATATTATTCGTCCACATCAGCATATTAATTTTGGTATCAACAGAAGCCCCCAATGTTTCATATTTCGAACTTTGAGGAGTATGGAACATTCTTTCTCGGTATATGGCAATATTAGATGTCCTTCCTGGGTTTCAGGAACATTGTATTCAAATTTCCTTCTTATTTCGCAGTTTCCGCCTTTTTTATAAGCGCTTTGATATTCGTGCAAATTTTGTCCTCTTAGCCGCCGGACGTTTAGTAGTTTCTTTTTGGTAATCATTTCTTTCGCCGCTTCCCAATGCAAAGTATTTAAACTTCTTTGGTAACCATACCGTCGTCTACGTTTTTCATTCTCTGCATTCAAGCTTTCTATTCTCTTCTTCTCTTGTGCGTTCATTCTTGTTTCCGTTCGTTGTCAACACATCTCCTTTCTTTCTATAAGATCTTCTTTCTTTCTTCTGTATCTCTTTTATTCAATATGGTTTATATTGTGGAGTCTGTTGAGAAATTCCGCTCTGATTTTTCCATTCCTTCGTGGGTAACTCTAGAGGTTCTTTCTGAGCCTTTAGATTACTTTCGATTGGCTGAGGGACATTGGTTCCCCAGTCTTTTTGTTGCTGAATGTGGTTTTTCCTTTCCACCAAACCCATTATGTCTTGAGTTTTGTCAATATTTTGATCTTGTTCCTGCAAAAATAGCCCCCAATTCATGGAGAATAATTAACGGGGTGCACAAATTAAATCTAACTCATGGGACTCGTATAGGGATCCCTGAAATCATGTTTTGTTATAAATGGGCTGTTCTAGATAATATTTATTATTTAAAAACTAGGTATTTGAATAGGGCTCTTGTAGTTAATCTCCCTGACTCAAATAGGGATTATTTTGAGCATGGGTTGGTCATAAAATATTGGCAACATGCGCCTCTAGCTGGGGATGAAGCGTACAACGGTCCCAGATGCCCCCCATATGGCAATGGGATAGGTTTATTTTTCATTTTATTTTACTTGTAAAATTATGCTTTCATCATGTTTGATAAAATGTATGACCGATATTTCATTATGTATCTATTTGCAGTTGATAGCAAAAGAAAAACTCCAAAGGAATCAGAAGTGAATATTAAACATCTGAAACTTATCTGGGGTTTGCATAAGACGATTGCTGACGAGCATATTAGATCTGCTTCATATTTACTACAGTATAAGAGTTACACAACCTCTTATACTTCTCGCCCTGTTGAACCAGCTTCAACACCAGAAGGTTCATCTTCAGATTCTCATATCCCCTTATCTCAGAGAATGGGCAAGAAAAGAGCTCCTCCTTCTCTATTTGGTGAAATTTCTTCTGCTGTTGGAGCCCAGAAAGGCAAAATTGATGTCCCAGAAGGGACTAAAAAAGTAGATGCTGGGTCCTCCAAAGCTGCCGAGAAGCCCCCAGTGGCCCCGAGCAAGAAAAATGCTCCTGCTGATGTAATTACAATCTCTCCGACCAAGACTTCTTCCTTGGTTGATGCTGCTGACCCTCCTTTGAAGAGATTGAGGAAATCATCCTCAGTTAATCTTGCTGGAACTGCATCTTCTCTAACCGCTGGTGGTAGTAGTGTTTCAAAAATCATTCTTCCGAGTTCTTCAACGAGCTCAGTTATACCCGAGGTTCTTGGGGTTGATGAAAAAATTCCTAGGGATACACTGACATCCCTAGATGCTCGCCATCTTTCTTCAGTAAATTTCTCATACCTTTGGTCTTTCTTTCTTTTTCTTGAATTCTTGTATTTGTGTTGACTTTATTGTTTTTCTTATCTTTCAGCTGGTGAACTGCTTCAATACCATCGTGAAGAAAGATCAAGTTATTAAAGCTTCCAGTTCCTCGTCCGATGTCGACGATGCTTTGTTGGGTTTAGCCCAATCTGTGAAGGAATCTCGCCAACAGTACATCGAGGAGAAAACTATTTGGGAGAAAAAGTTGGCTATGGCTGAGGCTGATAAGATGAGGATGGCTGAAACCTCCAAGAATTTGGAGGAGAGAGTTAAAGTTTTGGAGGTTAAACATCAGGATTCTGATGATAAGTTGAAAAAGGCAGAGGAAGAATTATCTACTCTGCGAGATATCAAAGTCAAGAAAGAGGAATTGGAGGTGAAGCTCTCCTCGGAGAAGTCGAAGAGAAAAGTTGAAATCAAGAAACATTTCAGCGTTGGTTGGGAGAAAGGATGGGAGAGAGGGATAGCTGCAATGACATCCCAAGTCCAATATGGGGAGTTGAAATACTTCCATGATGGCTGGGTAGCTGCTCTGCAAGAGCTAAAAGTCCAAGATGATTCTGAGCTATTCCAACAGCATCTCCCTGGTCCTCCTCCACCAATTGTGGAAGAAGAAGAAGATGAACCTGCCTCAAATGAGTCTTCTATGGCTATGGGCGATCAAGTTTCTGCCTCTCAACCCTCTGCTACCGAGGACGTTTCTTCCAGGCTTCCTCCTCCCGAGAAGATTCCTACCGATCAAGCTGTTGTTACCACCGAGCAACCGAGCTCCTCGTCCCAGCCTCCCGAGAAAGTCTTGGGAGACAAGGAAAAGGTGTGAAGTTGTTCGGTAGCATTTCTGTATTTCCTTGTAATCGAACAATGTAACTTTTTGATGATCTAATAAAATATATCTTTGCTTATCTCTGTTGTTGATAACTTGTTTTTGTTGATTGTTGTCTTTTTCTCGTCCTTAGTTTGTTGCTAGAATGGAATTGATCTCTTCACATGATACCGAGCTGATGCAGCAATGTCATCAATACTATAAGGCTGGTCATACAGACCTTAGTACATCAGAAATTACTGATATCCTTGGTCATGGTGCTTCAGAGCAGGCTATTGAGGCTTATCGGTACTTGAAAGATTTACTCGACCGAGCTGTGGCCAACAATGTCGCTTATTATGACCTGATTGAAGAGCTGCATTGTTCCTTAGAGGATCTCCAAGGTCAGCACAATGAATCAATGGTTTTGTTACACAAAGATTATGAAAATAGATACCAACAACTTTCTTCTGAAACAGGCCATAAGAAGATCATTGCTGCATATGATATTAGGGAAAGGACCCTAAAAGGTGAAGTTGAAGCCTGCAGACAAATTGCCGAGATCCTGGAACAAGAAAATAATAATTTGCAGAAAAAATTGGCTCAATATGAATCTGCTGCTTCATCTTCTACTGCATTAATACCAGTTACTGATGAAGGCTTCTCTTTCTTAGAGGTCGAAAACGCCAAACTAAGGCAAGAGCTGGAGGACTTAAGAAGATCTGCCATTTCTGGAACTGCTCGGGGACGAGGAAGAGGTTCTCGGGGGCGAGGAAGAATCCTCAGCCAAAATGTTGAAGAGGCTCGTACTCAGTCTACTCTGGAAACTCAAGCATTCCAGTTGAAAGTAAAAGACCGTGCTTTGACTGAAATGTCCAATAAAAATCTTTCTTTGGAAGATCAGCTTACATCGACTAAATCTGCCTTGCATAATAAGGATCTTTTTGCCAAAAGCCTTCATGAACAATTGGAGAGATTAACCTTCCAATTCCATAAACAGCCAAGGGAATTCTGGATGGCAGGATATAATGAAGCCCTTGTTCACCTGGATGCTCGTATTGAACATGCCAACAATGAAGGTTACAAGCAAGGATGGTTAAATGCATTGGGTGTATTAAAGTTGGAGCAAGGGCATTTTTTATGGGACTATCATGCTCCATCATTATTAGACCTGCCTGTACCACCTTTCAAATTGGATATGGCATGGATCCCAGCTCGTTCCATTCCTCGCAGCCTAATTTCAAAATACCTTGGTGATTATAGCCTTCATTCCCAGGTTGAATTATCTCGTCCTGAGCATCTTTTGGATACACCTTCTGTTATGAACGTCAGAATGCTCAGAGATGTTAATTTCATCAATTCTCCCCTTTGCCTAGAAGACCCTCCTGCCGGCGAGGAACCTGTTTCTAAAGCACAGGGCAAAAAACCAATAGAATAGTAATATCCATGTAACAATTTAGTACATTCTTGTAACTTGTAATTTATTCTAGATTAATGAAAAGATTTTCATTTTCTGTTTGCCAATTTTGTTAGTCTTGTGTTTATCAAACACCTTTATATTTGTACATATGTATCTGTTAAAAAGATAACAATAATATTGTTCATTAAGCAACTTAATAAAAAGTTACAAGTATTAGTAATGTTTCTCGATCACTTAATAATAAAGTAATGAGTAAAAATGTTCAAACTGTTTCCAACCAACCAAGGTAGATGAATAATGTTTGTCGACCAATTACAGCTGATGGGGTTTTTATCCCCGACCAGCTATACTTGGTTTATTTATAAAATGCGTCCGACCAACTAAGATCAATAATTTGTCCTCGCCAACCAACTACAGTTATTGGGTTTTTATCCCCGACCAACTATACTTGGTGTATTTTTTGAATATTTTGTTCTTCAAAGAACTCTTTGTAATAATATTACCTCCCGACCAACATAAGTTGTAATATGAGAGTATATTTTTATCTTACCAACCGTAATTGATGCTGGTGTACACTTTTTGGCTCCTTAAAGCTTTTGGCTCTTTCGAGCATATTTTGGTTCCTTAGAACATGTCCTCCTAACCAAAGGAGGTTGGCTACTTATAGCACTTTTGCTCCGTAGAGCTGTCCTCCTAACCAAAGGAGGTTGGCTACTTATAGCACTTTTGCTCCGTAGAGCTGTCCTCCTAACCAAAGGAGGTTGGCTACTTATAGCACTTTTGCTCCGTAGAGCTGAGGTTGGCTACTTATAGCACTTTTGCTCCGTAGAGCTGTCCTCCTAACCAAAGGAGGTTGGCTACTTATAGCACTTTTGCTCCGTAGAGCTGAGGTTGGATACTTATAGCACTTTTGCTCCGTAGAGCTGTCCTCCTAACCAAAGGAGGTTGGCTCCTTAGAGCACTTTTGTTGTGTAGTGTATTACACTAGTATTCCCCGAAAAATTTTCAACCAGAAAGAAAATGGCGAAACATCCTCGTTTTATTCATAATGAAAGAAATGCTTTACATTTGACATCATTGATAATACTTGCGCAGGTGTTCAGCATTCCATGCGTTCTTAAATTCCTCTCCTTCTAGAGTTGCTATTCTGTAAGTTCCTGGTCGAACAACCTCTGTAACTCGGTAAGGTCCATGCCAGTTTGCTTCCAGTTTATTCTGCTTCTGAATGACCTTCTTTAGCACATAATCCCCCTCTTTTAGATCACATTTCTTTACCCTTTTGTTGTAAAACAGAGCTGTTCGTTGTTGATAAGCAGCATTCCTAATGGCTGCCTCTTCTCTGACTTCCTCGAGCATATCCAAATCCAGCCTTCTCATCAAATCACTGATCGGAGAATTGAAATTTAACACCCTGTGTGTTGGTAGGCCCAACTCGGCAGGTATCACAGCCTCACTTCCAAATGCTAGCATATATGGTGATTCTCCTGTTGCTGCTCGGGGAGTTGTTCGGTAAGCCCATAAAACTGACTGTAGCTCATTAATCCAATTTTCTTTAGCCTCACTTAACCTCTTCTTCAACCCATTTAGTAATGTTCTGTTCGTCACTTCAGTCTGTCCATTGCTTTGAGGATGGCCTGGTGCTGAATGAAACTTCAAGACGTTTGACTGATGACAATAGGCAGCAAATTCTTCATTATCAAATTGCGTTCCATGGTCTGTGATGAAAGCATGGGGGAGACCATATCGACAAATGATATTCTTCCATATGAACTGATACACCTTCTCGTACGTCATATCAATTAGTGGTTCAGCTTCCACCCACTTAGTAAAATAGTCTACTGCCACGACGAGATACTTGAACCTTCCTCGGGTCGTCGGCAGTGGTCCAACCAGATCAATTCCCCACATGGCAAATGGCCAAGGTGATGTTATGGGTGTCAACAATGCCTGTGGAGTTCTTCGGATGGAGGAAAAACGTTGGCATTTGTCACACTTCTTAGCATAGGCTATACAATCAGCCCTCATCGTCGGCCAATAGTATCCCTGTGTCATTACCCTTTGCAAAAGTGTCCGACCTGCTACATGAGCTCCACAAGATCCTTCATGAATTTCTTCAATCAATTCTTTGACTTCTGATGGATGCACACATCTCTGCAAACCTGCCATAATTCCTCGTCTATACAAAACACCATCAGTTAAGACATACCGAGCAACTTTATATTTCAATTTCTTGGCAGCTAGTTTGTCCTCCGGCACTTCTCCTTCTTCAATGTATGCTCTGATAGGATCCATCCAAGATGGTCCTAAATCAAGGGTAATAATCTTCACCGTCACATCTTCTTCTATGCTCCGACTTTCTAATACTTCAATTGGTATCGTTCTTCGCAGCTCGGTGCGCGTAGCTGACGCTAGTCGGGCCAATGCGTCTGCTCTAGCATTCTCCATTCTCGGTATCCTTACCAATTGAATAGCATCAAATCCTGTTAATAACTCCATCACTTTTGCATGGTACTTCACCATTAACTCTCCCTTCACTGCATATATTCCCATCATTTGATTCACAATTAATTGAGAATCACTGAAAACATTTACTTGTCGTGCCTCCATAACGTTCGCCAAATGAAAACCTGCTATCATAGCCTCATATTCAGCCTCATTATTGGAAGCTTTGAATTGGAATCTCAAGGCATACTCCATGTCAATATCGTCTGGAGAGTTTAAAACAATCCCTGCTCCACAACCAGCCGTGCAAGATGATCCATCTACATATAATCTCCATGTATGTAACTTGTCTTCAAATTTCTTATCTGTTAGAGTTCCTCGGTGAAATATCATCTGTTTTCTTTCATCATCCCCGGGTATCCTTCGTTCCTCGTTGGTCATTTGTTCGCGCCCTTCTTCCAACCGGAGTTGGTCGGGGTTTGAATATGATGATTTTTCTACATCCACAAGTCCTTTTACCAACCTTGGTTGGTCTGGATCTGTGTCTGTTGATCCTGTATCGTCCACAGGTAGGTCAGCAAGCACCTTTTGCTCCTCGGGGGTATCAGGGTATGTGAACTCTGCTATAAAATCTGCCACGGCTTGCCCCTTCAACGATGATCTGGGTTCATACACAATATCATATTCACCGAGCTCTATTGCCCAGTACATCAATCTTCCTGATTTTTCTGGCTTGTGAAGGGCTTGTCTTAACGGCATGTCGGTATACACAATGATGGTATGGGCCTGGAAGTATGGCCTCATTCTTCTACTTGCTTCAATTAATGCCAGTGCCAATTTTTCCAGCTTTGGGTATCTGATTTCCGCACCTCGGAAGGCCTTGCTTGTGTAATAAATTGGCTTCTGGACTCCATTCTCCAATCTGATCAATGCCGAGCTAACTGCATTTTCTGATACTGCCAAATACAAGTACAGCGTCTCTCCAGTTATTGGCCTAGACAACAATGGTGGGGCTCCCAAATACTTCTTCAAATCTTGAAAGGCTTTCTCACATTCATCAGTCCACTCAAAACTTTTTCGCAGTGTTTTGAAGAATGGGAGGCATTTATCAGTTGCTCGGGATACAAATCTGTTGAGTGCTGCAACCCGTCCGGTAAGACTCTGCACTTCTTTCTTCGTCGTCGGAGATCGCAGCCCTAAAAGAGCCTTGATCTTTTCTGGATTTGCCTCAATACCTCGCTGGTTGACGATGTATTCGAGGAACATTCCTTCTCGTACTCCAAAGGTACACTTCGTCGGGTTGAGCTTCATCTGGTATTTATCCAGTTGATCAAAAGTTTGACTCAAGTCAACCAAATGATCTGCAGCTCTCTTGCTTTTGGTGAACATGTCGTCGACATAGACCTCCATATTGCGGCTGATTTGTTGGGTAAAAACCTTGTTCATCAACCGCTGATATGTTGCACCTGCATTTTTTAAACCAAAAGGCATAACATTATAACAATAAGTTCCCCTTGGGGTAATAAAAGAAGTACTTTCCCTGTCTTCAGGTTTCATTTTGATCTGGTTGTAGCCAGAATAAGCATCCATGAAGCTGAGTAGCTCGTGTCCCGAGGTAGCATCCACTAGTTGATCAATTCTGGGCAATGGAAAATGATCTTTTGGACATGCCTTGTTGAGATCAGTAAAATCAACACACATTCTCCATTTGTTGTTCTTCTTCTTTACCATCACCACATTTGCCAACCAATCTGGATATTTCCCATCTTCAATGAATTGGGCTTTCTGGAGTTTCTCGACCTCCTCTTGTATGGCCTGGTTCTTCTCGGGACTAAACACTCTTCTTCTTTGCTTCACAGGCTTGATCTCCTTATTCACGTTGAGCTCATGACATAAAAAGTTTGGATCTATACCTGGCATGTCTTCATGACTCCAAGCAAAAGTATTCTTCCTATTTCTCAAGAAAGTTATCAAATCTTGTTTTATTGAAACATCCAACGACGATCCTATCTGAGTGACTCGTTCAGGATGCTCGTCGTCCAGGATAACAATTTCTGTAGATTCCACAACCTGCCCTTTTACGAGTTGAGATTCATCCCTAGGGTCAAGAGTTTCAATTTCTGTGCTCTCTTCCACTTGATAAGTAGTAGTCTTTTTCCTTGATTCTTCAAGTTCTTCTTGCTCGGCAGACGAATAATAGCATTCCCGAGCTACTTTTTGATAACCTTTCATAATTCCTACTCCAAAATTCGTTGGGAATTTCAAACATTGATGTACTGTAGATGCAACTGCTTCAAACTTCTTCAATCCAACTCTTCCCATGATGATGTTGTAGGCGGACTGCACATTCTTATCCATCACAAAGAAGCGTATTCTTTCTGTTCGACAAGCAGGCCAAGTTCCAATGAGTATATCCAACTTGATCGTCCCAAGTGGAAAAACTTTCTCGCCAGCAAAACCCAGAAGGGGTCTGTGATAAGGTTCCAATTGAGATAATTTTAAATTCAAGCTATCAAAGCATGAATAGTACATGATGTCTGCCGAACTACCATTGTCTACTAACACCCTTGAAATGATCACATCCTTCATCCTCATTTTGATCACCAAAGGATCATCATGAGGGTAAAGAACACCCGCCAGGTCGTTTTTTGAAAAACCAATCACTAGCTTCTCTTTGTTTACCTTCCTCGGACGATCATCCTCGGCCAGGTTTATTCGCTGAATGTATGAACAAGCTTGAGCCTCTCCGAGGTAAGCTTTTCTTTCTGCAGTAAGGTCTCCTCCTCCTGCATCTCCTCCTGTAATAACATTACAATCAAGTGATCCAAAACGTATGGAAAATACCTCTCGTTCAGGTTTCCTTGGTTTCTTGAGAAGATCGGGGTCATCATCTGGATCCTCTTCATGGTCCCTCTTCTTTTTATCCTCTGCACGACGAGGAGATCTAGATCTCTCTCTAGTTCTATCATC
Source organism: Sambucus nigra (assembly GCA_949130495.1). Classification (NCBI taxonomy): domain Eukaryota; kingdom Viridiplantae; phylum Streptophyta; class Magnoliopsida; order Dipsacales; family Adoxaceae; genus Sambucus; species Sambucus nigra. The sequence goes on along the minus strand of OX422224.1, from coordinate 31,716,891 downwards.
ATTCTTCCTTTCACCTCTGCGATCTACATACTTTGATAATTTTCCTCTTCAGATGAGTGTTTCAATCTCGTTCTGAAGGGCTATACAATTTTTGGTCATATGGCCATGATCTTTGTGAAACTCGCAATATTTGTCTTTATTCCTCAGGTCGGGATTTGTCTTCAGTTTCTCTGGCCACTTGATTTCCTCGTTATTCCTGATTTCTTCCAAAACATGATTAATACCCATTTTCAATGGAGTATAATTATCATACTTCTTTAGGACTTCCAACTTCATCCTGTTATTCCTGGAATGTTTATCACCACCATTACCTTTCTGATCTTTCTTCTTAGAATTGTCGACCTCAACTTTAACTTCTTTGTCCATATTCTTCTTCGCAGCCATAGCCTCCTCGGCATTCATGATTTTGGCCGCCTTTGCCATCAACTCCGACATATTTTTAGGTGGATCTTTGGCCAAAGTGTAGTACAGCTTGTTAGGAAGCAAACCACTCATCAGAGCAGTGATTGCTGTCTTTTCTTCATAATCTATGACTTCCAACTTCTCGTTATTGAAACGAGTTATGTAATCTCTAGTACTTTCACCTGATTTTTGTCTAACACTTAGCAAGTGTGCTACTCGCTTTACCGGCTTTGCTCCAAAACAAAAATTGCCAATAAACAATTCGGCTAACTGAACAAAGGTTGAAATCTTACCCCGAGGAAGATTATTGTACCATATCTGTGCAGATCCGGTAAGAGTTCCTGAGAATGCTCTACACCTCATCTCGTCAGGGACAGCGTAGATATCTGCAGCAGCTTGGTATTGTTCTATATGAAGTACGGGATCTGTCTTTCCATCGTACTTGGGGGTCACTACGGGTGCTTTGAATTTTGACGGTGTAGGGAAATCCACAATGGCTTGCACAAAAGGTGTTCCTTGAACAAAAGTTCTCTGTAAGGGGTTCCTTGCCTTAGCCATTTCTCCCAATCTATCTTCCAAACGTTGAATGGAACCTTTCCATGCTTCATTCCCTTCCTCGGGCCGCTTAGTCCGAGCAACTGATTGCTCTGACGTAGCTTCCTGAGATTTATCTCGACGAGTAGTTGGTCGCGATTGTGCAGATCCTTCTCTCAAACCTGGTGGTGGTCGAAAACTTCTTGATGGAGCCCTAGGTGGACTCATGTTCCTCCTTGGTCCTAACCGACTGAAAGGAGACACCCTGCTTAATCTTTCCAAAGCGCTAGTTCTCTCCGGAGAAAGAGTGATACGTTGATCTGTATCCGTAGCCCGTATCGATGAAGTTCGCCCAGGTTGATAAGAAGAATCATTAGACTCCTCATTGCGATATGACCCGGTACGTCTAGATTGCGATTGCCTATGATCACTCCTTTGCCCTGAATAGGTAGGTGCACCGCCTTGAAGAGTTTGAATGAGTTGCCTCATAGATTCTTGCATGGCGGTTTGTCCTTGAGCCAGATTCGTCATAATTCCAGCCAGATCTGGGGATGCAGATGGATTTGGAAGATTTCCAGTATTTCCAACATTTCGATTACTGGATTCTGGATTATCTGCCATTGGTGATAAATGATTTTTGGTGAAAAACGATTGCAACAGTCGTTCCCACATACGGCGCCAATCTGTTGATGTAAAAAACTAGATCGCTCTAATTTTTCAATCACAGATAAATAAATAAGACAAAGATTTTTAAAGTGGTTCGGCTAGGAATAAAGCCTACGTCCACTGTTATGTTATTGCTGAATGCTTGTGGAATTCTTGATTACAAGTTCTCTCAAGAAATTCCGGTCCCCTTGAATGAGGATGATACAAGGTATTTATAGCCTTGAGGCTGTACATGAAAGGTTCGATACATTAAATGACATACATATGAAAGGGTAATACATTTAATGCAGAATGCGTGCCAAGAATATAAGCATTCAATGAATATCTGAACTGTTGATTATCTGGCAATTAACGATACGACCGAGATGCAGCTCGGACCGCCATAGCTGTTCGCTGATCAGGAGTTCCTCGGAACATTAGAGTACCTCGGTGCTATAGAATTCCTCGGTGCGTTAGAGTTCCTCGGTGTGATAGAGTTCCTCGACGTATTCTCGTTGCTCGGAAAGAAGCATGGTTGGTCGGGAAATGATCTTCCTCGCTGCTATTGTGCCACGTAGATTGACACGTGTCTTCATATTATTCGTCCACATCAGCATATTAATTTTGGTATCAACACCGAGGTAATTGAGCGGATACGGATATGGATAGTTGTTTTAACTATCCGGACGGATACGGATATAGATAGTACATTCAGATAGCGGATACGAATATGGAAAACATAGTATCCGATCCGTATCCGTCCGTTTACCACCCCTAGTAGATATCTCATATATTAGTAACAGATTTACTGAATTGTAATGGTGTTTATCCGTTACAAATATAGATGTTGTAACGGATGCAAACCGTTACAAAATGCATTTAACGGACTAAGAGAGTCATATTTGCAACGGATGTTTTGATTTGTAACAGTTAAAGTCCGTTAGCAATTTTGTAATGTTTTTAAAAATATATTAATTTCTCATTAAATAAATAGATATAAATACACTAGTTAAACTCGTGCTCAACAAATGGCAATGAAATTCAATGCCCACAAATTTCACTCAAAACATAATTCCAAAACATACAAAATCAAAATGAATGACACTACATTTCGGTGATATTAAACCGATCTAAAATTATATTTCATTCATAACCATTAAAATTCCCAAAAGAAAATGTAGTACGAGATAAACCATCTAACTTTTAACCATAAACTTGAAATGAAATCTAATATCATTGAAGTTCTAAACATATTATTCTCCCAAAAGTAGTCTTCATTATATTCCTTGCGAAAGTAGACTTCATTCTCTCAAACATAGTCTACATATCTCCCAATAACAACCTGTTGAACAAACTCCACATTAGTAAATGTGCAAGCATAATGAGTAAATAACATAATTTACTAACACATTCTCGTGGCATTGGCGAGCATGTAATTTTATTGGGGAGTCATCGATAACGATCATAGTTAGTTTCGTATCGCTTGATGAGTTAGTACCTAAATCTTGGTTGTTAGGCTGTTGTTTTCAGTTTTCGCCTCCGCCCCCAACGCCCATTTTTAACACACCCCCCCCCCCCCAATAAAAAAAAGTGTATACTAGTCCATTAGGTCAACCGAGAGTTCGATGAAGATGCGTTTAGTTTAGACAAGTTGCCTTGGTATCGCTTAATGCGTTTCTACCTAAATCTAGGCCGCTAGGTTACTATTTCAAGTTTTCTCACCCAAAACCCATTTTTAATACCTAAGCGAAGCTTATCTAGTCAATTGGGTCAACCGAGAGTTCGATGAAGATGCGTTTAGTCTAGACAAGTTATTTTAGTATATCTTAATGTGTTTGTACCTACTTCTAGGCTGCTAGGTTGATGTCGTAAGTTTTCGCCCCCTAATGCCCATTTTAACCCCAAAAGAAGCATATACTAGTCAGTTAGGCCAACCGATGGTCCAATGAGGATGAAGTTAGTTTTAACAAGTTACTTTGGTATTTCCTGATGTGCTTATACCTTAATCAAGGCCGCTTGGTTATTATTTCAATTTTTGACCCCCAACGCCATTTTTAACCCCAAAAAGAAGCGTATACTAGTCAATTTGGACAACCGAGAGCCCGATGAGGACACTGTTATTTTAGACAAGTTACTTTGGTATCATTTGATTTGCATGCTTAAAGTTGAAATTAATTCAATCATGATTAATTGTAAATGAGAGAGAGAGACTTACAATTGGGTATGGTAAGCTTGAGAGAATAGATAGAAATATCATGTAGAGTTTCATTATCCAAAACCATACAACCATCAACATTCTCAACAAGCCGATTCACGGACAAACTCGCATTGTACGACTCCACAATCGTATTCATCGCCTTAGGCGACAGAAGCACCGATAAAGTTAACATTATCCGATCCGGATACACCTCCCTTGTATTTGATATAATAACATCCGCATCCCAGACCTCGTTCCTCCCCCCAAAGAAAGACACACCTGAAACCGTACAAAACCAAATACACATAACAAATTAGTCCTTCTACGCCAACACACAAAATCGACACATTTGGTGCGACACACTGACATATCGCACTCGTATTGGCTCATGACTAGGATTCACACGGTTCCACCAATAATGGAGCTCAGGCACAAGGTAATGCAGGTGAGACACGTCTGTGTGTCGCACCAAATGTGTCGATTTTATGCGTCGGTCTAGAATTATCCATAACAAATCATTAAAATAAACAAACAAACCCATAATTTGTTTTGAGAGCATCGAATACATACCATATTAGGAATTAATAGTACAATACCTTTAGGCTGAATTAACTAAAACTGAGAATAAAATAGAAAAGAGTTGTGGGCAAGACACTTCATCATTATCACGTAATCATGCCTGTTTAATAGTCTCTTTCTTCAATTGCGGCCCAAATCCAGCCAAGAATGCAAATTGCAGCAATATTTCAGATCATGTCAATGGGTAGTGTTTCTACCAGTTGTGTATGTCAAAACCGCACAGATATGCCTAATACAAAAGGTGTAAAGCAGAATAAGGTGCTACAGCAAGAAGTAGACATTATTTTATATATTTTTTTTTTGTGTAATGGATAGAATGGTGAAAGTATCTAAAACAGTATTACCCTTTCAACAATCTGAGAATGTCCACCTTCAAGATTAGTAGTAGTATATTGATTTGTTCCTGATCCACTATAGGGTGTACATGATACATATTCAATATCTTTTATAATCAATTTCAAAAGAGCAATGTGTATCTCAACCTTGAATCCTGAAGATATCATATATTCACTCTGAATACCAAAATAATAGCTAATAGCAGATGCAAAATATCATATAGGTTTTCCAAATAGTTGCCAGCAAAGAACTAATAAATAACTGACATAGTCGTGAAGAGCTTGAATGAATTCATTAAGAGTAAAGGGCCAAATCCCAAGAACATCAGCAAAAGTAACAGAGAATCTCCAAACCTGAACAAGCATACACAATATTAAACATTAGGAAGATATTCACATTACGCCCATAAACTATCTTAATCTAAATGAGATAAGGAAAAGAAGGGAGAATTGCACTAAGGACTTGATTTCTAATATAAGGGAGATTTTGGAAATAACCCACAAATTTGCAAGTTTTCCTTGCTTTTTGACCAATTCATAAGTTCACCCACACAACCTTTTCAGTTTACCTACTCGGTGGGATACACTTACAATTCCAACTGAAGTTTGATTGTTCTTTTTTACTTTTGTTAAATCATAATTTTTTTTCTTTTCTAGAATCTTAACTCCGTCGAAGACACCGTCGATCCATCTATCGCCAATCAAACGGGCCACAAGATACTTCTTCTCATGTGGTATATTACCACATCGTGATCACTAATGTAAACAATAGCTTATGACGATGATAACAATTTGGAACCACTAATTCCAATGCCCTCTTCCTTCCACCTTACAGAGAGACTTGGAACGCTTCATCGGGATTGAATATTGATATGGTTTTCATCATCAAAGGATAGGTCGCGATAATTTCTATATAGAAGTTATTAGGGTTCATATAGATTGACACCAATGGTGGTTCGGTTTGCATTGCTGGAAGAAAAACACAAAACGGAGCACTTTACAGATCCCATAGTAAAGCAAAATGGAAAACTCCAATTGTGGAAACATATTTTGAACTGAGGGGAATTGCTCTTTCAGAAGAATATTTGTCTTGTTAAGTAGTTTGTCCCAGATGCCAATTTCATACTTTTCATTAAAACCACTTTCCACACCAGGTCATCCCTTAGGAACAGTGGATAGAATTGAAATAAAAGGGAAGAGCATGTTTTATGGTTGAAGTAACGGTGTGTTCCATGGTGGAAACACAGAAAGGCAAATATTGATACAGTAGAAGCTAAGTTTCATTCTCAATACGGCCCCAGTGTGGAATAGGTTGGATCTTATTGGTAACAAGTAGAGTAAGAGGTAATTATTTTTTAATTGCAATATAAATTGTTAGGTGGGGTAAACTTTACTTTTGATACGGGCATTTGGGTCTAACAAAAACAATTCTCTATAGGTATTTTAGATATATTAAAAGAGTGACACCCATGTAGATGGAGTATACCAAGACAGTACACAAAGCCAAAGAGAGGGAGGGGGAGGGGGAGAAGCACTACTGAAAAGGAAGCCAATGAAACGTGAGAAAACACTAATCTCCTAACCCAAAACCTTGAAACATGAAGAAAAAAACACTAGTCTCCTAACCCAAGGTTTGCAAAAAATCTACAAAGGAATACAAAGATGAGGGGTATGCCTCTTTGAACTGTAGAAACAACAAGCTCAATATAGAACCACGTAAATAAGGTTATACTAACTTCACACCCTCAAAACATCTTCTATTTCTCCCCCTCCAGACAGCTCACATTAAACAATGTGGGACATCCCAAAATTCCCACATTCACTTCCTCAAGAGGTCCTCCCACTTCACTCGGCATGACCCCGTATACAATAAAGATGGACAGAATTATGTCCCACGGGCATCCGATCAGCTCGCCATGTAAAACAAGGTGGTCCACCTAATCTGTTTTTCATATAGATAGCTCTTTAAGCTTCAGTCCACACATAAAAACTCAATTGGTCCATTGTCTAAGCCGCTTTCAAAGGGAACTATGCTGATAGATTGCCCATTTATTCACACAGGGAGGGGGGGGGGGGAGTGAAAATCAATATCATACCGTAAATTTATTAGATATTAGATAGAGATGCACCATTCATGGACAGATACGGTATATCCAAATAACATGTACTTTTGCAATTTGAAAAAGATTTTGCAGGAAATATTGTCAAACTGTGTAAGACTGTGAAATACACAGTTAACAAATCGAGGGAGGGGATAGAGTTTGCATATGGCTAGATACGACAGATCTGTGTCATATCCCCCTTTTTTAGGGGAAAAATGTAAAATAATCCCAGCCATAACCATACTGTATCTAAAAAATATCAAAAAGTCAATTTGTTAGTTTAGTAAATGGATACTTATTTGGAGTATACAAAAGTCACATTGGCACGTATCCTGATGTGATAGTCCATTTCTGCAACTTTCAAAATATCCATGATTCTTAGCTTTTACTCACTGAAAAATATTCTACATTACATGAACTAAAAAATGTATTGTCTTCACATAAACTATGCTAAGGTCTCTTGTAATAATTTTTTTTTTCTCACAGCTAAGTTATTCACCCTTCTAATACGTTGCCAGATATAGCCTACTTGTCAAACAAGAGGGGAAGTAGAAATGGTAACAGGCACATACCATAAGAAGGTTACCAACATTGTCCTCTGAATCAATCCAGGGTTGGATTGCAAATGGCATTTTCAGTTCAACAGATTTGGGAGGGAATGCACACAGAGGATCTGAAGCACAAAAAATTTGTTTCAGCAACTAAGAGAGCTTGTAATTACAGCAGAAATGAAAATAGACAAATGGAATGACTGGAGATGAGCCACAATTTCATTGATGACGTGGCAATTTATAAACCCGGGATATATATGAATCATGAAATACATAATAATAATTATAAAAATCATAATAATAATAACAACAAACAATTTGACCTGTCCACATCGTGAATATATAAACAATAAACCTACATTAGACTTCTAAAAATTCTTCTCATTGAATCAAACCACAGGAACAAGGACTGAACTAGATACTGCAATGTAAAGGCTTGTTCAACAAAATAACAGGTAGAAACTACAAAATTTCTCAAATCTCATACAATATATTCTTACAATAACTCAATGTTTTCATGCGAAGATTTTAACTTTCGTATTTCACACACTTCAGACCCCTGATGTTGAGTTATTGACAATTTGAATTAGCACAAAGTCACAAACAATATAGAGTATAAATCCTACATAAAAATAAAATTCAAAGTAATGAAAAACCCATTATGCGGGAACATTAAAAATATCAAAGTATCTCAAGTTTCAATACCTGAAGTAGCCCTGTTTGGAGCATAAAGGGGCATTGAAGTTTAACAGTATATATAAACCGTGTATACATGCGAACAACTTATATAACATCATACCTTTATCATTATATACCTAGTCGTGCATTATTACCACTAGATCAAGATGATAATGCCAAATTCAACCCATAACTTAAGATCAAGTGAATGCTCTGACAATGGTTACATATTATAAATTTATTTCCTCTCGAGTAACAAGTCACTTTATTGAAATGAATAGTTGTTGATGTTCATCAGTATGGCATCAAGGAGCTCAATTCACATGTTATCGCTTAGGATTAAGCAAATTTGAACTTCCCAACTCCAATCCATGTGTGCATATTTTACATGAGGGCTATTTTGAAGGAGAATGAAATAAATTAGTTAGATATGCAATGATGTCATGTAAGAGAAGAGAGCAAATGTTTTAGATGTGCATTTACCATGTGTATAAATACCCAAATATTGTATTAGGAAAAAAATCAATGAAATGAATTAATTAAGCATTATGCTTTAGGCTCTATTCTTGTATTCTTCATTTTCATCATTTATTTCCTGTCATGTCCAATTCGTATGGTTTGGGTCGTGACAAAGAGACAACTTCCTCAATGAAAGCAATGAGTGGTGTATCTTCTCCACAGGGGTTAGCTAAGAGGCTGCGAGGCAACTTGAAAAATTGCCAAAAGTGGACCACCCACTGAGCAGGTTGTGAAGTCATGTTTGTAAGATGCGTAGATGCCAATTTCAATTTCCTTTAGTACTTTAACTTAAAGGAATGAAAACACACTATCCTATGCATTTCTAATGTGTGAAAAATACTTTTTGATTAATAAAAATATACCACATGTATTGTGAAGCCACACAATAGTTTTTCAAAATTGTTCCAATTACAGATACTTTCCCTTTTTAGCAAGATAAGGATGAAGTCCGCCATGAGAACTTGATCAACTTTCAATGGAACAAGTAAACTAGCCAAGACTCAACGTATTTGTCAAACGGAATTAAGATAACCAAAGGTAGAACATGTTCTCCTTTAAGTCGGAAGGAATGGTATCAAATAGTTGAGTGGGTTAATAAAGGAATTTGTGTAATACTTGTGTTCTCAGAAGTATGCTCTATTGTGCATCCTGATGGTGCAAAAGCACCATCCGCGCATACTTTGACACTTCGCATGTATGCACAATGTTTTAAATTGCAGTTGCCCAGGGTGTCGCATTTTGGCTCCAAAGTCGGGTGGCACAAATCACATCACGCATCGCGCGAGCAATTTTTGTATTCATGTATCCAATGAAATATAACTAAATTCATCATTACTATCACCAACTTGAAGTAACATATGCATGAGAGTATACTGAGTTGTTTTCTAAAAATGACGAAGAAAGTTGTAATTATTAAAAACTCATAAAAAGACGAGCATACGAGTTTTTCTAATTTATATTAGATCTCTATATCTTACGAATTGGGACTTTATCTTCAACTTCCAAGTGTTTCACTTATGTAACTTATTTTAACACAATAAACCAAAACTAATATAAGAATTAATCAGAGTACATGCTCATAAATAGTTGAAAATTGAAGCTCCTCTCACTGGTAGCCAACTGACTAGAACAACACCCTCAATCATATATAAAATTATATCTTGATACATCCAATGAACACAACACAATATATATAACCCATAGCAAATCTTAAAAAACTTGATTCGAGACTCATGATCCATAAATAAGTCAGAAATATGGTGAACAAGACATTACTGAGCTCAACTGGATCATCAATATCCTTAGAAGTTACCTTTAACATACCAGAAACGTGATGAGCAATGCCCAAATAGGGAACAAGATTGGACCAGAAATATAATGATAGGAAATATGAACATAAAACATTTCTCCTACTCCTTTATCAAATATTGGGAACAAAAACTAAGAAATATAAAATCCAAATCAAAACAAACATATCCAACACTACAAGAACTACATAATGCAAACAATAAAACCTAAATCTCAATTCTAGTTGAACAACAAAAATAAAGGTATATTTAAACAAACTCTTAATAATTACATCAAGAACTAGTAGAGGAATTTTTATACAAGACATGAGAAGCAGTGATAAAGAGTCGAGTCGAAAAAGCTTGCCTACATTTCAACAAAGTAAAAATTCTAAAGTTAGATATTCAAACTTGATTAAGGGTCTGATTGTTTCCCATATCTTGTCCTAATTCCAAATCATATCCCACAAAGATAAATCAACCTATTGTCTTATGTTGTGTTTAACAAAAATGTGGTCAACTAGTATACAATTGGGTGAATAAAATCCATAATGAAATCAAATAATAGTTCTTACAAATAAGTAAGTAATTCTAGTGATCAAATAAAATTCACGGTCAACCATCCCTTGGCCATAATTGATTACCATGATCGGGGGTTGAGCGTAAATTTTATGTTATGGTTCAATCGGTTTAGAGCTTACACCCACTGCACTGCAATCACTATAATTGCTCGTTTAATTTTACCTTTAGGTATAAAATTCAGGATTTTTGTGTAATCTTTCAACCTTAAGCGAGTCAAGAGCCATATATATGTAGGATTTCATGCAAGACTAAAGAGTCCAACCAAATTGGCACTAAAGATTAAAGCTCAAAACATAATAATAAGAAAAAGAAAGTGGTGGGAAAAGTTGTCAACTAACTAACCGATACAACTATTGCATATAAAAATCTCAACATAGACAAAGAATTCCATGGAAAAGAAACAAACCTATACGAAATTATTTAAAGCTGACAACATTTTAGATCAAAGATTTTCCCTTTTCACAAATATCTCTCAAATGAACTTTAGAATCTAATAAGAAACAAAATTCTCTACTACAGATTTTCAAAAGTTTTAATTAATAATCATAATGTTGTGATAAAAGTTTTGATTGGCGTATAAAAACGTACTAAAAAATTAGTAAATTCCCTTATGTTCAAGTCTACACACTACACCAAATCTGCCCATTTGTCAAGGTCATTGACCTTGACAAATTCACCTTGTCAAGGTCAATGACCGTGACATTTCGAGGCGAGACAACTTTTTTTGTCACGGTCATTGACCTTGACACAAAACTCGCGTTTTGTGTCACGGTCGTGTCAAGGTCAATGACCGTGACACGTTTGTCACGGTTTTAAACCGTGACAAAGCCGTGACCCTTTTTTTTAAAAAAATGTCACGGTCAATGACCGTGACAATTCTGGGCAGAATTTAAAAAAAATCTGCTGGGCAGTATGGCCACTGCCACTGCCCAGCAGTATATTTGTACCTGTTATAGCAACGTTGTACCTGTTCCAAACATCATATATCCAACACAAACTAAAGATAATGCAAATATATATTCATGACAGTATAATCCAAATCTTCAAAGTAAAAATAATATACATGACGATATAATCCAAATATAATTAAAATGGACAAACTAGAAAATAATGTTACTACATGTTTTGGATAAAACTGAGGAGGTGAGTAGGCCACACGACATACGAATTGACGCACCCACTAATATACATCGTGCCGCATTGTTCGCGCAACCACAATAGGGAGTTCTCCTTCCCGGTTATGACATGCGTGACGAGCACCCTGGACTCCATCTGTTGAAGCACACGTCCATGGACTATTCCACCCTCGACGATATTCGGGTCCCTCAACCCCCGCCCTATCCGCTGGCCATCAAATATGTCCAATATGAACACGCTCGGCCAACCAATTGTCGATAATGGTCTGTTGGAGGGCGTCAAATAGGGAAGTGGATCGTCGAAGTACGAACGTGTCGGTGATGAAGCAGCGAGGTCCAAATCCTCGTCATCCTGCGCCTCGTCCTCCCGCACCTCCTCCTCCACCGCCTTCTCCTTCCCTTTCCCTTTACCTTTCTCTTTACGGTCTCCACCCAACGTACGCTTCATGAATGCGTACATATCCTGGACCGTCGCCTCCAAACGGGACAGCTTCGCGTCGTGTGAATCCACCGTTCGAGCCAACCCGGTGTCGCTCGTCTCCAATCCGATGATCCTAGATTTGGCCACCCGCGAGCTCACTCCCCTTGTCCTCCCCTTGCGATCAGAGCCAAGCACTTGGCTGAGTGCGTCTGTGGACAAAGATGCCTTGTCGGCATCAAACTGCGACTCATGCCCTTCCTTAAGCTTTGCCTGAAACGACAAAAAGCACATGATTAGTAAAATAAGTAAACTAAAAAATTATAACGTAATTAACAATAATTAAACTATCGGATTACTTACAATCGTGGCCGCGACGCTCGGGGACACCTCCTTGTCCTTCCCCTTCTTCGTCCGAAGAGCCACATAAGTATCGAGCCTATGTGGCTTACCCCCTGGCCCACTCCCTACCCCCTGAAATAAAATAAAGTAAAGTAAAATTAGTATCGGCCCCGCAAAGTAAAATAATATCCAATAATATATTTCTGTAGTTATAGATAAATTAAATATTACCTTCATCCTATGCTCCACCTCAGCGTAAGAGGTCCGGCCGGAGTAGTGCACGTCCGTCTTTTTAGCCCGATTTTCCCTCCCCGATTGGCGAGATGCCAATTGTCGATCCTCGATCTCATTGTCAATGAACTTTTGCCATTGTGCCAATGAGATCGGCTCCTTGGGTGGGACGGATCCGCGCCATTGTAAAATGGTCTCTCGTGTTTTTCTAAAGTACCGTGTCCGCATATTTTTTTTCCACGTCTTGTGTTGCTCCCTCAACTGCTCCAAGACGGAATCGCGTAGCTTTGGATCCAAGTTGAATTGTTCCTGTCCAACAAATACAATGTTAGTTGCGAATAAATATAAATATAAATATAAATATAAATATAAATATAAATATAAATATAAATTGAAATTGAAATATTCATATAAATATTACCTGTAGTGCCGCCCAAACAGCTAACTTGAGCTCATACGGCACCTCCTTCCAACTCATAAACCCCGGGCCGATGACCGTCTTTAGCAGCTCGAGGGATCTCGCTAAAAGCTCCGACTTGTTTTCGACGGTAATCCCAAATTTTCCATATTTGGGGAGCCTAGGGGCGGAGGAGCCCTCGTCGCCTCCGCTACCACCGAACCCAGACGACGACATCATCATAAACAGCATCATCATCTTCGCCCTAACATCTGAAGGAGACATTTTTGCTGTAAAAAAAATGTTATTAGTACAGATAAAAAAAATGTTATTAGTACAGATAAAAATATGTTCCGTCTATATTATAACGTATGTGTAAGTTCCGTCAATACCATTTCGTTTCAATTTTGTAATATTATGTTTTTTCCAAATATTTAAAGAGTTATTAAATGGGTGCCCCACCCCTGCCCCCTCCCCCCGCCACACACACACGCACACCTACGCACACACACACACACACACACCCCACCCCTACCCACCCCACCCCCACCCCCTCCCCCCACCACGACCGTGACAACTACATATATTGTTTATCAATAAAATTATGACATGAGATAATTATAATTGTAGCATAAATTTCATTATCATGGGTTTTACCTAATTGAATTAAATGAACAATACTTTTAGCCCTTGTTATTCATCAAATTTGAGGCAAGTTAATTAGAATATTTGTATCGAGCCTATGTGATTTATATGGATTAATTCTATTACATTTATAATTTAACTAATAGAGTTGAATTTTAATATTAATCCTTTGGTTTATTTAACTAACTTTGGTTTGGTTTATTTCTAGTTGAATCTGAGTTATAATTTTTAGATTATGTATAGGAATTGAATTTTAATATTAATCCTTCATAAATCCCTTGAATACATGCATAAATTTGTAGAGATTGAAATTAAATTGCTTGATATTGAATTTCTATGTTTCGGGGTCATTATTTGAAAATACTTAATTACCCTTTGAAAACCTTTCATAACACACCTATGTATTAAATATGGGTTAGACCTCTTAGCTTGCTCAACCACCCATTTACACACTTACTTTACCTTTTATTTACATTATGGATATTAATCAATTCACACATTTTTTGTCCACTTCAACCTTTATTGAAACATTTATTAATTCATTCAAGTTAGGTAAAACCACGCAAGTATCTAATACCAAGTTTTGACGACACGGATCTCTAGAAAGAAAAACAAGCATTTCCAAATTAATATGCCCTCTTTCTTGTTTAGTGTCTCGTGAATTGATAGTATGATTTTAAAAATAGTATACAAAACTAGGTGAGATTTTAGAATTACACGTCGAAATAATACATGTTGTATAATAATAATAATACAAGTGCATGCTTTGCAATCAAAGGTATTTATCTTTATAAGGAAAAAATTATCTTAAAATGATTGGTAGGGAATGTCTATGAGGTGGATGATAATTTATTTGATATTTTATTTTATTTCTTTTGGTTAGGTTATTAAGACTTTATTTGAATTGATATCTTAGTAATTATTATTTAATATTTATTTTGAGCAATTATCTTATAGTAGGATTATTATCCTAGAAACAATTCTAACATTCCATGAAGGAAAACTTTATTGGATGGTTGAAAAGACAATAGTTCCAAATTTATTATATTCCATAACAATTTCATAGTTTCAATTCATTTTCATTTATTCTCTTAGTGCTACAACAATAATTTGAATTCATTTCATATGATTTCCCACCCCACCCCACCCCTCCACCACCCCCTCCCCCACCACACACCACCACACACACACACACACCCCACCCCACCCCCTGCCCCCTCCACCACCCCCTCCCCCACCACACACACACACACACCCCACCCCACCCCACCCCCTCCCCCACCACACACACACACACACACACACACCCCACTCCACCCCCTGCCCCCCTCCACCACCCCCTCCCCCACCACACCCCACCACCACACACACACACACCCCACCCCACCCCACCCCCTGCCCCACCCCTCATCCACCCCCTCCCCCACCACACACCACACACACACACACACACCCCACCCCACCCCACCCCCTGCCCCCTCCACCACCCCCTCCCCCACCACACACCACCACACACACACACACACACCCCACCCCACCCCACCCCCTCCCCCACCACACACCACACACACACACACACACCCCACCCCACCCCACCCCCTGCCCCCCTCCACCACCCCCTCCCCCACCACACCCCACCACCACACACACACACACACCCCACCCCACCCCCTCCCCCACCACACACCACACACACACACACACACACACCACCCCACCCTCCACCACCCCCTCCCCCACCCCTGCCCCACCCCCTACCCCCCTCCACCACCCTGCCCCACCCCGCCCCACCCCCCACCCCCTGCCCCCTCCACGCACACACATACACACATATATATATACACATACACACATAAATATACACACAAATATATATATAAATGGAAGAGAGAGAGAGAGAGAGAGAAAATGGACCTGAAAGTAGAGAGAGAGAGAGAGCAGGGTCGAGAGAGAGAGAGAGATGGAGGGAACGGCGCGGGAGGGAAAAAAGAAGGGGGATAGGGTTTTTGCTGCGAACATTGTCACGGTCGTGTCAAGGTCTTTGACCGTGACACGACTTGTCACGGTCAATGACCGTGACAAGTCGTTGTCACGGTCGTGTCAAGGTCAATGACCGTGACATAAAACGCATGTTTTTTTGTCACGGTCAATGACCTTGACAAGGCTGGCCGGCTGAAAGGTGACAATTTGCCCATTTTGGTGTAGTGCCATAAATATTCTCGATAAAACGAAAGTTCTAGAAATCATCCTTAGAGGCAAAAGCATAACTTTAAAAATACTCTCATAAAGAAAAATACATAAATCGATATATACATATAATATAAAACATGAAATATCTCTTCACTTAAGGTGTTTGTCCGCACAGAATTATCCTCGAAAGAATGAAAGTTTATTGATTTAATCATCACAAGAGACCTGATTCATTTAAAGAACGAAAGTTTATTATTAATGACTGGAAAGAACCAAAATCAAAACAGGTATCCTAACATGGTATTATTTTCCTATACCACATGAAAACCCTAACTAAAAACAAAATCCAACTATAGGAAAATAACAAAGTTATGCACAATAAACCAGATCGAGCAATCAAGTAACAGACAGAATAAAGATCATATGGTTAAACCCTAAATAACAGAATAAAGATCATATGGTTAAATCCTAAATAACAAGAATATATATATATATAAGCAATAGGGAATTACAAGAGTATGAGACAGGTGGACGACGGTCTAGTCCATGCCAGAGGAGCCACAGAAGACAGAGAAGACAACATCCATCTTTGCTTCTCGTTAATCCATCGCCGACGACATCGATAACCTAGACAGTACAGGCCATGCCAGTGGGTACATGTCTTTAATAAATCCATCGGTGGAAGCACCCGGAGATCGAAGAATTCGGCGAAGATGATCATTGGACGAAGTGGAAAAACATTTCAATGATTGTCTTCAAGTGCGCAGGTATTTGATTTGGTAAAGTGGACGGGTAGAGAGGTTGTGCATGAAAAAGAGAGGGGAACAGGCAGAGGGAGTGGTCAAAAGGTTTGGGAATTGGGGGAAAATCCCGCCCGACTTGCTCTATTTATTTTTTATTTTTTCTTTCTTTTAATGATATATTCCAACGATTACTCATATATTCCAACGGTTATATTTGATTTGTAACAGTTTTTAACCATTACAAATTTTTAATGGATAAAATCCGTTACAAATAGAAAAATAAATCCGTTACAAAATAAGTCTTTTGGTGTAGTGTATATTTATATTTATATTTATATTTATATTTATATTTATATTTATATTTATATGAATATGAATATGAATATTTCATTTTAAATTTATATTTATTTGCAACTAACATTGTATTTGTTGGACAGGAACAATTCAGCCTGGATTCAAAGCTACGTGATTCCGTCTTGGAGCAGTTGAGGGAGAAGCACAAGACATGGAAGAAAAATATGCGGACCCGGTACTTTGGAAAGACACAAGAGTCCAATATCCAAAGGTGTGAATCCGTCCCGCCGAAGGAGACGATCTCATTGGCACAATGGCAAAAGTTCGTTGACAATGAGATCGGGGAGCGACAATTGGCATCTCGTCAATCAGGGAGGGAAAATCGGGCAAAAAAAACGGACGTGCACTACTCTGATCGGACGTCTTACGCTGAGGTGGACCATAGAATGATGGTAAGATTTAATTTTTCTATAACTACAGAAATATATTATTCTGCATTATTTTACTTTGCGGGGTCGATACTAATTTTATTCTATTTTATTTCGGGGGACAGGGTGTGGCCGTGGGGTAGGCCACATAGGCTCGATACTTATGTGGATCTTCAGACGAAGAAGGGGAAGGACAAGGAGGTGTCCCCGAGCGTCGCGACCACGATTGTAAGTAGTCCGACAGTTTACTTTTTGTTAATTACGTTATAATTTTTTAATTTACTTATTTTACTAATCATGTGTTTTTTGTCGTTTTAGGCAAAGCTTAAAGAAGTGCATGAGTCGCAGTCTGATCCCGGCAAGGAATCTTTGTCCACAAACGCACTCAGCCAAGTGCTTGGCTCTGATCGCAAGGGGAGGACAAGGGGGTGAGCTCGTGGGTGGCCAAATCTAGGATCATCGAATTGGAGACGAGCGACACCGGGTTGGCTCGAACGGTGGACTCGCAAGACGCGAAGCTGTCCCCTTTGGAGGTGACGGTCCAAGATATGTTCTCATTCAAGAAGCGTTCATTGGGCGGCGGAAAACGTAAGGGGAAAAGGAAGGAGAAGTTGGTGGCGAGGGGGTGCGGGAGGATGAGGTGCGGGAGGACGAGGATGTGAACCTCGCTGCTTCATCGCCGACACGTGCGGACTTTGATGATCCACTACCCTATTTGGCTCCCTTCGACCGACCGAAGTCGACGCTTGGTTGGCCGAGCATGTTTATACTGGACATATTTGATGGCCAGCGGATAAGGCGGAGGTTGAGGGACCCGAATATCATCCATGGTGGACTAGTTCTTGGACGTGAGCTTCAAGACATCGATTCCAGGGTGCTCATCACGCATGTGATACTCGGGAAGGAGAACTCCCCGTTATGATTGCGCGAACAATGCGGCACGATGTATATCAGTGGGTGTGTCAATTCGTATATCATGTGGCCTACTCACCTCCTCGGATTTAATCTTACCCAAGACATGTAGTGACATTATTTGAATTGAATTGTATTGTTTTTTAGTTGGTACATTTGAATTTTTTTAAGTTGGTACATTTGAATTATTTCTGGATTATATAGTGATGCATATTGTTTTTATTTTGAATGTATATTTACAATATCTCTAGTTTATTTGTATATATGATGTTTGAACAGGTGCAACGTTGCTATAACAGGTACTAATATACTGCTGGGCAGTGGCAGTGGCCATACTGCGCAGTAGATGTTTTTCAATTCTGTCCAGAATTGTCACGGTCATTGACCGTGACAAGTCCTTGACAACGAAAGTTGCCACGGACTTGTCGCAGTCAATGACCGTGACAATTTTTTAAAGAAGGTCACGGGCCTATCACTGGTTATAACCGTGACAAACTTTTCACGGTCATTGATCGTGATACGACCGTGATAATTCTAATGAACTTGTCATGGTCAGTGACCGTGACAAAAAAAAGTTGTCTCACCCAGAATTGTCACGGTCATTGACCTTGACAAGTTGAAGTTATCAGGGTCAATGACCGTGATAATTTGGCAGATTTAGTGTAGTGTAATAATTTTCTCTCACGATAGCTTAGGGAGGTCCCTTCCTCTTTTACCCGCTATTTTTAATAATCTTCCTCTTGTTATAGGTGCATTTACTGGTCTACGCAAAACATGTATGTACTATCTAAGTCTACTTTCTCTCAATTTATCGTTAATGGGAGTTACTCCTAACTTTTCTCTCACGTAATGATTTTTAATCTTGTTTTTTATAGTAATTTTTATCATTCATCGGAGCATCCTCATCTCACTATCATAAAGATTGTGTTCATATTTTTTCTTTAAGACCTAACATTCCACTTCATAGATGGTCTCCGTCCTAACAATTGTTCTTTAAAAAATTTCTTTTAATTTATTAGTTATCTTCTTATTGCATAAGACCCCACTTGCTTGTTTCCATTTCATCCAACCAGTTGATATTCTACTCACAACATCCTCGTCAATATTCCCATTACTTTGTATCACTGAGCCTAAATAACGAAATTTATTAGTTTGATTTATCACTTTTTCGTAATCTTTAACTTTATGCTATAAGTCGCCTCATTATTTAATTTTCATTCCATAAATTCACTTTTATTTCTACTGATTTTTAGTTCCTTAGATTCTAAGTCTTTTCTCCAATTATGTACTCTCATCGCTAAGAGCTCCTTTGAAGTGTCTACTAAAACTATATCATTCGTAAACAACATACATCATGGGACATCTTCTTGTATGTCATTAGTAACTTCATCCAAAACCACGACAAGTAAGCAAGGACTTAAAGTTATTCCGTGATGTATGCTCACTTTAATCGTGAAATCATTAGTTTCTCAACAAATAGTTCTTACTCTAGTCTTTGTGTTATCATACATATCTTCAATAACTTTAATATAACTCATAGGAATTATTTCATCCTTGAGGACCACCATATTATATTCCTAAATACTCTATGATATGTCTTTTCTAAGCCTATAAAGACTGTGTAAATTTGTAACAACCCGTGATTTTTGAATCGATTTTAATTAAATTAACTCAGATTTTGAAAAAATAATTTTTGGAATCTTTTTCATTTGGGTATGAAAAAAGTGTTGGTTTTTATATATAAAAAGAAGATTTTAAGTTGAATTTAAATCGGGATTAAAATTTGGAAATTATAACTTTTTGTATAAAAATCGAGGGAGGATCCAACCTATGGAGAAAAAAAAAATCGATCGTTCGATCGAGATGAAATTTTTTATGCAGCTTCATCTCGCCTTTAACTACAACGCCTACAAATTTTATTCAATTCGAACGGTCCCATCTTCCGAAAGATTTTTTTAGTGTTTGTATCTGATTACGACTCTAATTCTTTTTGGTATATAAACATAAAGTGACGAGTTGATGACTTTTAAAATACATTTCAGCCTTCTCAAGAATCAGTAGCCTCCTCTATTTTCATCTTCTTCCATCTACAAAACCCTAGCCCCATTTAAATCAAGATTTCAGTCCAATATTTAAAGGCTTTATTTAGTATTTTCTCGAGTTTGGGCTAGAATGAGTTTTGATTGTTTTCGCACGAGGAACGCAGTGGTATGGTCAGAATTTTGAAGAAGACTTTTTATGAGTTTTTGTGATGATATTAAGGTACGGGGTTTACGCAATATGCTCCTTAAATCTCTCGAGAGTATTCATTTGTTCCTCATTTATTTGTACTCATATTGTTGATATCATGACGTTTACTGAAATCTGAAATATTGATTCGATTGAGACATGGTATTTGTTGATGGGCATGGTGTCATGAAATTTTTATATGGCACGGAGAATAGTCACCCGCCAATAGTCCAATAGTCTAAAAAACAGGATGAGTCTTTATGAAGCTTAGGCGAGGTGAGGTGAGGCCTGCTGACCTATTGATGTGTTATTGAAAAATAAATTGGTATAATACTCGGATGTCGCATTGGACTTGAATCCAGATTCGTATCGTTCCATTTTATTCACCGTTATTGTTTTGAGAATCTATTCTTATCATATTATGTGCTTCTCCGTATTTTTCTTTTTTAGTGGTAGGTTAGCGTGGATTTGGACGCTACGAATTTTTGGATGATTTTAGAGCATGAAGTTTGGAGGATTTTTTTGTATTTTTGTGTAGCTTAAAAGTGTAATTTATTTGGAGAGCTTAGTTTATTTTTGCGAGGAATTTAATTGTAATTATTTTGAAAGTGTGAATTTTTTATTCGTGATATGTATTTTGTGAAATATTGATGCTCTATACTAATTGTTGAGGATTTAGTATAGTTTTAATCATTGTAGCGCCTCGTGCTTTGTCCGGGGGGTTATAAATTTTTTATTCTTACTTTTACATTTCTCCTTTAACTGTCTTAATAAGTAAATAACTTTCGTGATGAATCGCCTTGGCATAAATCCAAATTGATTGTCCGAAATGGATGACTCATTTATTAAGTTTTGTTCTATAACCTATTGCTACAATTTCATAGTGTGATTAATCAGTTTGATTCCTCTATAATTATCGCATTTTTGTGTGTCCCCTTTATTTTTATACAAAGGTGTTATTGTCCTTTTGTCTACTCATCTGGCATGTTTACTTTTTTAAAATTTTTATTAAATAAACATGTTAACCATTCTACCCCTATGCTTTCAAGGGTCCTCCGCACCTCTATGGGTATTTAAGTCTTAAATTGACTAAATAAATGTGTTCAAACTAAAGTAACAAATACAGTGATATAATACAAACGCACCTCTACGTATGATAAAAATAATAATACTCTAGATTATACAATCAAAGAATAAAGTCCACAAGGATTGAATATGTATTGTCTTAGAATATTTAAAATAGCAACTAGATTCAAAAATGATTTTTAAGAAAATACCATAAATCTTGTTCTATTTATCAATCACGATATGAGTGTTTAACTAAGATTCGACATACAAGAAGATATACACAATATCCAGTCCAATATATAGACAAACTGTGTATAATCTCAGATTTAACAAGTCAAATTTATGATATAATAATTAGAGATTCTACTCTGAAATTTTGTTGGTAGGTAATAAATGTACTAATTAACGATCAACTGAGAGGAGAGATAGTTAACGGTCAGTTGTGAGCAGAAATAATAATCTTTTATCAGCAAATATGCCATATATTTATTAGGATTGAGCAGGTACATGTGGGGGACAAACCTCAAGAAATAAATACTATAGGAATTTGAT
This sequence comes from Sambucus nigra, assembly GCA_949130495.1. Classification (NCBI taxonomy): domain Eukaryota; kingdom Viridiplantae; phylum Streptophyta; class Magnoliopsida; order Dipsacales; family Adoxaceae; genus Sambucus; species Sambucus nigra. Next base: position 31,694,896 of record OX422224.1, on the reverse strand, counting down.
TGTATAATGAATAATTGAACGGGGTCAAACCCCAAATAACTTTTAGTTTTTTAATTCTTAATTTGCTTTTGCAATAAGATAAGGTGTAAAAAATTCAGCCATTTACATAGTAATTGTTCTTTTCATAATAATTATAATGAAACATTACTTTGTAATATTCAATCAAGATGAACTTTTTTATTTTATTATGACAATTTCTTATGCTTAATTTACTTAAGGTCTTCCAAGTTTGTTCATTAGATATAATTATTAGACAATACTCAATCATACACGCAAATGGAAAATAAGTTGGTTAGGTCAGTCTACTCTTCTTTAATCTGGTCAAAGTGTTCAAATGCTAATAAAAGAATGGAATTTTTTAACTTTAATACATTAATAATCTTTGGTTTTATACTTTAATTTAACTTGATCTTCTTATTAGACTTTATTATATTTTTAGTCATTAAATGTAAAAATTTCACGACTAAGAGTAATTTTTGGTGGCATTTAGTTAAAAACAAAAAGTACCGAAGTCTGACTAACTAATAAAGTTATATTGAAGTCTAAATTTGAAGCTTAGTAATGTATTAAAATAAAAATAAATAAAAACTGTAATTTTCATCCATAAACTATAGTATAGGAGGGGTTTGACAAAAGTCACCCAATATTCCGTTGACTAGAAGTTGGGTGGCATTAGATTACCTGGTAAATAACCAATCTACTTCATAACAACTTTTTTGGTTAATTACTCAATATTGATTTAGGTCCCTAACATTTTTAATTATTGGGTATTAACCTGCAAAATGACATTTCAAAAACATAAATAATGCCACAAATATAGTTGGTGAAACTTTTTATGACATTGTTTTTGTTGCCAAAATGTCATTTTTGGTGTTGAACCCAAGAAATGAAAAATATAAGAGTTAAATTAAGTTACAAAAAAATAATGGGACCAAACTCTAAATAATGGAATATCGTGTTACAATAAACTCCTCCTCGGATTAAATGATTATATGTAAGGTTTGAAATCTTTGTGTATGCATTATACATACAAACCTAATATTTATATTTTATAAAAACAAAATCATATATACATCCCATAATTTCACATATAGATTATATATAGATATCATGTTTACGTTCCAAAAAGAGGTTGAAATATATAAACAAAAAGTTTCAGTAGCATTATCAAAAATTATTTCTACATAACATTTACAATATATTTTTGGTATTTTTAGAATACATGACTCCTCTTAATGTATGTATTGTACGTACAAATCTAACATTTATGCATTATTAAAAAAATAATATATACATCCCATAATTTCACATATAGATTAGATATAAAAATCAGGTTTACATTACAAAAAGGAGGTTGAATCATATTACCAAAAAAGTTTGAGTAGCATTATCAAAAATTATTTTTATATAACATTTACAATATGTTTCCATTCCACATATATGTCAATTACGCTTGGCAAAATATCTCCAAACAGTGTCGTCTATCTATTTCTATCCGCGATGGTTGAGAATGGAGACCATCATGTTTGTTTCAAGCGGGTAGCAGTAAGGTTTAGGCGGGTTAAGAAATGACACACTATTCTTCCTACTCATATAAATTAGGACTCTGTAATTAAAAATTTTGAGTGAGAAGAAAGATTCATGGTTAATTTGACCCAAATTCGACCCGCAACAACCATCAATCCGTTATTAACCAACTCACCTCACCCGTTAACGATCCGAACGAATTCGCCCAAACCCTCCCATTTGCCAACCCTAATGTCAATTTACATTTTTATTCCACTCTTGGTCCCTAAAAAGAAATATTTGTATTAGAGTAGGTGGCACTTTGACCTCACTGTGTTAAGTCTCCTAAAAGCACAACTATTGACACTATAAATCCTAATTTTATGATATCTGTATTTATTTTACAACCCAAAAAATTATCAAACAAACATGCAGAAGTTTCCATCTGAGCAAATAAAATAAACTTGATCGAACCACTTCTTTGCCAAGTCAATCAAAGCGTGGTAGTAGGAAGTGGTCAATAAACAAATTAGTTATGCATGACTTTTAAATAAGTAGAGGCTATATAATAAAGTCGTGGGAAGTGGTTTAATGAAATCTCCATAGAAAAGAAAGACCACATAAATTTTTTCAAGAACAAGCTGTTGGTTAGCAAAATGGCAAGCAAAACTGCATCTACCATTTTTTATGTCTTGTGCTTGATTTTGGTCATCTTCATCTCATTGCAAATAGCGGAAGGAAGATCCATATCCATTCATAAAAATTGTGAGTAATAATTTAGTTCATGAAGTTCACAATTTTATCATCCTTCATGTTCATTAAAATTCTAATAACTTTGGTTTTACATATTTTTATGTCGTGTTCTGTCTCTCACCGCAGATAATTATGTTGTACGAGGTCGCGTAGTTGGAAGTCCATCGAAGGAGGCGAAAATCGGACACTGACCCCCGGTGGAGACTTGCTAGATGAACGAAAAAGGAAATTAAATTGGTCTCTTTGTATTAGTTTGGCCATATTTATATTAAGATTATTTTGGTCTCGGATTTGAATTTCTCAAAGCACTTGAACTATTTTGTTTTTCGAGTTAGATTATTGGTAAATGAACCTACTCGAATTCAATATGATGTTACGTGTAATTATTTTTAGAACCTATTTATCATTTAACGTGTGATATGATTATTGTTGCATTTTGTATGTGATTATATACTTTCTCTTATAGGTTTTTGCATCATCTAGTAGTTTAGTTGACTTGTGAGATTCCATATATGCCTAAATGTCCATTTGTCCGCATGTGTTTCTGTGTTTTTCATGTATGTTGTCTATATAGAATCAATTTATTATTTCATTCACGTGTTTTTTTAGATTTCATTGGTATGTATTTGTTTGCACCAATATTCGGCTTTTAGTTATTTTGTGATTAGTCATATGGCGTATGTTTTAGATGGCATCAATCCTACAATGTTATTTTTCAGTTTGCAGTTCTATGCTCACATCAGGTGTGTTTATTTTTTATATTTCGTAGAATAAAAGGATGTTTTATATTTAGTATCATGTGAGATGATTTAGTTACATCCGATTTCATGTCTTTTTATTTTTAGTTGTTAGTCCTATAGAGTGGTGGTTAAAAAGTTCATAGATGTGTCATTTAAAAAAAATGTAGAATGCCGGTTAGAGGCAATTATGAGAGATTATGAGACTAAGTACAATTATAAAAATACATGGAATGAGTGACAATTTAACTTTTCAAAGTGGGACTAAAGCCTAAAAAACTATAGAATAAAATGCTCATTTTTTAATGGGTTGAGGGTTTTTATCTAGCATCCAAAATGAAAAAGGTTCAAACTTTCGACTAACAAATCTCACAATAGAGGACTAAATGCGTGCAAACCCTATTTGTTTATATTTTTGCAAAATTTGGGTCGTGCTACTTGTTTTATTCTTATTCTTATAAGGGATTGTAACATATTTGGCCTATATCTTATTTTTTTAGTCCTTTCATGAGGACTAAACGAGTATGAAACCTTATCAACTTTTACTTTATTTGCTTAATTTGATAAGTAAAAACATATGAGGGTACAATTTCCAACCTATGATTCAAGTTTCATCAAATTGGACATATTTAGGCTGCCATTGGTATTCTAATATTTTTAAGGAAAGTAATACTTTTAATGTACCTGTTACATTTTTTATTCTTGATCCTAGATATAGTATATGTGAATAATTTACGTAAATTTGGCACGTGCTCTGTAATTTTCTGATATTCATGAAAACATTCATATGACCTCAAACAAACGTAATCTCCAACTCCAATCACTCTAAAACTATAATGGCAAGTCCTGTGTTATTGTTGGTAATGGTTCCCCACTTTCTATCACCAGAGCCGGTTTTGAGGGGAGGCCAGGGAGGCGGACGCTTCGGGGCCCCGATTTTGGACATATTTTAGGGGTCCCAAAATTTTATATTTGTATATATATTTATAATGTCATTTTTTCAATTGTCCCAAAAATAATTCGTTAAAAACTGAACGGACAAACATTTAAATTTTCGGTAACTCCCGAAAAATAAGTCGGCATCTTTTCGGTTAAAAAATCCTACAATTTATAAATTGAAAAAAATCTCTTGTTAAATATGGAGCCCCCAATTCAAGAGTTCGCCTCGGACCACTAAAATTTGGGGACCGCCCCTATCTAGCACTCACATTGGTCATTCTTCTTTACATTCAAAAATGAAAAATTATAATTGCCTGATGTTTTGGTTGTTCTTTCCCTCACAAAAAATATTATTTCTATTAGTCAACTAACCTAATAAAGATCAAGATCAAGGACCAAGCCACGAGTCATCCTCTTGCAATCGGGACTAATGACTGCGGTCTTAAAAATGCATTAAATAACAAAGGAGAAGAATTTGTTCTTGTTGGAATAAAATCCAGCAAAGGCCCATTTGGCATTTGGCATCAAAGACTTGACCACCATAACTCTAAGACTCTTCTTCATTTATCTACTCACGAAAATGTTGATGTAACTAGTTGGCTCAATTGTTCAAGTATTTGCACTAGTTTTCAAATGGGAAAGATTTGTCATTTACAATTTTCTTTCTCTAATAATATTGAGGGGTGTTCGCGGTACGGTAAAAACCCGTACCGCACCGTTTTGTACCGAAAAAATTTGTTAATGGTTTACCTTTTTTACTTATTGAAAATCGAAACTACTGAAATCGAAATTATCGATTTTTTTTGTAGTTGGTTTTGGTTTACACATTTAAAAAACCGATTTACCGAAATTACCGCTTTTAAAATACCAAAACATAAAATATCAAATTTATTGTAATAATGTACCTAAATTGGTATTAAAATCAAACTAATGTTGGGGTTATAACTTTCAGTTTGAAACAAAAAAAAATCATTTACAGAACAAACCTATAAACTATAAACTAATGTTTTTCATTATAACTAAGGAGCTAATGATGGGTTATAACAGTTTGAAACTATAAACTATAAACTAACCCAGATAATGGGGTATAACTAAGGAGCTAATACTTTTCATTAAAAACTAATGCTCCTTCCATTATCGAAGGGGCTAATGCTGCCCCACGTTTAAAATTCATTTCAAACTACAGCTCCATAACCAGCAATTGTTATAACCCAGATGGATGTAAGGAAATGGAAAATGCTATTAAAGTCCTAGTGATAGAGCGTGTCCACTGCCAAAAGCCAACCAAGGAACAAAATGCTATTAAAGTCCCACATCGGTTTGGGCTGAGAAATAGCTCCACATGGCTCTTTATAAATAAGCATTCGTGCCTTCTTCAAATTTAATTGGTTCTGCTATTAAAAGTGAACCCACTTTAGTGCAAAAATTTGGTGGACATGATTATTTTGGTTAAAATAATTTGAGTAAATATAAAATCATGTTGAGCCTTATTTTTTTTAGTTATTTTTTATCCAAAAGTTATGTTATTTTGGTGAACATTATTTTGGTCAAAATATTTTTTGACTAAATGAAAAATGATGTAACCTAGTTATTTTTTAAATCTAATAATTTGAGTGGGCAAGTTATAAATAAAATTGTTACCGAATTTACCGATCTTACCACGGTTTACCGCAAAAATGTGTGGTACGGTTTTAGTTTAAGTAAGGTTGTACCGAGTGGTACAAATATTAATTTTGGTTTTAGCGTATTAGAATTGGTTTGGTATTGGTATTCCTTATTTACCGACCAAACCGACTGATACCCAGCCCTAATATTGCTACTGCTATGGAAAAAACTACATTGTGATTTGTGAGGACCCGCCCCTGTGACTTCTGTGCAACGTTTTCGTTATTATGTCATTTTTGTTGATGATTTTACTCGTTTTATATGGTTTTGTACATTACATAAAAATATGGTTTCTTTTACATCTTTCTCAACTTTTAAAAAATGGCTGAAAGACAATTTGATTACCCCATCAAAATATTTTAATATGATGGAGCTGGCAAATTCAATCTAAACCATTTTATTCTACACTAGTAGTAAATCCGCGCGATGCGCGGACGAGACGATTGTGTATGCGTGGTTAAAAATATACATGTTTTTTGGAACAAAAATTACCTTTTCAATGGCAAGTTAGCATATTCTTAAATTATAATAATTTTTTTAATATGCATATTTAGTTTCACGGTATGTGGCTTGTTACTAAATATGTCAAGAGACTTTTCATAGAATGACCCAAAAAATTATATCGAAGTGACAAGTAGCACAAAATAACTCCATCTTGGTCTGTCAAAGTAACAAAGCCAAATCAAATGTTAAAATTCCAACATTAAAACTTAAACAACAAAAATATGAACAATCGCAACATGAACGGGAGAAAAATAGAAGATCAAAAGCATCCACCAAACATTTGAAGATCAAAACCACAAATTAGTATGTAAGAAATTATGCCCATGCTGTAAAACAGGATGCTAGTGTGATATTTTGTGGTTACATTATGCTCTTTACAAATTTCACCATTATCAACCAAGGTTGAGGCAATATCTGGAGCATTGAAATTGAGAGAAAGAAAATATTTTTTAACTACCAACTAAATTAGGAGAAATGAAATTAATAAGTCATTTTATCAAACACCTAGTGTACACAAAGGATTATACATTATCACACCAAATTTGAAAAAAACTGACATTAGGTATATATATATATATATAATACCTCTTTAGTTGAATTTTTTTGTATCCACAACTTAATACAACAAAAGCAACATAAAAAAAGAGAGAACAGGAACTGATTCACTATATTAATAAACCAAACGGACCTTTAAAAAATAACAAACAAATATGGGTAAAAAATGATATCAAAGACACCAGACCCAATAGCAGCTCACATAACATATGAGAAAGACAAAAACCATGTATTAACATGTTTACCAACCTGTATAACATGTTTCTTATAACAATAATTTCTGTTTCATTATTATTATAGCAAATGGTTTACCCACTTTTAAAAAAAAAATCTATATATGAAGATCACAATATATAGATTTGCAAATTAAGATTACAATCACAAAAGCTACATTTAAATGCACAGGATTTTGCTAAGAAATGATAAAACCCCTTAAAAAACTAACTTAAGTAAAAGTAAAGAGTCGTTCTACATGTCCTGCCCGGGGACTGCTTGGGGACCGCATTTTACTTCTTTTTTTTTGTTTTGTTTTAACAATTGATATAATATATATAAAACTGTTTTTTTTTAATCGTAAATAAAAAAAGTTGTGTTTACTAATAAAAAAAATTATAAACAGTTTTTTTAATTAAAAATAACATTTTAAAAAATATTTTTCAAATTTTAATTAAAAAAAACATGTTTAATTTGATGTTTTAGATTCACGATTAAATAGTGTCACTGGCGCGGACCCACATTCGACAAATGATGTGAGTCCGAAAATGTGGGTCTGCGCCAGCGGCACTAATTAATCGCAATATTTTATTGAAAAAATATGGCGATTAACTAGTGCTGCTGGCGTGGACCCACATTCAACAAATGACGTGGGCCCGGGAATGTGCGCTTGCGCCAACGGCGGTAATCGTGATATTTTTTCAATAAAATATCGCGATTAAATAGTGTCACTGGTATGGCGCCATAAAATATCGGGATTAACTAGTGTCGTTAGTGCGGATCCACATTCAACAAACGATGTGGGGCAGGGAATGTGGGTCTGCGCCAGCGGCACTAATTAATCGCTATATTTTATTGAAAAAATATCGCGATTAATTAGTGCCGCTGGCGCGGACCACATTCAACAAATGATGTGGGTCCGCGGCAGTGGCACTAATTAATCGCGATATTTTATTAAAAAAATATTGCGATTAATTAGTGCCGCTGATGCGGACCCATATTCAACAAATGATGTGGATCCGAAAATGTGGGTCAGTGCCAACGACACTAATTAATCACAATATTTTATTGAAAAAATATTGTGATTAATTAGTGCCGTTGACCCGGACTTACATTCAACAAATGATGTGGATCCGGAAATGTGGGTCAGTGCCAACGACACTAAATAATCGCAATATTTTATTGAAAAAATATTGTGATTAATTAGTGTCGCTGGGGGGACCCACATTCAACAAATGAAGTGGGTCGGGGAATGTGCGTCCGCACCAGCGACACTAATCAATCGTGATATTTTTATCAGCAACACTAAGTAATCGTGATATTATGAAAAAATATTTTTTATTTTAATTTTAATAACGAAAACTGTTTGATTTTAATTAAAAAAATGTTTTTTTATATTAATTGATAAAAAAATCTTTTTTTCTAATATTAGGACTATTAAAAGGGGGCAATGCGGTCGGTGGGCGGGACACATAGATTTACCCAAAAGTAAAATGCAACGTGGATGAAAGATTCAAATTGCTAGATATACAAATTATACATACAAACATATATACATCAGATCAGACCTTGGTTTTAGATAGTGGATGTAAGTGTCCGAAGGCCGAGAAATGTATGATTTCTTATGTCTCTTCCTCTGCATTTTAGACCCATTTGTTGCTCCAATTTCTTGTTTTGGTTTCATTGTGGGACTACTACAAAAGCAATCAGAGGATCCGGTGAAACATCTTTTATAGTATATAAAAGATGGGATTTACACAACCTTGATCTAGTGGTAGCGCACTAGTATTAAAGCTCCAGGGTCGACTGGTTTTGCTCCCCAGTTCGAGTCTCGGCCGCTGCAAACAATCTGGGGGCCAGCGACTGGCCACTGATCCGGGAGTGGAGATTAATCGAGGTGCGCGTAAAACTGGCCCGAACACCTCGTGATATCTAGGAAGAAACCAAAAAAAAAATACATCATTTTTTAACCCCTCACATGTGTCGACGCCAGTTATTCCCATCTTTATCCACCTATTACAATCCACACAACCTAATATTTCCCATGAGTCTATTCCTTTCAAAGCATCCCCTTCGACTTCTACTCTTACCTTTACTTGCTCCCGTCCCCATCCCAGTTCCTATCCAATAATAAGTGTTGCCTTGCCTACTTCTCCTCCTTCCACCCCATTCCCATTTCTCCAACCACGCCCCACAACCTTATTTGTTTACCCTTATGGCTCCTTAACTAGGGGCGGATCCATCATAGGCAGGGGTGGACCTAGGTGGTCCCAAAGGTGGGTGGCCGCCCACCCAGATTTTTTGGAATTTTTTCCTGGCTTAAGCTAATTTTTTGGACCTTTGTGTAATGCTTTATAGTGAAAGGCATTGAGTTTTTGCCATTTTAAAATTCAAGGGGCGGAAATGTAAATAAGCAAAACCCAACTCAATCTTAACACGTGCGTTTAAAGCTCAAACAAAAAAAGGCCCTAACTATACTTAACCAACCCAGTCGTCATTTTCCCTTCTCCCCCCCCCCCCCCCCCCTCTGCTACTCTTATTGCTGGCCTGCTGCCCCCAAACCAACATCGAAGAGAAGCAGTGTTCCCCTCCGTAGTGGTGCCCTGCTATTGTGCCTTCCAAATTTCTCTCCCTCTGCCCTTGCCAGTGCTGCTAGCGTTGAAGGAAGGAGTTCTCTCTCTCTCTCTCGGGTTGTCGATTCGTAGCAGCAGCAAGCAGCAAGCAGCAAGCAGCAAGCAGGTAACTTTCTTTCGTTCTTTTTTTTTTTTTAAATTCAATATTTATTTTGATAAACGATACATATATATGTTAACAATTGTTCAACATATTTTGTTCAGTTCAACATTTTTTTTCCAGTTAATAATTAAATGATTAGGATTGTTAAATTAGTTTATTGTAAAAATTAGTAAATTGTTGTTTTGGAATATATTTTCAAATTTAAGGTAATTAAGTTGAAATATGGTGATTGGTATTTGAGATTTAGTGTAATATTATGTTGATGTATTTTTAAAAATTTCAGGAACAAAATGGGAGCTAAAAATTTGTCAATATTAACCTTTAAACTTTTAGGTATAAAAATTTGCAAAAAAAATAATACCCCCCCCCCCCCCCCCCGCCCAAAAAAAAATCACTTTGAGGGCTTCCGCCCCCGAACCCCTGATCTTTATAGAAAAATTTCGCACCCCCCGTCTAAAAATCCTGGGTCCGCCACTGATCATAGGGCGAGGAGGGGCGGCCGCTCCAGTTCAAAATTAAATAAATAAAATAGGAGTTTTTTTTGGTAAAAATTCAAACTTAAAAGGTTACCTCTTATTATTTACAAAGATGAGGGTGTGAGTGTGTAATTAATTAAAAAAAACGTTTACACCAATGCACGACCAAACCAACACATTTAACCTATTTCATATTCTCCTACTCTCTTCTCTCACTGTGAGCCTCAGCTCCATCTCCTGCTCAGCAGCTCACCGCAGGACCTTGTCGCCGGTGCCGGACCTCCCCTACTTAACAACATCCCTTTGTTGTCGGAAATCGGACCTTCCCTCTCCTCTCCATGATCTGCTCTACAGCAAAGCCTCTACTCATAGGATTCATCTCACTTCAAGTTTTCAAGACTTCAATCAACAAAACATGTATATTTTTTTATATGTGAGCATATTTTATGTGTTTGTTTATATGTGCATATTTTTTTATATTTCTCCAGATTAAGATTTTATTTAGTTATTTTTAAAAAAGGTATTTTTAAAATTAAGTTGTTTATGTTCTATTCCATCAAGTGTGCTTGAGTTGAACCTTAATGGTGTCAGGCGAGCTAACTCATTTTCGTACTTCATATATATTAATCGTTGTTTATTTCTTGAAATTAAGCAGGTATTGTTAATAATGATTGAGAGTAGTTGTTTGGATATTATAAAACTGTAATTTGTATAAAACTCGAAATAACCCAAAAAATGAGTTAACTTTCGCCCCCATTTACCAAAAATCTCGGATCCGTCTGCCACTGTCCGTAACCATTCTATTATTACTGTGTGTTGATGATATTATTCTCACCGATAAAGATGCCATCACTATTTCCTCGTCGGGTTTGAATTTTCTCCTAAAGATCTTGGTGATCTTCATTATTTTTGGGGTATTAAAGTGGTTCATCATCCGGATGAACTTTTTCTTTCTCAACAAAAATATGCCCGTGATATTTTATCTCATTTTAAAATGCTCGAATCAAAACCCCTCAGCACGCCACTTGCTCAAAAGCATCAATTACAATGTGATGGTGGTTCTCCCATTTTGACTCTAGCAACTATCGGAGCTTGTAATATCTTAGTTTAACCCGCCTTGATATTTCTCATCCGGTAAATTTGGTGTGTCCATACATGCATTATCCCAGTACACTCCATCTTCAAGCTGTAAAACATATTCTTCGTTATCTTAATGGCACTTCCTCTTTTTGTATCCGTTTACTCGCTCACTCCTTCACTAGTCTTTATGCCTTTTGGTATCCGTTAAAATAAACAATCCACCGTCTCCCCCACGAGAGCTGAAGAAGAATACCTCTTCATGGAATCCACAACAGTGGATATAACATGGGTCATGTATCTACTTCGTGACATTGGTATCTCCTTGCCTAAACTACTGGTCCTCTTTTGTGATAATATGAATGCTTTTTCAATGCCTACCAACCTAAAATTTTATGCTCGAACAAAGCAATTCAGGATTGATTTTCATTTTGTTTGGGAAAAAGTCATCTCTCGATCACTTATTGCCAACTTTATTCCCTCTCACTTAAAACTTGAACTTGCTGATATATTCACCAAGCCTATGCCTAAGTCTTGCCGAGGAGTGTTGAAACTATTGCACGAAAGACAGAAAGATAAGTTTGTTAGTTCGTGTTAAAACTATTGCACGAAAGACAGAAAGATAAGTTTGTTATTTCATTTAAAAAAGTGTCGGAGAATAACTCTTGTAATCTAATTGTATCTATTTAAAATTGTGTGACAAAATGGCCCGATGCTCTCAATAACATCTCCATTTTTTTCAGTAAGCCCTTTTGTATGATATTTGTTAAGTCAAACTATTCCATTAATTTTGTTGTTAACGTTTACGGATTACGTAAAATTTATTTATTTAATTGTTAGCACTAGTATTTTAAAAGGCGCACCTAGGCTTGAGGTTCGGGCGAAATGCTTCATCTTATGTTTTTTACGCCTTATTCTTAATGAAAGGCATAGGACGCACTTCTTTTTTAAAACAAAAATCCTTTATTGATATGATATCGCCTTTTAAATATTTTTTTAAAAGCCGGACCAATGTCACATTCAAAACAATCAAAAGATAAATGGTATCTTAAATCCCTCTGCCTCTCGTCTAAAAAAATGCGCATTTTTTTCTTTCTTTCTTTGTATTTAAAAAAAATAGTACTTTAGTTTGCATATATTCAGACATATTTTATGGTATGTACCATTTTAGTATTTTTAATATCCTTATTATAGTTAAAAATGTTAAAATATATTAAAAAATGCCTAAACACCTTTTCACGCTTTGGGCCCACGTAGGCCTCTAAGGCTTAAGGCTTGTCCCCCACGCCTCGGTCACGCCCCGCACTTTTTAAAACCTTGGTTTGCACTAATTAACGTTCGAACCTAACTTTTATCACTTATTGTTAATTTTAACATTTTTTAATTAGATTTTCCGTAATTAACATTTTAAAATAAAATTTTGATATTCGGTACTTTAGAATAACCATATTTGAATTAAAATTTAATATTCAACTGATTTTCAACATTTAATGTTTAGTATTCAAGATATGTTATGACAAAATTTTAATATTTAATGTCTTCTAATATTTTATTTAACAGATTTGAACTTTTTTACAATATTTAGTATATTTTATAATAAAATATTAATCTCTAATAAATTTTAATATTTAATGTCTTCCTCCTCCTGATGTTTTCGTAAGAGCTCTCTCTGGCTGTCCAACTGCTGGCCCTTCAAAGTCTTCAAATGCGCGATGAGCCAGTCAAAGCTAAACCCGTCACAATCCAACTCCCTCAGATAACCCAGGAATCGGTTGAGGAGGAGTCTGGTAACGTTGGTAGTTGGAGTATTGGCGATTTCAGCAACGACGGTGGCCATGCCTTGAAGCCTGTAGCTCATAACTGAGATGTTTGAACGCAGGCAGTCCACCGTGAAGGTTTCAGGATGATAGCTCACAAGTTGCTTAATTGCTAAATGATGGTTGGCAGGTATTTGGGGAGAACGTTTGAGTACCATCAGGCCGAAGGCGTGAGGAGCGAAGTCGGGAAGAGGAAGCTTGCACCCAGATTCGCTCTCCGCAGTAGCACCTGTCGTGGAACCTTGATCATTATGGCTAGTTTCTTTGGCAGCGACGGGTTCACGATGGGGCGAGGCAATAGGCGAAGGAACTGGTGGAGAATTCTCCTGAGCAACCTGAAAAAATAGTTAAGACAAAATAGGGAGTTTATGAAAAAAGGTTAACAAGTGTTTTCGTTGTTAAGTCACCAATACAGGTGGAGTTTATAAAAAACCTTAACAAGTGTTTTCGTTGTTAAGTCACCAATATAGGTGGAGTTTATGAAAAATCTAAACAAGTGTTTTCGTTGTTAAGTCACCAATACAGGTGGAGTTTATGAAAAACGTTAACAAGTGTTTCGTTGTTAAGTCACCGTTATAGGTGGAGTTTATGAAAAATCTTAACAAGTGTTTTCATTGTTAAGTCACTAATACAGGTGGAGTTAATGAAAAACCTTAACAAGTTTTTTCGTTGTTAAGTCACCGTTATAGGTGGAGTTTATGAAAAACCTTAATAAGTGTTTTCGTTGTTAAGTCACCAATACAGGTGGAGTTTATGAAAAAACATAACAAGTGTTTTCGTTGTTAAGTCACCGTTATAGGTGGAGTTTATGGAAAATTTTAACAAGTGTTTTCGTTGTTAAGTCACCAATACAGGCGGAGTTTATTGAAAACCTTAACAAGTGTTTTCGTTGTTAAATCACCGTTATAGGTGGAGTTTATGAAAAATCTTAACAAGTGTTTTCGTTGTTAAGTCACCAATACAGGTGGAGTTTATGAAAAACCTTAACAAGTGTTTTCGTTGTTAAGTCACCGTTATAGGTGGAGTTTATGAAAAATTTTAACAAGTGTTTTCGTTGTTAAGTCACCAATACAGGTGGAGTTTATGAAAAACCTTAACAAGTGTTTTCGTTGTTAAGTCACCAATACAGGTGGAGTTTATGAAAAACCTTAACAAGTGTTTTCGTTGTTAAGTCACCGTTATAGGTGGAGTTTATGAAAAATTTTAACAAGTGTTTTGGTTGTTAAGTCACCAATACACGTGGAGTTTATGAAAAAACTTAACAAGTGTTTTCATTGTTAAGTCACCGTTATAGGTGGAGTTTATGAAAAAACATAACAAGTGTTTTCGTTCTTAAGTCACCGTTATAGGTGGAGTTTATGGAAAATTTTAACAAGTGTTTCCGTTGTTAAGTCACCAATACAGGCGGAGTTTATTGAAAACCTTAACAAGTGTTTTCGTTGTTAAGTCACCGTTATAGGTGGAGTTTATGAAAAACCTTAACAAGTGTTTTCGTTGTTAAGTCACCAATACAGGTGGAGTTTATGAAAAACCTTAACAAGTGTTTTCGTTGTTAAGTCACCGTTATAGGCGCAGTTTATGGAAAATCTTAACAAGTGTTTTCATTGTTAAGTCACCAACACAGGTGGAGTTTATAAAAACATTAACAAGTGTTTTCGTTGTTAAGTCACCATTATTGGTGGAGTTTATGAAAAATCTTAACAAGTGTTTTCGTTGCTAAGTCACCAATACAGGTGAAGTTTACGAAAAATCTTAACAAATATTTTCATTAGTTAGGTCACCTACATAGGTGGAGTTTGAGAAACTGAGAAGTACAGAGAAATTAGAAAAGTACCTTAGCAGTAGTAGGAGCGACATTGGGAGTCCCCGTGGGGGCCATAAGAGTAGAAACTGTGGGAGGCGAGCTCATCACCTCAGCAGCCTCAACGAGGCCCTTGGATGCAGAAGCCTCAATGGTAGGCACACTCCCCTCGCCAGCATAGGGTATTAAGGCCAACACGGGCGCATCATCGGAAGGAGATGTTGGACCTTCAAGAGATGCCCCAACGAGAGCAGTAGCACCAACCTGGGCTTAGGAGGGGATAAGGCCACTTAGAGCAAAGGGCGGAGAAAGACTTGGAGAAAGCTGTAAATGTAAAGCCAAGTGTTAGACACAAGGAGTAAACGCAAAAGGATAAGAGTCAGAAATTAACCTAGCTTACCCCCGTTATGGCACTGAAAAGAGGAACTGTAGTAAGGGGCCTTGTCAATGCAGGAGGAAGGAAACTTAGCTATCAGCGATGCCACCTGCACTTAAAGCAGCCCAACATGTTATAAATGACAAACAAAGCAAGGGGATAAATAAATAAAAGATGAGAGACTCGATAAGAAATTTACCTGAGAGACACTTTCCTCAACCACAACAAGGGACAGAGGAACCTCTCGCTCCGAGGGTAACTCAGAGGAAGCTGGAATAGTTGCCTCGGGCTGGTCAGACATCTCAGCAGCACCCGTGGTGCCATCTCTGGCTCGATGGGAGGATGAACGGCGAGAGTACGTGAGACCTATTAAGGGAGAACGTGGAAGGGGGACAGTGGCTGGAGGGGCACTGCAACGTCCCCCCACGAAACGGCTCACTAGGGGACTGGGGGGACTGGCCCTCGATTCTTCAACTCCCTGCACCAAAGTTATCAGGCAATAAGTAAAGGACTCTACCTTAAGAAAAGAGGAATAAGGAAAAAAAATAACAAACATAACTCGGATCCATAGGGAGAACGAGAGGGTATGACCACTGGTGAAGGTGGTGAAGAAGCAACAGCAGAAGGAGCGGATGATGCAGGTTCCTCACGTTTCTGCTTCTTCTGGGACTTGGAACCCAGTGTTTTCTTCCTTGACCTCATTACCCCCACCACTTTCAGGCACCCTCGACCTTCTTCTCCTTTTTGCTGGTGGATCACTGGGATCAACCACGATCATGGGAAATGCACCTGGAAAAGGAATGGCAACAGCGCGCCGTTGGAACTCAGCCTGTATTCTGTTGACTTCAGCTTGCACCCGCCTCCTTAGCTCTTTAACTACTTTCGGAGACATGGGAGGGGGAACGGAGGCAATAAGGAATGCCTCCAATAGAGTTTGCGTTTGACCTTGGGCCTTAGACTTCTTGGCCTTCTTAGCAGGTGACTAAGAAGGCCCTTCTCCCGTGGTAGCTTCGGCCGTGGGGGCAGATGGTTTGGGGGTCGCAGCGGCCTTGGGTTTGGGCATGGAAACTGGGATCACGGGGCAGTATGGAGGAAGTTCATGGGGAGGCTCTTTGGGGGTCTGGCTTAGAGGGAACTCAACCCCGAGAATAGAATTGCCCTTCAATCCCAACTCTAGGGAAGAAAATGAAAGAACTGGGGGATACACGGGATCCTCCCCCCGATGAATTCAAAAATCTGGGCCAGTTGCCTCGACCAGTACTTTGTCGCAAATAGAGGGGTCACGTCCCCTTGCCTGGTGATACAGGGGATGGTGACTCGCCCAGCCAATGTGGAACTCACTCCCCATGCAGCAGTCGAGGACAATAGAGAACATGCCTCGCCAAAGGACACCTTGGGGTTATCTAATTGAAACACCGAGCGAGGTGCTCCTTGATCAAAGCCAAACTGACGGCTGCATCGATTGGGATTGTAGTGCTCGCTGGTGTATCCCCACTCGGTTTAATAGGGCAGGTATCCTGGTGAAAATAGAAGCACAACGGCCACTGAGGGGTCTTCAGTAATAAGGTCTATAGTGGTTACCTAGACTACTCTTGCCCTATGTTTGAAGAAATCACAAGTATATAGGAAAATATCCTCTCCATAGGTCCTCATTACAAAACTTGAAAAGTCATCGATAAAGGAGGTTAGCTCCTTTCGGCTTTGCCTCTTGTGGTAAACAAATGAGCGAGGGGGAAGGAATATTTCCCCCGAAGGAGGGCGGTTAGTCTTAGCTGCTACGATCGGGAAGCGCACATAAAGGAAACCTGTCAGGAGGACACAGTTGGAAAATTGGCTAGGTTGTAATGACCCAGAGATCGCTCCATGTCAAAAAGGGCTCTATCAAGCCATGGGTAAAGGGATCCCAAGGCGATTGCATCCAGAGGGAGCTTGATACCCCGGGCCAAACGGAGGGATATGTTGATGAGATCCCTTCGAGGCTGGTCATTAGGTTTTCCCATTAAAAAAAGCGAGAAAGAATGACAAGGATATAGGCAGGAAGCTCTAACAATGTACCTTGTCTAGGGGCAGCCTCAGAGGAACTTCCTTCAGAAGGATTCTTGAAGAAGTAGTTAATAAGAGGAGTGAATGTGGCTTTGTTTGAAGTACCAATGCACCTTCGACATATACGGTCCAACTCCAAACGGTTTTCAGTCTTTTGTGCATCCAGGGCTTCATCGGAATAGGGCTCATGGCCTGTTGCCTCAAGGCCTAAGAGCTCGCACACGTCCTCCAACGTTATTGTAAATTCCCCCCACGCAGTAATGAACGTGTGAGTGGTAATATTCCAATGAGACACCGGAACGAGAAGGGAAACAATATTTTTAGAGAGGGTGAACTTATCAAACCACTTGACCTGATGCAGCCCAATCTTAGCCAGGGTATCAGCGTGGGAACTCTGCATATGGGAGTTCTAAGCAGCAAAGTGAGTAGGAGAGCCCCCAGGACCTTCAAAATCGATGTGGGACCATAGGTAGTCCCCTCGCTCAAGATGGAAGCGAAGAGTTCCCTCGGGAGGTAGAAAGCTCCAGTCATCAGCATTCTCATCTTCATCACTAAGTGTCATAGCAGCAAAGTGAGTAGGAGAGCCCCCAGGACCTTCAAAATCGATGTGGGACCATAGGTAGTACCCTCGCTCAAGATGGAAGCGAAGAGTTCCCTCGGGAGGTAGAAAGCTCCAGTCATCAGCATTCTCATCTTCATCACTAAGTGTCATAGCATCATACTTAAAATTAAAAACACAAGTCTTACACGACCCAACAAAGTCATCACCCTTGCCAAAAATGGGAGACCGGAGGTAGAAACGTAACTGTTCGTGACGAGCAGTTGCCAATGAGGCGGCAGAGGGGACGATGACAGCGGGGGACGCAGGTGAAGAACTGGTGGCAGGGTTACTTGAAAAGGCCATTATAGGTAACAAAAATACAAACAAGCTCGATAAATGAAGGTTTGAGAATGAAAGTGGGGTGGCGCAACCGCAAGCGGTGGCGTAAAGGATGAGAGTAGGAAGAAGCTAGCAAAGAATAAGGCAACAATGGAGATCGCACAAAGTTTCTCTCTCTGAGGAAATACGGAATCTTGAAGAAGAAGAAGAAGAAGAAGAAGGCAAGAGAAGGGTTTGGAATAAGGAGACGTTTGAAACTTTTAAACCCTTTTAAAAACCTGTCGTTTGAGTTTCCCACATCGCACGTGCAAGGCCGCCTATAATCATTTCAAAAGAACATGTCGCACCTCGGGAAGTGTTTTAACAACTGAAAAGACAGCGTTACGTTGAATACGAAGTGGCGTCTGGGTAATAGAAAGGGTTGCCTTCCTAAGCAAGTTCAAGTTTTAGCGCCAAATTTTTGTCAGACTTATCCGATAACCGCTAACGAAAAAGATGTCCCAACAGTTCAAAAAAGCCATGATGTCCCCTCGCCATAGGTCCAAACATTATTTAAAGTGTGACTCAGTTACATCGGGGAGAATTTCTACTTTTTCATAGCGAAGTACTATAAGGGAAAATTTCACTTACCAAGAGTCGAAACGAGTATTTAAGAAGGTTACTAGGCCATTCGGGATAATTTTAAATAATAAAGTCAGAACGATTGAAGCTCAGTATAAGAAAAAAATGGCGATGTCCCTTCAAACCGTAGGGCTTCGGCTCAGGTACATCGAGGAGAGTTTTACTTTTTCCAGGAGATTACAACGCTGCGGTTCTCACGAATAGAGGAGGCCAAAATTTTTTGACGCAGATAGGGTTTATCGGATTGAGAAGTTTCGTGCAGACATTTCTTGTTCCAACAAATCTCTCCGGGAAGGGAAAAATGTAGAGGGGGCTTGAAGGTAATCCTAAGGTTAGGGATAATTTCCTAATTGGCAATAGTGTTTGAGAATAAGCAAATGAGGTAGCTCAAGTGTGGCAACTCAAGTATGGCAACTCAGCGAGGCAGCTTGGCGTGGCAACTCATACTTTAGCTTGTTGTATTAGTCATATTCTATTTCTGTTTATGATGACTGTAAGCTGTAACAGTTGTAATGTTGTAACAAAAATAATAAACGAGTTTTAGGGTGACGTCAAACGGTACTCGCGAGAGATCAGGCTTGGCAGGGCCTGGAAGAGCTTTCATGCTCTATTGAATGACCTCGCCATGAGAACTTTAGAGGGACTTGGTTTGGAGGATTAAGAAGTAAGGCACCATTGGGGGTTGTCCTGACCATCTTAGATACACCTGGTAAAACACCGAAGGACCCTTACCATGGAACCTCAGGCGGAGAAACTTGGAGTTCCATCGGTCGTTGAGTTATGAACAACAACCCTCTACTTAATGTCACATCTACTGCAGGTGATGTCACTAGCTAGCTAAATAATGTCAGACCTGCACTTGAGTAAACCACTGTGGTATTCGGGGCTGTCAGGCAGTTAGTGAGCCACCTCTGCGACAATAGCCCCCTGACACACAGTGGTTAGGCAAAAGGCATGTCTTGGCATTTAATACTTATGATGTGGAGATAACTAGTGCATCCGGCATTTAATGTTGTGACATAAAGTATGAGGGATGTCTTTCATAGTCTTTAATGAGTGAGTTGCCTCACGGATGGTTTGGGGGGGGGGGGGGGGGGCTATTTAAGGACCCCTACCACCTTTGTGGAGGGGGTCGATCTTTTGAGAGTTCAGGAGTTATTGCTAGAGAGAATACATATCAGAGGGAGTTATTGCAAACCATAGAGTTTACTCACTCACCATTTTTATTTATTGCGAAGATTTTAATACTTGACAGAGCTTCTTGAGGGTGTTTGGTGTGTTTCTACCTGCCTACCAAGGGTATCTAGGGTGCTTACTTCCCTCTCCCTCTAGCTAAATTACTTCTAAGCTCATCACTATATTCTGAGTTATACCCGAGAGTTTCTGTTAGTTTAAACTGAGTTTATCTTCATTGGGTTTATGTTTGTATGTCCTGTCATTAATCCAAGGTCTTGGGCAAATTAACTTATCATTACCATACTCAAAAGGGGTTACGCCTCGATCTTATCTAAACTACCCCCTTACATTAATATAATTTTAAATTTTAATATTTAGGTGACTTTGAAGTAAACTTTTATTTAAAATAACTGATTTTAAAAATATGTTAAATATTCAACGTTTAAGTTTTAATTAAAAAAAACTAAAGTTCAAAATATAAAAGTGTAAAAGTGTAAGTTAAGATAAGGGTAAAAAAAATTATAAAATTTTCCCACGTTGAAGGCTTCCTCAAGGTTTTGTGGTAATTGAGCAGAATTAGGACGCAAAGCGTTATCCATCGACACTTGTGCTAGGAAACTGACTTCATGTCGAAAGTATCCAATTCTGTCTCAAATACTTGTTTCGGCTTCAAAACCATATTCAGTGTATGCTTCCATCTATTAAATACCGTCGGATACGCTATAGTAAATTCTGGGTTGATCGCCGTTGAAAATGACATGAAATCTCGAATCACGCATTGTGTACGATGCCAAATTTATGCTATATGGGTTATGGTCTTGTGTGATGGATAGCATTTCAAGTGGGGCCGGTTATCATAAGACCATCTCCAAGGTATTTATAAAATTTGAAAATGCTCTTTTGCTTAAACATTTTTATTTTGCTACTCTAAGGCATTTGGGACATGAAACCTTTCCATGGAATTGCAAGTGATGCGACGAAATGACAAGCGAGATAGTTGCACTGTCATGGAAAAAGAATAATATAAATACCTCATATTCAAAGTTAGGTCGAATTTAAGCAACCATCCAACATTTTCTCTAGAATATTCACCTCAAATGTTCCAAAAAAATAGTATTATTCCACCCATACTGTACCAAGGAATGTGCTAGGAGGTTTGTACACTAATTACACATCAATATTCATGGTGCATAATTTCGACGAGAAGCTCACCAGACACTGAATGATGTCGAATATGCAGAGGGCGATGGTATTATTCATGTGCCCCTTACCCATTTCCTAGAAAAGAACTAGTCGTAAAAAATGTTAGCAAATGAGTACATAACTGATAATTAGATTCATTATTATTATTATTATTATTATTTTAATTTGTAATACTATATACGCCGTAAAACCTCGCATGCACGTTCATTATCTCTTAAGGAAAAAGAGTTAAGGCATAATCATCCTTACTGATACACCTAATATTGGCACCTTGGTCGCGAATGTGTCATACACTGTCGTTGCCTGGGTTTAGACAGATCACAATAGTCCCCCTCATTCTTGTAGCTTATAAAGCCACGACCTTGTCTCTAACAATCCGCTATCACCAACTGCACCAGCAGCGCATACCGTGCCGCAGACTTAGCCATATAAGCATGCACTTGCCAGTTGTCCAACTTCTAGAAGGATTCTACACATGCACCACCTATCCATATGTCGCGTGCTTTATGACCGTGACCCTTCCCTTGACTTCTATAAATAGAAGTGCTCACCCGTCATTTAGAGGGGCATGTTTTTCACAACAAAGCCCTGCCAAACTCTCCACCACTATCTCTTTCTCTTCATCTGAGAACTCACTCAAGTCACCCTCGATCACCTCAGCCACTGCAGTTCACGATCCCTCTATAGCCTTGCTTTCCAAGCCACATCTAGCACAGCGCAGAGCTAGTGTTCATGTATTTAGCCTTCTTTCTCTTGTATGCCTGCACAGGCGGTCAAACTTTTTAATATGCAAACGTATAATGAGAATAAGGTATCAAAGTGGAAGTAGGCTCATTTTATGGCTGATCCACTCTATATCTTATGTTCTATCTCTCTTTTCTTAGATTATTATGCTTTTACACTTTATGATGGTTAAGAATAGCTTTGATGGCATTATTATTTCTTAGCGATCCAATTTCTTACATCATCATTTTGGCGTCATCTGTGGAAAACGATGTGTTTTACTAAGTTTCCTCTTAAATTAGGTCTGTAACACTCTATTTAATCCATTAGGAGCTCTGGTCCATTCTCCCATGGGTGGGATTTTGGCTATTAGACCCATGTTTTACATATGAAACCCCTCCTAGGATTTTTCTTTCTGCATCTTCTTTCTAAGCCCTTTTTCTATGGACTTAGAACAAGTTTACTTACCGCGATGATGTTACCCTACCTAGTTTACACTGAAAAGCTCGATAGACCATGGCCTCACATGGGTGGATAACTAAGGATGCATCCTTCTTCTTCTTTCTCCATGTTTTCAGGTATCTTATGCCATTTTATTTCCTATATGGTGGGATTTTTTCTACCAAACTTGCGTCATTTTTCACTTAAGGACTTTTATGTCTTAGGTTAACCCCTGAGAGACCCTTTTTGGCCCTATTCTTGAGGGTAAAACCTCAATTTTGGGTCAATTCCTAGGAGAAGCCCATCACTCCAACTTGCTGGATGCGACTGGCACATAGATTGCCCATAGGATGCATCCCTTGTGCAGCAGCTTAACTAATTTATGTATTTTGGCATAGTATTATTTGTAATTATTAAAGTTCGTAGATTTGAGATTGAAAATGTCGTGAAATTTTTGAAAAATCCCATGACAGGCCTTATGGCTCGTAGGTTAGATTGTGTTGCAAAAGGCTTGGTTACATTATTGAGAAACTGATGATTCAACCGACAAAATCAAACTAAGAAATTTTCACACTACACACTGCTGAATTCCAATTTAGGGGACATTCTTGAGGGTATTAAGGAGAAAAAACTGTTGAAATGGTCGAAAAAGGAACAGATGGTGTGAGTTTCATCAAGATCACATACATACTACCAATTGATGCTTTTATTTGAAAAATGAGATCGAAAGGCTCATCGAGAAGAGGATATTCCAGCAGTTCAAAGGGGATATAACCCCAAACTGAGATAGCTGCATGCCTATCTTGGTCTTAGAAAACTTTTTGATTTTGATGATTGTGCAAATAAATAAACTTTTAGTTTAAGCTTATATGTCTTTTACTTTGTGAACACTTATGCGTATATAAATATATAAATTTTCCCTCTGAATTCTGACTCTATACTTCTAAAGTCTTTTTGAAAGATTCTTATCTTAACAGCTTTAAAGAGAAGCTAACACTGATTATCCCGAAGATTGACATGAATGGGAGAAGGTGACCTTAGAAGAAATGGATGTGGCGGCCTTAAATCGCATAGAACACCCCTCTTAGCATGGCACTTTGAAATGGCGTATGATACTTCTATTAGCTTTAGGTGCTCATAATACCCGTTATTATCCTTAGGGGTTCCTAATGCCCATTTTTGGCCTTGGCGGCTCATAATTACCCAAAAGCATGGGAGAACCGTGGGGGGGGGGGGGGGGGGGGGGTTGATAGATACTCCGCCATGGGTGGAATGAAAATACCTAATGGTCGTGGGTGGCTTGATAATACACCCAACCAAGGGAGGCTTAAAAATACCTCGAAGTAGGAAATATAAGTTCAGAAAAAGTTTCAACTCTATTTAAAAGGCCGTAGCCAAATAAAGAAGGTGGGATATGGACATGGCCTCCACAGCAATGGAATCAGTTCTCATGAACCCACAATCCAACAACAGTACGACAGACATCTTAAGTTATGAACTATTTAAAAGATTCAAAAGTCTCTAAAAGGAAATTTATATATAGTTTTGTTCCTAATACCCGCAACAGAAAATTTTAAATCCAAAAAGACTAGAGCAAGCGTGTCACACGCCACCTTTTGCTCCTATGTCCAAAGAGCCACATCAAGGCTACGATAAGCAGGTTACTACCAATTTTACTCCTAAATGTCACGGGGGGTTTATCTAAGTCGTATGTCACAATCAATTGCCTAATGCTAAATAATCCAAATAGTTTGGAATATAAGATAAAAGGTCGTAGAGGATTAAGTAGTGCAAAGATTTTCAAGACAATATCGAAAAAATTGCAAAATTGCAAAAAAATCACTAAAATCAACTATTACAAAGCTAAAGGCCACGGAGGGCCTATACGGAAGCATAATAATTCATGATAGAAGTTGTGGAAATGAAAAGTACAAGTTCAAAATAGAGAGTACAAAATCAAGACGCTGCGTCCTCTTCTTCTTCTTCATCATCATCATCCACAGTCGTTTCAGTATCTTCAGCCTCAACGATCGTGGCCTCTTCACGCTGCTTCTTAGCCATCTCCTCCATAGTCTTAAGCTCTTCAATGAACAACACATGCTCGAGATCATTGAATCTCCAGGAGTAGATACTATCCTTGGCCTCTAGATAATTCTTGGCCACCATGTGCCTCGTCTCCTTATAGCCACAGATGCAGGCCTTATTATTAAGAATGGAGAATTTTTTTGAAGATTTGATGTTGGCCACAACATCTTCAGCTTCTTCTTAATATCTGCTGTATAATCAACATCCTTCTCCTGGTCAGCTGCAGTATGATAGTCATTGAGTTTCTTTAAGGCTGCGATATGGCTGTTTACCAGGTCTTGATATTTGGCCCTGCCTGGTTGATCTTGTCTTAAAAAGATGTAGTCTGCCTTGTAGCCTCCAGTATCTTGGCTTCAGCAACCTTTAATGCTTATGTATCTTGATTGGAGTTCTATTCAGCCACCTTTTGGGAATTATCAACGACCTCCACCTTACCGTATGCATCTATTTTATAAGCTTGGAGAGCAGCCTTCGTAGACTTTTTCACAGCTTCAAAGGAAAATGAGTGAGTACTCTATAGCTGGGACTTATCATTATCTTCCACAACCCTATACAGCCCATAGAGCCCTTCATACTTGGCCTTTTAGGTTATAGCAACCTTTGCAGCCTAAAAGAATCAAATTTGAAGGGTGAGTACCAAGTATGTATAATATACTGGCGGAAGAAAAGAAATAAAGTGCAGCTTACCCTCAAAAGGTTATACAAAGAGTATTCATCAAGATCATATACATCCTCCTCTACCAAGTGATTTAGATCAAAGGCTTTCTTATCCTTCCTCATATTTGGGACCATGTTAGCAGTTGTATCCCAAGGGGATCTGGGGTCTGGCTACCAAAAGTGTTGTCACGGATGTCCTTTAACTCTTGCTGCCCTACTCCGGGGAGAGGGCAGGTTGGCATTAACTGCTATGTCAATCTATGGAGGGGAACTAGATGTAGTCATATGAATGGGGCTGGAAGGAACATGATCATCCCCCCTAAGAATGAGCTAATGCCAGTCACAAT
This sequence comes from Sambucus nigra, assembly GCA_949130495.1. Taxonomy (NCBI): domain Eukaryota; kingdom Viridiplantae; phylum Streptophyta; class Magnoliopsida; order Dipsacales; family Adoxaceae; genus Sambucus; species Sambucus nigra. The sequence goes on along the minus strand of OX422224.1, from coordinate 31,669,565 downwards.
AAAATTTGACCCAATGCCATCATCAAAATTATGAGGGTCTGTAGCTAAACCCTCAGTTTTTGGCAGAGTAGCCGCGGCACCATCAGTAGGAGCCTCTTTTTCAGCTTAAGGGGCAGTGTCTTTGGCTTCCCTTTTCCTCTTTTTTATCCTCTTTTGCGGAGCCTGATTTAGACCTTAGATGATATCCTCTAACTCATCTAGTCAGGAAAGTTACAGAGCCATATCGATCTCCTCTTCCGCAATGGTACCTGAAAAAGGAAAAATAATAAATCAGCATTAAAGTCAAAATGCTTTTTAAAATATTATAAGTGATGGATACCTTTCGTAGACTTCATTAGAGCTTGGTGGGTGGGGTAGTATTCAAGATTATATAATGATTGTAGTGTCACTATATCGAGAAAGTATATGTTTTTATTATTAAAATCGCAGTTCAATTCTCTTCCTTTGTCTTGAACGAAGTGTCAACCTGTATAAACTGTGAGGGGTTAGGAAAAGCTACGAAAATTATAAACAAATATGATTAAAGGCTTCAGTAGTTGAAAAATTATTGAAAAGCTAACTAAGGTGGCAGCAGTGATATACCTTCCTTGGGTGGACGACCCCAAGTTTGTGGCACCCTATGTTCTTTTCCTCTCCCGCTCTCTTCTGGGTGGACCTCCAAGTTGTCCCCCAAAACATATTAGAATTTGCATTTCCAGTTTTTAACACTGGAAGGTCTGACCCTTATCAAGTAACGGTCTCCACTCCATGGCCCCATGTAAAAGTACAATGGGTTCTCAACTGAATTTTCCTTTGACCTGTAGAAGTCAGAAAACTCCATAGTCGTTATGTTCATTTTGCAATTTTTCTTTCAGATAACTAAATAGGCATAGATAGACCTCCATCTAGTGGGATCAACTTGGGTTGTGTCCATTTTCAAATCCTTCAAAAAATTTCTAACTAGAACTGTGATAGACATTCGTATTTTTAAGAAAATGGCATGAAGTGGGAAGTAAACCCCATCATTAGGAACTGCGGAGCATGACCCCTGTTCTGCAGAAGGCAAAGTACATACAATCCCCTCTGGGAACTCACAAGCTTCAGTTAGATAATCCAATCATTCCTTATTCATAATGCAAGGATAATGGAGGGCCTCAGGCTCTCTTGTGAATTCCTGGCAGCGACCAGATGTCCCAGCTTTAGTATTTCTTGTGTTTGCAACAACCACAGTCAGAGCCGCGACATCCATATTATAACGGGCTCGATTGCTCGAATATGTATCCTCCTCTATATACAAACTGTGTGTGGCCTCCTTGGGGTCCCTACAGTCAGAAGAATCAACGAAGTCATTTGCACACAATTTGGGGAGTCCTTTAGCTTATAGGGCTTGCTGGTCTTCAGAGGTTTTCTATGTAACACCAAAGGAAGAGGAACACCAAATTGCCTCTTCCAAAAGTCTTCCAGATATTCCTAAGTATTCCAGTGCATATGGCTGTAAAATCATAAGGGCTCCACAATTAGATCTCCGCAGCCAACATGATCAAAATACAGGAGAAGGAAGTCAGCCCCATTATTAAGGATGTGAAATTATATAAAGAAATTAGAAAAGTTAATAAATGAAAAGTTTAGATTCAAAGCCGCATCACTGAAAAAAGGAAGGAAATTGAGGCCCTAGACATGGGAAAGCGAAGTTAAATTTTCAAACTACAATCAACTATAAAAAATTTACAACAGGTCACAGCCAATGGAAGAAATAGGTTAGCATTTACATGTTACGGTTTACAAGAATCAAAACCTAAAAACCCAATATAACAACCCCCATTTCTCATGTAAAGGCTGGCCAGGCACGATACGCAGAAGATGGAACTTGTCGATCAATTAATATCATTCTCAGCACAACGTAACATAAATATTATCATTTTAAAAGGCCGATACTTTAAAGTTTATGAATGTCTCACGAAAAATAAATAAATCTCAAATCAACACCAACTAAATAAATAAATCCCACAACAATTAAAATTTTAAACTCCAGCATGATGTAAATAAATAAATGGATAAATAAATCTTGGGCTTATGCCCTTACAATGTTTCCCAAATAAAATAAATAAACTCCGATAGAAAAACACCCGGGCTAGAGTTGATAGTCTGAAAAGCTGCTAAGCACCGAGAGATCGCAAGGCTGGTACAACAACAGTCCTGTTATTCTTGTCTAGTATTAACCTGGAGGGGGACATTTATAATTTGGGTCAAAGCCGTAGGTGTGCAAGAATTAACTTGAATAATTTATGAATACAATAGTACAGTCAAAGTTCTTACCATAAGGTTCCAATCCAAAGTCCTTACCATTATTACAACTATTAATAATTTATCATCTTTTAAGTTATTAAATTCCAATCAAAATTATAATCATTAAACCCGCTCCTTTTACTATAGTTAATAATGAGTAGAGTGTGGATATAACATTACTTTCTTAATTTATTAACCCACCTTAAATCCGTTTATCCCATATTATTTACTGTTCCCCTCCTTATGTTTATACATCACTGTGGCTAAAATAAACTTCTGGAATTTTATTTTATTCAAGATAAGGGGAGAAGAACCGAAATGTGAGGACCCCTCCCAAGACTTCATTCGAATGAGTAGGAGGCTCATTCAAACGAAAATATTGAAGCACTCTATCTCTTTGACTCATTTGAGTTTATATTATATAGGTGCTCATCGAGTTTGTAAATAGTGACAAAATTCAGGCATACCCTTTCAAACAAAAGAAACTTCAGACTCTTCTCTTTGAGTTCCTCTAATTGTCCAAAAAGGTAGTACACCAACAATTCACCTAGGATACATTCATGTGTTCCATATGTTCTTTACTTATTCATTAATTAGTTTTGTGTGAGTTAAATCCCTCTAAAATAATTTTCTATAATTTTTGGGATATTTTTAAATAATTTCTATAATTTTTTAAACATTTTGTTAGAAATTAAAAATTGGTTTTTAAAAAGGATGTGGGATGATTTATAATTTCCCTAAGCTATTGAATTTATGCTTGGGTAGAAACCGAAAGCGCTTGAAAATTATGTGGGTACAATTTATTTCTTAGAAGTTCAAAAACACACGTTTAATGTTCCATCTTAGGCTTACACGTGTTGTCTCCACAACGGCTACATTTGCATTTCTTCGCTCTCTCATACATGTGATTAACTGTGAACCCTTGGATCCTTTTAATCAAAGATCTTCATGTCATCTGAAATGATCCTTGTGCCATCTGGATCAACTAATGAGGGTTAATTTTCAAATGATGCAACCTTAGCCCTTGGATTTGCTTCGATCTTTTAAACTCAGTCTTGAGCGTTGATTTACCTTGAGGTTCCAGAGCCTTCCATATCTTACTATAAATACAATCCATATGTTATACGTTTACAATCTTGGTCCAGCCTCAATTCTGAGAAAAAATAGAGAGAAGAGAGAGAGAGAGAGAGAGAGAGAGAGAGAGAGAGAAAAAAGAGAAATCAACCCCTAAACTAAACTCTAGCCAAATCCTTCTAGAAAACCTTTTATGTGAGGGAGTTAGTTTGAGTTTCAAATTGATCCATCCTATTTTGTCCTTTATCTCTTTCCCAACATAATCACGTTGGTTAAATCTCATTTTCTTTCATAGAACTTTGAGATTTGATCTTTGTGATACATTTCACTTAGATATTGTGAAGTTTTGATTTCTTCTTTCGAGAAATCTTATTTTGTTGGTTGTTTTCAAACTGATATGTTATTTTCAAACCCTAAACCAACAAAACCTTTTTTGATTTCAGTTTCTTTGAATATTCAGACTTAGATCTAGCTAAGATCTTGATCGGGGATTTGCACTTTTTTATATATGTCACATTTTGTGAAATAAGTGTAAATAGTTTCTAAATAAAAAGTGCATAGGATCTTAGCTCGTGTATATAGAAAGATTCTCTCTTGATCTGTGAATATTTGAAAGATCCGAAGTCATTTATTTTGATTAAAATTATTTTGGAAATTCCTTGCATATATGTGATTTGTTTTTCATATTGTCTGTAATTAAGTGTGTGTGAGTTAAATGCATGTGATTTAGAGAACATCACCACTTACACTGTCACACTACTACACTGAAAGGTGTTGGTGTTGGTATTGATAGAACATCAACAACATCAGAGCCTTGGGAGAAGTCAGAAAATCTAGAGGAGTTGGTATATTTTTTAACTTAGAATTAGCTCTGATTGTGTGTCTTGATTGTTATATAGTTTGTAAACTGCTACTCTATTTTTAGTGTATTTTTTACTTTTTAAGTGTATAGACCTCCGTGGATGTTTCCCCAATTGGGTGGGGTTTTACCACGTTAAAATTGCTTGTGTATACTTTCTCTTCCACTCATACCTTTCTTAAGGCTATGTTGGCTTAAGTTTCTTAAGTTTTGTTTTTCAAAACTGGTAAACCTATACTGGAAATAACTCATTCATACTGTTTTACATATCTTGTGTTTAAATTTTTTTTAAGAAAATAGTTTCTTCAACAAACTGTTCGGAGCCATTTAGAGAGTTTAACCTTGAATTAAACGACTTAAGTGGTAATTTTTCAATTGGTATCAGAGCTTTGGTTTTCAAAAAATTCTTTAGATCTTGAGTTTCTGAAATTGTTTTCTCAAAATAAGTTATGGGCGAGAAATTTGAAAGATTAGGTAACCTGTCCAGGCCCCATCTTTTTTATGGAACCAACTTTCCCTATTGGAAGGTAAGGATGGTTGCCTTCATCCAAGGGACATTGGGAGATGATGTCTGGGAAGTTATTGAAAATGGGTACACCTTTCCTACTAAACCAAACGCTGAAGGAAGTACTGGGAGGATTAAAAAGTTACTAAGTGAATTCACTAAAGAATAGAAACAGATTTCACTTAATAACAATAAAGGAAAAAATGCCATATTCATGTCTACTAATGAACTGGAATTTAAGAGGATATCATTCTATTCTACCTTTAAAGAAGCATGGGACACCCTAGTGACTGCACATGAGAGTGGTACCAGAGTTAAAGCTGCTAAAATATAAATATTAATTCAGTAGTACAACTCCTTGATCATAACTGGGACTGAGTCATTTAATTACTTTTATATCAGCGTGACAGACATTGTGACCAAATTGCATGCTAATGGGATTGTTTATGATAGAAATTAAATTGTCTCTAAAATACTAAGATCACTTCCACAAAAATTTGATAATAAGAGATACGCAATTGGGGATATGGATGATCAAAATCTTACTCCTGAACTGCTCAGTAGAAAATTGAGAACTGTGGAAATGGAATTAGAATTTAAGAAACAATTATTCCAGACCCAAAAGAAACAGTCTGCCTCCAATCTTATTTTTTCATCTAAGTTGACCACACCTGAATTTATTATACCTAACGTTGACTTAGACTATGATGAGGATCGTAATTTAGATACGTTGGATAATCAAATTGCCTTAATGTCTAAACAGTTTAAGAAAATTATGAACTTTCTAAATAAAATAGCAAAAAGACAAGGCAAACCTACTTATCCAAATCAATCTAACAACATGCCTCAAGAGAGAACATAAGAGAAGCACCAGACTAACAATCACAGGAGACTTGATAAAGACCTTAAAAATGTTGAATGCTATAGATGTGGAAAGTTAGGGCATATGGCTAGTGACTCTAGAGTTAACTTAGACAAAATTCACAAACATAATAAAGCTCATCTAAGCAAAACTTGGGATAACTCAAATGACTCTGAAAATGATGAACATGAGTCATCTAACACATTTGACCCTTGTATGTTATTCTTTGATAAGATAATATATAATGATGATGAGGAACCTGATAATGTTATGTTAACTGATGCTATGCCTACTTGTTTATCTGCCTTATGGCTTGAGAACTTTGATAATGTTTAAAACGTTGTGTGTGTGAGTCAAAGGTAACGCTCTATTATTGATGTCAATTGGTGTGTGAGTCCTAAAAATGAACCGCTAGGGGACACCGTACACTGCACACTTAGTGACTCCGAAAACGATGACCTTCCTGACATTCACACACTGTACACAAAAACTCTCAAGAAAAGCACTGGGCTTAAAAAGATTGTGAAGGATCTTACCTAGAAGATAGAAACCTTAAGTTTGATGATCAAACAAAATGCTGAAGAGTACACTACTCAATTTCTAACTCATGAGAATGAAATCAAAAAATTTGAACAAAAACTGAAAGAGTTGTCTAACTCTAATGAAATTCTGGAAAAGAAATACAAAGGAACGTAGTTAGAATTGGAACAAACAAAAGAAAAGACATCCACAGTCTTCAAAAAGTTTGCAAAATTTGAAAATAATTCTAAATCTTTTGAAGACTGTATTGCTGAAAGCAAAACTAATTCTGATGACAGAATTGGAAAAAGGATTTTATCGTAACTCTAAGACACAAACTAAAAATATTGAAACTATAAAGTTTGTGTCCGGTGGCAAAAGACCTATTGAAACTTGTCCATATTTTCATGGTTTGCAAAATGAGTTTGATAAGAAACAATTGAAGTTAGACATTAATGAATCAAGATTATCTAAGAATAAAGTTGAACAAAAGACAAAACCCGTCTTCCCCCCAATTCGACAAGTAGATTCAATGTTTCATCAAGTGCCACCTAGGAACAAGGCTAGAGCTCAAAACCTAGAAAAACCTTTGAACAAAAACTTTCCTAAGGTTGTGAGTTCTACTTACCATCTGTACTGCTCCTATTGTGATGTCTATAGACATTCCCTTGAAGGTTTCTATTCCAAACGTCTATGTAATCTAGTCTATAACTCTCATGTTTACGATAACTTCAACAATTCTAGGAGAAGCCGAAACAATTATGTCTTTCCTAGACAGCCGGACAAAAATTCCAACTATCGTAATAGAAGAAAAAGGACTAATACTAAAAGACCATCAACAATAAGGAATCCTAGATTCTATTCTAGACCAATTGCCTGAAATTTTTATAACAATAATAAAAATGCGTAAAAATATTTTAAGGAAAAGACAGAAGGTCGTAAGTTTTATCAAATGCGAGGTAATAAGCATAAATTAAAAACTAGAGCAATTTGGGTTAGAAAAGATGATCTATTACCCTATTTAAAATACAACATAGTGATTAGTGCTTTTAGAGCTGAACATACTACAACTGGATGGTACTTAGACTCAGGTTGTTCCAAACATATGACCGGGGATGATTCCAAACATTCAAACAAAACCAACTTCTCCGAAGGAAAAGTCTTATTTGGAAATGGTGAATCAGCCCAGATTATTGGTAAAAGAACACTCCATGAATAAGGATTACCTATTCTTGAAAATGTTCTCTTGCTAAAAGGACTTAAAAATAATTTACTAAGTATATCACAGTTTTGTGACTCAAACCATACTGTCACTTTTTCAAATAACAATGGGAAGATTTTAAATGAAAATGGTGATTACATTATTACAGGACTCCATACTCCAGTTAACTGGTACACAGTCCATCCAAGTACAGAGCTTTGTAACATTGCCAGAATGGATGATAATGAGATAAGGCATAATAGGTTGGGTCACATTAATTATGATAGTCTTGGTAAATTGTGCTCATAAGAGATAGTTAGAGGTCTTCCTATGATTAAACTAATTTCAAACATTGTTTATGGTCCATGTCAAGAAGGGAAATTTATTAAGGCTCCCAATAAGAAAGTTAAAGAAGTTTTATCCACTAAACCTCTAGAATTCATCCATATGGACCTAATGGGTCCTTTTCGTACTGTTAGTCTTTGTGGAAATACTTAAATCCTTTTTATGGTTGATTATTTCACTCGATTTACCTGGGTTGCCTTTTTAAAACACAAATCATAAACCTTTCATAAGTTTCTGAAAATCTTAGTTCGTATAGAAAACGAAAAGGACTCCCAAGTAGATAGAATTCGTAGTGATAGATGAGGAGAATTCATAGAATTCAGGCGTCATAGAATATTGTGACTATAATGGTTACAAAGATGAATTTAGTGCTTCGAACACACCTCGACAAAATGGGATAACTGAGTGTAAAAATTGCACTCTTCAAGAAATGGCTCGAGTGATGATTCATGCAAAAAACGTACCAAAATATTTTTGGGTAATCCATTCATTCAATCGAGTCTACTTAAGGATAAATACCAAATAAACATCCTATGAGCTTTGGTATGGGAAGAAACCTAACCGAAAATACTTTAGAACCTTTGGTAGCACCTCCTATGTCTGTAAGGACAAAGAACATCTGTCTAAATTCGAAATCAAAGGAGATAAAGCCATCTTTTTCGGATATTCTCCAAATAATAGAGCCTATCGAGTCTACGATCTTCATACCCAAACCATGATGGAATCCATTAATGTAGTTGTAAGTGACACTAATGTAGAAAGTAAGACTAAAGAACCAATTATTGTGGATGAGTTCGAAAACATTTTAAACTATAACTCTCCAGAAATAGTTAAATCTTTACCAAGTGAGAGCCCTGAAGTACCTAACTGGGTTTCCAAACATCATCCTTTAGATAGTGTAGTTGGTAATCCTACTGAGCCTGTTCGCACAAGATCTCAACTTTGTAACACTGCTCATTTTGCATGTTTTGTGTCTCTTGTAGAGCCAAAAGTTGTAAATGAATCCTTGAATAACACCTTATGGATAAGTGTTATGCTGAAGGAACTTCTTCAATTTATCATTCATGATGTTTAGTATCTTGTACCCAGTCCTGAAAATAAAAGGGTTATAGGCACACTTTGGATTTTTAAAAATAAGACTCATGAATCTGGGATGATTATTCGAGATAAAGCTAGATTAGTTGTCCAGGGCTACTCTCATATTGAAGGAATATATTTCGAGAAAACTTTTGCTCTTGTCACTCGCCTTAAATACGTTCGCCTACTTTTTTCCATAGCTTGTCATTTGCATTTCACTCTATATCAAATGGATGTTAAGTCAGCCTTTCTTAATGGAATTTTAACTAAGAAGATCTATGTAGAACAAACCAAAGGGTTTAGTGACCCTCATCACTTAAATTATGTCTATCGTCTTAAAAAAGCTCTTTATGGGTTAAAACGAACTCCTAGAGCTTGGTATGAGCATCTATCCACCTTTCTTTTAGACAACGGATTTATGAGAGGAGGGAATGACCAAACCTTGTTTCTCAAACATTTTAACAAGAACATTATTATTGCTCAAGTTTATGTTGACGATATCATTTTTGGATCTACATCCCCTTTAGAAGTTAAGACCTTCTCGGACATTATGCACAAAGAATTTCAAATGTCACTTATGGGGGAGTTACAATTCTTCTTAGGACTCCATGTTAAATAGAATTCAGAAGGATTATTTATACCGCAATCTAAATACGCTTTAGAGATTGTCGAGAAGTTTGGCCTAGAAATAGATAAAGAAGATAGGACTCATGTGAGTACTTTTGTCAAACTTTCTAAAGATGAGAATGGAAAATATATTGATTCTATCATGTACCGTAGTATGATAGGAAGATTACTCTATCTTACTGCCTCCCGTCCTGATATTATGTACTCAATCTGCGTGTGTGCCCGATATTAAAAAAATCCTAAAGAGAGTCACCTATTGTTCATTAAAAGAATTATCAAATACATTAAAGGCACTCCAAACTTAGGACTTTTATACACTAAAGACACTTCTAGTACTATAGTAGTTTACACTGATGCTGATTGGGACAGTTGTACCGGTGATAGTAAGAGTACTTCCGGAGCATGTTACTACATTGGTAATAATTTGGTAGGATGGAGTAGTAAGAAACAAAACTGCTCTTCCTTGTCTACTGTGACAACCTGCACTCCGAAATAAGGGGTGGCCAGCCCGATACTCCGACATATACGGTAATCATGGACGGAAATCATTCTCAGCACCACTAATATAGTAAGAGTAACCGAGAAAACCACCCAATAAATTCAGAAAACGGGTTGTCAAAACAATTTATGTGATAAAAAAAAATTTAAGTTAAGAAAACAATTTAAACAACCCATTCTAGAACAATAGTGGAATTCAAAGAAACATAATTAACATACGTCTAAAACCACTATATACAAAGAGAAGAACCGAATATGCTGTCGGTTCACAGCTACACAAAGTAATCACAACAGTTAGATGTTATGTTTTACATTCATTATACAATTACAAGATTTGGGCCACTCGCCCGAGTGACAAGCCCGATCATAACTTGATATCAAAAGAATGAGGGCGTCTAGCAAAACATCCTGTAATATCCGTAATTTCATACAGCTCCTTAAAAGCAAAAGAGTAGGAATATCAACACGGGCGTCCTTGCGGAGGAGCACCTGGGCGGATACAATAACAAGCACAACATAGAGGAAAAAGAACGGGTCAGGACCCGGTTTATATATAGTTCCCAGATGAACAAAAATCATGCTAGATATGAATAGCAAAACATGGGTATAGAAATCAACACTCTAACAACCTAAGCATGGATCATAAGAAAACAAGTGAAAATGACATTATTAAAAGAGACTATGCATGAAGATGAAATTATGCAAAATTAAATTAAAACTAAATTAAAAGCTTGTATTCACCAATTTCCACTTTAATCCAGTTCAGTTCCTTAACAGGAATATAATAACATAATCTTCTTATTTCATTCCAATTCCCATTCCTTAGCAGGAATGTAATTGTCATAATATCATTTAGTGGAATTATACAACCCTCAAGTCCCACTTGAGTTTTAGAAAAGCTATATTCTTATGCATATAACGATTCTAAGACCTCCCCTCCGAGTTTCCCCACTGGGCGCGCCCCTAAATGACTATCATCTTCCAGGGGCCCATCAAACAAGGCAGCCTGGGTACCTAACGCACGTCGGGAAGTGGCTATATGCCTGCGAGTGAGTCATAACCAAACCCGGAATTACTTCACTAGCGCAGAAAATACATATAATAAACCCGCATATGGCCGAGGACTATAGTCTCCCTGCATTCACTAGTCAAGGAACATCACCTCATGCGCGAGCTTCCCTTATGATAGCATTTAGAGAGGTGTGTTTAAGTAAATTAGCATTTACTATAAAAACCATACTTTTCATTTTCATTTACATTTACATGTTTCATTTGTTTGAAACCGTTATCATAGGATATTTCATTACTTTTTATCCTAGGTTATGCCTCGAATAAATCTCCAAGGAGGTTATTTTCGTTTCCCAAGCTTAAGGTCTTATGCCTCATTTCAAGCCCCTAAAGTCTCCAAGTATGGGCCTACAATTCCCATCCATATTTATAGGATGCACCAAGAAAAGTGATGCCTTAACATCACTTAGGACAACCCTTCCCCCTAACTCAACCCCAAGTGAACCCATTCAACACTAGGGTGACAACCAACTCAACTAGGAATCTAAAAGCCAAGGTTTACTTCATTCAAGAAGAGTCCTAAGTTCCTAGAGGAAGAAAAGGATTAAAAATAAAAGTAGGAAATTGGTTGAGAAAACAGGGGACCAGTCGACCGATCCCAAGACCGCGGTCGACCGCGTCTCAAAGTTTATCTTTTGAAAGAAAGCAGAAAGTTCATTTCGGATGGACCGGTCGACCTGTGGTAGAACCACGGTCGACCGCGCCCTTATTTCATGCCTTTGAAAGAAAGCAGTGTACCCTCCTCCGAAGGCCCGGTCGACCGGTCTGAGATACGCGGTCGACCGGCCATAGCAGACCTAGACCTATCTCTCCTAATATCTTCTAAACCCAAAATCAAACCAACCTAAAATCATCCAACTACATTTAATGATACCAAAAGATCATAAATGCTCCCAACAACATTTTTCTACCTCAATCAACAATCTATCTCTACCCAAGATGTTGATACCCATAAATCCAACCAAAAACCACAATTATACTACATCAAAACTATACATATCTACCCATACTAATTATTCATCTTAAACCATATAATAGCAAGTAGAAAACTTGCCTTGGGGCTTCAATATTAGGCTTGGTTGAAGAAGAAAGCAAGATCAAACCACAAATCTTCAAGATCTCCCTCTTTTTCTCCAATCTTCCACTCTCACTCTCTCTCACTCTAGGGCTAGAACACTTAGGGCAAATAAGAGGAAATGAAAGATTTGGGGAAAGACTAAAACGTGGCTTAAGATTAAAAGTCTCCAACCTTTAAGTAAAAATACCGCAATAGTTAAGTTCTAATACGCAATATGCCAAAACCAGTCAAAAGTGCCCAAAATCTCAAAATACAATATGGCACACATTTCGACTATCTCGCACCTCCCGGAACTAACTACACCCTCCAAGTTATCATTTGGAGATTTTATAAGCCATTTTAAGTTCCGGTTCCATTTTAATTCAAATTACCATTTTAATTTTCATGACAAAATAGAACACTACATGGTAATAATCACTTACCCACATGGTAATTATGCAACTTAATTTTAAATATTAACTTATTTCATTAAATTAATACTTACCCACATGCAACATTTTATAGATGCAACTACTCAACATAGTAAATAAATATAAAATGGGCTCCCAAAAGCGAGGGTTGTTACATACTCCCCCCCTTATGAGGGAATTTTGCCCCCAAAATTCAAGCGTACCTTGGATAAAAAGATGCGGATACTTTTCCCGCATATCATCCTCACGCTCCCAAGTAGATTCATGGACACTGTGATGACTCCATTGTACTCTAACCAAGGGCACCACACGAGATCTCAATCTACGTTCCCCATGCTCCAAAATGGCCACGGGTTGCTCTTTATAAGAAATATCGGGTTGTAATTCTATATCCTCGAAAGGGATGTGCCAAAGGGCACCATCACACCTCTTATACTTCTTCAAAGAGGAGATGTGGAAAACATTGTGAATTTGCTGCAAAGGTTCCGGTAGGGAAATTTGATACGCCACGGGGCCTACTTTAGCAAGTACAGGAAAAGGCCCAACGAAACGTGGTGCAAGCTTCCCTTTCTTTCCGAAACGCTTAACGCCTTTCATAGGCGAAACCCGTACCAACACTTAGTCTCCAACTTCTAACTCCACATGCCTTCTCCCCGCATCGGCATAGCTCTTTTGTCTATCTTGGGCTATCCGAATACGATCTCGAATAAGCTCGATCTTTGAAGAAGTATCCCGAATCATTTCAGGTCCGAGAAACTTGTTATCTCCCACTTCTAACCAACACGTGGGGGATCTACAAGGCCTACCATACAAGGCTTCATAGGGCACCATCCCAATAGTGAACTGGTATGAGTTATTATAAGCAAATTCAACCAAAGGGAGATATTGTTCCCAACTACCCTTGAAATCAAGCATGCACATACGAAGCATATCCTCCAACATTTGGTTAACCATTTCGGTCTGGCCATCTGTTTGAGGATGATAGGAAGTACTTAACTTCAATTCGGTTCCCATGGCCTCTTGGAAACTTTGCCAAAAGTGGGAAACAAAGATCTTGTCTCTGTCGGAAATAATATTCAAGGGCACCCCATGCAACCTAATAATCTCTTCAATGAACAATCGAGCGTAACGAGCGGTATTATAATCAGTACGGACGGGAAGGAAATGCGCCGACTTTGTCAAGCGATCCACGATAACCCAAATAGAATCGTGACCCTTTTGTGATGTTGGCAAACCGGTTATAAAATCCATTGAAATGCTCTCCCATTTCCAAACAAGAATTTACAACGGTTGCAACAAACCTGCCGGTAGCTGTGTGTCAACCTTAACTAACTGACAAGTAGTGCATCGAGATACAAACTCCGAAATATCTTGTTTTATACCCGGCCACCAATATTGACGGCGCATATCTTGATACATTTTATCATTTCCCGGATGTACCGAAAATTTAGAGCCGTGAGATTCCGCCATCACAGCCCGTCGCAAATCTCCATCCTCCGGAACAATAAGCCTTCCATGAAAGCGCAATCCACCCTCAGAACTTACCGAGTAGGACTCCGCTCCCCCAGTCAATAACTGGCGAATGTGGTCTTGACATTCTTTATCTCTGCCTTGGGCTTCCACAACCCTTGACAGAATCGTCGTAGTAACGGTCATCACGGACATAAATGCCCTAGCAACCGCATCCTCTTGACTGAGTTCCTTCCATTTAGCTTTCCACACAACAGCTAATTCTCCCTCGGGTTTCCTACTCAGGGCATCTTCCACTACGTTCGCCTTGCCCAGATGATAATGAATATCAAATTGGTAATCTTTCACGAACTCCAACCATCTTCGCTGCCGCATATTCAAATCTTTCTGAGAAAATAAATATTGCAACGACTTATGGTCCGTGAAAAGACTAAACTTCTCCCCGAGGAGATAGTGCCTCTAAATCTTTAAGGCAAAGACAACGGCGGCTAATTCCAAGTCATGCACCGGATAATTTCTTTCATGAGGCTTGAGTTTTCTAAAAGCATATGCAATAGCTTGTCGCCCCTGCTGAAGCACACCTCCCAAACCTTGTAGAGATGCATTGGTGAAGACTAAATATACCAACCCTGGCTTGGGTAAAGCGAGGACTGGAGCCGAAGTCAATCTATCTTTAAGCTCATCGAACGCAGCTTGACAGGCGTCATCCCAAACAAATCTAACCCCTTTTCGGGTCAAATTTATCAAAGGGCTAGCAATCTTAGAAAATCCATTAATAAATCGGCGATAATAGCCCGCCAAACCCAGAAAACTGCGTATCTCGGTAGGCGTCGTGGGCTGACCCCACTCCCTCATCGCAACAACTTTACTTGGGTCCACCGATATACCTTGCGAAGTAATAACGTGACCCAAAAATTGCACTTCCCGCAACCAAAAACCACACTTCTCAAACTTAGCGTACAATTGGTGATCCCTCAACCTTTGCAGGACCAACCCCAAATGAGTAGCATGGTCATCTTCCGTTTGAGAATACACAAGGATGTCATCAATAAACACAATGACAAATTGGTCCAGGAAGTCCCGAAACACTCTATTTATAAGATCCATGAATACCGCAGGGGCATTGGTTAGCCCAAAAGGCATAACCAAAAACTCATAAGACCCGTACCTCGTCAGAAAAGCAGTTTTGGATACATCTTGCTCCCGTATCCTCAACTGGTGATACCCCGTTCTCAAATCTATCTTAGAGAAGTAGGTCGCTCCCCTGAGCTGATCAAACAAATCATCTATGCGAGGCAAAGGGTATTTGTTTCGGATGGTGACCTTATTCAACTCTCTATAGTCCACACACAATCGGAGAGAACCATCTCTTTTCTTCATGAATAACACAGGAGCACCCCACGGCGATGTGCTACGCCTGATAAACCCCTGTTCCAACAACTGCTGAATCTGATCTCTTAGCTCCCTCATTTCCACAGGAGCCATACGATAAGGAGTTCGCGCAATCGGTCGAGTTCCCGGCGCTAAGTCAATAACAAACTCAATCTCTCTACTAGGAGGCAAACCCGGTATCTCCCGGAAAACGTCCTCAAAATCTCGAACAACAGGAATAGAATCTAAGGGAACAACTACACCCCGAGAATTCTCATCCTCAATACAATATAAATAAGTACCAGAATCTCCCTCTAAACGAGGCATAACCACCAGGAACATATCTTGTCCCGGAACGGCGAAGACTATACTCTTCCCGTAACAATTAACTATAGCATGATACTTAACAAGCCAATCCATGCCCAAAATAACATCATACCCGACCATGTCTAGGACGAGTAAGTCGGCCTCAAAACACAAATTACCAAGAGTGATCCCTACGCGTTTACAAACAAAGAAAATAAGGTAACCGTCACCCATAGAGGACTCCACACTAGAAAATGTACTTTTCGCTGATTTTATCAACTCTGTGGACTGAGCAAAACTTCTGGAAATAAAAGAATGCGTCGCACCCGTATCAAACAGAACGCGACCCATGTGTCCCTGAATAAGGAACTTACCCTCTATAGCTGGCGGCGCTGGCTGAATAGGAGGAAGCATAGCATCCTGAATGTGGTAGACTCTCCCATACTGTAGTTGGCCCTGCTGCAGAGGGACAACTGGATTCGGTGCTTGTGGAGGGAACTGCACATAAGGCTGCTGAGGAACTCGTGGAGGTTGTCCCCCAATCACCTGAGGACAATCTCTCTTAAAATGACCAGCTTCTCCACATTGGAAACATTTCCCCACCATATTCTCCTGACCTCGACCTCTGTTATTTCTGAACTGCCCAATACCTTGGCCCGATTGGCCCCTACCTCCCTGGCTACCTCGACCCGCTTGCTGTGGTACGGCACCCTGACCTTGCCTGTTAGCATTGCCACTAACATTAAACCCGCCAGAGCGTTGTCAATTCGACCCATCCCCTTGCTGGGGATCCTTATCTCGTTGCTTATTACCCGTAGGTTGGGATGAAGGAAAGGCTCCTCCTCTATTCCCACTCACCCCGGGCTTCCTTACTTTCCCAATTCCTGAAGCTTTCTTGCTATTCTGAATAAACAACCGATGCTCCTAACAATGAAGCAATGCAGCATTCATCACTTCACCAAAAGTTTGTAAAGCCGGATTACCCAGCAAATGCTGCCGGATTCTCCAGTTTAGACCTCCCATGAATTTTGAGACTTTCCTTTCCTCTGGGGTTACCTATTCTGGAACAAAACTAGCTAGACGGGTAAACTCCTCCTCATATTCGGCAACCGATCGTTCTCCCTGAACTAGATCTTGAAGTTTCCTCCTCATCTCCCTCTGAATCGCGGGAGGAAAATATTTCCGGTCGTACAAGACCCAGAAATCAGTAATAGACATAGTATCCCTCTGTTCTGGCGTAGTCATCGACTCCCACCAATGTAACGCTGCCCTAACCAACTTGAAAGTAGCAAGGAATTGCTTCTTTTCCTCACTACAATTCACCATTCGCAAATGGCGTTGCATATCCTTCTTCCATTGATTTTATCGAACAACATCAGAACCTCCGTCAAACTCTGGGGGATGGCCCTTTAAAAAGGACTCCCTTACTCTTTCCCACGGAGAGGGTCCCGTAGGTGCTTGAGCATCCTGTGCCCATTGTTGAGCTGTTGGCATCTGTTGAGTTACTGCGGTCATGGCGGCATTAACTGCATATGCCACGATATTGGCTACGTCCGCAGCATTAAAAGTTCCTTGGGGCGGTGGAGAACCAACATCCTCTTCTACAACTCTATTCCGTCTCGCAGGGCGACCTCTCTTAGGCGGCATCTGCGATGAAGGGACAATAGTGTTAGAATACAATTCACAACAATCTATTTCACAGAAGATCGCAATTATAAGCATCAAAGCAGTCTTATCATTAGGCTCTATATCAAAGAATGCTACGGTCGATTGTGACAAGTCCACATAGATCCTAGTACTCTAGAACCCAGTGCTCTGATACCATCTGTGACAACCCGCACTCCGAAATAAGGGGTGGCGAGCCCAATACTCCGACATATACGGTAATCATGGATGGAAATCATTCTCAGCACCACTAATATAGTAAGAGTAACCGAGAAAACCACCCAATGAATTCAGAAAACGGGTTGTCAAAACAATTTATGTGATAAAAAAAATTTAAGTTAAGAAAACAATTTAAACAACCCATTCTATAACAATAGGGTAATTCAAAGAAACATAATTAACATACGTCTAAAACCACTATATACAAAGAGAAGAACCGAATATGCTGTCGGTTCACAGCTACACAAAGTAATCACAACAGTTAGATGTTATGTTTTACATTCATTATACAATTACAAGATTTGGGCCACTCGCCCGAGTGACAGACCCGATCATAACTAGATATCAAAAGAATGAGGGCGTCTAGCAAAATATCCTGTAATATCCGCAATTTCATACAGCTCCTTAAAAGAAAAAGTGTAGGAATATCAACACGGGCGTCCTTGAGGAGGAGCACCTGGGCGGATACAATAACAAGCACAACATAGAGGAAAAAGAACGGGTCAGGACTCGGTTTATATATAGTTCCCAGATGAACAAAAAGCATGCTAGATATGAATAGCAAAACATGGGTATAGAAATCAACACTCTAACAACCTAAGCATGGATCATAAGAAAACAAGTGAAAATGACATTATTAAAAGAGACTATGCATGAAGATGAAATTATGCAAAATTAAATTAAAACTAAATTAAAAGCTTGTATTCACCAATTTCCACTTTAATCCAGTTCAGTTCCTTAACAGGAATATAATAACATAATCTTCTTATTTCATTCCAATTCCCATTCCTTAGCAGGAATGTAATTGTCATAATATCATTTAGTGGAATTATACAACCCTCAAGTCCCACTTGAGTTTTAGAAAAGCTATATTCTTATGCATATAACGATTCTAAGACCGCCCCTCCGAGTTTCCCCACTGGGCGCGCCCCTAAATGACTATCATCTTCCAGGGGCCCATCAAACAAGGCAGCCTGGGTACCTAACGCACGTCGGGAAGTGGCTATATGCCTGCGAGTGAGTCATAACCAAACCCGGAATTACTTCACTAGCGCAGAAAATACATATAATAAACCCGCATATGGCCGAGGACTATAGTCTCCCTGCATTCACTAGTCAAGGAACATCACCTCATGCGCGAGCTTCCCTTATGATAGCATTTAGAGAGGTGTGTTTAAGTAAATTAGCATTTACTATAAAAACCATACTTTTCATTTTCATTTACATTTACATGTTTCATTTGTTTGAAACCGTTATCATAGGATATTTCATTACTTTTTATCCTAGGTTATGCCTCGAATAAATCTCCAAGGAGGTTATTTTCGTTTCCCAAGCTTAAGGTCTTATGCCTCATTTCAAGCCCCTAAAGTCTCCAAGTATGGGCCTACAATTCCCATCCATATTTATAGGATGCACCAAGAAAAGTGATGCCTTAACATCACTTAGGACAACCCTTCCCCCTAACTTAACCCCAAGTGAACCCATTCGACACTAGGGTGACAACCAACTCAACTAGGAATCTAAAAGCCAAGGTTTACTTCATTCAAGAAGAGTCCTAAGTTCCTAGAGGAAGAAAAGTATTAAAAATAAAAGTAGGAAATTGGTTGAGAAAACAAGGGACCAGTCGACCGATCCCAAGACCGCGGTCGACCGCGTCTCAAAGTTTATCTTTTGAAAGAAAGCAGAAAGTTCATTTCGGATGGACCATTCGACCTGTGGTAGAACCGCGGTCGACCGCGCCCTTATTTCATGCCTTTGAAAGAAAGCAGTGTACCCTCCTCCGAAGGCCCGGTCGACCGGTCTGAGATACGCAGTCGACCGGCCATAGCAGACCTAGACCTATCTCTCCTAATATCTTCTAAACCCAAAATCAAACCAACCCAAAATCATCCAACTACATTTAATGATACCAAAAGATCATAAATGCTCCCAGCAACATTTTTCTACCTCAATCAACAATCTATCTCTACCCAAGATGTTGATACCCATAAATCCAACCAAAAACCACAATTATACTACATCAAAACTATACATATCTACCCATACTAATTATTCATCTTAAACCATATAATAGCAAGTAGAAAACTTGCCTTGGGGCTTCAATATCAGGCTTGGTTGAAGAAGAAAGCAAGATCAAACCACAAATCTTCAAGATCTCCCTCTTTTTCTCCAATCTTCCACTCTCACTCTCTCTCACTCTAGGGCTAGAACACTTAGGGCAAATAAGAGGAAATGAAAGACTTGGGGAAAGACTAAAACGTGGCTTAAGATTAAAAGTCTCCAACCTTTAAGTAAAAATACCGCAATAGTTAAGTTCTAATACGCAATATGCCAAAACCACTCAAAAGTGCCCAAAATCTCAAAATACAATATGGCACACATTTCGACTGTCTCGCACCTCCCGGAACTAACTACACCCTCCAAATTATCATTTGGAGATTTTATAAGCCATTTTAAGTTCCGGTTCCATTTTAATTCAAATTGCCATTTTAATTTTCATGACAAAATAGAACGCTACATGGTAATAATCACTTACCCACATGGTAATTATGCAACTTAATTGTAAATATTAACTTATTTCATTAAATTAATAATTACCCACATGTATCATTTTATATATGCAACTACTCAACATAGTAAATAAATATAAAATGGGCTCCCAAAAGCGAGGGTTGTTACATCTACTACCGAATCCGAATATATTGCAGTAGGAAGCTGTTATGCACAATTACTTTGGCTAAATCAAATGCTAAAAGATTACGGTATAACTGAAGATAAGTTAGATCTCTATTGCGACAATAAAAGTGCGATTAATATTTTAAAAATCTTGTTCAGCACTCTCGTACCAAACATATTAAAGTCAAATATCATTTTATACACGAGTTAATTGAATCTAAGGAGTTATAAATAAATTACCTTCCTACTGAATTGCGATTAGCTGACCTATTTACCAAACCTTTAGACTTTCTTCGATTTTAATATTTGCATAAATCTATTGGTATGGCCATGGGAGAACAATGATTTATTATATCTACTAGTTTTTCTTTGCCCTTTGTCCATTTGAGACAAAATGGGGGAGAAATTTGAGTCCTCTTGGACATTTTTTTGTATTCTCAACTAAAAAGCTTGACCTTAGTTATCCTATTTTCAGGAATCGGTACCTTCATTTACAATAGATTTTGTTAGGGTATTGGTCTGTATCTAGTTGAGTTATCTAATTTTCCCTTTCTAGGATATTGGGTAGATAGAAATTTGTATAGGAATAGGATTTTGTTATTTCTTTTGTATCCCTATGAGTCCTAGATGACACAAAGGAGATTTTATCTCATATTTCCAAAAGGGGAGACTGAAGCACTCTATATCTTTGACTCATTTGCATCTCTATTATAGAGGTGCTCATCTAGTTTGGAAAAAGTGAAAAAATTGAGGCATACCCTTTCAAACCAAAGAACCTTCAGACTCTTCTCTTTGAGTTCCTCTAATTATCCAAAAAGGTAGTACACGAACACTTCACCTTGAATACATTCATATGTTGCATATGTGATTGCCGTATTCATTAATTGGTTTTGTGTGAGTTAAATCCCTCTAAAATATTTTTCTATAATTTTTGGGATACTTTTAAATAATTTCTATAATTTTTTAAACATTTTTTTGTAAATTAAAAATGGGTTTTTTAAAAGGATGTGGGTTATTTTATATTTTCCCTAAGCTGTTAAATTTATGCTTGGGTAGAAACCGAAAGCGCTTGAAAATTATGTGGGCACAAATTGTATTTTTAGAAGTTCAAAAACACACGTTTAATGTTCCATCTTAGCCTTACACGTGTTGTCTCCACAACGACTAGATTTGTGTTTCTTCTCTCTCTCATATCAGTGCTTAAGTGTGAACCCTTAGATCCTTTTAATCAACGATCTGCATGTCATCTGAGATGATCCTTGTGTCGTCTGGACCAACTAATGAGGGTTAACTTTCAAATGGTGCGACCTTAGCCCTTGGATTTGCTTCGATCTTTTAAACCCAATCCTAGGCATTGATTTACCTCGAGGTTCCAGAGCCTTCCATCTCTTACTAAAAATACAAGCAATATGTTATATGTTTACAATTTTTTGGCCAGCCTCACTTCTGAGAGAAAATAGAGAGAAGATATAGAGAGAAAAAACATAGAGAAATCAAACCCTAAACTAAACTCTAGCCAAATCCTTCCCGAAAACCTTTTCTGTGAGAGAGTTAGTTTGAGTCTTGAGTAGATCCATCCTCTTTTGTCCTTTATCCCTTTCCCAGCTTAATCACGTTGGTTAAATCTCATTTTCTTTCATAGATCACAGAGATTTGATCTCTGTGATACATTTCACTTAGATATTCTGAAGTTCTGATTTCTTCTTTCGAGAAATCTTATTTTTTTGATTGTTTTCAAACTGATATGTTATTTTCAAATCCTAAACCAACAAAACCTTTTTCTAATTTTAGTCTCTTTGAATATTCAGACTTAGATCTAGTTGAGATCTTGAATATCTATCTAGAAAGTGTAACAAATCTATGAATATCTATTCAGAATTTCAGTACATAACGTTTTGATATCCATCTTTCCATCTCTTATTCACATCTTCCTAAACAGCCATCAATAACATAAGGAAAACTAATACCCAAATTCAGATTTGTTGATACTAAATTTCTGGAATAAATTATACACCCACATTAGTCCTCTACATGCATTATTCATCATCAAAGCCAACAACAAAAGTCCTAAATTCCAGAATTTTTAAGGGAGTAAACATTTATGCATTGAGAAATAAATTGAGACATAGATTATGCAAGAAAACTCTTGCCTTATAAATCTAGTGGAGATAATCTTTGATGTTCCTCTTTGATTCCTCTTCAATTATATCCATTTTCTCCCTCTCTAGGTATTTCTCCCAATATCCCCCATAACTGCAACTCTTAGGTTTCCTCTAATGAAAATGGGGGGAGTGGTTTACCCCCACTTAAACACCTAATTAGTACTAATCCCGAGTTGGGCTCTAAACCCAACTTTTGGACCTCAAAATATGCTCGAAACCATAACCTAACTAGTCCAAAAGCTCCCCAACACATAAACTTATGATCCAGGACCAATTCTAAATATTTAAAACACCAAATTGAGTTTCTAACGCTCCCCAAAACACGTCCCAAATATTTTTATTTCACTTGGACATTTTATTATGCAAAAAAACACGGCCCCAAAATCTCATTAATGAAATCATAAATATTTACTTAAATCAAAATTTTACTTGCTTAAATTTTAAATCCTCCCAAATTAATTTATTCCCGAGATAAATTAGAAATCATTAAATCCATTTATATCATAGTATTTTATTTCTAAAAATTACAGGGTATTACATTCTCCTCCCTTTATAACAGAATTTTCTCCTCGAAATTCGCCAAAGCCCAACCTTATGTTTCAAGCCGCAATATTGACTCAAGTTGTACACAAAATTAGTCCATACTCATATCCCATGAGATAAAAGAAAAAGGCTCACCCATAGCCTATCATAACATCACTGGAGTGTTCATATATACAACATTATATGTACACACACACAACATAATCACAGTTGGATGGCACATATAAATCTAATTTTTATGATTCATACCAATATTAGCTATACACCAAATATGCCACCATATATGTACATGAGAAAAGAATATAATGATCTCAGTATACGACCTCCCTTAACTCCCGAATTTTTCCAATTTCGTGCGTGGGATGTCTCGCAAGAGAAATCCAAATAAGGAACCCTCCCGATACACTACTGTACGACCTAGTCAGTTTTTAAGATATGTCAGCCCAAGATTAAAAGAAAATATAATTAATCATGAATGTGTGCAATAATAATATAAATTTTAACTTTTTTGTCCATTGCCAATTAAAGTCTCATATCGCAAAAGGAATATACTAAACTCCCAATAAATTTAACCATTTAATTGTACTAATAATCATAACCCCAAAATGTCCTAGGGTCCAACATCTCTCAGCTCCCAACCTGTGCTACTTTCATGCGTGGGATGTCTCGCAAGCGAATTCCAAACAAGGAACCCTTCCGATACACTACTATATAGCATTGTCGGTCGCAGTGATCCATTAGTTTCGGACCCAAGTTTATACATACTCCATAGTTTTTTATAAGTCTATCATGGCCCTATAGTCAACCATTTAACCATTTTAAACTCAAAGGATCACAATTTCCTTTAGTATTTTCCACCATGAAAATAAACATTAATCCCAATTGGTCACACCACACTTGACTATTAAGTTTAATTATTTTTGTAAATATCAACGCAATCACTATGGTTTAAGTTTTCCTGAGGTAAATTACCATACCCTAACACACAAGGCATCATAGGTGCCTGTCCCTCAACTCGCGAGTGAAAAAAAGTAAAACGGAGTCTACCCTCCCCAATGTGCAAATGATATATCGCCTACTATGCAGTACCATATACTAGTACTAAACTAAGTATGTCCTATAAAATAAAAGAGTTAGTGATCATACCATCATTTTCTATGCTGGAACTGGTCCCTCTCCCGATATGAGGTGATATACATGACCGTACTGCAGTTGTAGCTACTGTCCCTGAGGTGAAGCGAGTAGCACTAGTGCTGCTGGCACTACCGTCACTGGATGTATCTGCAATGGTCGGCGCTCCTCCTGGGGTGCATAATGTCCCCTTTGTCCCCCTAACTCCTGTGTAGCTCGATTCCCCTGAAGGCACCTCCTAGCGAGGTATCCCTTCTCACCATAAACAAACCAATTGCCCTGGAACTAGTACCTATCTGGTTGTACCCCTTGTTGGTCTTGATTTTGGAGCCCTTAACCCTGGTGGCCTCCTTGTTGTTGGACCTGGCCCTATGAGACCTGGTTGTTCCTATTATCGAGACCACTATATCTCTTGTGTTGCCCTGAAGATTAAGGACCCCAAGGTTGCGGGGCTTCCTGAATACTACTCCCATCCATCCGTCTTTACTAGCTAGATGCCTCGGAGCAGTGTCTCTTCTCCCCCAAGAGTGACTGTCTGATGCGCCAGGCTGATCCCTTAATAAAATAATCCATCTTCATCTATTCAATACAAACATCTCCCCCTGCAAAGTACGATAGGGTTGTGAATTCGTCTTCATACTCAGTAATAGTACATCCCTCCTGCTTTAGGCCCATAAACCTAGTCCTCATCTCAACCTGCATAGTTAAAGGAAAATATTTCCCTTCAAATCTCTCCCAGAACTGATCGATCATGAGGTTTTCCCTCTCCTAAGTAGTCGTAACTGCCTCCCACCATTGAAGAGCGACACCTACCAACTTGAATGAAGCAAGCATCTATTTCTGAACTGGCATACAATTAACAATCCGCAAATGTTTCTCGATGTCCTTCATCCACCGATTAGTAACCAATATATCTAATCCTCCAGTAAACTTTGGAGGTTGGTCCTTAGTAAAGGCCTCCCTCACTCGGTCCCATGCGTAGAACGGTGCATGTTCTGAAACATCCACCTGTTACGACGGTGTCTGCTGTGGTGCCTGAGTCGGCGAAAAATGATGTAGCATGGACGCCATTGCCGTGGATACTGCCTATGACACTATAGTGGTTATCTCAGCTGGGGTGATCAACTGTGGGCTTGTGGTGGGTGTGGTGGCTTTGGGTGGGCCTCCTCCTCCCCAACTGGTGGGACTACTCTTCTAGGTCTACCCATACGTCCGTTTTCCATCTGAAAGCAAACAAGATTCGAACTAGTCATCGATCGCAAAGATTATAAGGATTCCTAAACATGTATATCTACATCAAAGAACGCAACGCATAATGTAATGAGCTCAAACACAGATCCTAAGGACACTAAAGTCGTGCTCTGATACCAACTGAAATAACCCCCATTTTCTCATGTAAAGGATGGTCAGGCACGATACGCCGAAGATGGGGATTGTCAATCAATTAATACCATTCTCATCACAACGTAATATAAATATTGTTATTTAGAAAGGCCGATACTTTAAAATTTATGAATGTCTCACGAAAAATAAATAAATCTCAAATCAACACCAACTAAATAAATAGATACCACGGCAATTAAAAATTTAAACTCCAACATTATGTAAATAGATAAATAAATCTTTGGCTTAAGCCCTTCTAATGTTTCCCAAATAAAATAACTAAACTCCGATAGAAAAACACCTAGGCTAGAGTTAATAGTCCCAAAAGCTGCTAAGAACCGAGAGATCGCAAACCTAGTACATCAAAAATCTTGATATCCCTCTCAAGAAATAACCTATGAGGGGACATTTATAATTTGGGTCAGAGCTTGAGGTGTGCCAGAACTAACTTGAATAATTTATGAATACCATAGTACAGTCAATGCACAAATAAATACCCCCCTTTCATCACATAGATATAACACCTCACCTCTCATCTAAGTGTGATATAATTCGCACACCAATGCATCCCAAATAATAATAAATGACATCATCTCAATTTTAGAAGGAATTCATTCGTAATTGATTTTATTAAATGCAATCCCTACATTTAAATTACCATCTTACATTAATTCTAGTCTCATTAATATCAAGAATAAAGCGTAAACATCTATTATGCGTTATAGGGTAAAAATATTATATAGAGTGCATATCCTTAGAAAATTTAATTTATTTCTATAATATCTGGGTAATTAATAATATATGTCCTTCCATATAATTGACGCACAAGGGCATCTACCGTTGGTGTCTAATTCTAGCATTATCGATGAGTCCGAAGGAATCCTAACATCCTAAGCGGACAGTCTGAAGGAATCCTAAGAGAATACCATAAAACACACATAAGCAGGGGGGATCCCTACACAAGACACCTATATACAGCCCATACCCAACGGTAATGCAAGAAGGGTCAGCGCCACACCTACCCGTCGAGGGTGGAGCCTCTACGTAGTACCTATATGGCCTACACAACGTCAAGCCCACCTGTGTCGACGTGTGGTAAATGACCCGAACGCACGAACCCCCAATCCAATAGGAAAGTCTAGTGGTATGTCCATACAAAAATGCATAATAGTACATATTATTTTTCCCTATAATATGTAAAATTAATTACTCTTAAATTACCATAAGGTTTCAATCCAACGTCCTTACCATTATTACAACTATTAATAATTTATCATCTTATTAAATTCCAATCAAAATTATAATCATTAAACCTGCCCCGTTTTACAATAATTAATAATGAGCAGAGTGTGGGTATAACATTACTTTCTTAATTTATTAACCCACCTTAAATCCCTTTATCCCAAATTATTTACTGTTCCTCTCTTATGTTTATACATCACTGTGGCTAAATAACTTCTGGAAATTTATTTGATTCAAGATAAGGGCAGAAGAATCGAAATGTGAGGGGGCCTACCAACATGTTGTTCGAACGAGTAGGAGGATCGTTCAAATGACAAGACTATCTCTAAAACGATGTGCTAGGTCGTTTGAACGGCCCCCGTCCTTCCCACTTCTCTCCTTTACAGTTCGTCAAACCTTGTATTTCCAACCCAGATTCAGTTTGCAAAACCCAAAAATTTGGCCTTTCAAATACAACATTAACCATTCTACTTTGTTAACTGTTAAAAGTTTCACCAATTGGATTATTTCCCAACTTTAATTCAGGATCAATTTATTAAGAAAAGGGTGATAAATCTACGAACATATATCCAGAATTTCAGTACATAACGTTTCGATATCCATATTTCCATCTCTTATTCACATCTTCCTAAATAGTCATCAATAATATTAGGAAAACTAATACCCAAATTCATGTTTATTGATCCCAAATTTTTGGAATAAATTTTACGCCCACATTAGTCCTCTACATGCGTTATTCATCATCAAATCCAACAACTAAAGTCCCAAATTCTAGAATTTTAAAGGGAGTAAACATTATGCATTGAGAAATAAATTGAGACACAGATTATGCAAGAAAATTATTGCATTATAAATGCAGAGGAGATACTCTTTGATGCTCCTCTTTGATTCCTCTTAAATTCTAGCCTTTTTCTCCCTCTCTCGGTATTTCTCCCAGTATCCCCCGTAACTGCAACTCTAAGGTTTGCTCTAATGATAATGGGGGAGTGGTTTACCCCCACTTAAACACCTAATTATTACTAATCCCGAGTTGGGCCCTAATCCCAACTTTAGGACCTCCAAATAAGCCTGAAATCATAACCCTACTAGTCCAAAAGCTCCCCAACTCATATACCTATGATCTGGGACCAATTCTAAGTATTTAAAACACAAAATCGAGTTTCTAACGCTCCCCAAAATGCGTCCCAAATATTTTTATTTCACTTAGACATTTTATTATGCTAAAACGACACGGGACCAAAATCTCATTCATGAAATCATAAATGTTTACTTAAATAAAAATCTTTCTCGCTTAAATTTTAAGTCCTCCCAAATTAATTTATTGACAAGATAAATTCAAAATCATTAAATCCGTTTATATCGTAGTATTTTATTTCTAAAAATTAAGGAATTAATAATTGAAAGGACAGCCCTAATAGCTACAATAGTCAGAATAGTCCTTCAAGAGATGAATAGACAATGGCATGGAAGTCAAATAAATTCCAATCACGAATTTTATTGGATAAATAAATAAATGAGCTTATGAGATTACTAACCTAGAAAGAAGAAAAATGGCAGAAGAATGAAAGAAAGCGAGTGAAACTAGCTACCTTGGAGTTGCCTGAAATCACCTAAGGATTGATGTTTCAAAAGAATTGTAAGAGGTTAGGAGACCACGACTTGAACCATTTATATAAGAGGGAGCTAGAAATTAAAGAGTCAAAAACTACTTGCCGCGTCATCTCTCCGCGTCCCCAACCATTGAACGAATAGACGATCTACAATCACATTGTGGCACTTGGCGATAAACAGCCACAGCATCAACTCTCAACCTATTGGCACTGAGGCTTAGGGTCTTATTGATATACCCAATACTAGCTCCTTGGGTTTAGACAGGTCGTGATAGTCCCCTTCATTCTTGTAGCTTATAAGTCCATGGCCTTGTCTCTGATCGGCCACGGCCACTTACTGCACCAATAGCACATACCCTGCCATTGACTTAGCCATATTTGCATGCACTTGCACTACACCAAAACTGGCGATTGGTCACGGCCAAAATCCCTGACCAAAGCTGTGGGTCGCGGACTTGGGCCGTGACCATTTCTGGCGTGACCATTTTCGTGGGTCGCGGCCCAAGTCCGTGACCAAAAAATGGTCACGACCGAGAGGGGTCACGGCAGATGGTCGCGGACTTAGGCTGTGACCCATGTCGTGACGGGTCGCGGCCCTGATCCCTGACCCACAACCGTGACAAATTGGTCGCGGCCAAAGTCCGCGACCCACTACCGTGACAAAAAAAAATGGTCGCGGCCCTGATCCGTGACCCACAATCGTGACAAATTGGTTGCGGACAAAGTCCACGACCGTGACAAAAAAATTAAAAAAAATTGGTCGCGGCCCCGATCCGTGACCCACAACCGTGATGAAAAAAATGGTCGTGGACTTTGGCCACGACAATTTTTATGCGTGACGAAAAAATAAAAATTGTCGTAGACAAAGTCCATGACCATATTTAACTACAATTTTAAAAAAAATCTATTTTTTTGGTCCAATCCTAAAATTGGGGGTCCTGTGAGTGCACCATCAGTTGCTACGTGTAACGTTTGACGCGTACGAGGTGTTACAAATATTTATTATTGGTAAGACAATAAAAAAATCACAAATTGCGAATCGAGAACGTTGTTAATAAACAAATATACATACAAACTTATAAAAATTACACGTCTTAATTATTCACAGACAAAAAAAAAATTGGGCAGAGTTTCCTCTATTTTCTAGACATTCCAAAACCTGTAAATGTAAAACCTACTTATTATAAATCCCGCACGGCTATAAACTTCAACAATCAAATTATAAAAGCCAGCACGGCTATAAAACTAAACAATAAAAGCCCGCACGGCCGTAACACAAAAATCAAAATCCTGAATATCCACAACCAATAAACAATCTTCATGTTGTAGACCATTGCCTCCATCGTTTGTTCCGCGTGCAAAAATCCTACAAATGATGGGATACATAAAAAAAAATATCAGTAACCAAGTAGTTTTACAAAAAAATTTATCAAGCAGAAAAATTACATATATGAGTTAAAATTATCAGTAACCAAGTAGAAATATGCAAATTACCGTCGTATTCTCAAACCGGGCGTCCCGCGACTGCGGGGTCAGTTCCTGCGAGTTACATTGGTCCCGTGGGAGGTGTTGGTGCCACCCACGGAGACGTTCGGTGGCTGTTTCGAGTTCTCACCCTCTAACGCCATGTTTTTAAGCCTAACTCGAGAAATTTGCAAATTACAGTCGTATTCCAAAACCGGGAGTCCCGCGGCTGCGGGGTCAGTTCCCACGAGTTACATTGGTCCCGTGGGAGGTGTTGGTGCCACCCACGGGGACGTTCGGGGGCTGTTTCGAGTTTTCACCCTCTAACGCCATGTTTTTAAGCATAAGTCTAGAAATATGCAAATTACCATCGTATTCTAAAACCAGGAGTCCCGCGACTGCGGGGTCAGTTCCTACGAGTTACATTGGTCCCGTGGGAGGTGTTGGTGCCACCCACGGGGACGTTCGGGAGCTATTTCGGGTTTTCACCCTCTAACGCCATGTTTTTAAGCCTAAGTCTAGAAATATGCAAATTACCGTCGTATTCTAAAACCGGGAGTCCCGCAACTGCGGGGTCAGTTCCTACGAGTTACATTGGTCCCGTGGGAGGTGTTGGTGCCACCCACGGGGACGTTCGGGGGCTATTTCGGGTTTTCACCCTCTAACGCCATGTTTTTAAGCCTAAGTCTAGAAATATGCATATTACCACCGTATTCCCAAAACGGGAGTCCTGCGGCTGCGGGGTCAGTTCCTACGAGTTATATTGGTCCCGTGGGAGGTGTTGGTGCCACCCACGGGGATGTTCAGTGGCTGTTTCGAGTTCTCACCCTCTAACGCCATGTTTGTAAGCCTAAGTCTAGAAATTTTCAAATTACAGTCGTATTCCCAAACCGGGAGTTCCGCGGCTGCGAGGTTAGTTCCTACGAGTTACATTGGTCCCGTGGGAGGTGTTGGTGCCACCAACGGGGACGTTCTGGGGCTGTTTCGGTTTTTCACCCCCCAACGCCATGCTTTTAAGCCTAAGTCTAGAAATAAGCAAATTACCGTCGTATTCTCAAACCGGGAGTCCCGCGGTTGCAGGGTCAGTTCCTACGAGTTACATTGGTCCCGTGGGAGGTGTTGGTGCCACCCACGGGGATGTTCGATGGCTGTTTCGAGTTCTAACCCTCTAATGCCATGTTTTTAAGCCTAAGTCTAGAAATTTGCAAATTACAGTCGTATTCCCAAACCGGGAGTCCCGCAGCTGCGGGGTCAGTTCTTACGAGTTGCATTGGTCCCGTGGGAGGTGTTGGTGCCACCCACGGGGACGTTCGGGGGCTGTTTCGGGTTTTCACCCTCTAACGCCATGTTTTTAAGCCTAAGTCTAGAAATATGCAAATTAACATCATATTCTAAAACCAGAAGTATCGCGACTGTGGGGTCAGTTCCTACGAGTTACATTGGTCCCGTGGGAGGTGTTGGTGACACCCACGGGGACGTTCGGGGACTATTTCGGGTTTTCACCCTCTAACGCCATGATTTTAAGCCTAAGTCTAGAAATATGCAAATTATCGTCGTATTCTACAACCGGGAGTCCCGCGGCTGCGGGACAGTTTCTATGAGTTACATTGGTCCCGTGGGAGGTGTTGGTGCCACCCACGGGGACGTTTGTGGGCTATTTCGGGTTTTCACCCTCTAACGCCATGTTTCTAAGCCTAAGTCTAGAAATTTTCAAATTACAGTCGTATTCCCAAATCGGGAGTCCCGCAGCTGCGGGGTCAGTTCCTACGGGTTACATTGGTCCCGTGGGAGGTGTTGGTGCCACCCACGGGGACGTTCGGGGGTTATTTCGGGTTTTCACCCTCTAACGCCATGTTTTTAAGCCTAAGTCTAGAAATCTGTAAATTAACATCGTATTCTAAAACCGGGAGTCCCGTGACTGTGGGGTTAGTTCCTACGAGTTACATTGGTCCCGTGGGAGGTGTTGGTGACACCCACGGGGACGTTCGGGGACTATTTCGGGTTTTCACCCTCTAACGCCATGATTTTAAGCCTAAGTCTAGAAATATTCAAATTATCATCGTATTCTACAACCGGGAGTCCCGCGGCTGCGGGGTCAGTTCCTATGAGTTACATTGGTCCCATGGGAGGTGTTGGTGCCACCCACGGGGACGTTTGGGGGCTATTTCGGGTTTTCACCCTCTAACGTCATGTTTTTAAGCCTAAGTCTAGAAATATGCAAATTACCGTCGTATTCTCAAACTGGGAGTCCCGCAGCTGCGGGGTCGGTTCCTACGAGTTACATTGGTCCCGTGGGAGGTGTTGGTGCCACCCACGAGGACGTTCGGGGGTTGTTTTGGATTTTCACCCTCTAACGCCATGTTTTTAAGCCTAAGTCTAGAAATATGTAGATTACCGTCGTATTCTAAAATCGGGAGTCCCGTGGCTGCGGGGACAGTTCCTACGTGTTACATTGGTCCCATGGGAGGTGTTGGTGCCACCCACGGGGATGTTCGGTGGCTGTTTCGAGTTCTCACCCTCTAACGTCGTGTTTTTAAGCCTAAGTTAAGAAATTTGCAAATTACAGTCGTATTCCGAAACAGGGAGTCCCGCGGCTGCGGGGTCAGTTCCTAAGAGTTACATTGGTCCCGTGGGAGGTGTTGGTGCCACCCACGGGGACGTTTGGGGGCCGTTTCGGGTTTTAACCCTCTAACGCCATGCTTTTAAGCCTAAGTCTAGAAGTATGCAAATTACCGTCGTATTCTAAAACAAGGAGTCCCGCGACTGCGGGGTCAGTTTCTACGAGTTACTTTGGTCCCATGGGAGGTGTTGGTGCCACCCACGGGGACGTTCGGGGGCTATTTCGGGTTTTCACCCTCTAACGCCATGTTTTTAAGCCTTAGTCTAGAATATGCAAATTACCATCGTATTCTAAAACCGGGAGTCCCGCGACTGCGGGGTCAGTTTCTACGAGTAACATTGGTCCCGTGGGAGGTGATGGTGCCACCCACGGGGACGTTCGGGGGCTGTTTCGGGTTTTCACCCTCTAACGCCATGTTTTTAAGCCTAAGTCTAGAAATATGCAAATTACTGTCGTATTATCAAACCGGGAGTCCCGCGACTGCAGGGTCAGTTCCTACGAGTTACATTGGTCCCGTGGGAGGTGTTGGTGCCATCCACGGCGACGTTCGGGTTTTTTTTTTGTTTTCACCCTCTAACGCCATGTTTTTAATCCTAAGTCTATAAATATGCAAAGTACCATCGTATTCTGAAACCGGGAGTTCCGCGGCTGCGGGGTCAGTTCCTATGAGTTACATTGGTCCCGTGGGAGGTGTTGGTGCCACCCACGGGGACGTTCGGTGACTATTTTGAGTTCTCACCCTCTAACGCTATGTTTTAAAGACTAAGTCTAGAAATTTGCAAATTACAATCGTATTCCCAAACCGAGAGTCCCGCGGCTGTGGGGTCAGTTCCTACGAGTTGCATTGGTCCCGTGGGAGGTGTTGGTGCCACCCTCGGGGATGTTCAGTGGCTGTTTCGAGTTATCACCCTCTAACGCCATGTTTTTAAGCCTAAGTCTAGAAATATGCAAATTACCGTCGTATTCTAAAACCGGGAGTCCCGCGTCTGCGGGTTCAGTTCCTACGAGTTACATTGGTCCCGTGGGAGGTGTTGGTGCCACCCACGGGGATGTTCGGGGGCTGTTTTGGGTTTTCACCTCTAACGCCATGTTTTTAAGAATAAGTCTAGAAATATAAAAATTATCGTCGTAATCTAAAATCGGGAGTCCCGCGACTGCGGGGTCAGTTCCTACGAGGTACATTGGTCCCGTGGGAGGTTATGGTGCCACCCACGGGGACGTTCGGGGGCTGTTTCGGGTTTTCACCCTCTAACGCCATGTTTTTAAGCCTAAGTCTAGAAAAATGCAAATTACTGTCGTATTCTCAAACCGGGAGTCCCGCGGGTGCGGGGTCAGTTCCTACGAGTTACATTGGTCCCGTGGGAGGTGTTGGAACCACCCACAGGGACGTTCGGGGGCTGTTTCGGGTTTTCACCTCTAACGCCATGTTTTTAAGCCTAAGTCTAGAAATATGCAGATTACCGTCGTATTCTCAAACGGGGAGTCCCGCGGCTACGGGGTCAGTTCCTACGTGTTACATTGGTCCCGTGGGAGGTGTTGGTACAACCCACGGGGACGTTCGGGGGCTGTTTCTGGTTTTCACCCTCTAACGCCATGTTTTTAAGCCTAAGTCTAGAAAAATGCAAATTACCGTCGTATTATCAAACCGGGAGTCCCGCGGCTGCGGGGTCAGTTCCTACGAGTTACATTGGTCCCGTGAGAGGAGTTGGTGCCATCCACGACGACGTTCGGGGGTTGTTTTTGGTTTTCACCCTCTGACGCCATGTTTTTAAGCCTAAGTCTATAAATATGCAAAGTACCGTCGTATTCTGAAACCGGGAGTTCCGCGACTGCGGGGTCAGTTCCTATGAGTTACATTGGTCCCGTGGGAGGTGTTGGTGCCACCCACGGGAACGTTCGGTGGCTATTTTGAGTTCTCACCCTCTAACGCCATGTATTTAAGCCTAAGTCTAGAAATTTGCAAATTACAGTCGTATTCCCAAACCGAGAGTCCCGCTGCTGTGGGGTTAGTTCCTACGAGTTGCATTGGTCCCGTGGGAGGTGTTGGTGCCACCCACGGGGATGTTAAGTGGATATTTCGAGTTCTCACCCTCTAACGCCAAGTTTTTAAGCCTAAGTCTAGAAATATGCAAATTCCCGTCGTATTCTAAAACCGGGAGTCCCGCGACTGCGGGTTCAGTTCCTACGAGTTACATTGGTCCCGTTGGATGTGTTGGTGCCACCCACGGGGATGTTCGGGGGCTGTTTTGGGTTTTCACCTCTAACGCCATGTTTTTAAGAATAAGTCTAGAAATATGAAAATTACCGTCGTAATCTAAAATCGGGAGTCCCGCGACTGCGGGGTCAGTTCCTACGAGTTACATTGGCCCCGTGGGAGGTGTTGGTGCCACCCACGGGGACGTTCGGGTGTTGTTTCGGGTTTTCACCCTCTAACGCCATGTTTTTAAGCCTAAGTCTAGAAATATGCAAATTACCGTCGTATTCTCAAACCGGGAGTCCCGCGGCTGCGAGGTTAGTTCCTATGAGTTACATTGGTCCCGTGGGAAGTGTTGGTGCCACCCACAGGGCCGTTCGGGAGATGTTTCTGGTTTTCACCCTCAAATGCCATGTTTTTAAGCCTAAGTCTAGAAATATGCAAATTACCGTCGTATTCTCAAACTGGGAGTCCCGCGGCTGCGGGGTCAGTTCCTACGAGTTACATTGGTCCCGTGGGAGGTGTTGGTACCATCCACGTGGGACGTTCGGTGGCTGTTTCGAGTTCTCACCCTCTAACGCCATGTTTTTAAGCCTTAGTCTAGAAATTTGCAAATTACAGTCTTATTCCGAAATAGGGAGTTCCGCGGCTGCGAAGTCAGTTCCTACGAGTTACATTGGTCCCGTGGGAGGTGTTGGTGGTACCCACGGGAACGTTCGGGGGCCGTTTCGAGTTTTAACCCTCTAACGCCATGCTTTTAAGCCTAAGTCTAGAAATATGCAAATTACTGTCGTATTCTAAAACCAGGAGTCCCGCGACTGCGGGGTCAGTTTCTACGAGTTACATTGGTCCCATGGGAGGTGTTGGTGCCACCCACGGGGACGTTCGGGGGCTATTTCGGGTTTTCACTCTCTAACGCCATGTTTTTAAGCCTAAGTCTAGAATTGTGCAAATTACCGTCGTATTCTAAAATCGGGAGTCCCGCGACTGCGGGGTCAGTTCCTACGAGTAACATTGGTCCCGTGGGAGGTGTTGGTGCCACCCACGGGGACGTTAGGGGGCTGTTTCGAGTTTTCACCCTCTAACGCCATGTTTTTAAGCCTTAGTCTCGAAATATGCAAATTACCGTCGTATTATCAAACCGGGAGTCCCACGGCTACGGGGTCAGTTCCTAAGAGTTACATTGGTCCCGTGGGAGGTGTTGGTGCCATCCACGGCGACGTTCGGGGGTTGTTTTTGGTTTTCACCCTCTAACGCCATGTTTTTTAGCCTAAGTCTAGAAATATGCTAATTACTGTCGTATTATCAAACCGGGAGTCCTGCGGCTGCGGGGTCAGTTCCTACGAGTTACATTGGTCCAGTGGGAGGTGTTGGTGCCATCCACGGCGACGTTCGGTGTTTTTTTTGGTTTTCACCCTCTAACGCCATGTTTTTAAGCCTAAGTCTATAAATATGCAAAGTACCGTCGTATTCTGAAACCGGGAGTTCCGCGGCTGCGGGGTCAGTTCCTATGAGTTACATTGGTCCCGTGGGAGGTGTTGGTGCCACCCACGGGGACGTTCGGTGACTATTTTGAGTTCTCACCCTCTAACGCTATGTTTTAAAGACTAAGTCTAGAAATTTGCAAATTACAGTCGTATTCCCAAACCGAGAGTCCCGCGGCTGTGGGGTCAGTTCCTACGAGTTGCATTGGTCCCGTGGGAGGTGTTGGTGCCACCCTCGGGGATGTTCAGTGGCTGTTTCGAGTTATCACCCTCTAACGCCATGTTTTTAAACCTAAGTCTTGAAATATGCAAATTACCGTCGTATTCTAAAACCGGGAGTCCCGCGTCTGCGGGTTCAGTTCCTACGAGTTACATTGGTCCCGTGGGAGGTGTTGGTGCCACCCACGGGGATGTTCGGGGGCTGTTTTGGGTTTTCACCTCTAACGCCATGTTTTTAAGAATAAGTCTAGAAATATGAAAATTATCGTCGTAATCTAAAATCGGGAGTCCCGCGACTGCGGGGTCAGTTCCTACGAGGTACATTGGTCCCGTGGGAGGTTATGGTGCCACCCACGGGGACGTTCGGGGGCTGTTTCGGGTTTTCACCCTCTAACGCCATGTTTTTAAGCCTAAGTCTAGAAAAATGCAAATTACCGTCGTATTCTCAAACCGGGAGTGCCGCGGGTGCGGGGTCAGTTCCTACGAGTTACATTGGTCCCGTGGGAGTTGTTGGAGCCACCCACAGGGACGTTCGGGGGCTGTTTCGAGTTTTCACCTCTAACGCCATGTTTTTAAGCCTAAGTCTAGAAATATGCAGATTACCGTCGTATTCTCAAACGGGGAGTCCCGCGGCTACGGGGTCAGTTCCTACGTGTTACATTGGTCCCGTGGGAGGTGTTGGTGCCACCCACGGGGACGTTCGGGGGCTGTTTCGAGTTTTCACCCTCTAACGCCATGTTTTTAAGCCTAAGTCTAGAAATATGAAAATTACCGTCGTATTATCAAACCGGGAGTCCCGCGGCTGCGGGGTCAGTTCCTACGAGTTACATTGGTCCCGTGGGAGGAGTTGGTGCCATCCACGACGACGTTCGGGGGTTGTTTTTGGTTTTCACCCTCTGACGCCATGTTTTTAAGCCTAAGTCTATAAATATGCAAAGTACCGTCGTATTCTGAAACCGGGAGTTCCGCGGCTGCGGGGTCAGTTCCTATGAGTTACATTGGTCCCGTGGGAGGTGTTGGTGCCACCCACGGGAACGTTCGGTGGCTATTTTGAGTTCTCACCCTCTAACGCCATGTATTTAAGCCTAAGTCTAGAAATTTGCAAATTACAGTCGTATTCCCAAACCGAGAGTCCCGCGGCTGTGGAGTTAGTTCCTACGAGTTGCATTGGTCCCGTGGGAGGTGTTGGTGCCACCCACGGGGATGTTAAGTGGATATTTCGAGTTCTCACCCTCTAACGCCATGTTTTTAAGCCTAAGTCTAGAAATATGCAAATTCCCGTCGTATTCTAAAATCGGGAGTCCCGCGACTACGGGTTCAGTTCCTACGAGTTACATTGGTCCCGTTGGATGTGTTGGTGCCACCCACGGGGATGTTCGGGGGGCTGTTTTGGGTTTTCACCTCTAACGCCATGTTTTTAAGA
The DNA here is from genome assembly GCA_949130495.1 of Sambucus nigra. NCBI lineage: Eukaryota > Viridiplantae > Streptophyta > Magnoliopsida > Dipsacales > Adoxaceae > Sambucus > Sambucus nigra. The sequence continues at coordinate 31,631,995 of OX422224.1, read as the reverse complement.
ATAAGTCTAGAAATATGAAAATTACCGTCGTAATCTAAAATCGGGAGTCCCGCGACTGCGGGGTCAGTTCCTACGAGGTACATTGGTCCCGTGAGAGGTGTTGGTGCCACCCACGGGGACGTTCGGGGGTTGTTTCGGGTTTTCACCCTCTAACGCCATGTTTTTAAGCCTAATTCTAGAATTATGCAAATTACCGTCGTATTCTCAAACTGGGAGTCCCGCGGCTGCGAGGTTAGTTCCTATGAGTTACATTGGTCCCGTAGGAGGTGTTGGCGCCACCCACGGGGACGTTCGGGAGCAGTTTCTGGTTTTCACCCTCAAATGCCATGTTTTTAAGCCTAAGTCTAGATATATGCAGATTACCGTCGTATTCTCAAACTAGGAGTCCCGCGGCTGCGGGGTCAGTTCCTACGAGTTACATTGGTCCCGTGGGAGGTGTTGGTACCATCCACGTGGGACGTTCGGTGGCTGTTTCGAGTTCTCACCCTCTAACGCCATGTTTTTAAGCCTTAGTCTAGAAATTTGCAAATTACAGTCGTATTCCGAAATAGGGAGTCCCGCGGCTGCGAAGTCAGTTCCTACGAGTTACATTGGTCCCGTGGGAGGTGTTGGTGGCACCCACGGGGACGTTCGGGGGCCGTTTCAAGTTTTAACCCTCTAACGCCATGCTTTTAAGCCTAAGTCTAGAAATATGCAAATTACCATCGTATTCTAAAACCAGGAGTCCCGCGACTGCGGGGTCAGTTTCTACGAGTTACATTGGTCCCATGGGAGGTGTTGGTACCACCCACGGGGACGTTCGGGGGCTATTTCGAGTTATCACTCTCTAACGCCATGTTTTTAAGCCTAAGTCTAGAATTATGCAAATTACCGTCGTATTCTAAAACCGGGAGTCCCGCGACTACGGGGTCAGTTCCGACGAGTAACATTGGTCCCGTGGGAGGTGTTGGTGCCACCCACGGGGACGTTCGGGGGCTGTTTCGAGTTTTCACCCTCTAACGCCATGTTTTTAAGCCTTAGTCTAGAAATATGCAAATTACCGTCGTATTATCAAACCGGGAGTCCCGCGGCTGCGGGGTCAGTTCCTAAGAGTTACATTGGTCCCGTGGGAGGTGTTGGTGCCATCCACGGCGACGTTCGGGGGTTGTTTTTGGTTTTCACCCTCTAACATCATGTTTTTAAGCCTAAGTCTAGAAATATGCAAATTACTGTCGTATTATCAAACCGGGAGTCCTGCGGCTGCGGGGTCAGTTCCTACGAGTTACATTGGTCCCGTGGGAGGTGTTGGTGCCATCCACGGCGACGTTCGGTGTTTTTTTTTTGTTTTCACCCTCTAACGCCATGTTTTTAAGCCTAAGTCTATAAATATGCAAAGTACCGTCGTATTCTGAAACCGGGAGTTCCGCGGCTGCGGGGTCAGTTCCTATGAGTTACATTGGTCCCGTGGGAGGTGGTGGTGCCACCCACGGGGACGTTCGGTGACTATTTTGAGTTCTCACCCTCTAACGCTATGTTTTAAAGACTAAGTCTAGAAATTTGCAAATTACAGTCGTATTCCCAAACCGAGAGTCCCGCGGCTGTGGGGTCAGTTCCTACGAGTTGCATTGGTCCCGTGGGAGGTGTTGGTGCCACCCACGGGGACGTTCGGGGGCTGTTTCGAGTTTTCACCCTCTAACGCCATGTTTTTAAGCCTTAGTCTAGAAATATGCAAATTACCGTCGTATTATCAAACCGGGAGTCCCGCGGCTGCGGGGTCAGTTCCTAAGAGTTACATTGGTCCCGTGGGAGGTGTTGGTGCCATCCACGGCGACGTTCGGGGGTTGTTTTTGGTTTTCACCCTCTAACATCATGTTTTTAAGCCTAAGTCTAGAAATATGCAAATTACTGTCGGATTATCAAACCGGGAGTCCTGCGGCTGCGGGGTCAGTTCCTACGAGTTACATTGGTCCCGTGGGAGGTGTTGGTGCCATCCACGGCGACGTTCGGTGTTTTTTTTTTGTTTTCACCCTCTAACGCCATGTTTTTAAGCCTAAGTCTATAAATATGCAAAGTACCGTCGTATTCTGAAACCGGGAGTTCCGCGGCTGCGGGGTCAGTTCCTATGAGTTACATTGGTCCCGTGGGAGGTGGTGGTGCCACCCACGGGGACGTTCGGTGACTATTTTGATTTCTCACCCTCTAACGCTATGTTTTAAAGACTAAGTCTAGAAATTTGCAAATTACAGTCGTATTCCCAAACCGAGAGTCCCGCGGCTGTGGGGTCAGTTCCTACGAGTTGCATTGGTCCCGTGGGAGGTGTTGGTGCCACCCTCGGGGATGTTCAGTGGCTGTTTCGAGTTATCACCCTCTAACGCCATGTTTTTAAGCCTAAGTCTAGAAATATGCAAATTACCGTCGTATTCTAAAACCGGGAGTCCCGCGTCTGCGGGTTCAGTTCCCACGAGTTACATTGGTCCCGTGGGAGGTGTTGGTGCCACCCACGGGGATGTTCGGGGGCTGTTTTGGGTTTTCACCTCTAACGCCATGTTTTTAAGAATAAGTCTAGAAATATGAAAATTATCGTCGTAATCTAAAATCGGGAGTCCCGCGACTGCGGGGTAAGTTCCTACGAGGTACATTGGTCCCGTGGGAGGTTATGGTGCAACCCACGGGGACGTTCGGGGGCTGTTTCGGGTTTTCACCCTCTAACGCCATGTTTTTAAGCCTAAGTCTAGAAAAATGCAAATTACCGTCGTATTCTCAAACCGGGAGTCCCGCGGCTGCGGGGTCAGTTCCTACGAGTTACATTGGTCCCGTGGGAGTTGTTGGAGCCACCCACAGGGACGTTCGGGGGCTGTTTCGAGTTTTCACCTCTAACGCCATGTTTTTAAGCCTAAGTCTAGAAATATGCAGATTACCGTCGTATTCTCAAACGGGGAGTCCCGCGGCTACGGGGTCAGTTCCTATAAGTTACATTGGTCCCGTGGGAGGTGTTGGTGCCACCCACGGGGACGTTCGGGGGCTGTTTCGAGTTTTCACCCTCTAATGCCATGTTTTTAAGCCTAAGTCTAGAAAAATGCAAATTACCGTCGTATTATCAAACCGGGAGTCCCGCGGCTGCGGGGTCAGTTCCTACGAGTTACATTGGTCCCGTGAGAGGAGTTGGTGCCATCCACGACGACGTTCGGGGGTTGTTTTTGGTTTTCACCCTCTGACGCCATGTTTTTAAGCCTAAGTCTATAAATATGCAAAGTACCGTCGTATTCTGAAACCGGGAGTTCCGCGACTGCGGGGTCAGTTCCTATGAGTTACATTGGTCCCGTGGGAGGTGTTGGTGCCACCCACGGGAACGTTCGGTGGCTATTTTGAGTTCTCACCCTCTAACGCCATGTATTTAAGCCTAAGTCTAGAAATTTGCAAATTACAGTCGTATTCCCAAACCGAGAGTCCCGCTGCTGTGGGGTTAGTTCCTACGAGTTGCATTGGTCCCGTGGGAGGTGTTGGTGCCACCCACGGGGATGTTAAGTGGATATTTCGAGTTCTCACCCTCTAACGCCAAGTTTTTAAGCCTAAGTCTAGAAATATGCAAATTCCCGTCGTATTCTAAAACCGGGAGTCCCGCGACTGCGGGTTCAGTTCCTACGAGTTACATTGGTCCCGTTGGATGTGTTGGTGCCACCCACGGGGATGTTCGGGGGCTGTTTTGGGTTTTCACCTCTAACGCCATGTTTTTAAGAATAAGTCTAGAAATATGAAAATTACCGTCGTAATCTAAAATCGGGAGTCCCGCGACTGCGGGGTCAGTTCCTACGAGTTACATTGGCCCCGTGGGAGGTGTTGGTGCCACCCACGGGGACGTTCGGGTGTTGTTTCGGGTTTTCACCCTCTAACGCCATGTTTTTAAGCCTAAGTCTAGAAATATGCAAATTACCGTCGTATTCTCAAACCGGGAGTCCCGCGGCTGCGAGGTTAGTTCCTATGAGTTACATTGGTCCCGTGGGAGGTGTTGGTGCCACCCACAGGGCCGTTCGGGAGATGTTTCTGGTTTTCACCCTCAAATGCCATGTTTTTAAGCCTAAGTCTAGAAATATGCAAATTACCGTCGTATTCTCAAACTGGGAGTCCCGCGGCTGCGGGGTCAGTTCCTACGAGTTACATTGGTCCCGTGGGAGGTGTTGGTACCATCCACGTGGGACGTTCGGTGGCTGTTTCGAGTTCTCACCCTCTAACGCCATGTTTTTAAGCCTTAGTCTAGAAATTTGCAAATTACAGTCTTATTCCGAAATAGGGAGTCCCGCGGCTGCGAAGTCAGTTCCTACGAGTTACATTGGTCCCGTGGGAGGTGTTGGTGGTACCCACGGGAACGTTCGGGGGCCGTTTCGAGTTTTAACCCTCTAACGCCATGCTTTTAAGCCTAAGTCTAGAAATATGCAAATTACTGTCGTATTCTAAAACCAGGAGTCCCGCGACTGCGGGGTCAGTTTCTACGAGTTACATTGGTCCCATGGGAGGTGTTGGTGCCACCCACGGGGACGTTCGGGGGCTATTTCGGGTTTTCACTCTCTAACGCCATGTTTTTAAGCCTAAGTCTAGAATTATGCAAATTACCGTCGTATTCTAAAACCGGGAGTCCCGCGACTGCGGGGTCAGTTCCTACGAGTAACATTGGTCCCGTGGGAGGTGTTGGTGCCACCCACGGGGACGTTCGGGGGCTGTTTCGAGTTTTCACCCTCTAACGCCATGTTTTTAAGCCTTAGTCTCGAAATATGCAAATTACCGTCGTATTATCAAACCGGGAGTCCCACGGCTGCGGGGTCAGTTCCTAAGAGTTACATTGGTCCCGTGGGAGGTGTTGGTGCCATCCACGGCGACGTTCGGGGGTTATTTTTGGTTTTCACCCTCTAACGCCATGTTTTTAAGCCTAAGTCTAGAAATATGCTAATTACTGTCGTATTATCAAACCGGGAGTCCTGCGGCTGCGGGGTCAGTTCCTACGAGTTACATTGGTCCCGTGGGAGGTGTTGGTGCCATCCACGGCGACGTTCGGTGTTTTTTTTTGGTTTTCACCCTCTAACGCCATGTTTTTAAGCCTAAGTCTATAAATATGCAAAGTACCGTCGTATTCTGAAACCGGGAGTTCCGCGGCTGCGGGGTCAGTTCCTATGAGTTACATTGGTCCCGTGGGAGGTGTTGGTGCCACCCACGGGGACGTTCGGTGACTATTTTGAGTTCTCACCCTCTAACGCTATGTTTTAAAGACTAAGTCTAGAAATTTGCAAATTACAATCGTATTCCCAAACCGAGAGTCCCGCGGCTGTGGGGTCAGTTCCTACGAGTTGCATTGGTCCCGTGGGAGGTGTTGGTGCCACCCTCGGGGATGTTCAGTGGCTGTTTCGAGTTATCACCCTCTAACGCCATGTTTTTAAACCTAAGTCTTGAAATATGCAAATTACCGTCGTATTCTAAAACCGGGAGTCCCGCGTCTGCGGGTTCAGTTCCTACGAGTTACATTGGTCCCGTGGGAGGTGTTGGTGCCACCCACGGGGATGTTCGGGGGCTGTTTTGGGTTTTCACCTCTAACGCCATGTTTTTAAGAATAAGTCTAGAAATATGAAAATTATCGTCGTAATCTAAAATCGGGAGTCCCGCGACTGCGGGGTCAGTTCCTACGAGGTACATTGGTCCCGTGGGAGGTTATGGTGCCACCCACGGGGACGTTCGGGGGCTGTTTCGGGTTTTCACCCTCTAACGCCATGTTTTTAAGCCTAAGTCTAGAAAAATGCAAATTACCGTCGTATTCTCAAACCGGGAGTGCCGCGGGTGCGGGGTCAGTTCCTACGAGTTACATTGGTCCCGTGGGAGTTGTTGGAGCCACCCACAGGGACGTTCGGGGGCTGTTTCGAGTTTTCACCTCTAACGCCATGTTTTTAAGCCTAAGTCTAGAAATATGCAGATTACCGTCGTATTCTCAAACGGGGAGTCCCGCGGCTACGGGGTCAGTTCCTACGTGTTACATTGGTCCCGTGGGAGGTGTTGGTGCCACCCACGGGGACGTTCGGGGGCTGTTTCGAGTTTTCACCCTCTAACGCCATGTTTTTAAGCCTAAGTCTAGAAATATGCAAATTACCGTCGTATTATCAAACCGGGAGTCCCGCGGCTGCGGGGTCAGTTCCTACGAGTTACATTGGTCCCGTGGGAGGAGTTGGTGCCATCCACGACGACGTTCGGGGGTTGTTTTTGGTTTTCACCCTCTGACGCCATGTTTTTAAGCCTAAGTCTATAAATATGCAAAGTACCGTCGTATTCTGAAACCGGGAGTTCCGCGGCTGCGGGGTCAGTTCCTATGAGTTACATTGGTCCCGTGGGAGGTGTTGGTGCCACCCACGGGAACGTTCGGTGGCTATTTTGAGTTCTCACCCTCTAACGCCATGTATTTAAGCCTAAGTCTAGAAATTTGCAAATTACAGTCGTATTCCCAAACCGAGAGTCCCGCGGCTGTGGAGTTAGTTCCTACGAGTTGCATTGGTCCCGTGGGAGGTGTTGGTGCCACCCACGGGGATGTTAAGTGGATATTTCGAGTTCTCACCCTCTAACGCCATGTTTTTAAGCCTAAGTCTAGAAATATGCAAATTCCCGTCGTATTCTAAAATCGGGAGTCCCGCGACTACGGGTTCAGTTCCTACGAGTTACATTGGTCCCGTTGGATGTGTTGGTGCCACCCACGGGGATGTTCGGGGGGCTGTTTTGGGTTTTCACCTCTAACGCCATGTTTTTAAGAATAAGTCTAGAAATATGAAAATTACCGTCGTAATCTAAAATCGGGAGTCCCGCGACTGCGGGGTCAGTTCCTACGAGGTACATTGGTCCCGTGAGAGGTGTTGGTGCCACCCACGGGGACGTTCGGGGGTTGTTTCGGGTTTTCACCCTCTAACGCCATGTTTTTAAGCCTAATTCTAGAATTATGCAAATTACCGTCGTATTCTCAAACTGGGAGTCCCGCGGCTGCGAGGTTAGTTCCTATGAGTTACATTGGTCCCGTAGGAGGTGTTGGCGCCACCCACGGGGACGTTCGGGAGCTGTTTCTGGTTTTCACCCTCAAATGCCATGTTTTTAAGCCTAAGTCTAGATATATGCAGATTACCGTCGTATTCTCAAACTAGGAGTCCCGCGGCTGCGGGGTCAGTTCCTACGAGTTACATTGGTCCCGTGGGAGGTGTTGGTACCATCCACGTGGGACGTTCGGTGGCTGTTTCGAGTTCTCACCCTCTAACGCCATGTTTTTAAGCCTTAGTCTAGAAATTTGCAAATTACAGTCGTATTCCGAAATAGGGAGTCCCGCGGCTGCGAAGTCAGTTCCTACGAGTTACATTGGTCCCGTGGGAGGTGTTGGTGGCACCCACGGGGACGTTCGGGGGCCGTTTCGAGTTTTAACCCTCTAACGCCATGCTTTTAAGCCTAAGTCTAGAAATATGCAAATTACCATCGTATTCTAAAACCAGGAGTCCCGCGACTGCGGGGTCAGTTTCTACGAGTTACATTGGTCCCATGGGAGGTGTTGGTGCCACCCACGGGGACGTTCGGGGGCTATTTCGAGTTATCACTCTCTAACGCCATGTTTTTAAGCCTAAGTCTAGAATTATGCAAATTACCGTCGTATTCTAAAACCGGGAGTCCCGCGACTACGGGGTTAGTTCCGACGAGTAACATTGGTCCCGTGGGAGGTGTTGGTGCCACCCACGGGGACGTTCGGGGGCTGTTTCGAGTTTTCACCCTCTAACGCCATGTTTTTAAGCCTTAGTCTAGAAATATGCAAATTACCGTCGTATTATCAAACCGGGAGTCCCGCGGCTGCGGGGTCAGTTCCTAAGAGTTACATTGGTCCCGTGGGAGGTGTTGGTGCCATCCACGGCGACGTTCGGGGGTTGTTTTTGGTTTTCACCCTCTAACATCATGTTTTTAAGCCTAAGTCTTGAAATATGCAAATTACTGTCGTATTATCAAACCGGGAGTCCTGCGGCTGCGGGGTCAGTTCCTACGAGTTACATTGGTCCCGTGGGAGGTGTTGGTGCCATCCACGACGACGTTCGGTGTTTGTTTTTGGTTTTCACCCTCTAACGCCATGTTTTTAAGCCTAAGTCTATAAATATGCAAAGTACCGTCGTATTCTGAAACCGGGAGTTCCGCGGCTGCGGGGTCAGTTCCTATGAGTTACATTGGTCCCGTGGGAGGTGTTGGTGCCACCCACGGGGACGTTCGGTGACTATTTTGAGTTCTCACCCTCTAACGCTATGTTTTAAAGACTAAGTCTAGAAATTTGCAAATTACAGTCGTATTCCCAAACCGAGAGTCCCGCGGCTGTGGGGTCAGTTCCTACGAGTTGCATTGGTCCCGTGGGAGGTGTTGGTGCCACCCTCGGGGATGTTCAGTGGCTGTTTCGAGTTATCACCCTCTAACGCCATGTTTTTAAGCCTAAGTCTTGAAATATGCAAATTACCGTCGTATTCTAAAACCGGGAGTCCCGCGTCTGCGGGTTCAGTTCCTACGAGTTACATTGGTCCCGTGGGAGGTGTTGGTGCCACCCACGGGGATGTTCGGGGGCTGTTTTGGGTTTTCACCTCTAACGCCATGTTTTTAAGAATAAGTCTAGAAATATGAAAATTATCGTCGTAATCTAAAATCGGGAGTCCCGCGACTACGGGGTCAGTTCCTACGAGGTACATTGGTCCCGTGGGAGGTTATGGTGCCACCCACGGGGACGTTCGGGGGCTGTTTCGGGTTTTCACCCTCTAACGCCATGTTTTTAAGCCTAAGTCTAGAAAAATGCAAATTATCGTCGTATTCGCAAACCGGGAGTGCCGCGGGTGCGGGGTCAGTTCCTACGAGTTACATTGGTCCCGTGGGAGGTGTTGGAGCCACCCACAGGGACGTTCGGGGGCTGTTTCGGGTTTTCACCTCTAACGCCATGTTTTTAAGCCTAAGTCTAGAAATATGCAGATTACCGTCGTATTCTCAAACGGGGAGTCCCGCGGCTACGGGGTCAGTTCCTACGTGTTACATTGGTCCCGTGGGAGGTGGTGGTGCCACCCACGGGGACGTTCGGGGGCTGTTTCGGGTTTTCACCCTCTAACGCCATGTTTTTAAGCCTAAGTCTATAAATATGCAAATTACCGTCGTATTATCAAACCGGGAGTCCCGCGGCTGCGGGGTCAGTTCCTACGAGTTACATTGGTCCCGTGGGAGGAGTTGGTGCCATCCACGACGACGTTCAGGGGTTGTTTTTGGTTTTCACCCTCTGACGCCATGTTTTTAAGCCTAAGTCTATAAATATGCAAAGTACCGTCGTATTCTGAAACGGGGAGTTCCGCGGCTGCGGGGTCAGTTCCTATGAGTTACATTGGTCCCGTGGGAGGTGTTGGTGCCACCCACGGGAACGTTCGGTGGCTATTTTGAGTTCTCACCCTCTAACGCCATGTATTTAAGCCTAAGTCTAGAAATTTACAAATTACAGTCGTATTCCCAAACCGAGAGTCCCGCGGCTGTGGAGTTAGTTCCAACGAGTTGCATTGGTCCCGTGGGAGGTGTTGGTGCCACCCACGGGGATGTTAAGTGGATATTTCGAGTTCTCACCCTCTAACGCCATGTTTTTAAGCCTAAGTCTAGAAATATGCAAATTCCCGTCGTATTCTAAAACCGGGAGTCCCGCGACTGCGGGTTCCGTTCCTACGAGTTACATTGGTCCCGTTGGATGTGTTGGTGCCACCCACGGGGATGTTCGGGGGCTGTTTTGGGTTTTCACCTCTAACGCCATGTTTTTAAGAATAAGTCTAGAAATATGAAAATTACCGTCGTAATCTAAAATCGGGAGTCCCGTGACTGCGGGGTCAGTTCCTACGAGTTACATTGGTCCCGTGGGAGGTGTTGGTGCCACCCACGGGGACGTTCGGGGGTTGTTTCGGGTTTTCACCCTCTAACTCCATGTTTTTAAGCCTAAGTCTAGAAATATGCAAATTACCGTCGTATTCTCAAACTGGGAGTCCCGCGGCTGCGAGGTTAGTTCCTATGAGTTACATTGGTCCCGTGGGAGGTGTTGGTGCCACCCACGGGGACGTTCGGGAGCTGTTTCTGGTTTTCACCCTCAAATGCCATGTTTTTAAGCCTAAGTCTAGATATATGCAAATTACCGTCGTATTCTCAAACTGGGAGTCCCGCGGCTGCGGGGTCAGTTCCTACGAGTTACATTGGTCCCGTGGGAGGTGTTGGTACCATCCACGTGGGACGTTCGGTGGTTGTTTCGAGTTCTCACCCTCTAACGCCATGTTTTTAAGCCTTAGTCTAGAAATTTGCAAATTACAGTCGTATTCCGAAATAGGGAGTCCCGCGGCTGCGAAGTCAGTTCCTACGAGTTACATTGGTCCCGTGGGAGGTGTTGGTGGCACCCACGGGGACGTTCGGGGGCCGTTTCGAGTTTTAACCCTCTAACGCCATGCTTTTAAGCCTAAGTCTAGAAATATGCAAATTACCATCGTATTCTAAAACCAGGAGTCCCGCGACTGAGGGGTCAGTTTCTACGAGTTACATTGGTCCCATGGGAGGTGTTGGTGCCACCCACGGGGACGTTCGGGGGCTATTTCGGGTTTTCACTCTCTAACGCCATGTTTTTAAGCCTAAGTCTAGAATTACGCAAATTACCGTCGTATTCTAAAACCGGGAGTCCCGCGACTGCGGGGTCAGTTCCTACGAGTAACATTGGTCCCGTGGGAGGTGTTGGTGCCACCCACGGGGACGTTCGGGGGCTGTTTCGAGTTTTCACCCTCTAACGCCATGTTTTTAAGCCTTAGTCTAGAAATATGCAAATTACCGTCGTATTATCAAACCGGGAGTCCCGCGGCTGCGGGGTCAGTTCCTAAGAGTTACATTGGTCCCGTGGGAGGTGTTGGTGCCATCCACGGCGACGTTCGGGGGTTGTTTTTGGTTTTCACCCTCTAACGCCATGTTTTTAAGCCTAAGTCTATAAATATGAAAAGTATCGTCGTATTAAACCGGGAGTTTCGCGGTTGCGGGGTCAGTTCCTATGAGTTACATTGGTCCCGTGGGAGGTGTTGGTGCCACCCACGGGGACGTTCGGTGGCTATTTTGAGTTCTCACCCTCTAACGCCATGTTTTTAAGCCTAAGTCTAGTAATTTGCAAATTACAGTCGTATTCCCAAACCGAGAGTCCCGCGACTATGGGGTCAGTTCCTACGAGTTGCATTGGTCCCGTGGGAGGTGTTGGTGCCACCCACGGGGATGTTCAGTGGCTGTTTCGAGTTCTCACCCTCTAACGCCATGTTTTTAAGCCTAAGTCTAGAAATATGCAAATTACCGTCGTATTCTAAAACCGGGAGTCCTGCGACTGCGGGTTCAGTTCCTACGAGTTACATTGGTCCCGTGGGAGGTGTTGGTGCCACCCACGGGGATGTTCGGGGGTTGTTTTGGGTTTTCACCTCTAACGCCATGTTTTTAATAATAAGTCTAGAAATATGCAAATTACCGTCGTATTCTAAAATCGGGAGTCCCGCGACTGCGGGGTCAGTTCCTACGAGTTACATTGGTCCCGTGGGAGGTGTTGGTGCCACCCACGGGGACGTTCGGGGGCTGTTTCGGGTTTTCACCCTCTAACGCCACGTTTTTAAGCCTAAGTCTAGAAATATGCAGATTACCGTCGTATTCTCAAACCGGGAGTCCCGCGGCTGCGGGGTTAGTTCCTACGAGTTACATTGGTCCCGTGGGAGGAGTTGGTGCCACCGACGGGGACGTTCGGGAGCTGTTTCTGGTTTTCACCCTCTAATGCCATGTTTTTAAGCCTAAGTCTAGAAATATGATAATTACCGTCGTATTCTCAAACCGGGAGTCCCGCGGCTGCGGGGTCAGTTCCTACGAGTTACATTCGTCCCGTGGGAGGTGTTGGTACCACCCACGTGGGACGTTCGGTGGCTGTTTCGAGTTATCTCCCTCTAACGCCATGTTTTTAAGCCTTAGTCTAGAAATTTGCAAATTACAGTCGTATTCCCAAACTGGAAGTCCCGCGGCTTCAGGGTCAGTTCCTACGAGTTATATTGGTCCCGTGGGAGGTGTTGGTGCCACCCACAGGTACGTTCGGGGGCTGTTTCGGGTTTTCACCCTCTAACGCCATATTTTTAAGCCTGAGTATGGAAATATGCAAATTACCGTCGTATTCTAAAATCGGGAGTCCCACGACTGCGGGGTCAGTTCCTACGAGTTACGTTGGTCTAGTGGGAGGTGTTGGTGCCACCCACGAGGACATTCCGGGGATGTTTCGGGTTTTCAGCCTCTAATGCCATGTTTTTAAGCCTAAGTCTAGAAATATGAAAATTACCGTCAAATTCTAAAACCGGGAGTCCCGCGGCTGTGGGGTCAGTTCCTACGAGTTGCATTGGTCCCGTGGGAGGTGTTGGTTCCATCCACGGGGACGTTCGGGGGCTATTTCGGGATTTCACCCTCTAACGCCATATTTTTAAGCCTAAGTCTAGAAATATGCAAATTACCATCGTATTATAAAACCGGGAGTCCCGCGACTGCGGGGTCAGTTCCTACGAGTTACATTGGTCCCGTGGGAGGTGTTGGTGCCACCCATGGGGACGTTCGGGGGCTATTTTGGGTTGTCACCCTCTAACGTCATGATTTTAAGCCTAGGTCTAGAAATATGCAAATTATCGTCGTATTCTACAACCGGGAGTCCCGCGACTGCGGGGTCAGTTCCTACGAGTTACATTGGTCCCGTGGGAGGTGTTGGTGCCACCCACGGGGACGTTTAGGGGCTATTTCAGGTTTTCACCCTCTAACGTCATGTTTTTAAGCCTAAGTCTAGAAATATGCATATTACCACCGTATTCCCAAAACGGGAGTCCTGCGGCTGCGGGGTCAGTTCCTACGAGTTATATTGGTCCCGTGGGAGGTGTTGGTGCCACCCACGGGGATGTTCAGTGGCTGTTTCGAGTTCTCACCCTCTAACGCCATGTTTGTAAGCCTAAGTCTAGAAATTTTCAAATTACAGTCGTATTCCCAAACCGGGAGTTCCGCGGATGCGAGGTCAGTTCCTACGAGTTACATTGGTCCCGTGGGAGGTGTTGGTGCCACCAACGGGGACGTTCTGGGGCTGTTTCGGTTTTTCACCCCCTAACGCCATGCTTTTAAGCCTAAGTCTAGAAATAAGCAAATTACCGTCGTATTCTCAAACCGGGTGTCCCGCGGTTGCAGGGTCAGTTCCTACGAGTTACATTGGTCCCATGGGAGGTGTTGGTACCACCCACGGGGACGTTCGATGGCTGTTTCGAGTTCTAACCCTCTAATGCCATGTTTTTAAGCCTAAGTCTAGAAATTTGCAAATAACAGTCGTATTCCCAAACCGGGAGTCCCGCAGCTGCGGGGTCAGTTCCTACGAGTTTCATTGGTCCCGTGGGAGGTGTTGGTGCCACCCACGGGGACGTTCGGGGGCTGTTTCGGGTTTTCACCCTCTAACGCCATGTTTTTAAGCCTAAGTCTAGAAATATGCAAATTAACATCGTATTCTAAAACCGGGAGTATCGCGACTGTGGGGTCAGTTCCTACGAGTTACATTGGTCCCGTGGGAGGTGTTGGTGACACCCACGGGGACGTTCGGGGACAATTTCGGGTTTTCACCCTCTAACGCCATGATTTTAAGCCTAAGTCTAGAAATATGCAAATTATCGTCGTATTCTACAACCGGGAGTCCCGCGGCTGCGGGACAGTTTCTATGAGTTACATTGGTCCCGTGGGAGGTGTTGGTGCCACCCACGGGGACGTTTATGGGCTATTTCGGGTTTTCACCCTCTAACGCCATGTTTCTAAGCCTAAGTCTAGAAATTTTCAAATTACAGTCGTATTCCCAAATCGGGAGTCCCGCAGCTGCGGGGTCAGTTCCTATGGGTTACATTGGTCCCGTGGGAGGTGTTGGTGCCACCCACGGGGACGTTCGGGGGCTGTTTCGGGTTTTCACCCTCTAACGCCATGTTTTTAAGCCTAAGTCTAGAAATCTATAAATTAACATCGTATTCTAAAACCGGGAGTCCCGTAACTGTGGGGTTAGCTCCTACGAGTTACATTGGTCCCGTGGGAGGTGTTGGTGACACCCACGGGGACGTTCGGGGACTATTTCGGGTTTTCACCCTCTAACGCCATGATTTTAAGCCTAAGTCTAGAAATATTCAAATTATCGTCGTATTCTACAACCGGGAGTCCCGCGGCTGCGGGGTCAGTTCCTATAAGTTGCATTGGTCCCATGGGAGGTGTTGGTGCCACCCACGGGGACGTTTGGGGGCTATTTCGGGTTTTCACCCTCTAACGTCATGTTTTTAAGCCTAAGTCTAGAAATATGCAAATTACCGTCGTATTCTCAAACTGGGAGTCCCGCAGCTGCGGGGTCGGTTCCTACGAGTTACATTGGTCCCGTGGTAGGTGTTGGTGCCACCCACGAGGACGTTCGGGGGTTGTTTTGGGTTTTCACCCTCTAACGCCATGTTTTTAAGCCTAAGTCGAGAAATATGTAGATTACCGTCGTATTCTAAAACCGGGAGTCCCGTGGCTGCGGGGACAGTTCCTACATGTTACATTGGTCCCATGGAGGTGTTGGTGCCACCCACGGGGACGTTCGGGGGCTATTTCGGGTTTTCACCCTCTAACGCCATGTTTTTAAGCCTAAGTCTAGAATATGCAAATTACCGTCGTATTCTAAAACCGGGAGTCCCGCGACTGCGGGGTCAGTTTCTACGAGTAACATTGGTCCCGTGGGAGGTGTTGGTGCCACCCACGGGGACGTTCGGGGGCTGTTTCGGGTTTTCACCCTCTAACGCCATGTTTTTAAGCCTAAGTCTAGAAATATGCAAATTACTGTCGTATTATCAAACCGGGAGTCCCGCAGCTGCGGGGTCAGTTCCTACGAGTTACATTGGTCCCGTGGGAGGTGTTGGTGCCATCCACGGCGACGTTCGGGTTTTTTTTTTTGTTTTCACCCTCTAACGCCATGTTTTTAATCCTAAGTCTGTAAATATGCAAAGTACCATCGTATTCTGAAACCGGGAGTTCCGCGGCTGCGGGGTCAGTTCCTATGAGTTACATTGGTCCCGTGGGAGGTGTTGGTGCCACCCACGGGGACGTTCGGTGACTATTTTGAGTTCTCACCCTCTAACGCTATGTTTTAAAGACTAAGTCTAGAAATTTGCAAATTACAGTCGTATTCCCAAACCGAGAGTCCCGCGGCTGTGGGGTCAGTTCCTACGAGTTGCATTGGTCCCGTGGGAGGTGTTGGTGCCACCCTCGGGGATGTTCAGTGGCTGTTTCGAGTTATCACCCTCTAACGCCATGTTTTTAAGCCTAAGTCTAGAAATATGCAAATTACCGTCGTATTCTAAAACCGGGAGTCCCGCGTCTGCGGGTTCAGTTCCTACGAGTTACATTGGTCCCGTGGGAGGTGTTGGTGCCACCCACGGGGATGTTCGGGGGCTGTTTTGGATTTTCACCTCTAACGCCATGTTTTTAAGAATAAGTCTAGAAATATGAAAATTATCGTCGTAATCTAAAATCGGGAGTCCCGCGACTGCGGGGTCAGTTCCTACGAGGTACATTGGTCCCGTGGGAGGTTATGGTGCCACCCACGGGGACGTTCGGGGGCTGTTTCGGGTTTTCACCCTCTAACGCCATATTTTTAAGCCTAAGTCTAGAAAAATGCAAATTACCGTCGTATTCTCAAACGGGGAGTCCCGCGGCTACGGGGTCAGTTCCTACGAGTTACATTGGTCCCGTGGGAGGAGTTGGTGCCATCCACGGCGACGTTCGGGGGTTGTTTTTGGTTTTCACCCTCTGACGCCATGTTTTTAAGCCTAAGTCTATAAATATGCAAAGTACCGTCGTATTCTGAAACCGGGAGTTCCGCGGCTGCGGGGTCAGTTCCTATGAGTTACATTGGTCCCGTGGGAGGTGTTGGTGCCACCCACGGGAACGTTCGGTGGCTATTTTGAGTTCTCACCCTCTAACGCCATGTATTTAAGCCTAAGTCTAGAAATTTGAAAATTACAGTCGTATTCGCAAACCGAGAGTCCCGCGGCTGTGGGGTTAGTTCCTACGAGTTGCATTGGTCCCGTGGGAGGTGTTGGTGCCACCCACGGGGATGTTAAGTGGATATTTCGAGTTCTCACCCTCTAACGCCATGTTTTTAAGCCTAAGTATAGAAATATGCAAATTCCCGTCGTATTCTAAAACCGGGAGTTCCGCGACTGCGGGTTCAGTTCCTACGAGTTACATTGGTCCCGTTGGATGTGTTGGTGCCACCCACGGGGATGTTCGGGGGCTGTTTTGGGTTTTCACCTCTAACGCCATCTTTTTAAGAATAAGTCTCGAAATATGAAAATTACCGTCGTAATCTAAAATCGGGAGTCCCGCGACTGCGGGGTCAGTTCCTACGAGTTACATTGGTCCCGTGGGAGGTGTTGGTGCCACCCACGGGGACGTTCGGGGGTTGTTTTGGGTTTTCACCCTCTAACGCCATGTTTTTAAGCCCAAGTCTAGAAATATGCAAATTATCGTCGTATTCTCAAACCGGGAGTCCCGCGGCTGCGAGGTTAGTTCCTATGAGTTACATTGGTCCCGTGGGAGGTGTTGGTGCCACCCACGGGGACGTTCGGGAGCTGTTTCTGGTTTTCACCCTCAAATGCAATGTTTTTAAGCCTAAGTCTAGAAATATGCAAATTACCGTCGTATTCTCAAACTGGGAGTCCCGCGGCTGCGGGGTCAGTTCCTACGAGTTACATTGGTCCCGTGGGAGGTGTTGGTACCATCCACGTGGGACGTTCGGTGGCTGTTTCGAGTTCTCACCCTCTAACGCCATGTTTTTAAGCCTTAGTCTAGAAATTTGCAAATTACAGTCGTATTCCGAAATAGGGAGTCTCGCGGCTGCGAAGTCAGTTCCTACGAGTTACATTGGTCCCGTGGGAGGTGTTGGTGGCACCCACGGGGACGTTCGGGGGCCGTTTCGAGTTTTAACCCTCTAACGCCATGCTTTTAAGCCTAAGTCTAGAAATATGCAAATTACCGTCGTATTCTAAAACCAGGAGTCCCGCGACTGCGGGGTCAGTTTCTACGAGTTACATTGGTCCCATGGGAAGTGTTGGTGCCACCCACGGGGACGTTCGGGGGCTATTTCGGGTTTTCACTATCTAACGCCATGTTTTTAAGCCTAAGTCTAGAATTATGCAAATTACCGTCGTATTCTAAAACCGGGAGTCCCGCGTCTGCGGGGTCAGTTCCTACGAGTAACATTGGTCCGGTGGGAGGTGTTGGAGCCACCCACAGGGACGTTCGGGGGCTGTTTCGGGTTTTCACCTCTAACGCCATGTTTTTAAGCCTAAGTCTAGAAATATGCAGATTACCGTCGTATTCTCAAATGGGGAGTCCCGCGGCTACGGGGTCAGTTCCTACGTGTTACATTGGTCCCGTGGGAGGTGGTGGTGCCACCCACGGGGACGTTCGGGGGCTGTTTCGAGTTTTCACCCTCTAACGCCATGTTTTTAAGCCTAAGTCTATAAATATGCAAATTACCGTCGTATTATCAAACCGGGAGTCCCGCGGCTGCGGGGTCAGTTCCTACGAGTTACATTGGTCCCGTGGGAGGAGTTGGTGCCATCCACGACGACGTTCAGGGGTTGTTTTTGGTTTTCACCCTCTGACGCCATGTTTTTAAGCCTAAGTCTATAAATATGCAAAGTACCGTCGTATTCTGAAACGGGGAGTTCCGCGGCTGCGGGGTCAGTTCCTATGAGTTATATTGGTCCCGTGGGAGGTGTTGGTGCCACCCACGGGAACGTTCGGTGGCTATTTTGAGTTCTCACCCTCTAACGCCATGTATTTAAGCCTAAGTCTAGAAATTTGCAAATTACAGTCGTATTCCCAAACCGAGAGTCCCGCGGCTGTGGGGTTAGTTCCTACGAGTTGCACTGGTCCCGTGGGAGGTGTTGGTGCCACCCACGGGGATGTTAAGTGGATATTTCGAGTTCTCACCCTCTAACGCCATGTTTTTAAGCCTAAGTCTAGAAATATGCAAATTCCCGTCGTATTCTAAAACCGGGAGTCCCGCGACTGCGGGTTCAGTTCCTACGAGTTACATTGGTTCCGTTGGATGTGTTGGTGCCACCCACGGGGATGTTCGGGGGCTGTTTTGGGTTTTCACCTCTAACGCCATGTTTTTAAGAATAAGTCTAGAAATATGAAAATTACCGTCGTAATCTAAAATCGGGAGTCCCGCGACTGCGGGGTCAGTTCCTACGAGTTACATTGGTCCCGTGGGAGGTGTTGGTGCCACCCACGGGGACGTTCGGGAGCTGTTTCTGGTTTTCACCCTCAAATGCCATGTTTTTAATCCTAAGTCTAGATATATGCAAATTACCGTCGTATTCTCAAACTGGGAGTCCCGCGGCTGCGGGGTCAGTTCCTACGAGTTACATTGGTCCCGTGGGAGGTGTTGGTACCATCCACGTGGGACGTTCGGTGGCTGTTTCGAGTTCTCACCCTCTAACGCCATGTTTTTAAGCCTTAGTCTAGAAATTTGCAAATTACAGTCGTATTCCGAAATAGGGAGTCCCGCGGCTGCGAAGTCAGTTCCTACGAGTTACATTGGTCCCGTGGGAGGTGTTGGTGGCACCCACGGGGACGTTCGGGGGCCGTTTCGAGTTTTAACCCTCTAACGCCATGCTTTTAAGCCTAAGTCTAGAAATATGCAAATTACCATCGTATTCTAAAACCAGGAGTCCCGCGACTGAGGGGTCAGTTTCTACGAGTTACATTGGTCCCATGGGAGGTGTTGGTGCCACCCACGGGGACGTTCGGGGGCTATTTCGGGTTTTCACTCTCTAACGCCATGTTTTTAAGCCTAAGTCTAGAATTACGCAAATTACCGTCGTATTCTAAAACCGGGAGTCCCGCGACTGCGGGGTCAGTTCCTACGAGTAACATTGGTCCCGTGGGAGGTGTTGGTGCCACCCACGGGGACGTTCGGGGGCTGTTTCGAGTTTTCACCCTCCAACGCCATGTTTTTAAGCCTTAGTCTAGAAATATGCAAATTACCGTCGTATTATCAAACCAGGAGTCCCGCGGCTGCGGGGTCAGTTCCTAAGAGTTACATTGGTCCCGTGGGAGGTGTTGGTGCCATCCACGGCGACGTTCGGGGGTTGTTTTTGGTTTTCACCCTCTAACGCCATGTTTTTAAGCCTAAGTCTATAAATATGAAAAGTATCGTCGTATTAAACCGGGAGTTTCGCGGCTGCGGGGTCAGTTCCTATGAGTTACATTGGTCCCGTGGGAGGTGTTGGTGCCACCCACGGGGACGTTCGGTGGCTATTTTGAGTTCTCACCCTCTAACGCCATGTTTTTAAGCCTAAGTCTAGAAATTTGCAAATTACAGTCGTATTCCCAAACCGAGAGTCCCGCGACTATGGGGTCAGTTCCTACGAGTTGCATTGGTCCCGTGGGAGGTGTTGGTGCCACCCACGGGGATGTTCAGTGGCTGTTTCGAGTTCTCACCCTCTAACGTCATGTTTTTAAGCCTAAGTCTAGAAATATGCAAATTACCGTCGTATTCTAAAACCGGGAGTCCCGCGACTGCGGGTTCAGTTCCTACGAGTTACATTGGTCCCGTGGGAGGTGTTGGTGCCACCCACGGGGATGTTCGGGGGTTGTTTTGGGTTTTCACCTCTAACGCCATGTTTTTAATAATAAGTCTAGAAATATGCAAATTACCGTCGTATTCTAAAATCGGGAGTCCCGCGACTGTGGGGTCAGTTCCTACGAGTTACATTGGTCCCGTGGGAGGTGTTGGTGCCACCCACGGGGACGTTCGGGGGCTGTTTCGGGTTTTCACCCTCTAACGCCACGTTTTTAAGCCTAAGTCTAGAAATATGCAGATTACCGTCGTATTCTCAAACCGGGAGTCCCGCGGCTGCGGGGTTAGTTCCTACGAGTTACATTGGTCCCGTGGGAGGAGTTGGTGCCACCGACGGGGACGTTCGGGAGCTGTTTCTGGTTTTCACCCTCTAATGCCATGTTTTTAAGCCTAAGTCTAGAAATATGATAATTACCGTCGTATTCTCAAACCGGGAGTCCCGCGGCTGCGGGGTCAGTTCCTACGAGTTACATTCGTCCCGTGGGAGGTGTTGGTACCACCCACGTGGGACGTTCGGTGGCTGTTTCGAGTTATCTCCCTCTAACGCCATGTTTTTAAGCCTTAGTCTAGAAATTTGCAAATTACAGTCGTATTCCCAAACTGGAAGTCCCGCGGCTGCAGGGTCAGTTCCTACGAGTTACATTGTTCCCGTGGGAGGTGTTGGTGCCACCCACAGGTACGTTCGGGGGCTGTTTCGGGTTTTCACCCTCTAACGCCATATTTTTAAGCCTGAGTATGGAAATATGCAAATTACCGTCGTATTCTAAAATCGGGAGTCCCACGACTGCGGGGTCAGTTCCTACGAGTTACGTTGGTCTAGTGGGAGGTGTTGGTGCCACCCACGAGGACATTCCGGGGATGTTTCGGGTTTTCAGCCTCTAATGCCATGTTTTTAAGCCTATGTCTAGAAATATGAAAATTACCGTCAAATTCTGAAATCGGAAGTCCCGCGGCTGTGGGGTCAGTTCCTACGAGTTGCATTGGTCCCGTGGGAGGTGTTGGTTCCATCCACGGGGACGTTCGGGGGCTATTTCGGGATTTCACCCTCTAACGCCATATTTTTAAGCCTAAGTCTAGAAATATGCAAATTACCATCGTATTATAAAACCGGGAGTCCCGCGACTGCGGGGTCAGTTCCTACGAGTTACATTGGTCCCGTGGGAGGTGTTGGTGCCACCCATGGGGACGTTCGGGGGCTATTTTGGGTTGTCACCCTCTAACGTCATGATTTTAAGCCTAGGTCTAGAAATATGCAAATTATCGTCGTATTCTACAACCGGGAGTCCCGCGACTGCGGGGTCAGTTCCTACGAGTTACATTGGTCCCGTGGGAGGTGTTGGTGCCACCCACGGGGACCTTTAGGGGCTATTTCAGGTTTTCACCCTCTAACGTCATGTTTTTAAGCCTAAGTCTAGAAATATGCATATTACCACCGTATTCCCAAAACGGGAGTCCTGCGGCTGCGGGGTCAGTTCCTACGAGTTATATTGGTCCCGTGGGAGGTGTTGGTGCCACCCACGGGGATGTTCAGTGGCTGTTTCGAGTTCTCACCCTCTAACGCCATGTTTGTAAGCCTAAGTCTAGAAATTTTCAAATTACAGTCGTATTCCCAAACCGGGAGTTCCGCGGCTGCGAGGTCAGTTCCTACGAGTTACATTGGTCCCGTGGGAGGTGTTGGTGCCACCAACGGGGACGTTCTGGGGCTGTTTCGGTTTTTCACCCCCTAACGCCATGCTTTTAAGCCTAAGTCTAGAAATAAGCAAATTACCGTCGTATTCTCAAACCGGGAGTCCCGCGGTTGCAGGGTCAGTTCCTACGAGTTACATTGGTCCCATGGGAGGTGTTGGTGCCACCCACGGGGACGTTCGATGGCTGTTTCGAGTTCTAACCCTCTAATGCCATGTTTTTAAGCCTAAATCTAGAAATTTGCAAATTACAGTCGTATTCCCAAACCGGGAGTCCCGCAGCTGCGGGGTCAGTTCCTACGAGTTTCATTGGTCCCGTGGGAGGTGTTGGTGCCACCCACGGGGACGTTCGGGGGCTGTTTCGGGTTTTCACCCTCTAACGCCATGTTTTTAAGCCTAAGTCTAGAAATATGCAAATTAACATCGTATTCTAAAACCGGGAGTATCGCGACTGTGGGGTCAGTTCCTACGAGTTACATTGGTCCCGTGGGAGGTGTTGGTGACACCCACGGGGACGTTCGGGGACTATTTCGGGTTTTCACCCTCTAACGCCATGATTTTAAGCCTAAGTCTAGAAATATGCAAATTATCGTCGTATTCTACAACCGGGAGTCCCGCGGCTGCGGGACAGTTTCTATGAGTTACATTGGTCCCGTGGGAGGTGTTGGTGCCACCCACGGGGACGTTTATGGGCTATTTCGGGTTTTCACCCTCTAACGCCATGTTTCTAAGCCTAAGTCTAGAAATTTTCAAATTACAGTCGTATTCCCAAATCGGGAGTCCCGCAGCAGCGGGGTCAGTTCCTATGGGTTACATTGGTCCCGTGGGAGGTGTTGGTGCCACCCACGGGGACGTTCGGGGGCTGTTTCGGGTTTTCACCCTCTAACGCCATGTTTTTAAGCCTAAGTCTAGAAATATATAAATTAACATCGTATTCTAAAACCGGGAGTCCCGTGACTGTGGGGTTAGCTCCTACGAGTTACATTGGTCCCGTGGGAGGTGTTGGTGACACCCACGGGGACGTTCGGGGACTATTTCGGGTTTTCACCCTCTAACGCCATGATTTTAAGCCTAAGTCTTGAAATATTCAAATTATCGTCGTATTCTACAACCGGGAGTCCCGCGGCTGCGGGGTCAGTTCCTATAAGTTGCATTGGTCCCATGGGAGGTGTTGGTGCCACCCACGGGGACGTTTGGGGGCTATTTCGGGTTTTCACCCTCTAACGTTATGTTTTTAAGCCTAAGTCTAGAAATATGCAAATTACCGTCGTATTCTCAAACTGGGAGTCCCGCAGCTGCGGGGTCGGTTCCTACGAGTTACATTGGTCCCGTGGGAGGTGTTGGTGCCACCCACGAGGACGTTCGGGGGTTGTTTTGGGTTTTCACCCTCTAACGCCATGTTTTTAAACCTAAGTCGAGAAATATGTAGATTACCGTCGTATTCTAAAATCGGGAGTCCCGTGGCTGCGGGGACAGTTCCTACGTGTTACATTGGTCCCATGGGAGGTGTTGGTGCCACCCACGGGGATGTTCGGTGGCTGTTTCGAGTTCTCACCCTCTAACGCCATGTTTTTAAGCCTAAGTCTAGAAATTTGCAAATTACAGTCGTATTCCGAAATAGGGAGTCCCGCGGCTGCGGGGTCAGTTCCTACGAGTTACATTGGTCCCGTGGGAGGTGTTGGTGCCACCCACGGGGACGTTTGGGGGCCGTTTCGGGTTTTAACCCTCTAACGCCATGCTTTTAAGCCTAAGTCTAGAAGTATGCAAATTACCGTCGTATTCTAAAACAAGGAGTCCCGCGACTGCGGGGTCAGTTTCTACGAGTTACTTTGGTCCCATGGGAGGTGTTGGTGCCACCCTTTGGGACGTTCGGGGGCTATTTCGGGTTTTCACCCTCTAACGCCATGTTTTTAAGCCTAAGTCTAGAATATGCAAATTACCGTCGTATTCTAAAACCGGGAGTCCCGCGACTGCGGGGTCAGTTTCTACGAGTAACATTGGTCCCGTGGGAGGTGTTGGTGCCACCCACGGGGACGTTCGGGGGCTGTTTCGGGTTTTCACCCTCTAACGCCATGTTTTTAAGCCTAAGTCTAGAAATATGCAAATTACTGTCGTATTATCAAACCGGGAGTCCCGCGGCTGCGGGGTCAGTTCCTACGAGTTACATTGGTCCCGTGGGAGGTGTTGGTGCCATCCACGGCGACGTTCGGGTTTTTTTTTTTTGTTTTCACCCTATAACGCCATGTTTTTAATCCTAAGTCTATAAATATGCAAAGTACCATCGTATTCTGAAACCGGGAGTTCCACGGCTGCGGGGTCAGTTCCTATGAGTTACATTGGTCCCGTGGGAGGTGTTGGTGCCACCCACGGGGACGTTCGGTGACTATTTTGAGTTCTCACCCTTTAACGCTATGTTTTAAAGACTAAGTCTAGAAATTTGCAAATTACAGTCGTATTCCCAAACCGAGAGTCCCGCGGCTGTGGGGTCAGTTCCTACGAGTTGCATTGGTCCCGTGGGAGGTGTTGGTGCCACCCTCGGGGATGTTCAGTGGCTGTTTCGAGTTATCACCCTCTAACGCCATGTTTTTAAGCCTAAGTCTAGAAATATGCAAATTACCGTCGTATTCTAAAACCGGGAGTCCCGCGTCTGCGGGTTCAGTTCCTACGAGTTACATTGGTCCCGTGGGAGGTGTTGGTGCCACCCACGGGGATGTTCGGGGGCTGTTTTGGGTTTTCACCTCTAACGCCATGTTTTTAAGAATAAGTCTAGAAATATGAAAATTATCGTCGTAATCTAAAATCGGGAGTCCCGCGACTGCGGGGTCAGTTCCTACGAGGTACATTGGTCCCGTGGGAGGTTATGGTGCCACCCACGGGGACGTTCGGGGGCTGTTTCGGGTTTTCACCCTCTAACGCCATATTTTTAAGCCTAAGTCTAGAAAAATGCAAATTACCGTCGTATTCTCAAACGGGGAGTCCCGCGGCTACGGGGTCAGTTCCTACGAGTTACATTGGTCCCGTGGGAGGAGTTGGTGCCATCCACGACGACGTTCGGGGGTTGTTTTTGGTTTTCACCCTCTGACGCCATGTTTTTAAGCCTAAGTCTATAAATATGCAAAGTACCGTCGTATTCTGAAACCGGGAGTTCCGCGGCTGCGGGGTCAGTTCCTATGAGTTACATTGGTCCCGTGGGAGGTGTTGGTGCCACCCACGGGAACGTTCGGTGGCTATTTTGAGTTCTCACCCTCTAACGCCATGTATTTAAGCCTAAGTCTAGAAATTTGAAAATTACAGTCGTATTCGCAAACCGAGAGTCCCGCGGCTGTGGGGTTAGTTCCTACGAGTTGCATTGGTCCCGTGGGAGGTGTTGGTGCCACCCACGGGGATGTTAAGTGGATATTTCGAGTTCTCACCCTCTAACGCCATGTTTTTAAGCCTAAGTCTAGAAATATGCAAATTCCCGTCGTATTCTAAAACCGGGAGTTCCGCGACTGCGGGTTCAGTTCCTACGAGTTACATTGGTCCCGTTGGATGTGTTGGTGCCACCCACGGGGATGTTCGGGGGCTGTTTTGGGTTTTCACCTCTAACGCCATGTTTTTAAGAATAAGTCTCGAAATATGAAAATTACCGTCGTAATCTAAAATCGGGAGTCCCGCGACTGCGGGGTCAGTTCCTACGAGTTACATTGGTCCCGTGGGAGGTGTTGGTGCCACCCACGGGGACGTTCGGGGGTTGTTTCGGGTTTTCACCCTCTAACGCCATGTTTTTAAGCCCAAGTCTAGAAATATGCAAATTATCGTCGTATTCTCAAACCGGGAGTCCCGCGGCTGCGAGGTTAGTTCCTATGAGTTACATTGGTCCCGTGGGAGGTGTTGGTGCCACCCACGGGGACGTTCGGGAGCTGTTTCTGGTTTTCACCCTCAAATGCAATGTTTTTAAGCCTAAGTCTAGAAATATGCAAATTACCGTCGTATTCTCAAACTGGGAGTCCCGCGGCTGCGGGGTCAGTTCCTACGAGTTACATTGGTCCCGTGGGAGGTGTTGGTACCATCCACGTGGGACGTTCGGTGGCTGTTTCGAGTTCTCACCCTCTAACGCCATGTTTTTAAGCCTTAGTCTAGAAATTTGCAAATTACAGTCGTATTCCGAAATAGGGAGTCCCGCGGCTGCGAAGTCAGTTCCTACGAGTTACATTGGTCCCGTGGGAGGTGTTGGTGGCACCCACGGGGACGTTCGGGGGCCGTTTCGAGTTTTAACCCTCTAACGCCATGCTTTTAAGCCTAAGTCTAGAAATATGCAAATTACCATCGTATTCTAAAACCAGGAGTCCCGCGACTGCGGGGTCAGTTTCTACGAGTTACATTGGTCCCATGGGAGGTGTTGGTGCCACCCACGGGGACGTTCGGGGGCTATTTCGGGTTTTCACTCTCTAACGCCATGTTTTTAAGCCTAAGTCTAGAATTATGCAAATTATCGTCGTATTCTAAAACCGGGAGTCCCGCGTCTGCGGGGTCAGTTCCTACGAGTAACATTGGTCCGGTGGGAGGTGTTGGTGCCACCCACGGGGACGTTCGGGGGCTGTTTCGAGTTTTCACCCTCTAACGCCATGTTTTTAAGCCTTAGTCTAGAAATATGCAAATTACCGTCGTATTATCAAACCGGGAGTCCCGCGGCTGCGGGGTCAGTTCCTAAGAGTTACATTAGTCCCGTGGGAGGTGTTGGTGCTATCCACGGCGACGTTCGGGGGTTGTTTTTGGTTTTCACCCTCTAACGCCATGTTTTTAAGCCTAAGTCTATAAATATGAAAAGTATCGTCGTATTCTGAAACCGGGAGTTTCGCGGCTGCGGGGTCAGTTCCTATGAGTTACATTGGTCCCGTGGGAGGTGTTGGTGCCACCCACGGGGTCGTTCGGTGGCTATTTTGAGTTCTCACCCTCTAACGCCATGTTTTTAAGCCTAAGTCTAGAAATTTGCAAATTACAGTCGTATTTCCAAACCGAGAGTCCCGCGACTGTGGGGTCAGTTCCTACGAGTTGCATTGGTCCCGTGGGAGGTGTTGGTGCCACCCACGGGGATGTTCAGTGGCTGTTTCGAGTTCTCACCCTCTAACGCCATGTTTTTAAGCCTAAGTCTATAAATATGCAAATTACCGTCGTATTCTAAAACCGGGAGTCCCGCGACTGCGGGTTCAGTTCCTACGAATTACATTGGTCCCGTGGGAGGTGTTGGTGCCACCCACGGGGATGTTCGGGGGCTGTTTTGGGTTTTCACCTCTAACGCCATGTTTTTAATAATAAGTCTAGAAATATGCAAATTACCGTCGTATTCTAAAATCGGGAGTCCCGCGACTGCGGGGTCAGTTTCTACGAGTTACATTGGTCCCGTGGGAGGTGTTGGTGCCACCCACGGGGACGTTCGGGGGCTGTTTCGGGTTTTCACCCTCTAACGCCACGTTTTTAAGCCTAAGTCTAGAAATATGCAGATTACCGTCGTATTCTCAAACCGGGAGTCCCGCGGCTGCGGGGTTAGTTCCTACGAGTTACATTGGTCCCGTGGGAGGAGTTGGTGCCACCAACGGGGACGTTCGGGAGTTGTTTCTGGTTTTCACCCTCTAATGCCATGTTTTTAAGCCTAAGTCTAGAAATATGCAAATTACCGTCGTATTCTCAAACCGGGAGTCCCGCGGCTGCGGGGTCAGTTCCTACGAGTTACATTGGTCTCGTGGGAGGTGTTGGTACCACCCACGTGGGACGTTCGGTGGCTGTTTCGAGTTATCTCCCTCTAACGCCATGTTTTTAAGCCTTAGTCTAGAAATTTGAAAATTACAATCGTATTCCCAAACTGGAAGTCCCGCGGCTGCAGGGTCAGTTCCTACGAGTTACATTGATCCCGTGGGAGGTGTTGGTGCCACCCACAGGTACGTTCGGGGGCTGTTTCGGGTTTTCACCCTCTAATGCTATATTTTTAAGCCTGAGTATGGAAATATGCAAATTACCGTCGTATTCTAAAATCGGGAGTCCCACGACTGCGGGGTCAGTTCCTACGAGTTACATTGGTCCCGTGGGAGGTGTTGGTGCCACCCACGGGGATGTTCGGGGGCAGTTTTGGGTTTTCACCTCTAACGCCATGTTTTTAATAATAAGTCTAGAAATATTCAAATTACCGTCGTATTCTAAAATCGGGAGTCCCGCGACTGCGGGGTCAGTTCCTACGAGTTACATTGGTCCCGTGGGAGGTGTTGGTGCCACCCACGGGGACGTTTGGGGGCCGTTTCGGGTTTTAACCCTCTAACGCCATGCTTTTAAGCCTAAGTCTAGAAATATGCAAATTACTGTCGTATTATCAAACCGGGAGTCCCGCGGCTGCGGGGTTAGTTCCTACGAGTTACATTGGTCCCGTGGGAGGTGTTGGTGCCATCCACGGCGACGTTCGGGTTTTTTTTTTTTTTTCACCCTCTAACGCCATGTTTTTAATCCTAAGTCTATAAATATGCAAAGTACCGTCGTATTCTGAAACCGGGAGTTCCGCGGCTGCGGGGTCAGTTCCTAGGAGTTACATTGGTCCCGAGGGAGGTGTTGGTGCCACCCACGGGGACGTTCGGTGACTATTTTGAGTTCTCACCCTCTAACGCTATGTTTTAAAGACTAAGTCTAGAAATTTGCAAATTACACTCGTATTCCCAAACCGAGAGTCCCGCGGCTGTGGGGTCAGTTCCTACGAGTTGCATTGGTCCCGTGGGAGGTGTTGGTGCCACCCTCGGGGATGTTCAGTGGCTGTTTCGAGTTATCACCCTCTAACGCCATGTTTTTAAGCCTAAGTCTAGAAATATGCAAATTACCGTCGTATTATAAAAACGGGAGTCCCGCGTCTGCGGGTTCAGTTCCTACGAGTTACATTGGTCCCGTGGGAGGTGTTGGTGCCACCCACGGGGATGTTCGGGGGTTGTTTTGGGTTTTCACCTCTAACGCCATGTTTTTAAGAATAAGTCTAGAAATATGAAAATTATCGTCGTAATCTAAAATCGGGAGTACCGCGACTGCGGGGTCAGTTCCTACGAGGTACATTGGTCCCGTGGGAGGTTATGGTGCCACCCACGGGGACGTTCGGGGGCTGTTTCGGGTTTTCACCCTCTAACGCCATGTTTTTAAGCCTAAGTCTAGAAAAATGCAAATTACCGTCGTATTCTCAAACGGGGAGTCCCGCGGCTACGGGGTCAGTTCCTGCGTGTTACATTGGTCCCGTGGGAGGTGTTGGTGCCACCCACGGGGACGTTCGGGGGCTGTTTCGGGTTTTCACCCTCTAACGCCATGTTTTTAAGCCTAAGTCTAGAAATATGCAAATTACCGTCGTATTATCAAACCGGGAGTCCCGCGGCTGCGGGGTCAGTTCCTACGAGTTACATTGGTCCCGTGGGAGGAGTTGGTGCCATCCACGACGACGTTCGGGGGTTGTTTTTGGTTTTCACCCTCTGACGCCATGTTTTTAAGCCTAAGTCTATAAATATGCAAAGTACCGTCGTATTCTGAAACCGGGAGTTCCGCGGCTGCGGGGTCAGTTCCTATGAGTTACATTGGTCCCGTGGGAGGTGTTGGTGCCACCCACGGGAACGTTCGGTGGCTATTTTGAGTTCTCACCCTCTAACGCCATGTATTTAAGCCTAAGTCTAGAAATTTGCAAATTACAGTCGTATTCCCAAACCGAGAGTCCCGCGACTGTGGGGTCAGTTCCTACGAGTTGCATTGGTCCTGTGGGAGGTGTTGGTGCCACCCACGGGGATGTTCAGTGGTTGTTTCGAGTTCTCACCCTCTAACGCCATGTTTTTAAGCCTAAGTCTAGAAATATACAAATTACCGTCGTATTCTAAAACCGGGAGTCCCGCGACTTTGGGTTCAGTTCCTACGAGTTACATTGGTCCCGTGGGAGGTGTTGGTGCCACCCACGGGGATGTTCGGGGGCTGTTTTGGGTTTTCACCTCTAACGCCATGTTTTTAATAATAAGTCTAGAAATATTCAAATTACCATTGTATTCTAAAATCGGGAGTCCCGCGACTGCGGGGTCAGTTCCTACGAGTTACATTGGTCCCGTGGGAGGTGTTGGTGCCACCCACGGGGACGTTCGGGGGCTGTTTCGGGTTTTCACCCTCTAACGCCACGTTTTTAAGCCTAAGTCTAGAAATATGCATATTACCGTCGTATTCTCAAACCGGGAGTCCCGCGGCTGCAGGGTTAGTTCCTACGAGTTACATTGGTCCCGTGGGAGGAGTTGGTGCCACCGACGGGGACGTTCGGGAGCTGTTTCTGGTTTTCACCCTCTAATGCCATGTTTTTAAGCCTAAGTCTAGAAATATGCAAATTACCGTCGTATTCTCAAACCGGGAGTCCCGCGGCTGCGGGGTCAGTTCCTACGAGTTACATTGGTCCCGTGGGAGGTGTTGGTACCACCCACGTGGGACGTTCGGTGGCTGTTTCGAGTTATCTCCCTCTAACGCCATGTTTTTAAGCCTTAGTCTAGAAATTTGCAAATTACAGTCGTATTCCCAAACTGGAAGTCCCGCGGCTGCAGGGTCAGTTCCTACGAGTTACATTGGTCCCGTGGGAGGTGCTGGTGCCACCCACAGGTACGTTCGGTGGCTGTTTCGGGTTTTCACCCTCTAACGCCATATTTTTAAGCCTGAGTATGGAAATATGCAAATTACCGTCGTATTCTAAAATCGGGAGTCCCACGACTGCGGGGTCAGTTCCTACAAGTTACGTTGGTCTAGTGGGAGGTGTTGGTGCCACCCACGAGGACATTCCGGGGATGTTTCGGGTTTTCAGCCTCTAATGCCATGTTTTTAACCCTAAGTCTAGAAATATGAAAATTACAGTCAAATTCTGAAACCGGGAGTCCCGCGGCTGTGGGGTCAGTTCCTACGAGTTGCATTGGTCCCGTGGGAGGTGTTGGTTCCATCCACGGGGACGTTCGGGGGTTATTTCAGGATTTCACCCTCTAACGCCATATTTTTAAGCCTAAGTCTAGAAATATGCAAATTACCATCGTATTATAAAACCGGGAGTCCCGCGACTGCGGGGTCAGTTCCTACGAGTTACATTGGTCCCGTGGGAGGTGTTGGTGCCACCCATGGGGACGTTCGGGGGCTATTTTGGGTTGTCACCCTCTAACGTCATGATTTTAAGCCTAGGTCTAGAAATATGCAAATTATCGTCGTATTCTACAACCGGGAGTCGCGCGACTGCGGGATCAGTTCCTACGAGTTACATTGGTCCCGTGGGAGGTGTTTGTGCCACCCACGGGGACGTTTGGGGGCTATTTCAGGTTTTCACCCTCTAACGTCATGTTTTTAAGCCTAAGTCTAGAAATATACAAATTATCGTCGTATTCTCAAACCGAGAGTCCCGAGGCTGCGGGGTCAGTTCCTACGAGTTACATTGGTCCCGTGGGAGGTGTTGGTGCCACCCACGGGGACGTTTGGGAGCTATTCCGGGTTTTCACCTCTAACGCCATGTTTTTAAGCCTAAGTCTAGAAATATGCAGATTACCGTCGTATTCTCAAACCGGGAGTCCCGCGGCTACGGGGTCAGTTTCTACGTGTTACATTGGTCCCGTGGAAGGTGTTGGTGCCACCCATGGGGACGTTCGGGGGCTGTTTCGGGTTTTCACCCTCTAACGCCATGTTTTTAAGCCTAAGTCTAGAAATATGCAAATTATCGTCGTATTCTACAATCCGGAGTCCCGCGGCTGCGGGGTCAGTTCCTATGAGTTACATTGGTCCCGTGGGAGGTGTTGGTGCCACCCACGGGGACATTTGGGGGCTATTTCCGATTTTCACCCTCTAACGTCATGTTGTTAAGCCTAAGTCTAGAAATATACAAATTATCGTCGTATTCTCAAATCGGGAGTCCCGAGGCTGCGGGGTCTTTTCCTATGAGTTACATTGGTCCCGTGGGAGGTGTTGGAGCCACCCACAGGGACTTTCGGGGGTTGTTTCGGGTTTTCACCTCTAACGCCATGTTTTTAAGCCTAAGTCTAGAAATATGCAGATTACCGTCGTATTCTCAAACCGGGAGTCCCGCGGCTACGGGGTCAGTTCCTACGTGTTACATTGGTCCCGTGGGAGGTGT
Source organism: Sambucus nigra (assembly GCA_949130495.1). NCBI lineage: Eukaryota > Viridiplantae > Streptophyta > Magnoliopsida > Dipsacales > Adoxaceae > Sambucus > Sambucus nigra. Next base: position 31,600,482 of record OX422224.1, on the reverse strand, counting down.
TGGTGCCACCCATGGGGACGTTCGGGGGCTGTTTCGGATTTTCACCCTCTAACGCCATGTTTTTATGCCAAAGTCTAGAAATATGCAAATTACTGTCGTATTATCAAACCGGGAGTCCCGCGGCTCCGGGGTCAGTTCCTACGAGTTACATTGGTCCTGTGGGAGGTGTTGGTGCCATCCACGGCGACGTTCTGGGTTGTTTTTGGTTTTCACCCTCTGACGCCATGTTTTTACACCTAAGTCTAAAAATATGCAATGTACCGTCGTATTCTGAAACCGGGAGTTCCGCGGCTGCGGGGTCAGTTCCTATGAGTTACATTGGTCCCGTGGGAGGTGTTGGTTCCACCCACGGGGACGTTCGGTGGCTATTTTGAGTTCTCACCCTCTAACGCCATGTTTTCAAGCCTAAGTCAAGAAATTTGCAAATTACAGTCGTATTCCCAAACCGAGAGTCCTGCGGCTGTGGGGTCAGTTCCTAAGAGTTGCATTGGTCTAGTGGGAGGTGTTGGTGCCACCCACGGGGATGTTCAGTGGATGTTTCGAGTTCTCACCCTCTAACGCCATGTTTTTAAGCCTAAGTCTAGAAATATGCAAATTACCGTCGTATTCTAAAACCGGGAGTCCCGCGACTGCGGGTTCAGTTCCTACGAGTTACATTGGTCCCGTGGGAGGTGTTGGTGCCACCCACGGGGATGTTCGGGGGCTGTTTTGGGTTTTCACCTCTAACGCCATGTTTTTAAGAATAAGTCTAGAAAAATGAAAATTACCGTCGTAATCTAAAATCGGGAGTCCCGCGACGGCGGGGTCAGTTCCTACGAGTTACATTGGTCTCGTGGGAGGTGTTGGTGCCACCCACGGGGATGTTCAGTGGCTGTTTCGAGTTCTCACCCTCTAACGCCATGTTTTTAAGCCTAAGTCTAGAAATATGCAAATTACTGTCGTATTCTAAAACCGGGAGTCCCGCGACTGCGGGTTCAGTTCCTACGAGTTACATTGGTCCCGTGGGAGGTGTTGGTGCCACCCACGGGGATGTTCGGGGGCTGTTTTGGGTTTTCACCTCTAACGCCATGTTTTTAAGAATAAGTCTAGAAAAATGAAAATTACCGTCATAATCTAAAATCGGGAGTCCCGCGACGGTGGGGTCAGTTCCTACGAGTTACATTAGTCCCGTGGGAGGTGTTGGTGCCACCCACGGGGACGTTCGGGGGCTGTTTCGGGTTTTCACCCTCTAACGCCATGTTTTAAAGCCTAAGTCTAGAAATATGCAGATTACCGTCGTATTCTTAAACCGGGAGTCCCGCGGCTGCGAAATTAGTTCCTACGAGTTACATTGGTCCTGTGGGAGGTGTTGGTGCCACCGACGGGGACGTTCGGGAGCTGTTTCTGGTTTTCACCCTCTAATGCCATGTTTTTAAGCCTAAGTCTAGAAATATGCAAATTACCGTCGTATTCTCAAACTGGGAGTCCCGCGGCTGCGGGGTCAGTTCCTACGAGTTACATTGGTCCCGTGGGAGGTGTTGGTACCACCCACGTGGGACGTTCGGTGGCTGTTTCGATTTCTCATCCTCTAACGCCATGTTTTTAAGCCTTAGTCTAGAAATTTTCAAATTACAGTCGTATTCCCAAACTGGAAGTCCCGCGGCTGCGGGGTCAGTTCCTACGAGGTACATTGGTCCCGTCGGAGGTGTTGGTGCCACCCACGGGTACGTTCGGGGGCTGTTTCGGGTTTTCACCCTCCAACGCCATATTTTTAAGCCTGAGTATAGAAATATGCAAATTACCGGCGTATTCTAAAACCGGGAGTCCCACGACTGCGGGTTCAGTTCCTACGAGTTACATTGGTCCAGTGGGAGGTGTTGGTGCCACCCACGAGGACATTCGGGGGATGTTTCGTGTTTTCAGCCTCTAATGCCATGTTTTTAAGCCTAAGTCTAGAAATATGAAAATTATCGTCGTATTCTGAAACCGAGAGTCCCGCGGCTGTGGGGTCAGTTCCTACGAGTTGCATTGGTCCCGTGGGAGGTGTTGGTTCCATCCACGGGGACGTTCGGGGGCTATTTCGGGATTTCACCCTCTAACGCCATGTTTTTAAGCCTAAGTCTAGAAATATGAAAATTTCCGTCGTATTCTGAAACCGGGAGTCCCGCGGCTGTGGGGTCAGTTCCTACGAGTTGAATTTGTCCCGTGGGAGGTGTTGGTTCCATCCACGGGGACGTTCGGGGGCTGTTTCGAGATTTCACCCTCTAACGCCATGTTTTTAAGCCTAAGTCTAGAAATATGCAAATTACCATCGTATTCTAAAACCGGGAGTCCCGCGACTGCGGGGTCAGTTCCTACGAGTTACATTGGTCCCGTGGGAGGTGTTGGTGCCACCCATGGGGACGTTCGGGGGCTATTTTGGGTTGTCACCCTCTAACGTCATGATTTTAAGCCTAGGTCTAGAAATATGCAAATTATCGTCGTATTCTACAATCGGGAGTCCCGCGACTGCGGGGTCAGTTCCTACGAGTTACATTTGTCCCGTGGGAGGTGTTGGTGCCACCCACGGGGACGTTTGGGGGCTATTTCGGGTTTTTACCCTCTAACGTCATGTTTTTAAGCCTAAGTCTAGAAATATACAAATTATCGTCGTATTCTCAAACCGGGAGTCCCGCGGTTGCGGGGTCAGTTCCTACGAGTTACATTGGTCCCGTGGGAGGTGTTGAAGCCACCCACAGGGACGTTCGGGGGCTGTTTCTGGTTTTCACCCTCTGACGCCATGTTTTTAAGCCTAAGTCTAGAAATATGCAGATTACCATCGTATTCTCAAATCGGGAGTCCCGCGGCTACGGGGTCAGTTCCTACGTGTTACATTGGTCCCGTGGGAGGTGTTTGTGCCACCCACGGGGACGTTCGGTGGCTATTTCGAGTTCTCACCCTCTAACGCCATGCTTTTAAGCCTAAGTCTAGAAATTTGAAAATTACAGTCGTATTCCAAAATCGGGAGTCCCGCGGCTGCGGGGTTAGTTCCTACGAGTTACATTGGTCTCGTGGGAGGTGTTGGTGCCACCCACGGGGACGTTCGTGGGCTGTTTCGGATTTTCACCCTCTAACGCCATGTTTTTAAGCCTAAGTCTAGAAATATGCAAATTACCGTCTTTTTCTCAAACCGCGAGTACCGCGGATGCGGGCTCAGTTTCTACGAGTTACATTGGTCCCGTGGGAGGTGTTGGTGCAACCCACGGGGACGTTCGGTGGCTGTTTCGAGTTCTCACCCTCTAACACCATGTTTTTAAGCCTAAGTCTAGAAATTTGCAAATTACAGTCGTATTCCAAAACCGGGAGTCCTGCGACTGCGGGATCAGTTCCTACGAGTTACATTGGTCTCGTGGGAGGTGTTGGTGCCACCCACGGTGACGTTCGGGGGCTGTTTCGGGTTTTCACCCTCTAACGCCATGTTTTTAAGCCTAAGTCTAGAAATATGCAAATTACCGTCGTATTCTAAAACCGGCACTCCTGCGACTGTGGGGTCAGTTCCTACGAGTTACATTGGTCCCGTGGGAGGTGTTGGTGCCAACCACGGGGACTTTCGGGGGCTGTTTCGGGTTTTCACCCTCTAACGCCATGTTTTTAAGTCTAAGTCTAGAAATATGCAAATTATCATCGTATTCTCATACCGGGAGTCCCGCGGCTGCGGGGTCAGTTCCTACGGGTTACATTGGTCCCGTGGGAAATGTTGGTGCCACCCACGGGGACGTTCGGTGGCTGTTTGGAGTTCTCACCCTCTAACGCCATGTTTTTAAGCCTAAGTCTAGAAATTTGCAATTTACAGTCGTATTCCCAAACCGGGAGTCCCGCGGCTGCGGGGTCAGTTCCTACGAGTTTCATTGGTCCCGTGGGAGGTGTTGGTGCCACCCACGGGGACGTTCGGGGGCTGTTTCGAGTTTTCACCCTCTAACGCCATGTTTTTTAGCCTAAGTCTAGAAATATGCAAATTACCGTCGTATTCTCAAACCCGGAGTCCCGCGGCTACGGGGTCAGTTCCTACGAGTTACATTGGTCCCGTGGGAGGTGTTGGTGCCACCCACGGGGCCGTTGGGGGTTTGTTTCGAGTATTCACCCTCTAATGAGTTACATTGGTCCCGTGGGACATTTCAAATGATTAGTTAGATAGATTTGTTTTATTCAAGGATTAGCCTAAACAGACCCCAAATACTAACTTTGACATTTCAAATGATAAATGTTTAGGCCAATACATTAGGTGTTCTCAATACATTGTTTTGAGTTTACATTTTTTATACCAACACTCTATATAAACAAAAAATATAAACAAATAAAGAGATACATCGGAATTTTTAGGAAGTGTATGTGTGATCTGAGCACAAATTAAATGCAAATATGTTCCAGGGAAAATTTAAAACAAAAATCTAAACCTTAACTCAAAAAACAAACTTATGTAAGTCATTTAAGTGACTTTCCACCAAAAAATTAATTTATAACAGCAAAGCATACTTGAGCGGTTCAATTTTCATTGTACTCGTTCAATTTTGGTCATAGGGGACTTTCAATCACCATTTTCTTAAGACAATATATAACTATGCAGCTATGCCAATGGAAAACTACTTCAAGAGAATCAAATATGCCTGAAGTAGTCTTAATTTCTTATAATTCCACAGTTAATGACAGGTCAGGATCATAATAATACAAAAATAAAATTAAAATAAGGTCCTACTTATCATATGTTGCTCAAATAAAATAAAAATAAGTTCCTACTTGCAAGAAAGTAGAAAACTTACTTTGTTCCTCAAATGTGTAGCTGAGCAGATCAAAAAAATGTATGCTGCTATGACCTCATACTGGAGGCCTGCCTATCTAAACCTTCGGTCAAACTTGCAGTCCTTAAAGATTAGCTCACTTTGTCCACGACGACTTATCAACCAATTCAAATAACTTTGGAATCTTCTGCATTTCTAAAAAAAATTTATGAGTTCTAGGTTTAAATAGCACTTCAACATTTAAACATGAATGTTTGAATGTTTAAATAGCTGTTGCAGCATATATATACTGCATATATATGCAGCAGTTGCATATATATGTCTGCATATATATGCACTGCATATATATGTAGCAGTTGCATATATATGCAGATGCAACTGCATATATATGCAACACTGCCCCGCCCCGCCCCCTGCCCCGTCGCCTCCCCCCTTTCCCACTCACACACGCGCACACAAACACACACACAAACATGTATACATTGGCATATCTATTAAGTTTTTGGGTTGGGGGTTTCACGTTGCTGCCAAAGATGTTTTATTTCACACACGCACACATGCGCCCCCTTCCCGTTCCCTCCCCCCTTCCCAACTCGCACACGCGCACACACACAAACATGCACACATGCACACACGCGCCCCCTGCCCATCCCCTCCCCCCTTTCCCACTCACACGCACACGCACACACAGACAAACATGCACACATGCATACACACAAGCCGGGAGCGCCGTGACTACACGGTCGGTTCCTACGACTTACATTGGTCCCGTGCGAGATGTTCGTCACTCTTGCGGGACCGTTTTGTGGGTGTTTTACGTTTTCACCCTTCGATGGCATCTTTTTTATTCTCAAGTCTAACTTTTTGCAAATTTACGCCGTATACTCAAACCGGGATCCTTGTGACTACCCGTTTGGTTCCTACTATTAACAGTGGTCCCGTACGAGGTGTTCGTGACTCTTTCGGTACCGTTTTGTGGCTTTTTTACGTTTTCACCCTTCTAAGGCATGCTTTTATGCTTTAGTCTAATTTTTTGTAAATTTATGTCATACACTCCAACCGGGAGCGCCGTGACTACGCGGTCAGTTTCTACGAGTTACATTTGTCCCGTGCGAGGTGTTCGTGACTCTTACGGGACCTTTTTAAGGTTATTTTACATTTTTACCCTTCGATGGCATGCAAGTCTAACTTTTTGCTAATTTACGTCGTACACCCAACCCGGAAGACCCGTTACTACGCGGTCGGTTCCTACAAGTCACATTGGTCCCGTGCGAGGTGTTCGTGACTCTTACGAGACCGTTTTGTGCTTGTTGTACATTTTCACCCTTCGATGGCATGTTTTTATGCTCAAGTCTATTTTTTTTACAAATTTACGTCTTACACTCTAACCGGGAGCCCCGTGACTACGCGGTCGGTTTCTATGAGTTACATTAATCCCGTGCGAGGTGTTCGTGACTCTTATCGGACCGTTTTATGGCTATTTTATGTTTTCACCCTTCGATGGCATGTTTTTATGCTTAAGTCTAACTTTTTACAAATTTACGTCATACACACAAACCGGGAGCCCCGTGACTACGCGGTCGGTTCCTACGAGTCACATTAGTCCCGTGCGAGGGGTTCATGACTCTTACGGGACCGTTTTAAGGCTGTTTTACTTTTTCACCCTTCGATGGCATATTTTTATGCTTAAGTTTATTTTTTTGCAAATTTACGTCATACACTCAAGTCGGGAGCGCCGTGACTACACAGTCAGTTCCTGCGATTTACATTGGTCCCGTGCGAGGTGTTCGTGACTCTTACGGGACTGTTTTGTGGCTATTTTACGTTTTCACCATTCGATGGCATGTTTTTATGCTTAAGTCTAATTTTTTGCAAATTTATGTCGTATAATCAAACCGGGAGCGCCTTAAACCTAGAAAGTGGCGATCCGTTGGATAATGACTTATTTTTCTAGTGTTCACCCTAACTATTCTTTGTTTAAAAGTTATGTTCTCCCCCCCCCCCCCCCCCCCCCTAGAAGTGACAAGAAACAAATGCGCCAACAATACCCAAGCTATAGAGGACACAAAAAACTTAAATGAAAACATATCTATTCAAAATAAAAGAACCGATAAATCACCTAACATTTGCACAAATAGCGGGACATTACACTTAAAAGTAGATGACATTCAAAAATTAATGTAAAGTGCTAATACAATATCAATATCATAATAGGATACAAATAAGATTGATGAGGATAAAATAATATTTTGATACTCAATCTTCCTCTAAATCAACTAAAAGATCCTTCAAATTAGGGTTGTCATCAAGAGCTAACTGGAACTCTTTTGGAGCCTTTAATGCATCTACTTCAGTAGTCATACCCTTTGGTGCATGCACAACAATAGACCAATTGCCATCGTTTATGCACTTCGAGTAGAATACTTTATTTACATTCGGAAAGGCACAAATAAAAGGCTCGTCGACTATGCGGTCTTTAGTCTTCAGCTTTGATAAATCTACCATAATAAGTTTGGAGTCGGGATCAACTTTGCAAGCATTCGTTGTATCCTCCACCTTTACCCAATCACAATAGAATACGATTTCTGTAAAATCCAAGTAATCAAGTTCTAAAATTTGTTGAATTATCCCATAATAGGTTAGCACCGTATTCTTTGGATTTTTATCACTTTTGCTAGCGATACAGGTGGTCAAGGAGGAAAATGATATTCCACTGTTTTGCGTCAAAAGCTTTTCCTCATATGGATATGAAATGAAATCAAAATCGTTGGTGCGGAATTTCTTAAACTCTTTTGCACGAAAACAAAGACCTTTTGCTAGGCGTGCAAGTCTGGAAGAGACATCACCTCTTTTTAGAAGCTGCATTTATTAATGAATTTGTATTAGGGCATGTTTTTACCACATATGAATAAATAACCGCACAAATAAGATGTGAAAAGTACCTCTTTTGACACCCATGCCCTAAAGTCAGTTGTCGTCCAATTTCTCCTTTGATTTTGGATAATTTCATTCTCGTACTTCGTACCGAAAAATTATAGAGTTTAGATCATAAAATAAAAAATACATATAATCAAAGAAGAAGAATTCAGTAGATACTCACTCTCTCCAGTCTTGGACTTCATCTTGCGATTCGAAGACATGACGAGTTGCTTGCTCGTATTGTAGGTTTGTGAGTTTCACCTCTTTAGGGTTCCCAAACGATAATTCATCCTCAAACTCGTCAGGTTCCTCTATCACTCGTTCTCCACAAGGATTAAACCTCCTCACCTCTTGTTCTGGCATATGTTCCCTAGTGAATAGCGATGATTCCACCATTACGTATTCTTCAGCAATTGACCCTCCAATATACCGTGTATTCTTTACATAATCTTTGAAGGTTTTCATCAAGCGCTCAAAAGGATACATCCAACGATACCTTACGGGACCAAATAATAAAGCTTCATCGCATAAATGCACAAGCAGGTGGATACTGATATCGAAGAATGATGGAGGAAAATATTTCTCTAATACACAAATTCCCTCGGCTAAAGTTGATTTCGCAGCTTTAATGTGCCTTTTGTTTACCACTTTTGCACAAAGTAGGGCAAAACACAAACTAATTTGCATAATTGCCCGATGGAGATCTTTGTGTTCAGAGAAGCAATGCCGAAATAACAACGGGATTAATTGGATGATTACATGCCAGTCGTGAGACTTGCACTGTTTCAAGTCATTTGCTTGGTAGCTTACTACCCTACGTAAATTACCAGAATAACCGGTTGGAGTCTTCAAGTTGAGCAACGTGTCTAAGAGGATCTTCTTCTCACTAGTAGTCAAAGTGAAAGCAGTCGGGGGGATAGAAATTCTTCCTGTCGTTGGATCATTTTTTAACCACAGTCTTTTCTTTATTTTCATATCCCGTAGATCTCGACGGGCACGCTCTCCATCTTTGGAATGATATCCACCCAGACATGTTCCTATCAAATGTTCTACAACATTCTTCTCTATGTGCATCACATCAATTATATGCCTTACACGATGATCTTTCCAATACGGTAAATCAAAAAATATTGATAGCCTGGACCATGGCTTCGCTTTACTAGGGTCGTTCGGATCCTCCCTAGCTTTACGCTTCAGGTTTACAAACTGGGGTGTTTACCTACGTACCTATTCCCCGCAGTCGTATCCACCGCCTTCTCCTCAATTTGCTGACCAAAAAGTCGAATAGGCCCCGTTCTTCGCTCGTGACCGACAGGCAAAAAGTTAGACTTGTCATTCCTAAAAGGGTGACTGTTCGGCAGAAATCTACGATGACCCGTGTAACTCAACTTACCACTATGTTTTAACCAACAGGCTTCAGTTTCCTCCCCACATATGGGACATCCATAATAACCATGAACATTACAACCGGACAAGGTCCCGTAAGAAGGAAGATCGTGGATCGCCCACATCACCATTGCTTTTCGTGTGAACTCTTCACCCTTATGAGAATCGGACGCCGCCACGCCTTTATCCCACAACTCTTTATGTTCTTCGATTAATGGTGCTAAGAATATATCAATATCATCACTGGGAGCCTTCGGCTCGGGTATCAACAGAGATAACAATGTGAACTCCTTTCTCATGCATAATGTCGGAGGAAGACTTAAATGCGCCATAAGAACTGGCCAATAACTCTGACTAGTACTTAAATTACCGAAAGGGTTAAACCCATCGGTTGAGATTGCAAGACGAACGTTGCACGGTTCCTTTGCAAATTCATGGTTTTGTGCATTTGAAATTTGCCAGACGAGTGAATCAACCGGATGACGCATCAAATTCCCACCCACCTCGCATCGAGCATGCCATGTAATGGCCTCCGCTATCCACGGTACAGTAAAAAAACGTTTTAAACTTGGCCCAAGTGGAAAATACTTCAAAACCTTTTGTGGGACTTGCGAGCACTTGCAATTTTTTGCATGTTTGCCATTTCCATTCTCACAAACCATATATCTAGGCTCACTGCATACAGGACATTGATCCTTCTCTTTGTGCTCATTCCGGTACAATATGCAATCATACTTGCAAGCATGAATAGATTTGTATTTCAAACCTAAACCCTTCAAACTCTTCTTCATGGTAGGATAATTGTCTGGTAACATGTTCTCTTTTGGGAGAATTTCTTTAAACCACTTAAGAATTCCGGTTACGCTGTTTCCAGACAAACCAAATTGACTCTTCAAATTATGCAAACCAATCATTGCATATAATACCGAGTGATCTTCATCGTCATCTTTATACAACGGTCTAGCCGCATCGGCTTTCAACCGTATGTATTCCCGATCTCCTAGTAGTTCAGCATCAATTTGTTCATTTACTTGGTCATAATGCGCATTATTTGTATCCATAGGTTGGTGGTTTTGTTGGTTGTGGAGTCCGTAAGCATCATCAATTAAGTCGGTCAATGGACGATGTGTTGGTGAATCATGTACCACTTCTACTCCTTGAGGTTCCGTTACACGGTCGGCTCCCGGTAATTCTTCTAGAACATAAGGTACAACTTTTTCACCATGGTATGTCCATATTATATAGTCTTGACAGATTCCCCACTTTAGTAAATGCAACTCAACAACTTCCAATGACTTATATTTTCCGTTAATACAATAAGTGCATGGACACGGAATCTTCTCACTTTTAATATTTTTGGAAGCCTATTTAACAAATTCATAAACGCCCTTTACATGATTAATTGATATCCGGTTAGTCTCTCCCATACACTCTTTGTATTGTGGGAAATCCATGTAATAATCTTCAAATTTCAGTCCTGTGATAATAGGTTAAAAAATATTATTACAACTGAAACAAAAAGAATACTCTTACGACTGAAACAAAAAAAATATCATTCCAAACGAAACAAAACCAATATTCTTACAACTAAAACAAAAAAAATATCATTCCAACTGAAGCAAAAACAATATTCTTACAACTAAAACAAAAAAAAATTATTACAACTGAAACGAAAGAAAATATTATTAAATCTTGGCCAACAGATAAAGTGGCTAAGTAATAAAAGATTTTGCATAATTCCTCAATTCCATCCCATCCCCGCTGTTAACGTACACAGGTACATCTCCGCAGCCGTTGTATATTTCATCGACCATTATTTTAGCCTCACCCTTCTCCAAAGGTCGGTGATGTACTAGAGTTCCAGGAACCCTGGAGATGAGTATGCACACGCCAACAAACTTCGAATTGCTCATGTCCTTGATATAGTACTCTTCGCCGTAGTCACTGTGAGTTGTTGACGATGATCCGAGCCCCGAGATTGGCGGAGGTGCAGGGGAGGGGAATGTTGGAGGATGACGCATTTGAGAGGAGAATGTTGGAGGGGAAGGATGTGTGAAACCTTGAGTAGGAGTAGGGTAAGGGTAACCTTGAGGAGGCATTGGGGGCCTATAACTTTCCCAAAGATTCACAAGTTTCACAATTTGATTTGTCAATAATCCCAGGGAATTTTTAATCTCATGGACATCCCCATCGATCTTCAACTGGTGGTCCTTTTAGGATGAGATACAAATCTTAACCGAAGAAAGCTCGTCCACAAGAGGTGCAATGTGTTGAAGTTTTGTTTTTGGAATATGTGAGTCAACACCTCTCGTCCTCCCCCTTTTGTCCTTTCCAAAGGTCTTAGTCAGGGCATCATTTTCAAGGTCAAAGTCATCAGTAGGGCTCGAATCTGATTGACTGCTGATGGCCTCTATTGATTCCAGTGTCTTAACCAAGTGCAGTGGGAATTTATTATCTTTGTCCCGTCGAGCATGAAGGAATAAGTTGGACCGATTTGGGTTTTTACCGGCATCTGGACCATCTTTTGTCCTACTCTCCCATTCATTCTTCAAATCCTCATATGACTTGGATCCCAGCCTATGGATATCAGTTTTTTGTGCCCTAATTTTTTTGTTTTGCTCCCTCTGGACCAACTTTTTTTCCTTCTCCTCATTCTCCAAAAACTTATTCCACTGATCCACCGACATTTCAACATTGGGAGGCACTTTATCTTTCAAAGCCAAAATATCTGAGCTCGCTGCCTCTTTCGGGAAATGTTTCTTCTGAAGGTTTCTCCTGTATGTCCTCAATCCTTCAGCAACCCGAGATAGAACCTTATTCTTGGAAACGGTCAAGAAATGAGAAATGCTTGCAAAGTTGGTCATGTATGTCATCTTTGACAGCTTGATCAACAAGATTCCAATTGTCTGGTCCCCCGACTCCCACGTTCATTTTTCCCAGCGATAAACACCGGGCTTTAAAGTTCAGCACGTCACTCCTATCACCCATCGGGTTATTCCCGAGAAGGGAGAAGCCAATAGGCTTCTTTTCACTTTAGCAGGTGGCATCATGAGTGTTGGATGGGGGCGTTAAAGTAACGGTAGTGTTAGATTGGGGCGTAGGAGCACTTGGATTTGGACTTTGTGAGGAGTGAACCATTGGTGGAGTTGTGAATTGCTCAGCCATTGGTGTTGAGAATTCGGGTTCTGCACGAGATGGTGAACCTCATTGTGGTGTCACATCGGCACTTAGTACCCTTGGGTTGTTTCCTCTCGACATTATCTACAAAAATTAAAAAATATAAGTGACTAACTAATTATAGTAATATGAAATTATAACTAATAAATCAAGCTTAATTAGTTTTATATATATAGATAGATAGATACCTTTTCAAAGTAAGACTTTAGAATAAGTTCAATGTGTCTGATCTCCATCCATTCGGTATTAGTTTTTAAGAACCTATGAATTTTTGCACGTTGCCAACTAGAAGGAAGGGTATCTATGATTGATGTGTAGATGTTAGTGACATGAACTCGGAATCCCCTATTTCTCAACTTGTTGGCAAGATTCAATTTTACGTGCATGTGGCGCGAGACATCACAGTCTATGTCAATGCTCTTTGTACGCAGTTGTATCCATAACGGGTGGATTTTTTTTCCGCCTTCTCCAACAACGTAACCAAGGTCAGGGCTATGTCGGGATTACGTGTGTAAAATATATTTTGTATAAGGTCATCCCAGTTTTCTGGAAGAGAAAATAAAATACGATCGAACAAGTAATCTTGCTGGATATCAAATCCATGATTTACAAGGTAGTTAAATTGTTCGATCTTTTTATTTCCTTACCTATAAATAGGAGTACCCTCTATATGACGCACGCTAATAAAAGAGTTATGTGTGCGGTCTAATTGCAACCTCTCCCACTCTTGTTGACAGTATTTATCACCGTGCCTCATTTTTCTTGAGAAAAGTATACGAGGGCATGAATACGAGTCCTGCTATTAAGGTTTAGGTTTGAAAGTTATGAGAGTTTAAACATACATATACACATAAACAATTTGTTCATAATTACACACATAAACATACATATACACATAAATCTATACACAATTTATTTGTTGGCCCAAGTCCGCGACCCACTGGGTATGACAAAAAATGCACATCGTAAGATATGTGATATACTTTTTCATAGGCAAATCAAGAGCACGCCCAACAACTTTAATAACATATACATTTATCGACACTAGTATCAATTCAATAAATTCAACATAGTATCCAACAACTAAGCCAACAATATCTCACTATAGTAATGTGCACACGTGTTTGCGACTCGTATGTCAAAAAAATCATTTAATTATATTTTCTCAAAAAAACAAACAAGTCAAACATATTTTGTCGAAAAAAAATACACACATATACAATCTAGGGTTTATTGACATAATCTATACATACACACACATACAATCTAGGGTTTATTGACATAATCTATACATACACACACATACTATTTAAGGTTTACTAAACCCTAATGTTTTTTGACATAAATCTATACATACAATCTATACATACACACACATACACACATACAAACATAAATCTACACATACATACACAAAAATTAGGGCTTTAGATAGAAATCACGAAATCCAAATGAATCAATACATACCAACTGAAATCGATTAGCCAAATGCAAATCCAACTGAAATCCAAATGCAAATCCAACTGAAATCCCCCTAAATCGCAGGAGCTCGAAATCGCACGAACCCTAACAGCAAACGAAGTCGCACGTAATAATTGAGAAGCTGGGAATATTTCTTTTTAAGACCAGACTATGGTCACGGCCTAGACCCGTGACCCGATGTGCGTGACCCATTAATGACCATGAGGCTGGCGATTTCGACCTGGTCACGGCCTTGAGCCGTGGCCCATTACTGACTGGGGTAATGGCGATTTTAACTTAGTCATGGCCAAGAGCCGTGACCCATGTGCGCGACCCTTTACTCACTGGCAGGACAATGGCGATTTTGATTTGGTCACGGCTTAGGGCCGTGACCCATAATGCGTGACCCCTTTCCAGCAGCCTTGGTGTTTGAATTATGTATGGTCACGGCCTACAGCCGTCACCCATACCAACAAGGCCGTGACTCTTACTGTGTTTGTTTTATGCTTCGTCGCGCCTTTGGTCACGGCCCAAGTCCGTGACCCATTCGCGACGAGTTTGGAGGGAATTTTTGCGCCAAATTGGTCACGACCTGGTCACAGTCCAAGTCCGTGACCCATTCACGACCAGTTCGGAGGGAATTTTGTCGCCAAGCTGGTCACGATCTGGTCACGGCCCAAGTCTGTGACCCATTATGGTCAGGGATTTAGTCCGTGACCACTTTCAGAGCATGGATAATTTAGTGCGGTAATAAGATTGGTCACGCCAAATATTGAGTGGGTCACGGCCAAAGTCCGCGACCAGCTGGTCGCGGACTTGGGCCGTGACCCACTGGGCGTGACCATTCGCAGGATTTGGTGTAGTGTTGTTAGTTGTCAAACTTCTAGAAGGATTCTACACTTGCATCACTTATCCATATGTCATATGCTCTATGCCCATGACCCTTCCCTTGACTTTTATATATATAAGTGCTCACCCCTCATTTAGGGGGACATGTTTTAGACATCGAAGCCCTGTTAACCTCTCCATCCACTCTCTCTCTATTCATTTGAAAGTTCACACAACTCACCCCCGATCACCTGAGCCACTATAGTCCGCGGCCCCTCCACAACCTTGCTTTACTGGTCACATCCAGCTCAGCAACGAGCTAGTATATTCATGTATTCGGATCTCTCTCTAGTATGCCATCATAAGCAATCAACCTTTATAATAATGCAAACGTATAATGAGAATAAGGCACGAAAGTGGATGTAGGCTCATTTTTATAGTTGAACCACTCTATATCTTGTGTTTTACCTCTCTTTTCTTACATTATTATGCTTTTGCACTTTATGATGGTCAAGAATAGCTTTGATGCCATGGTTATTTCTTACCAATCCAATTTCTTAAATCATCACTTACAAAGAAAAACTCGTCCAAGAAAATTTCATAAAATTTCGAAAAGAAACCAAAGTGTCTATAAAAAATTCCCCACCAAAAAGGGGATGTGAAAGAAAATCATATATGACCACAGGATTCATGATAGAAAGGAATTTTTGTGCCTCGTCGTTGTGGGAAAGCCTCACTAATAAAAAATCCTTCATTACCTACAAAAAATAATAATACGAACTCGTATAGAGATAAGAAATAGTGTCAATGAAACTCTAAGGGGTGAAACAAAAAAAAAGTCGTGCAATTCATTTTTTCTAGTTATTTTTTGTTCTAGATTTTTCTATTTTTTTAATATTAAAATAATTTGTGATGATGGTGAATTAACTAAACTAAATGAGAACAAGTAATAAACTACTAGAATAAAAGTGTAAAGAAATACTAAAAAATGTGTGATGAAAGTGAGTGAAATATAACTAGAAAAATGTAAAATATGAGATGACTGGGGAAATAAAAGTGAGGGATAACAAGAGATGGGATTACACTATATATTCTAGTTGATCTTATTAATTAATTCATTCAAATTAATTGTCCTAAGTTAGTATCAAAACTACAAATCAACTCTCATCACAAATGTAATTTCAATAATAACGTTTTACGAAATTATATTCAAAACTCCTACAACTCTTGAAAAGTAAATCCAAACTTCATTTAATAATCACCCACTAGGATGGAATCATCGAAATTCATATAAATCATAGAAAATAAAATTTAGAGTATAAATTCAAGGTATAATACCACACTTGAGAAACCCCTTTCTCTACTTTGATTCTAAAATGGGTATTATATCTCGAATTTTGATTTTCTTTCGAAAATTATTTACCCTCTCTTGAGGCGTAAATCAAAATGTAAGAGTGCAAAGTTAATCATTAAATGAATATTTAATATAAATAAATTAATTAAAGTGGGATTAACATCAAATAATGGGATCACCTCACCCATTGAAAGGGATTTCTAGCCTAACATGGTGATAAACCATAATAAATGCAATATTAGCAGCAAACTTAGCATGGAATTAAAAAAAAAGTAGAGATAAGAGAAAAAAATCTTAGAATCAAGTCTTCTTGAATTGCATGTTGAGCTCTAAACTCTTCAATACAATCCAAGCTCTCACAATTTAATCCTCATAAATTCTCTAAATAATAAATAAATAAATAAATAAATAAAACTATTTACAAAAGTGTTTCTCTCTATTTTATTTCTCTACTTTCTCTCTAGAACTCTTCTTTTACAACCCCCACCCCACCCCCAGACCCCCAAAAAAATGTGTCTTCAAATGCTTTTATAAGAAGATGCAAATGGCTAGGGGTAAAGTTTGAAGGATTACATGAGGTATGTAATGTATTTGGGTGAGGGTAGCTTGGGGTATGAATATAAGTGCATGTGAAAGGTGAGGTAATGAGAGAGTCGGGATAAGTTGAGGGTATTTTGGGTAAGGGGTAAAAGAATTTTAAACACATGGGTCTTGCTTTAGGTTTTGGTATCTTGGCAGATATGGGATCGATTTAAGTCATGTGGGTTCAAATGGGTTGTAAAGCTATATGTTATGGGTTATGGGAAATGGGTTTGGAGGTTAAAATGAGTTCTGGGTTTGAGGAAATGTGGGTATGGTTTTTATCTGTCTAGTTTGGGAGCAGAGAAGCACTGGTTCGAACCAGTGGGTTGATCCCGGAGGTTGGTTAAATGTTGATGGGTGGACATTGGGTGAATCTGGATTTTGGTTGCAAGGTAGGCCGGAATGGGCTCCGGGTTTGCGAAGGTGGTAGGGTTGCGGTGGTGGTTAGGTTGAGTGGGTCAAGACAGCCAATTTTTTTATTAACAAGTGATGTGGGTCAGAGGGTTGGTGAACGGGTTAAGGGTATGGTTGGAGATGAGATGGTTGTCAGGTATGGAAGGTAGCAGCTGCCAGAGGTAAGGTTTTTGGAGTGTTCGGTGGTTTTCAGTTTAAAGGCCGTAATCTTGTAATACCCCATGATTTTTATGACTTAGAATTTATTTATTTTGGGGAAAAATAATATTTATTCACAGTTGGTCTCGGATTGGTAGAGATAGTCAAAATGACTGTACTTGGGTTTTATTTTGGTTCCGAAATATTTTAAGTTAGTTTGACTCGAATTGGAGTAAACGAGTCATTTAAAGTGTGTATTAACATTTAAAGTTGGGATTTAGGATTTAAAGTCTTAGGAGGCTTACGAAATAAGCCAATCTCATTTGTGAGAAAGAGAAAGCCCTAGAGAGAGAAAGAGAAAGAGGAGAAAAGGTTGGAGACTCCAGGCAATCCGCGATTTCGAGGAAGATCCAACCTCTACAACTTTGAGGCAAGTGATTAATCTTGCTAAATAATTCATGTGTGTATTTTATTTCATGATTTGTGGATAAAAATGTGGATTTTGGGTTAAAATGTTAAAACCTAGATTTTGGGTTAAATCTTGCATTTGAGTTGTGTTTATATGGATTTGAGGTTGTATATATAGTTGGGTTGATATATATAATGATTTTGATGTTAGAAACATAATAGGGTTGAAGAAAAATGGAGAGAAGATGATAAATTTGACTTTTGGAATTTTGGATTTTGGAGAAAAATAAGCCATTTCGTAGCTGCGGAACAAGCCGAATCGATTCGACTCCTTTTCGAATCGATTCGGAATGTTGCAGACTTACATGTCCGAGTGACCGAATCGATTCGGATCCAAAGCCGAATTGATTCGGCCTAAGGCAGACTTACATGTCCTTTGTATCGAATCGATTCGTATTACGGGCGAATCGATTCGCTTTGAGGACCGAATTGATTTAGACTGGGCCGAATCGATTCGAAAACAGGGCTATTTTGCGAGGTTTTTCTAGAGTGAGTTTCGCTCCATTCTGTTTGGGTTTATCGATTAGGAACGTTCAAACATGTTATGAGAGGTATGTTTTGGAGATTTTTAAGGATTTTTGCCTATGATGAAATATTGGGGGTGTATCGAGTTATTTCAAGAGAGTATAAATTAATGATTATCATATCGACTAGTGGGGAATCCTACTATCATCGAGATTTCTATTTGGAGATAATTATGGGTCAATAAGAGAGAGGCATGATGCGTTTAGATATGTTGGACTTTTGGATTAAATCACAAAAGTGATAACTTTAATGGTTCGTATGATCAACTGAACCGTAATCTGAATTGGGAAAGTTTTAGCTTATTACCGACTAGAATAAATCGTGTATGTACTTATAGACGGGTTAATCATTGTATATCGGTGTGTATATACATATATATTGCATGAATGTATATACCTTGTGTGATGGTTTGCACATATATGATGTGATTGCATATATATCTAGTGTGAATGATATATATATATATATATATATATATATTTTGTGTGTGTGAGCATACCCCTCCAGTGCTATCATGGGAAGTTGCGCGATGTGGGTGAGGCCCCTGGCTTGAGGAGCAGGGTGCGTATAGTCCCCAGGTCATAGTCGTCCATTATTTATTGCGTTATTTTATTCTGGGTGAGAAGTCTTAGGTATGATTCATTCTCACTTTCAGATTAGGAACTATGACCGCTTCCAATACGTTGTGATTTGTTTTTATTACACCAGGGCAGTGTGATAATAGTCCGGTGGCTAGTAACCCGGGATAAAGTGAGTAATTCCTGGAAGATGATAGCATTGTGAAGTATTTTATATCCATAAGTGATTGGGTTTTGGATACTTAAATGTACGCTAAGCGTGTTATGTGTACTTACTTGTTGGGGTTGAATGATCGTGTCCTATGACTAGAGTAATGTTATATAGACCCTAAAGGTTTGGTGCAATATTTCATCTGTGTAATTAGAGATAGTTACTCATATAAGTAGTCGAAGTTATATGTTGGGTACTGAGGGCTGAATGGATCTCAACGATCAACAGTGTTAAGGAGTAGTTTATCGGGGGGTTCCTTATTTGGATTTTTCTTTGTGAGACATCCCACGCACAAAATGTAGTGCAACGTCGAGGGTTGGGAGAAGTTTAGTCCTTAGTATTGATCACTAATAACTTGGTGAAGTTAATAACTAGGGTTGGATGAATTCTAATAAGAGTTATGTATGTATGTGTGTGTGTGTGTGTGTGTGTGTGTGTGTGTGTGTGTGTGTGTGTGTATATATATATATATATATATATGTGTGTGTTAACATAAGTTCAGATGCACACTTGAGTTAGGGTAGAATAAGGAGTTTATGGTTATGTTTTAGATGATCGGTTACACGACTGTGGATTAGGCATAGGTTAAATTGAATTATCCCTAGAACGTGTTGGGTATTTTAATTGGGGACCATGTGCATACGTTTAGGTGCGCGCTCTAGTTGAGGGGTGAGTTGGAGTCCCACGAGAGTGCGACTCCACTTTAATCTTATTGTAGTGCATTTATAATTATTATGCATTTTATTGCACTTGCTAAAAATATTTTCACACCTCGGGATATGTCCCGTCTATATTTTTCTCTTGCTATATATATATTGTAATAATTTTTAGGTGTCCCACCACAAGGATGCCAGTGACGCTTTTCTATCCAGTGTGCTTGAAGCCATAGCATATGTGGACGATTGCGGAATTTTTTGTATAGCCATTTCCTATCTTTTGTAAATCTAGTTTAGGATTCAGTTTGTATATCGGGTTTACACCCAAGGGTTGTGTATTTAGCACTTTTATATTTCTTTTCTCAGGATGCTGTATTGTCTGTGACCCGACAGCATATTCGGGTATTTTTTTTTTGTGTGTATTTATGGTGTACTATAGGATTATTCCCTTTTATCTGAGTATGTGTGTGTACATTATCTTGTTCATTAGTTATTATGTTGTTGGTTGGTTGATGTTCATTGTATGTCTTCAATTTTTTTTGCACCCGCTTTTTTAGTATTGGGTAGTTAGCTATGTTTATTTTAGTATCGACAGTAGATGCTGAGAATGATCCACTTGAGATTCCCGGTTAATTATTGCATAGGGCTGGCTAGCCGTTATTATTTTAAGCGGGGTGTCACAAATGTGTTATGGGTCTTGGAGTGTGTGTGTGTGTGTGTGTGTGTGTGTCTGTGTCTGTGTGTTAGTTTGTACCTAATAATAAAAAATAAAAATAAAACTATTACTATCTAATTAAAAAATTAAAAATTAAAATAAAAAAAAAAAATCAAATACCAAAAAGTCCCTCTAACATTTTTAATACACATCTAGTCCAAGCCTTTTATTTTGTACCAAAAAGTCCCTCAAATACCCATTTAACTCATATTCTCTTATTTTTAAAGGTCCGCGCCAAAGGCATGGTAAACGACTTTTTGGAGCAAAATAAAAAGGCTTGTATTAAACATGTATTAAAAAATGTTCGAGCGACTATTTGCTATATGCCCCCCAAAAAAGTCCTAATCTATTAACAAAAGACTCAAAACTAAAAATAAAACTATTCTAATAAAATAATAATAAAATTAAACTAACTAAAACCTAAAAGCAAATAAAAAAAAATATAAATAGAGGAAAATATTGATACAACACTCAACGTGTATAAAAAAACTCTAATCCTAATATTTACAATTACACGCACGCAAATAAAATATAAAAAAACTAAAAACATACACGTCTAAAGATAAAATAAAATAAAAACTAATTTAATAAAATAAAAATATTAAAAATGCTCACCTAATTATATCAGATATGAACATAACGACGCACTCTAAGGGTTATTTTGGGATAGGCTGGGGGGTCAGGGCTTGTTTCGGGAAAGGTTTAAGCTACGAGACTTAGGTTTAGCACTTTTGACCGCATTTTTTCGCGTTTTCCCTTGATTTAATGCTTTTGAGTCCGCAAACGGCGTTTCACCTACAAGATAAATATGAATGCGCATAAGACCCATTTTATTGAGAATTAGTAATTAAAAACGGTCTACTTTGAGTTTTATTTAAACCCTTTTGGGTACGTATCAATTCATCATTCAACCACGATGTTTAGAGTCTTTTACGAACAGTTAATGTAATAAATCACATGCTTATATGAAACTAAGTCAAGGAAAAACCCCTCGTTGAGGAATCCATTTGACCATATGATTGATCATTCAATAGTGTGGTTAATCATTCATCCAGATTTTTTCCCTATAAAAGGCACCTTCTTTCATTGAGTTCTAAGTGCCAAAATCCCACATTAATTACGTTTTCTAAAAATTCTCTCATGAATTCTCTATTTCGAGTGACCCTGATACTAATCCAACTCTTTGAAAGTTAATTTCGAAGCCTGAAAAAATACCATCCCCTCATACAAAAAGCCCGTTGACCCGAACCACTACCCAACTACCTGTCCATCGACTAAAAGTTACAAAAGTCGATTATATTATTTTTATGTTTTATTATTATTATTATTATTATTATTATTATTATTATTATTATTATTATTATTATTATTATTATTATTATTATTATTATTATGGTTGTAGTGATAATGATTATTTGGTTGTAATTATGACAACTCGTATTCTAGTATTTGAGGGGGTTAGTCTTAAAGGTCACAAATACGTTCATGAAACAAATTAACTATCATTATAATCATGTAACAAAGAGAACGAAATAAATAAAGTTAGCAAGTGTCGGAGATATTGTAATATTATGAAAAAAAATAAAAGAGAAAATACATAATGTGAAAAAATATGTAGTTCATGACAGACATGCCAATTCATAAATAGACATAACCCTTAAAATATATTTATTGATGAACCAACATGCCTATTAAAATAATGCCTATTCATGAAAAGACACAAAATAGTCTATAAAAAGGAGAAGATCCCACTATTTTTATTAATCCTTTTTATGATAACATTCTTTCTTTTCTCTATTTTTTCTCAATCTATTCAATCTGTTTCGCTCAGTATTGGACGGAATTCTTTAGGATCACTAACTAAAAGATTCCATTGGATTGTTGTATCTTGGAGGTAACTTGCTAAAGAACCCAATAGCAAACTATTGTAGTGGCAAAAAATAAAACCTTATGGGAAGTGATTATTCACACCTCAATCCACCTTAAATTTATGTTTTAATATTTATCCCCTTCAATCATAAGGTGTTATTTTCGAGGCCAAGAAGAATGTGAAAATTTTCGAAGTGGTGAAAATCCTAACAATCTAAAAACAGTAATATGTGATCTTCGATGGAGATTTTAATACAAGAAATATATATGAAAATTTTTCTATGTACATTGTGGTTTATATTACTTAAAAGGTACACACTTCAATTGCTCTTTAAAGTGTTTAACATGTAAAATACGAGAATAAAGATAATTTTCCTTGAATATGAATTCATTTCATATGATCTAATCCGGTATGTGTAAAAAATATTTATTCGGATTGTAATGGTTATTAATATTTATCATCATCACAGAGTGTGTATTATTTGTTTAATAAATACATATAAAGATGAATAAAATTCTGCATTTTTTATTCATAAATTGTAATGTTTTATAATAATCACATCTATATGAACGATTATAACTGTCGGTTGTTTGATCCAGTTTAGTGTCACGATTGTATCGGTGGTGTCTGTTTCTAAACAAGACATTTTTAATTAACTTTTCATTCTCTTTGTCAAGAAAAAGTTGCGGTAAAATTTCAAAAAAGATGATTTGAAATACATAATCAGTGTTATGACTTTAAAACGATTATGTGATCTCTGTAAATGTAAACGGTAAAGAGAATAAAATTTCAAAATTTTGATGACATTACAATTGAGAAATCAATGACTTAAATATTTTGCTATTGGCAAAAGCAAACGATAGTTCCTTTGGGATAAAATGTTGCACCGGTTAAAGTCATTTTTTCAATAGCCATGATTGGGGAATTCCTTCACACATGACTATTGAAAGGCCATCATTATGGAATTCCTTCACAACACCTTTTGTAGAATGATAAAAAATACAACTTTCTTTTTTTTTAAATATATCTCAATTATTATGTGATAATTTTATTATTTATATTATGTGTTAAGTTTATTGTTTAGTGGATTAGTAAAATGACATGAGCATGTTTCGATATTCTATTAAACAATGTGTTACAAGAGATATACATTTTTAGATATTATTAGCATTCGATGCCAAAATGAAATAATTGTTGGGCAAATTCAAATTATCTATCTCAAAATATGTGAGTGACAACCAAATTATAGAATTTATTCGCCTACGGTGAAAAACCAATAGGGAGTGGTTACAACTATTTGATATTTTTATAATGTCATTCGGAACCGAGTGGTTTATGGACTACTTTAAAAATGGTAGAATCTAATCATAAATTCATTACAGACTTTGTTGTGATTGTGAAATTGAGATTAAATACGAAAATTGTGTCTTAGGAGAACAATGTGAAGTACTACACACACACACACACACACACACACACACACACACACACACACATATATATATATTATATGACAGGTTGTTATCCCTTAATAGGGTGGATAGTCCAATAAACGAAGGAGGTTATGTCCAATTTTTTTTAAATGGACACTTTGTATTTTTAAGGTACAATGTGAATACAGATGGTGAATATTATATATTTTATGTTATATATGAATTTTTTTGATAAATTTATACTATTTCAAGAATGTTGGACAATTTGTTTTTTGTAAAACAGGGTGAATAAGCCTATAAACAAAGGAGATTATGGCCAATTTTTTAAAAAATTACACTTTGTTTTATTGGGGAACGATATTTTTGTCGTTTTATAATTACGTACTTTCAAAATTTTTGTGTGCTTTGAGGCACGTGATAATTTTTTTTAAAATTACAGTTTATTTTGTTGTGGAATGATAATTTTTTTCATTTTGCAATTACATACCTTAAAAATTTTCATCTTTTAACAATTACGTACTTTTGAAATTTTCGTTGTTTTGCAATTATGTACTTTCTAAATTTTCGTCGTGCCTGAAGGCACGGGCATTTCCCTAATATATATATATATATGGGAGAGGAGTTTTCGAATAGTGGCAATAAATTAAGGGTTGAGATCGATTTTTTTTGGCGATCTAAAGTTGTGAGAGAGTGCTATGTCACCACTTAATACTGTGACATGGCACAATGGAAAAAACGCACTTAGAGCATCCACAATGGTGGAAGGTATGGACAAAAAAAATGGTAAAGTTACAAATTTGTAGGCGTGCAGTGGGGATTGGTAAGTAACAAAAGAGGAGAGAGGAATGGTAAGGGGTTTGTAAATTTACCGGATGGCTACTGAATCAGTAAAACCTTCTTACGAACTTCAGAAGTTCGCAGGAAGTTCCTACGAACTTCAGAAGTTCGTAAGAATTCCTACGAAGAAAAGAAGTTCGTAGGAAACCCTTTTTACCACAGTGAAAACTAACACCGTTTGGGAGGGATTTCTTTATAAATAGCACACTTCCTTCTTCCATTTCTTTATCAGACCCTATATCCTTCTTCCATTTTCTTATTTTCATTATAAATATATTATATTTTTATAAAAAATATGTCTTCTTCTCAACCAATTATTTCTAGTACATCTCGACAACCTAATATGACTCCTTTTGAGGATGAAATATTATGTACTATTTATGCAAAATATACAGCTCGAAGTATTGAAGGAAACTCAATATCATCGGGCACATTTTGGGACACTGTGAAAGATGAGTATAACGTCACGCATGGAATTACAATTACTCGTACGAGATCCATGCTATCAACACGTTATAATCATATATCGCATCAAATAATGCTATATATTGCAAAGCTTTCTCACCAAAAGAATAATATGGGAAGCGGGATGAACGAATTCCAAGCGGTTACTAATGCACGCGACGCGTACCGCGTCGAAACCAACAAACATTTTACGTTCGATAACTGCTATCAAATTTTAAAAGATTTGCCAAAATTTGACTTGGAAAATACAGCGGGGAACAACGACAACCCTACACCTGTTCGCGAAGATGATACTCCAGGGGTACGAGACGTACCGGATAGACCCCCAGGTAGAAAGGGTGAGAAACAACGTGCACGTCAACGAGCGCGTTCTGACAGCTTGGATTGCAACACGACAGTACTCAAACATTGCGAAGACTTCAATGCCATGTTTAAAAGCAAGCAAGAGTGGAAGAATGATCGTGCCCTTAAATTTGACTCTCAAATGGATGCGTTCATTCAGATGAAGCGAGCTGATCAACTCACCAAAAAGCAGGATCAACTCGTGCACCTAGGTCGACAGCAATCGTACATCATGGAGCTGGATATGACCCATATGAATGAAATACAAAAGCAGTTTCATTTAAAAAGGTTCAATGACCTAACAACGATGGTTGTTGCGACCGAAGCTGCGATATCTGAGTTGCAATCGAACTCCGCCGGTAGTCTGGTCCAAGCGGTTCAATTAATGATTAGTAGTGTTTTTAAATGATGTATTGAACCCTCATGATTGTAATTCGGTTTTTTTCGGTATATGGAGAGTGATTCACTATCCATCTTAATAAATGAAATGCCACCCTTAAATAGATGAAATGTGATTATTGTTTAATAATTTTCCGCTTATATAATATTGTCGGTTAAACCATTATTTTATATAAAATAACAGGTATATGATCACTACGATAATCCTACAAATACAAATTGAAAATGGAACAAACATAACATTTAACCACGGTTAAAAAAAAATACAATAAATTCATCATCCGACCATTTCATCACCGTGGGTGTTCCAAATGTGCTCTACCAAATCATTCTGTAACTATTGATGTTTAGTTACATCTCTTCTCTTAGCATCCCGTATGAGGTAGTCGTAGAAATTAGTTTGGCCCCTCATAATTACAGGTGTTTCATCATTCTGTTCGTACTCATTTTTGCCATGGACAATCTCTGCGTTCATCGTCAATAATCATATTATGCATTATAATGCACGATTTCATAATGGTTGATAGTGACGCCCTATTCCATAATTTACAAGGTTCCCGAACAAAAGCGAATCGAGCTTGTAATACACCAAACGCACGTTCTACATCTTTTGTGCACGCTTCTTAGTACTTGCAAAAAAATTTCTGTTTTTGTGTAATACCATTTTGGTTCCTAAATGTTTTTACTATTGAAGCGTACGGAGGGTAAATGCCATCTCCAAGGTAGTAGCCCATGTCGTAAGAATTTCCGTTAACATTGTAATTAACGGGAGCTGCCGTCCCATTGCATAATTCTTGAAAGACATTAGATCGGTGCAAGATATTCAAATCATTGCAAGAACCACGCACCCCAAAGAATGATTTCCAAATCCAAAGATCGTAGGAGGCAACCGCTTCAAGGATTATAGTTGGTGACTCTTTACGACCACTATATTGAGCGTGCCATGCTGTTGGACAATTTTTCCAACGCCAATGCATGCAATCTATGCTCCCTATCATTCCTGGGAAACCTCTATTTGCATTTTGTTCGAGTAACCTTGTAACGTCGCCTTGTGTCGGGCTGGGGACCGAAAATTCGTACAATTGCCTCTGTAAATCTAATAACAGTTTCTAATAGAGTGGTTTCACTCATAGCGTACTGCTCAGACCACACGTCATGGGAACCCCCATTAGCTAACAGTCGAATTGCCCCCAACACTTTCTGATGAGAGCTCAAACCTTGACGACCGCAAGCATCATTCTTCTGAACAAAGTAGTTATCATAATGGCAAACAGATTCAAGGATGCGATTGAAAACACTATACCGCATCCTGAATCTCCTTCAGAAAAAATACTCATTGTATACCTTATCTTCCCCAAAATAATCTTCCCATAGTGTTGCATGTCCCCTTTCTCTCCTACGATTCACTCGACGCCTCGTTTCGAGTTCTTTCCCATC
Organism: Sambucus nigra; assembly: GCA_949130495.1. NCBI lineage: Eukaryota > Viridiplantae > Streptophyta > Magnoliopsida > Dipsacales > Adoxaceae > Sambucus > Sambucus nigra. The sequence goes on along the minus strand of OX422224.1, from coordinate 31,573,533 downwards.
GCGAATTATATTTTTTTCAGCACACCACTGGGTAATCTCCATCATAATAATCATTTCCTCGTCTGAATCATCGGATGATCCACCGTCATTAAATTGTGCATATTGTAGCATAAGATTTCGGCCCTCATCGCTAGAACTGGAGGAGTCCATGATATAATATGGTTACAAATTAATTTAGGTGTAGATGAATAATTATACTCTACCTGTATAGTTTTACGATACACAGGTATTTATAAGTTTAGATGTAGACGAGTAAATTATACTCTACCTGTATGATATGTGTCCCTTAACAATTATTATAAATATTTTTTATCATTGTAAAATAAATATCTCTGTCCTTCCGTAAAAATTATACTGTATGATATTGGTAAGTGTTCTCATGATTGATATTGGTATGTGTGTTAATTTTGAAAGTTACCTTATACAGCTTTATGTGTGGCTTGGTATGTGTGCCTTTATATAGTTTTACTTCTACATTGGATATGTCTGCCTTAACAATTATTATATATATTTTTTATCATTGTAAAATAAATATCTCTGTCCTTTCGTAAAAATTATATTGTATGATATTGGTAAGTGTGCTACTGATTGATATTGGTATGTGTGTTAATTTATAAAGTTACCTTGTAGAGGTTCTTCAGGCAATCAATAAGTAACAATTTAGAAAGTTACCTTGTACAGCTTTATGTGTGGCTTGGTATGTGTGCCTTTATATAGTTTTACTTCTACATTGGATATGTCTGCCTTAACAATTATTATAAAAAAAATTTATCATTGTAAAATAAATATCTCTGTCCTTCCGTAAAAATTATACTGTATGATATTGGTAAGTGTGCTCATGATTGATATTGGTATGTGTGTTAATTTAGAAAGTTACCTTGTACAGGTTCTTCAGGCAATCAAATAAGTGACAATTGAAAAAGTTACCTTATACAGCTTTATGTGTGGCTTGGTATGTGTGCCTTTATATAGTTTTACTTCTACATTGGATATGTCTGCCTTAACAATCATTGTAAATATTTTTTATCTCTGACCTTCCATAAAAATAAATATCTCTAACCTTCCGTAAAATAAATATCTTTGACCTTCCGTAAAAATTATCATCACATGATATTGGTATGTGTGCCTTTAAAATTATTGATATGTGTGCCTTTAAAATTACCTATAAATATTTTAGAAGGATTGCAACAATTATTTATCTACCATTATCTTATATTTCAAAAATGGCTTCATCTCCCTACTATTCATCCATTTACAATGGCTCTTACACAGATATTGTTGGTAACGATTGGTATGGGAAAAAAATAATTTTCCAAACATATCCAATTGATACTTCTCGACGTTTTCTCAATGACTTTGGTCATATATTCATAATCTCTCCCAATTCGGAACCTGAAGACGGAGTTGTGTATCAGTGGGAACACCTCACATGGACAGATAAATATAATGAAAGGTGTGACCTGGAGGTGCTTTGCCATTACCATCACATATCCGTGCCAAAAATCGGGCTGCCGCACTTTGGCCAATATCGTATCCCGAAGAAGAGGATATGTTTTGTCTTGATTTATTGGAGGAAGAGATATGGAAGATGGAGAGGCGCCTACAACGTTATCACAAAGCACAACGCACGATGCTATCAGATCGTCACATTCAAGAACAATTAATTAACATATATAACGACTCTACGTTGGCATTAGATAACGATATTTCAGATTACACGAATTCCGGTTATGATTACTTTTCGGAATGCATCTATGAAAATGATGGGGCAGAGTACGAACCAAATATATCAAACTACAACGAAGAATATGTTGATTCAAATACGCAACGATCTTACTTACCTAAATGTTTAGTGCGCAATGGGAAACCATATTGTTGTACTTCTACTAGGTTCGACCTAAGCGTTTTAATCATATTGTTGTACTTCTCCTTTTAATCATTTTGATCGTGTATTAGTGTTTTTACTACTTAAGTCAATAATAAAAAATGATATCAGAGCAATGGCAATAAATATGAGACATCATAACATTTATCATCACAATTACATTGAGACAACAATAAGAAAATTTATTCATAACATTTTTCAATTGTACATTATACATCACTGGCGCCCCGGGCCGAACTCAAAATCAGCACCTAAATCTGCATGTGAACCCGTGTAAGGGTCAGACCCAAATAAATTACCCCAACCTTATTGGGCCTCATATGTCGGGACCGGGTCAGAGGGTGGGGCTGGTCTGTAAATGCTCGGACGACTAGAACTAGTACCACCCTCCTCAAACCCTCGACTAGGCATAGTAAAACGTGCTAGTCTACGCTCCAACTCTTCAATGCGATCATCACGTGCTTTGAGTTGATCCTCTCGCTGACGTGTCTCGTGTAATATTAAATGGCGTAGACCTCGAATGTTATCTGCTGCCTCGACGTAGGATTGACGCAATTCTAACTGCGTCAAAGATTGAGCTAGAGGTGCGTTGGTTGAAAATTCAGGTCTCGGCACATCTATAGTATATGAAGCCCCCTCCGGTAGGCCTACGTCAACCGTCCAATTCTGCCTCGGTGGTTGGATGTGAGTAGAACCACCCACAGAGAACTGTGTCTCATACACATGCGGATCATTAGTCGGTGCTGGTGCTTGCGGGATTCGCAACGTCGAAGGTGCCACTGAACCAACTCCAATCAATTCTACATTAACATATCTGGCAATCGGCGGTAGTATTGGCCCGAGTGCTACTGCCTTCCAATATGCATTATACTCTTCTTGTGACACATCTCTTACGTATTGATTTGCGATAGGCCAATTTTGGGCGGCAGCTGCTTGGAAATCATTTTCTGAGGCAGAACACAAACTTGATGGTGGGTTGTCTGCGATACATATCCTCCCAGTCAATTGCCGGATGGCCCGATCACCCAAGTACCAAAAACCCTTAAATAGGGGATCCCAAAAAATAATCCGTAACCCCGATATCTCTCGAGCATATAACATGACATCAGAGTCACGGTAGGCAGAAGTCTCGTATGGCTGCCATATAATGGACTCGGGTGACCGCATCTCAAGATGATGTTGGCTGCTTGAGATGTTAAATCGCTGTGCTCCCTTTGCTTTCTTTTTATTCCCCCTCGACCAACGAAAAATGCGGGGCCACACATCAATAGATGGATCAACGAGAATAGGACATGCCGTGGCCATGTACTCGTGATGTAAATACTGCAAAATTTGTCAATAAATTTAATTCGTTAGAATAAGTTGAACGTATATTGTAATGAAACATAAATTTTAATAAATAAGATGAAACGATAATATACCTCGAGTATTTGCCACATGCATTCAACGCTAGTCAACGATCGTCGACTGGCTTTGTCCAAAGACCATAAAATACGGGCATAAATAGCCGAACCCCAGTCGTATGTGCCTATGGCATGAATATCCTCAAGATAATGTAAATAACTGAGGTCGGCAGTGGAGTGAGCATTTGGAAAAAATACACTCCCCAATACATAAAACCAAAATGCCCGAGCTATGATTGGGGACATATAATCTGGTAACGGTTCAACCTTGATAAAATTTTCTATGTATTTTTTTAGGTCAGAAACTGGAATTCCCGCACCAGTAAATCTCTGTATATGAATTTCTGGAAAAAATTCATTTATGGTATTAACAAAATTTGTATATTGTTCAATTTGTACATTTTCAATCCGTCGTCCTTGTCCAATTGGAATGCCTGCACGAAGGTTAAAATTTTGTCATATATTTAAATAACTATGAATATGAAAACCATAATAAATATTTCAAATAATCATTTATGAATTTAAGTACAACTATTTATTTTCACATATTGAAACATTAAGTGAATATGAATAATTATTTTCATATATTGACACAATCGGAATGCGGGAACATTTTCATCATTTTTTTGTCGTATATTGAAATAATTATCAATATAATTACCTAAAAATATATTTCAAACATTTATTTATGACTTTAAGTACAACATATTATTTTCACATTTTGAAACGATTATGATGTCGGTACACGAAGGTTAAAATTTTGTCATATATTTAAATAACTATGAAAATGAAAACCATAATATATATTTCAAACAATCATTTATGAATTTAAGTACAATTATTTATTTTCACATATTGAAACATTAAGTGAATATGAATAATTATTTTCATGTATTAACATATTCGGAATGCGAGTACATTTTTCAATTTATTTGTCGTATATTGAAATAATTATGAATATAATTACCTAAAAACATATTTCAAACATTTAATTATGAATTTAATTACAACATATTATTTTCACATTTTTAAACAATTATCAATATAAGTAGAACGAAATAAGCCATAAGTTATTACCGGAAAGCATTGTGAAGTCAAGCGGAGTGAACGCAAGCTCGACATATGGTAGCTGGAAGGTATGCGTCGTGTCCCACCAACGTTCGATCATCGTCGTGACAATACATTGATCGGAATTGGGCATCACCACAGAAAAGAAATTCGACATAAAACCGACACTGTCGATAATTGTTTTGATATCGGGCTTTCTCTCTTGAATCAATTTGTACAATTTCATTGGCCCCGCCCAATTCCCGCGAAATTCGAATTTGTTTCCGTTTATTATCGGAGTTTCGCCGTCCGACGCGTGTGATACTCCGTCGTAAATACGGGTATAGTTGTCAATTGCGGGATTCGACGGTTGAGTCGGCGCGAAAGAATCGGGAATTGCCGTTGAAGTCGACCCGTGTTTTTTTTATTTCCCGATATTAATATATTTCTTCCATTTTTTCCTAATTGCATCGTGTTGACAAGATCTGATTTGGAGGATTTTATATATTTGAATTGGGTATCTAGATTGGGATTGATTTGGACTAAATTGGGACTGATTTGGATTAAATTGGGACTGATTTGGACTAAATTGGAACTGATTTTTTATAAAATAATTGGACTGAATTATGAATACTAGACTGTTGCTTGGGAAAATGGAGAGGCAGAAAAAATAAATGAAGATGAAGAAGTAAAGAAAGAAGATCAAGAGGTTAAATAGACTGATGATGCAGAAGAAATGAGAAGAATGAAGAATACTGGAGATGAATGAAGAACGAAGAAGAAGCTTTATAAACGGAGGAATGTTACCGTTTAAATCAGACCGTTAGGTTCTTACGAACTTCTATACATCGTAAGAACTTCTTACGGACTTTAGATGTTCGTAAGAAGTTCCTGCGAACTATAGAAGTTCGTAGGAACTCCCCCACTGTTTGTTGCCCATTTGGGCAAAAGGTAAATCCCAGCCACGCGCCTCACGCCTACCTTTCGCCGTATCACACCATTACTGATGCTCTTAAAGGCCCAGATGAAATATAATTTCCTCGATCCTCTCACATATCCCATCCACTTACACTCTTACACAACCACTCTTACACGAAATCTCCCTCTACACACAAGCTCCCTTTTGAGATCTGTGACATCTCTCTCTAAACCCTCCCATGCCATCTTTCTTCAACCATGTGATCTGTAACTATCATCTCCCAACTTTGTTCCATCTCCAGAGTTTTGAGCAATACCGTTCCACAGAGGTTTTCGTCTCTCCTTCTCCCTTATCCCTCCCCTCACACTCATCCGCCTCTATTTCTCTCACACACAGATACACGTTGTGTATATATGTTGGTGCGATTTAAGGATATTTCAATCGATATGTCGATTAGTTTTCACACATACACACACATAAACACAACACACACACATGAACGTACATATATGAAGCTTTTGTTTTGGCTCAAGGTTTGATGGATCGGGGTATTAGTGGTTCATTTTAACGTTTAGTGAGACCTAATTTTTTGGGGTTTTTTGGATATACATATCTGAAGTTTTTTAACTATTTGTTTTTTAGTTACTTAGAGTCCATATCTTTAGTTTCTCTCAAACTAGCTCTGATATGACTTTGATTTTTGTTTCATTTTGCAGGTTTGGGGTTGGGGTTATTTAATTTTCATTTCTTTTTCATTTGTTTCTTTTGTTCCATATTACAGGTTAAGTCTCTGTGAAAAAATCTAAAAGGTTTATGCAATAATTCTAATTATATTTTTATTTATGTTTGGTTTCAATTTTTTTATGTGTTTGGTTACAACTTGCAAATTTAACGTTCTTTAATTTTTTGTTTCATTTTTCCAGATCTAACACGTTTTTTCTCTTTTATGTTTTTTTTTCCAGGTTTGCAAGTTTAATGTGTAAACTAGTTGCCAACTGATTTTGAGCCCAAAGAGAAATTTTGGACTAGGTTTTCGCCTGAAGGATCCAAGGTTACACTGCTTCATCAATCGGGAGAGTTTGGACGGAAAGATTTCTATCATGTGGTGTTTAGGTATTGTTTTTGTTATTTCATTGAAAAATAGGTTATATGATAAGAGTGGTTTTAGAATGGTGATCCATGTTAAATTTCAATTTGCTATTTAAGGACATTTTGTTTACCAATGTCACTATACACAACAAAATGTAATCTAGATACCCTATTCAGTTTTTATGACTAAATAATGTGTTATACAAGACTACGTGGGCAACCGTGTATCGATTTTGATAAGAACCCATGTATCTGCTTCAATGTTTACAAGTTTTCCACCTATTTAAATTTCTCCCCTATGAGTTCTTTAGGAATTGGATCCATTTTGTGTGTTTTGGATATATTATCTCAAGCCATTAAATTGTTTAAATTAATCAAAATATTTTACATTACATCTCAAGTTTTGTTTATTTTTAATACCATCTCAAGTTTTTAATTTTTTTAAGGTTTATTTGAGATATCTAATTTGTATTTTTATGATTGTTTTGCAGGTACTCTTTTTCTTCTAATTTGTTTTCATCTTTTATGGATTTTTGGTGTTCATTTTGCCTATAAGGTACTAATTTAGTATGGATTTCTTCATACGCTTTTATGGATTTCGTAATGCTCTTTGTTGATATCTAAATTGATTTCGTAATACTATTGAATTTACCGTTACTGACTTTTTTCTATAATGCGAATTTTTTTATGTTTCATAATAGCAAACAATTTATGGTGTAGTATGTATGCGAAGACATGGTAAGAACACTTTTTTCTCATCTATTTCTTTTTTGGTATTTTCTTAACGTTGATGAAGCACAGACACTTCCCTGGAGGCGCCGTATGAGTGTCGGACACTCAAAGGACACGAAATGGACACTTGTCCGACATATAAATTTGATTGATGTTTTTTAATTTATTTATGTGTTCTCATATGTTTCCCTTTCACGCTGACCCCATGTCCGAGCCTTTGCAAAATCAAGTCTTTCCTTGTTAGTCAAAGCCTTTATCGGTGAGTTCATTGATGTAGTCTCTCTCTCTCTCTCTCTATCTATCTATCTATATATATATATATATATATATATATATAGAGAGAGAGAGAGAGAGAGAGAGAGAGAGAGAGAGAGAGAGAGAGGGGAAGGCTCACCTACATCATGATATATATACACCACACCTAGTTCTAGGTCCTAAGAAACCTTTTCTATGATTTTTTTTGTTTTTCTCTTCAAATTAACCTTATAATCAACCAATACTCAAAAAATTAGGTCAAAATACATTTTGTAGCCATTTTTAAAAAAATTCACAAAAAATTGTTAGCGCAGATCCTTATAAATAAGGTATTTTAAGCATTTTTTGTGAATTTTTTAAAAATAGCTACAAAATGTATTTTGACCTAATTTTTTGAACATGGGTTTATTGGAAGGTTAATTCAAGAGAAAAATTAAAATTTTGGAAAAAGTAGTTTTTTAGGGCCTACAACTAGGTGTGATGTATGGATGATATATAGAGCATGATGTGGGTGAGTGATGAGTGCATTCTTTTGTATATTTTATACCCAAATTTATACCTTGTTAGTCCCATTTTGTTTTATTTAATAAGTTTTTAGGATCATTTTATTAAAAAGGGGGAAAAATGCATGAATGATTGAAATCGTAGTTAAAATGGTAATTCTAAGTCAAAAATGGGTGCTTCAAGAATTTTATAATATTCTTGTGCTAATTTGTGAAAAAAGTTGCCTAGTGAAATTTTTGCAGATAATGATGAAAATTGGTGCAAATTGATGATTAACTTGAAAAGGCACGAAAAAGCTGAATTTTACAGTCATTCGAAAATATGCGGTTATTACACTCGTAGAAAAGTCGGGAATTTTTATTGTCCGAATTAGATAAAATTTGGCATGCATCTTCAGCAAGAAAAAGAAGACTTTTCGAGTGGGGGGAATTGAAGAGATGGAAATTGAATAGGTGGAAGTTGAAGAGTTCCGCAAAACCTTAATGCCTCACCGTAAGCCTATAAATAGAATCCTTGGGGGCTCATTATTTCATGTGTAGAACAAGGAGAGAATTGTAGAGAGAGTTTGGGAAATAGTTTTTGGTTCTCTTATCTTGAGAGTTTTATTTATATTTGAGGGCCAAGAATTGTATTTTTGTGGAAGGAATTATATCAACATCAATTGTAAGACACATCATTTTTAAGTTGTTTTATTAATGAAAATTCATATTCATTCTTGCAATTTCATGATGTCTTTCATTAAGCTAGCGTAATTTCTTTACTAGGACTAGGTGAAATTTATCATGTCTAGTTAATATTGTGCGTGATTTAAATTCGTCTTTGTTCCCGATATGTGCTAAAGGTCTTAAAAATTCGGTATTCATTTAAAACGACACGAGAGTGTGTTTTAAACCTTCGGCTTTGTTTACGAAAAATCATATTTTTTTTTAAGTGCGAGTACTTTTTCATGGATTATGCTTGCACTCGATTGTTTTGATAGTCCATACTTAAAGACTATACTTTGAAATCTAAAAGTGAACTTTTAAGGGAATAGGGATTTTAGCTGCCGAAATTTAGACACATAAAATTTTATTGGGAATTTAACCGTGTTATCCTCCGAATTAAATACGACGAGAGTCGGTTTAATTTGAGTTATAAAATTGGGGCTGGCGAATTTGAATTATTGCATAGTGTTAATTAAAACGTGATAAATGGATCCAACGTCCTAGTTCTCACGCTCCCTTGATTATATCTCTCGTAATCCTAATTCTTGTTTGTGTTGCTTAGTTTAATATTACATCTCATCTGCATGCCCAATTTATCTAGTTGGACGATCATAACTAATTTGAAAGAAAAATTTGACAAATCCTCGTGGGTTCGACCCGTACTTACACTCGTTATTCTATAATAGCCCGTGCACTTGCGGTATTTGATAAAATTGACAACAAGTTTTGGGGGACCTACAACTAGGTGTGATGTATGGATGATGTATAGAGCATGATGTAGGTGAGCCTTCTCATATATATATATATATATATATATATATACGTACTTACATATATACGTCATATAAAAGAATCTACCTCCAGTGTCACATCCATGTTCTATAGATAAGTTCAAAGGAATCCCTTATCCAAATAGACATCACAAAACACATACAAGTGGGGAGGTCCCCATGTAGTACACCGTTGCATGGTCCATACCTCCAATGGTGACAATAGATCCCAGCATCTACACCTACCTCCTCGTAAGTGGTGCTGATATGTAGTACCTATATTAATGACCTGCACAACGTCTAGTCCACCTATGCCAATGCGTGCTACGATCTCGAGACATATGCAACCCCAATCGATAGGCCATCCACGAACATGGGTATATACACACAAATATATGAATACATATCTTTATCACATTGTATCTATAGGTAATTAATCATATAATCACCCTATAAGAAATATCCATAATCCCCAAGTATTATTCTTACTTCAAATATTAATCATCTAGTTAATGATGAATATTCCCGTTTCTAGAAATAGTGATGCAAAACTATTTTTGTCACACAATATGTTTTGGTAATTAACTCTATACCCCCTCCCCCCCCCCCCCCCCCCATCTCGAGATTTCCCATTTAATCTCCTATTAATACTCCCCAAGATGTCTCCTTTTTATTGCGAATTAACAAATTTCAAACTGACTACTTAACCATCTAGTTAAATGACAGGTTCCTATTTACCAATAGTTTCTTAATTTGAGTTTTAATAAATTATCCTTTTACTTGGATGACCTCCCACGAACTCGCATGAATTCCTAAAAATTGCCTGGACCCTTTCCCGGTACTTCCCTAATCTGCCCCAGCCAAATCGATTCATCTCTTGGGGCCGAATCGATTCAGCCTGGCCAAATCAATTTGCCTTAGGAGGCTGAATCGATTTGTACCTAGGCGTAAGGCCAAAACTGCCATGGATTTTCTATGTGAAATTTCTCCTTCCAACCCAATTTCATATTCTAATTATTCATTCATTTAGATTACTATACTATTAGGTTCCTCTTAAATCAATATACTATTTAGCTTCGTTAAACAATCAAATCGACACAAAATTCCATCCCCAAACCCAGAAGTTTAATCTAATAACATAGTATATAAGATGCAAATTTTGATCTCATATTCCTAATTAATCATGCGTAGATATCAAGCCATATACATGGATACTAATCATCATCAATTCAAGGTTCCTACAATAGGGATTCTATTGTCCAATTCAAGATTCATTCCATTCAAAATATATGGGATTAACCTTAATCTGATTCATCTCTAAACATCAATTTTAGATTTAATCCTCTACATGCATAAGATTTAATTTTATTATCTCGTTATCAAATTATACATTCTAACCTAGAAATCTACTTATAAAATACAATGATGAATTAAGAAATATATTGGAAGTTAATTTTATCAAGAAAATTCTTTCCTTAAGATGAATATTGAAAGACTCTTTTCTTGGATCCTTAATCTTCTCCTCTATTTGGACCTTGGAAACTTCTCTCTAAGGGTGGGGGCTACTAGGTTTAGTTTTAGATGAGTGAATAAGATTCTCTAACTCCCTAATGAGCTTATTTTCTAATCCCGAGTTAGCCTATAACCTCTATTTTTGGGCCTAAAATAAACTCGAACCCATAACTGCAATGGCCCCAAAACTCCTTAAATGGTATACCTATGCCCCAGCACCATTTTTCGATGCTTAAAATAACTAAACGAGTCCCCAAAATATTTTGGAATGCTCCCGAATTATTTTTACTGATCTTTCCACATTTTTACTATGTTTAATAAACACATAACCACAAGATACGAACCATACAATTTATTTTCCAGTAGTGAACCGATTATGCCCAATTGAATCAAATAAACATGAAATAACAAATAAGCATTTATTCTCAATATAAATTTTACCAATTTAATTTAAATTCCACCAATTTAAATTATTCTCCAATTTATTCCAAATTTATTGAATTAAATTTTGTGCCCATAATTTATTTTGAAAACACGGGGTATTACAGTTCCAAGTAAATTTCTACGAAATGAGAATGCGTTATAAACTCTTAAAGAAGTTCAAATCTAGTATTTATGACTGCACTAGTAAGGATATGAGAAGAATCTTCACATATGTAAACATAACAAGTGGTGTCGCTTTTGGCAAGAGTCTGAGTTTTCTCTTGTAAATATTAATGAGACCAAAATAGAACACAATGCCATGATAGTGCAAAGTTATATAAAGACATCTCATAAAAACTGAATTATCTCATGTGTGATGTATTTTCATCATTAACATATTAATAGAGGGTTTAATGTATAACACACTATGTCTTAGTCATCGCTTTGAAACGCACTCACTAAATGAAGGTTTAAATCGAAAGATACATTCTTCTATTAATGAGTATATCAAATGAAGAAATTGAAAAAATATTACAATCTAATGTGGGATTATTAGAGAGAATATAATATTATGAAGAAAATAAAAGAGAAAATAAATAATGTGAAAAGATGTGTCAATTCATGAGACATGTGTCAATTTTTAAATAGACATACCCCTTAAAATATATATATTCATGAACCAACATGACCATTACTATAATGCATATTCATGAAAAGACATAAATGAGTCTATACAAAAGAGAAGATCCCACTATTTTTCATTAATCCTTTTTATGAGAACATTCTTTCTCTTTTATATTATTTCTCAATTTATTCAATGAGTTTCACCGAGTGTTAGAGGGAATCCTAAAGGATTGCTAACTAAGGAATCCATTGGATTGTTGTATCTTGGAAGTAATTTGTCAAGGGAAAATAAAACCTTAAGGAAAATGATTCTTCACGCCTCAATCCACCACATATTTATGTTTCAATATTTATCCCCTTCAGCAAATGTATGAGAGATAATCACCACCCATCAAACCCAATGTGCAATTCCCCACAACAATTAAGGAATCCCCAATTTTTTGGGACCTCTAATCCATATTGTCTTAAAGCATTCATAACCCGATTAGCACAATAAAAAAAGAGACATCTCATATCTTTATATATGACTACGACTTTTACACTCTCATAACTGTTCCAATCTCACGCCTATGCAGAGGTGCACCGCAAGGACCTAAAATGGTAGACAATGAAGGTGGTTCCGGAAAACAATAAGATATAACTCTACAAAACCAAAATAGTACATCAACTATAGTAAAATATCACAAATGCTTATGTTCTCTAAATAAAAAGTAGCATTCCAAAATCTCCGCGTTCATTGAATAATCATACTAGTACAACTCCTACTAATATAATTTCAATAATATATCTTGTTGCATCGTTGTACCCTTACTAGAGAGGCATAACACCATATATCGCCAATGGTCACGATTTTGACCCACGGCCACCCTCATGGGTCACGGTCACTACCCGTGACAATATTAAGTGTGACAAAATAGGGGGTTATGGTCCGTACCCATGACCCATTAAGGAGAATCTAGGTCACGGTCCAGACCCATGACCAACCTATCACGGCTGAACACTGTCCAAAGCCATGACCCAAGTGGAAAAAACCTGAGTCACAGTAATAAGTTGTGACCACCACACCTCGGAGGCTCATGGTTGGTCACGGTCCTGGACTGTGACCCTAGTTATATTTTAATTTTAAAAAAATATTTATGGTCACGATTTTGGATTGTGGCCTAAGGAAAAAAAATAATAAATAAATTTATTTTTCTGCAATCCCAAAAAAAATTATACATTTTTTAAACTTGTTTACATTTACAGAAATTTAATATCTCACCAATATGTAATAAAAGTTAACAAATGCATGCTTGCATGAATATGTAATAACACAAAACAAGTTAAGTAATGCATGTTTGCGTGAATATGTAATAAAATGCAATGCATGCTTGCGTGAATACCTACAACATAAAATAAAATACAATGAATGTTTACACAAATATGTTCAACATAAACAAATACACAACGAATGCTTGCGTGAATTTGTTCCAAATGTTCCTTCTCCATTGAGGTATGCAAACAAAACATGAAAAATATCCCAAGTGGTAAGTAATAAAGGACTTATCCTAAAAATAACTTTGGAACACCTTTGTAACCAAAAATGGCATCAAAGTCCACGTATTTCCTAAGACTAACAAGGTTAGGGACTAACCCATAATTTGAATCTAGGGTGTCTCTTTTGATTTATGTCAAATGTGTTTAAAGTGTAGAAAATTCTGAGAACACTCAAAATTGGAAATTGTGGTATAGCCCCCCTTTTCTTGGTTTTTTATTTATGAAAATATATGTGAATGCATAATTATGAGAATAGCCTAAATTGAGTTGTTTTGCGTTTTAACCCTTCAAGAAAATGTTTCCAATACTAAGTACAAATATTTGTAAGTTTTGGTTATGTTCTAGAATCGGGAGTCCCATGACTACCCATTCAGTTGCTATCTGTTACGTTGGTCCTGTGTGAGGTGTCCGTGCCTCTTGCTGGGATGTTTGGGGACTGTTTCAAATTTTCTCCCTTCAACAGCATGTTTTCAAGACTAAGTCTAGCTATTTGTAAGTTTTGGTCATGTTCTCGAGTGGGAGTCCTGTGATTGTGCATTTAGTTACTACGTGTTACGTTGGTCCCATGCGAGGTGTTCGTGCCTCTTGTGGGCCATATTTTTTTTTATATTTTCACCTTTTAATGGCATATTTTCAAGCCTAAGTCTATCTACTTGCAAGTATTGGTCATGTTCTCGAATCGAGAGTCCAATGACTATGCGGTCAGTTCTTATGTGTTACGCTGGCCCCATGTGAGGTGTTCATGCATCGCGCGGGGTCGTTAGGAGTTGTTTTGCATTTTCACCATTCAAAGGTGTGGTTTGAAGCCTAAGCCATCCTACTTGGAAGTTTTAGTCATGTTCTCGAAATGGGAGTCCCATGACTACGCAATCAGTTATTATGTATTACATTAGTCCCGCGCGAGGTGTTCGTACCTCTCGCTGGGCCTTTTTGGGGATTGTTTTGCATTTACGCCCTTCCATGTTATATTTTCAAGTCTAAGTATAGATTCTAACAAGTTTTGTTCATTTTCTGGAACTAGGAGTCTCACTAGTATGAGGTTAGTTGCCACGTGTTGCTTTGGTCCTATGCGATGCATTCGTGCTTCTTGCGGGGTTGTTTAGAGGATGTTTTTTTTTCCTTCAACGTCATGCTTTCAAGCCTAAGTTTACCTACTTGAAAATTTTGGTCCTGTTCTAAAATTGGGAGTCCCGTGACTATGCGATGGGTTGCTACATGTTACGTTGATCCCGCACGTGGTTTTCCTGCCTCCTGTTGGGCCGTTTGGGGGCTATTTTGCATTTTCTTCCCTCAACGACATGTTTTCAAGCCTAACTCTAACTACTTGCAAAGTTTGGTCATGTTCTAGAACTAAGAGTCCTATGACTATGTGATATGTTGCTACATGTTACTTTAGTCTCGTATGAGATGTCCGTGCCTCTCGTGGGGCTGTTTTGGGAATATTCTACTTTTTTGCCCTCCATCGACATGTTTTCAAGCCTAAGTCTATCTACTTGAAAGTTTTGGGCATGTTCTTGAACTGGGAGTCCCATGACTATGTGATTAGTTGCTACATGTTACGTTGGTCCCATGCGAGGTATTCATGCTTCTTAAAGGGCTATTTGGTATTTTTTTCCTTCAATGGTATGCTTTCAAGCTTAAGTCTATCTACTTGCAAGTTTGGGTCTCGTTCACGAACCAGAAGTCCCATTACTACCCGGTCGGTTACTACGTGTTACGTTAATCATAATTTAACATTAGATATAATTTGACAAAACAAATGAAAGAAAAATCAACATATACCTCTATTGGACGAAGATAAACTATAGAACATGTTGAACAATGGTTCTAAGAATATAAATTTATATACCATATATCCATCATTTCCCTCAAAACTATCTCACTCTCTCACTCCCTTCCTCCCTCTCACACACACAGACATAAACACACACAACAGTCCTCAGAATGGATTATAGTCAACATAACATTGTCAAACGAGAAATAGTTTGTAATAACGTTTTAAGGTTGATCGTCACCAAGATAAACCTTTTTAAGATTACCTGGTACATAACTCATTAAGAGTTCTCTTCTTGAGGTAACGTGAAAATAAGCCCATGACTCCAACACCCCGGCCTCTTCCTTTCTCTCAGAAGAGCATATCAGTGCGTCGCCTGATGCTTCTAAAATGATGTTGGCTTCAGTCTATGCTTTTTTCTTTAGGGATCTGAATTAGTTTTTATAGTGCTCGATCTTACCGCAATTCCATTACTCAATTTCTCTCATATTCTATTTTTGGTCGTTGGAATTTTTAGGATAGCGACCTTCCATTTCTTGACTGGGATCTTTCACGTCCATGCCTCCAATTTGAATCTCTACCTCTGCTCTCCATATTCAACACCAATGATGAAGTGGAAGCTCCATTTGACTGCTTCGAATCTATAATGTCATGATCATACTGACGACATCATCGATCTTTAGTTTGGATTTTCCTATAGAACTACTAGTTGTAGTAACTGTTCTGCTCTAACTCTAGAGCAACGGCTCCAGAATTAATGTAGCTCGAATCTTATCATCAAAATTGATTTCGACTGATTTCAATTGATGAACAACTTCATTGATCTAATTTAGATGTTCTATAAGCAGTCCACCTTATGCCATTTTTAAATTAATTTTTTTAATCAAATTGACTTTATTTGCTGTACAGGGTTACTCATACATGTTGGTGAGGGAGACCATGAGAGATGTCGTCGTCGTCTCATTTTTTATATTGAACTCTAATAACTTTTAGAATGATTTCATCATGGTGCCAAGAGCTTTATGATCAAGAAACTGCCATTAAGAATCCTTCATCTCTCTGTCTTTTCACCCAGTGGTAAATACAAATCTTTCTGGAAGAGATAATCCTGCATTTGCATTTTCTAAAATCCAATATTTGAACCGTCAAATTTTTTGACTTTATAATTTTTTTTTTCCGATGCCATTGCTCCCACTCAACCAAATATGCTGAATACAAAAAAGAAACTAT